>CM053036.1:49589054-50179054 GCA_028564925.1 Lithobates sylvaticus | reverse complement strand
AATGTAATGGGAATTATTCCCACTGATCACTAATGTAAGGAGCATTCTTAGCATTGATCACCAATGTAAGGAGTATTCTTCCCACTGATCACCAATGTAAGGATCATTCTTCCCACTGACCACCAATGTAAGGAGTATTCTTCCCACTGATCACCAATGTAAGGAGCATTCTTCTCACTGATCACCAATGTAAGGAGCATTCTTCCCACTGATCACCAATGTAAGGAGCATTCTTCCCACTGATCACCAATGTAAGGAGCATTCTTCCCACTGATCACCAATGTAAGGAGCATTCTTCCCACTGATCACAAATGTAAGGAGCATTCTTCCCACTGATCACCAATGTAAGGAGCATTCTTCCCACTGATCACAAATGTAAGGAGCATTCTTCCCACTGATCACTAATGTAAAGAGCATTTTTCCCAATGACCACCAATGTAAGAAGTATTCAAACCATGGGCAGGCTGGTTGTATCAAAGCAGATCCATCAATCCCCTTGGGTACAATCAGCATGTCAGATTTTTTACATGCAATTATTGCCAGCAGTTATAGCAACCCATGGTTGCAGGAAAGAAAATCACATAATCTATGGCCTGCCTAAAGAGCACTCTTTCATTCAAACACCAATGTAAGGAACATTCTTGCCAATGACCTCCAATGTAAGAAGCTTTCTTCCAATTGGCCACCAATGTAAAGCCCCATACACACGGTCGGACTTTTTCATCAATTTGGTCCGATTGGACAAGGTTGTTGAAAAATCAGACCGTGTGTATGCACCATCGGACAGTGTTCGTCGGTTTGTCCGTCGGACAAATTCTTATCTCCTGCTGGAAAGATTTGCCGTCAACCCGGTCCGATCACACCAAATCCGATCGTGTGTACGGTTGTCCGACCGGACAAAGTGCTACGCATGCTCAGATCACATTACAAGACCAAAGCTATTGGCTACTAGCCTCTACGTAGTCCCGTCGTAGGCAACAAACGTCACCACGTTCAGAATGATCGGATTTTCCGACAACTTTGTCCGACCGTGTGTACGCAAAACCAACATCGGACAAAGTATGACGGACATGGTCCGACGGACCTGGTCTGCGGATTGTCCGACCGTGTGTATGGGGCTTAAGACGCATTCTTCCAATTGGCCACCAATGTAGGGAGCATTCTTCCAATTGGCCACCAATGTAAGAAGCATTCTTTCAATTGGCCACCAATGTAAGAAGCATAATTCCAATTGGCCACCAATGTAAGAAGCATTCTTCCAATTGGCCACCAATGTAAGAAGCATTCTTCCAATTGGCCACCAATGTAAGAAGCATTCTTCCAATTGGCCACCAATGTAAGAAGCATTCTTCCAATTGGCCACCAATGTAAGGAGCATTCTTCCAATTGGCCACCAATGTAAGGAGCATTCTTCCAATTGGTCACCATTGTAATGAGCATTCTTCAATTGGCCACCAATGTAAGGACTATTCTTCCAATTGGCCTGCAATGTAAGAAGCATTCTTCCCACATGTCACCAATGTAAGGAGCATTATTCAAATTGTCCACCAATATAAGGATCATTCTTCCCACTGACCAGCATTGTAGTAGGGTCCTTCTCTAACCGACTCTCCCAATGACCACCAATATAACGGCATCCTTCTCTCACTGATCATCAATCCCAGGGGGCCCTTGTCCATTGACCACCAATGGGAAGGGGCATCTCACTGACCAGCGTAAGGTATCACCATCTTCACCACTAATGTAAATGCAATGTATTCTTTTATTACAACTTACTGGGCATGTACAGTGAACTATAGATACAGTCAATAGTAGCAGGTGTTGAAACATGGTATTTCTCCAAAATGAGTAGAGATGTTTTTTTGGGGCTTGTTGAGGGTACATTCAGATTGAATGAGCTGACATAGTGGAACATGCATCTAGGTGTAGATAAGGCCTTCATGTGACCTGGTTGTGAGAGAGACATTTTAATGCAAAAGAGATTCAATAATTGTTAGGTAGGCCAACCATGGGCATCAGAATGTAGTTCGATTGCCAGACAGAATCCAACCACTTAGAACCCTGATCATATAAAATGATGTCAAAGAGGAGGATGGAAGGCACTGGTGTTGCCCCGTAAAGCCACCCTCTTCTATTATGAAATCAACACAAGCTCTTTCTTGGTTGTGCTCTCTGGCCATAATTTAAACATGTGGACTGAAGGTACCTGTGCTACCACTTTGCACACATATGCCCATAGGTCTGCTTTTGGGAAATAGCGATTCGAAATCAAACATTTTGTCTAAGAAAGAAAATAATGTAGGCCGCCATTGCCATAAAAAGTGATTGGTGGAATGGGATTTTTTTGTAAGGTGAATTATCTTTTCTGTTGTGTACTGAATAAGTCTAGGGTACTTCTAATTTTCCCCTGCAGAGCCTCACTGGAGACCCCAAAGATGCTGGGGTTTCTCAGAGTTAATATTGGTGGCTGGATGTTGTTTCTCCCCATACTCGGGTTTTTGGGGTAACTCCAGTGGTGTTCTGTGGCGGGTGTGATCACAAGGTATGGTGCCTTCTGTTCACCTTCAGCAGTTCCCTGGGGTAGATTTACTAAAGGCAAATAGATTGTGCAGTTGCACCTATTTTCTTTAGTAAATGTGGTGAAGCTTTACTTTGTAAAGAATACATATTTTGGTGCAAGGAAAATAAAAAAAAAGCATTTATGCTTGCACAGGATTGGTTGATGGAAATCAGCAGAGCTTTATCACATTTACTAAACTTTGGGGAAAATTAGTGCAACTGCACTTGCAAAGTGCAGAGTCTACATGCCTTTAGTAAATCCACCCCTTAGTCTTCTGCCCAGGCAGCACAGCAAAGCTCTACCTTTGCTTAAAAAAAAAAAAAAAATGTTGATGTTACATTATATATCAGCTACAGAAACCATTTTTGAAATTTAATGGCGCCAAAAAGGTGACATTTTGCTTAAAGAACCCTAAGGCCCCTTTCACACTTCTACGACTTGTCCTGCTACTTGGGACTGCAAAATACATATTAGTACGACTTTGATGCAGAGATAGCATAAAACTATGCAGTCTGACTTTGAAGGCATTCCTTGAAATCGTGGCAAAAATCGTGGCAAAATTGCACGACTTGAAGTCGCAAAGTGTGAAAAGGGCCTAAATGTTTTTTGAAGGTTTGGGGGAATGAAAAGTCTTATTTTTGTCAAGTCATGACGACAAATTATTTCCTTCTATAGTGGAAGAACGAGTGACAGCCCTCCATACAGCTGTAGAAGGCATTATCAAATAACAATATGGTGATAAAGTGTACCCGTCGCAATGACCCTGCCAATCAAAGCAATATTAAACTCAAAAGCAAACATTTATTATATTGCAGCTTACCAACACTTAGATGTAATTATTTCTATATTTTAGGCTTGTTTTCCCTTTCCATTTTTACCTTGATGGGTCTGCATCATTGGTGTCAGTGGGAGGAATAGTCCCTCATTGTTAGTATCAGTGGGAGAAATACTCCCCCATCATTGGTGTCAGTGAGAGGAATGATATCCCATCATTGGTGTCAGTGGGAGAAATACTCCCCCATCATTGGTGTCAGTGAGAGGAATGATATCCCATCATTGGTGTCAGTGGGAGAAATACTCCCCCATCATTGGTGTCATTGGAAGGAATGCCATCCTATCATTGGTGTCAGTGAGAGGAATGCCATCCCATCATTGGTGTCAGTGAGAGGAATACCATCCTATCATTGGTGTCAGTGGGAGGAATGCCATCCCATCATTGGTGTCAGTGGGAGGAATGCCATCCCATCATTGGTGTCAGTGGGAAGAATAGTGCCCCATCGTTGGTATCAGTGGGAGGAAAAGGGCCCCATCATTGACATCAGTCGATGGAGTGGTGCCCCAATGGTCAGATAAACGTGAGCAAAGGACTGTAACTGATCTGTTGGCTGCAGTTTGGAAACTTCAGACTTAGGAGACAAAAGGAGGATGTCCCCTAAATGGACTTTAAAGGCACTAGTATATTGAATAGAAAAAGTGTAATTTATTAAACAAAGATAGACATAAAAAAACAGAGTACATTGGAATGATTACAGTACAAAATCACCACAAAGATTGACTAAGTTTCTCGTAATTCACTGACGCGTTTCAGAGCATCAATGTCTCTTTCGTCAGGGGTGTTATGAGGAGGTCACTCATATAGGTATATTGTGGAGATCACAGATGGAGCATTCCAATAAAGCTATTTAAAAACAAAAAACATAGAGGAAACTGTGTTTCTGTTTACAGTAAATGGTTTTTCACAGCATGCATTGATGTTGCATAAAAAAGAGTGGAATTTTGAAGAAAGCCAGGATACCATAGGGGACATTGGACAGCTGATAACACTGAAGCCAAGAGAAGCCAAGGGAGGGCATCGCCCTTTATCAAGTGGGAGCAAGTTATTGATGCAGAGATAGTATAAAACTATGCAGCTGGATTGTACTTCCTAAGTAACAGACCACCGCATGGAGACACGTCCTGGCATCCAAACCCTCAGGTCTTGACACCTTCAACATTGATACTCTGAAACGCGTCGGGTGAATTACGAGCAACTTACAGTCAATCTTTGTGGTGATTTTGTACCGTAATCCTTCCAATGTACTCTTTTTCTATTTATTATACTAGTGCCTTTAGGCTTAATGTACACGGGACGTTTTTATAGCCTCTCCTGAACGATGTAACTTGTCAGATAGTAACCCACGTTTAAAATGTCAGTTTTGCCGCGTTTACAAATGCCGCATTTAGCCGCGCTTGCATTAAGCGTTTAAAAAAAAAATATATATATATGTGTGTAAATATATATTTTTTTCAAAATAGGCAAAAATAAATAACGCCTGTAAACGAAACGCGGTAACGTGTTTTGCCGCGTTTATAAGCATTTGGCGCTTGAAATGCCTCTAAACTCAGCATCTGCTTTCCAAAAAAGGCCTATGGGGCAGCTGAAAAAAGCATCCAACTGCCTCTGAACGTCCGTTTACCAGCAGCCGTGTACATGAGGCCTTATAGACCATTTAGGGGACACCCGACTTTGGTCTGGTCAGTTTGGATGTGGCACCCCATTGGGACACTTCCACTGATAAATAAAAAAAAATTCTGACTTAGAAGGTTATTTGAGGCCTTTATGGCATATTCAGGTATTTTAGATTAGTTGTACTAAATATGCTTTTAATTATTTTGTTGAATTGCTATGCAGGGCAGAAATATCCTCACCTACCTCCATCCTGCGCTTCCTTGCTGGGTGGAGAGTGAGCTGAAACTGACGAGAGACACTCTTCAGCATTTCCGCGAGGGACCATTATGTAGCAGTGACAACCATCCTGGCACCGCTTGAGTTGCCACCAGTAATGGGGTCAGTAGTGTGACACGTCCCTTTAAGTGTATGTAAAACCTAGAAATAAACTACTCTTACAAGAGAAGCAGGGTGGATTTGATTTAAATCACTAGTAAAAAGGCTCGATTTAAATCAACTTGATTTAAATCATAATTTTCAAAGAGCACCTGTCATCTCTGTCCTGCAGCGGCTCCTCCTCTGACCCGTTGTTGACTCACCGACAGTCCCATTCACTTTAATGGGACGGCTGGTGATGTGGCAGTGACACAACAAGGTGAGGGACGTGGTGGCAGCAGGTGAGTGGATGCCCGCTAACAGGCGCTGCCATAATGGATCTGAAATGACAGGTTCTCTTTAAATGTAAGGACTTATTCTTGCTTGTAGTTAAAATCTTTAATATTTGCAAACAAAATGAAGGTTTCCTATTTAGAATAATAAGCTGTCAGGTTGGTAAAACAGCGATATCAGAACCGATTCAATCATACAGTTTGTAGTGTACATAGATTGGCAAAACAATGGGATAAAGGGATATTCCTGAACTTTCTCATGGTTACTGTGAAATTATGTGAATGCATCAATGCAGTGCATGTTATCTCAGCTTGCAGAGCTTGGTTTCATTGAATGAGTTTACCAAAAATTTAAATATTGCAGAATATATAGCCTCATGCTACATAACTAAGCTCCATTTCATGCTGAATAAACTAAATTATTAATGCATCTTAAAACAGAAAACTATCTTTAGATAGAGTCTTGCTCCAAAAGCATTTTATTAAGATAAATTTGATAAAAAATCAAAAAAAAAATCTGAAAAAAAAAAAATTGATTGAAATTTTTATTTTTATTTTTTTAAATCATTGATTTATATCCACCCTGAAGAGAAGTCACGTGTGCCGCTCAGAATCCCAAAAGCCCAGTCACCCTCCAGGGCGACTGGGTGCCAAATCCAGGATGGGGCTCTTTATAAAATAAGTGAAAAAGGAGCTGGAGACACTCAATTATAAATTCAATAACCGGCAACTTTATTCATCCAGACAAACAAACAAGGAGACCCCTCCTGGGACCTTCTTTTTTTTGACCATCAATGCTGAGCTTAATCTCTTAATTGCTCCCTTTTGGTCTGCTAACTATACCGTTGAAAATGCTTTATTATATTTGATCTGTTCAATAAATGCAAAGGATTCTTGCTGAATCTCCCAGAAATCTTTTTAGCTGATTACTTTGTGTGCTACACACTCATCAGTTCTCTCCTCTTGCCTCTATGTTATTGAGAACAGAAGAGAGGGAGATGTTCTGTAGCCCTCTACTAGGGTGACAACGCTGCTTCTCCGTAGATACAATGCAGTGAATGACTGACCCTAGGACAGGAAGCATGTTACTGGCAGGATCACCAGATGAAAGTAAGGGGACAAACGTTTTTAGAAGAGAAAACAAATGCAATCATGATGTCTAAGGCCTGGTAAGTGGCAGAATATTAGGTTTTTGTTCTTGGGTTTACGTACCCTTAAATTTTGTGCTGTGCTAGCAGTAGATGGTTCCCAGACTTCTGTAATTCGTTTTTGGCCATTTTCACTCATTACATTGAGGGAATTGGTGCCCACAGTTACACCACACCCCAAACTCGCTCATCCATGTCTTGGACCTTGCTTTGTGCACTGGTGAGCAGTCATGTTGGAACAGGAAGGGGCCATCCCCAAACTGTTCCCACAAAATTGGGAGCATGAAATTGTCCAAAATCTTGGTATGCTGACGCCTTAAGGGTTCCCTTCACTGGAACTAAGGGGCCAAACCCAACACCTGAAAAACAACCCCACACCATAATACCCCCTCCACCAAATGGTTTGGACCAGTGCACAAAGCAAGCTCCATAAGGACATGGATGAGCGAGTTTGGGGTGGAGGAACTTGACTGGCCTGCCTGGCCTGAGTCCTGACCTCAACCTAGAACACCTTTGGGATGAATTAGGCCCCTTTCACTCGGGGACCATCAGTTTAGCAACGTTAAAAACGTATTAGTTCTTATCCGTTGCCTCATCCGTCTTCATCCACCTTCTGTTCTGTTAATCTCCGTTTTAATCCGTCTTTGGTTCCGTTAATATCCGTTTTCATCCGTTAATGTACACGTTTACATCGTTTTTTCCATCCGTTTACAGCAGTTTCTTTGCCTTTAAGAAAATTACCCAGAAAGCATTGCTCCTCCCATCCTACATGCGTGAACAATTTGCTGACTATTTTCATCAGGAGAAGTTCCATGGCAGTACCAATGTACAAATATATATATAAAATGCAGTGGAAATTCAAATGTATTAATTCATTCATTTGGTTATTTCATTGTGTTTTGATAGCATAAAAAGACACAAAAGCACATGATATGTTCAAAACTGTTTTAGTTTTATTATTCTGCATAACCCTTTTAAAATAAAAAAATTTTCACTTTGTTTTTTTATTTGTCAAAGTATGAACTTTGAATTATTTCTTCAAAACGGATCTTAACTGATCGGACGTTGACGGACATTGTCAGTTAATATCCGTTTTGACGGATCTGGACGTAGCCTTGTACGTTAAAAAAAACGGATAAAAACTGAAGCGGAGGTTAACGGATGGTAACTGATGGTCATCCGTTTGCCCATAGGAATGCATTGTCGTCTGTTGACGGATGGAAGAAAAACGGATAGACGGTCCGTCCGTGTGAAAGGGGCCTTAGACCAACATCAGTGCCTGACCTCACAAATGGGCTTCTGGAAGAATGGTCAAACATTCCCATAGACACACTCCTAAACCTTGTGGAAAGCCTTCCCAGAAGAGTTGAAGCTGTTATAGCTGCAAAGGGTGGGCCAACTCAATATTGAACCCTACGGACTAATGCACGGTCGGATTTTCCGACGGAAAATGTCCTATCGGACAAAGTTGTCGGAAATTCCGACCGTGTGTAGGCTCCATCGGACTTTTTCCGTCGGATTTTCCGACGGACAAAGTTTTATCTCCTGCTCTCAAATTTTCCGACAACAAAGTCCTATCGGACTTTTTCCGATCGTGTGTACAGAATTCCGACGGACAAAGTGCCACGCATGCTCAGATCACATTACAAGACCAAAGCTATTGGCTACTAGCCTCTACGTAGTCCCGTCGTACGCAACAAACGTCACCACGTTCAAAATGGTCGGATTTTCCGACAACTTTGTCCGACCGTGTGTATGCAACACCAGTGTCGGACAAAATCCGTCGGAAAAAATCGGAATTTCCGACCGTGTGTACGGGGCATAAGACTGGGATGCCATTAAAGTTCATGCGCATGTAAAGGCAGGTGTCCCAATACTTTTGACAATATAGTGTACAGTATATCTAAACACCTTTAGCGGCTAGCACATGGCTACATATCACTGCAATGAAGGCCGACCCATGCAGGGGTTTTAATAGGTTTAATTGGTACGAGGTTCGCCTCGGGCATGGACTACCACACAGAGTAATGTGCACTGTAAGAAAGAAAAGGGAAAAAAAAAACTGTCAGTGAGCAAACAGTAAATCACTTGCATATTTGTGTAGTGATTCAAATGGAGCAGAGACCTCTCCCATCTGAACATGTGGTGAATGCAATGTCAATGACTTGCAGATGCAAAGCCCAGATAGACTTGTGTTTAAGAGGCTGGATACACAAAGAAGGGCTTAATGAGAGTTTATGTAGGAGACGACACGTTGTCTACCCAATGGAAGGTTGTGATTTGTCAGATGGGTCCAGTTAGTCGGGGTGACGGGAATCTGGGTCCGAAGAATAGGATAGGCGAGGTGTTGGCTCTGGGAAATACAATTTACATTTGTACCGTAATGATATCACTTGTAAATGATAACATCTGTTGAAAGAGCTGTAATGTCATCAATCATTCATATAAGGAGTGCAGTGCTATGTGACACATTACACAAACTCAGGAGGTTTACTGTAGAAGAGTTGGAAAGTTTTACTGCAGAACGTTGAAGTGGATTAGAGGTCATTCTGCTTGGGCAATGGTCTACAGCAGGGGTTTCCAAACTTTCTAAACAAAGGGCCAGTTTACTGGCATGGGTGTCAGTGGAAGGAATAGTGTCCCATCGTTGGTTTCAGTGAAATCGGTAGTGTCCCATTGTTTTTGTCAGTGGAGGAAATAGTGCCCCATTGTTGGTGTCAGTGGAGGAAATAGTGCCCCATCGTTGGTGTCAGTGAACTCAATAGTGTCCTATTGTAGGTGCCAGTGAGAGGAATAGTGGCAGATCGCTGGTGTCAGTTAAATAAATAGTGTCCCATCATTGGTGTCCGTGAAATGAATAGTGTCCCATCGTTGCTGAAAGTGGGAGGGATAGTTCCCCATTGTTTGGTGTCAGTAGAATAGTGTCCCATCGTTGATGTCAGTGAAATGAATAGTGTCCCATCGTTGGTGTCGTTGGTGTCAGTGAAATGAATAGTGTCCCATTGCTGCTGTAAGTGGGAGGGATAGTTCCCCATCGTTGGTGTCAGTGGAAGGAATAGTTTCCAATCGTTGGTGTTGGTGAGGGGAATAATGTTCCAATGTTTCTATCAGTGGAAGAAAGTATGCCCTATTATTGATGCCAGTGCAATAGTGTCCTATCATTGGTGCCAGTGGGAGGAATAGTGCCCCCTAATTAGTATCAGTGGGAGGCATTGTGCCCCATCATTGGTATCAGTGAGAGGAATAGTGCCCCATCATTGGTGCCAGTGGGAGGAATATTGCCCCATCATTGGTATCAGTGAGAGGAATAGTGCCCAATCATTGGTGCCAGTGGGATGAATATTGCCCCATCATTGGTATCAGTGGGATGAATATTGCCCCATCATTGGTATCAGTGGGAGGAATAGTGCCCCATCATTGGTCAGTGGGAGGAATATTGCCCCATCATTGGTATCAGTGGGATGAATATTGCCCCATCATTGGTGTCAGTGGGAGGAATAGTGCCCCATCATTGGTATCAGTGGGAGGAATATTGCCCCATCATTGGTATCAGTGGGAGGAATAGTGTCCCATCATTGGTGTCAGTGGGAGGAATAGTGCCTCACTGTTGGTGTCAGAGGAAAGAATGATGCTTCCTTGTTGGTGTCAGTAGGAGGAATAATGCCCTGTCAATGAGAGATTTAGTGCCCCAAGGCCGGATAAAGGCAAGCAAAGGGCCGCAGTTTGGAGACGACTGGTACACAGTGAGATCCTAATTCCACGTGGTTGGTCACCACCAAAGACAAAATTGTTAGAAAGTATGCTCCAGTCCCAATCGCTGCTTTAAGTGGTGTTCTCTATTTCTTTTGGATTGCGACCGTTCCTGTCCAGAGGTTCCGTGGCCACTCTCGATTCATGAGGGCTGTCAGACTGTGCATGTACAATTGGCAATGGCAACCCTGCAATGTTGATGTGTGGCTTCAGCATGTACATGTGATAGGGGGGGGGCATCGAGTTAAGGCCTTCAGCGTTGTAGGACAAAAAGGGTTCATACTTACCTCTGTAGAGGTGCAGAGCTCAAATCATGACGTACTTCCACAACTTCTCTCTACCAGTGGAAATCCCTATGAATATCTGGGCTTTCGTGGTTTGAAGCTTGCAACTCAAGACCACTGAATTGGATGAACAAAGGTTGATGGTAATAACTCACCTAACCTCAAACCAGAAATCCTGTGATATCAAAGTTCTTCAGGGTAAATGTATATGGCCATACATGGAGAGAGCTGGTCTTTCTGTCCGAAAACAGGATACAATTCAAAATTGGGACTTTAAATATACTACTGGGAGTCAAATCAAACATATATGGTTAAAACATAATTTTTATTACAAAATATAACCTTAAAAAGTAAAACATATGACTATTGTGAGATTTAGTCAATGTCAATACCAATAAATAATGTATAATTTCCAATGATGTCCACGGTCCATTCCAGTAGGTCGATAGGTCTCTGCATTTCACGGGATCCACTGCTTCATCAGAACCAATAATAGTTGTTTTGGGATTAAGGATTTGCACACGATACATGAAAAATAACTCCCTTTACAAAATAAAGGGGCGATAAAGTAACAGCAAGGGTGTATATGCCTATATTTGCGCCTACTGGCCCATGGGAAGGACCTCCGGTTCTATGGGACCCAACAAACGCTCCATGATGGGCACTGAGTCTAAACACTGTACCAGATAGCAGATGATTGCATGATGTATCCTGAGGGTCCTGAAGCAGTGTCGGTGCATTCATTAAGGGCGCAGGGGCGCCGCCCCCTCTCTCTAGTCACCCCCCTCTATGACTAATGGATAGATTCGTGCATTGCATGAATCTATCAATGGCCGCCGCTGCCACTCCCTATTCAGGCCCCTTTTGGATGCCGGGCACCTGAGTTACAAAGGCGGGGGTGTATTTTTGAAGCACCCGATTAAAGCCATAGGCTCTAATAGGCTTCAAAAAAGGTGAACTCGGAGCGCAAAGCATTGCGCTCGCAGTCCACCCAGGTGTGTTAGAAAAGTGAATGAATATTCGCTTTTCTAACACTGAAACCGCCTCTCCACCAATCAAGTAGTGCGGGTCTGATACCCGTCACCTGATTGGGGCTGAAAGGACAGGTGCTGCGATTGGACACCTATCAGGAGGAGGGAAGGAGACGCATGGGGACACAGCTCACCGCTGCAAGGTCCCACAGCTCGATAGCCTGACCCGCCAACTAGTTAGTGCCGGGCAGGCGGCGAGCGGGGGGATCACAGTGGCTGCATTTGATGGGCACAGTGGCTGCATTTGATGGCACAGTGGCTGCATTTGATGGGCACAGTGGCTGCATTTGATGAGCACAATGGCGGCATTTGATGGCACAGTGACTGCGTTTGATGGGCACAGTGACTGCGTTTGATGGGCACAGTGGATGCATTTGATGGGCACAGTGGCTGCATTTGATGGCACAGTGGCTGCATTTGATGGCACGGTGACTGCGTTTGATGGCACGGTGACTGCGTTTGATGGCACGGTGACTGCGTTTGATGGCACGGTGACTGCGTTTGATGGCACAGTGGCTGCGTTCGATGGCACAGTGGCTGCGTTTGATGGGCACAGTTGTTGCATTTATGGGCACAGTGGCTGCAATTGAGGGGCACAGTGGCTGCATTTGATGGGCACAGTGTGCAATTGATGTTTTTTTTTTTCCAGAATTTTTCAGTTTGTTTGCACCCACTGGCCCACTGGCACAATTTTGAGCACCAACCGCCACTGTCCTGAAGTAAAATATACTCAGAGAATGATGATGTCCCCAAGGAGCTCCCTCCCCATAGTCGAGTGAGCAACACACTATGCCTGTGACTGTCCAGAGTAGACTTTCTGTCCTTGAGTTTCCAAAGCAATAGTACAACACTTTGTCCACACATGGGTATGATAACTTCTAAAGCTCCTTTGGATGCTTCCTTATAGACATGAAGAGAAACCGGGCAGAAAGTGGAATTGTTGGAATTTGGAAAAAAATTGGTGTTGTCCAACAGTATACAGTACGTGAATAGGTATTTGATTACTTAATGGTATGTACTAAAGATTGAGGCAGATAATTGGCTGAGGTATGTGTTGTCCCCCACCTATCATTTGTAGATTAAATGACTAGAAGAACATCTCCCCCGTTGTGAGGATAATTTTGGCAGCTGTCTTGTTGGGTTGTATTTTTACTCCAGATCTGGGATAAGACTGAACTTTAAATATCTTGGTCTTTTTTCAGCCTCTCCTTGGGTGACTCGGTCTTAGACCTGTCAGGGAAGGTAAAACTTGAATATCAAGGGCACATCATACAGTTATTGTTTGTGTTTTTTAAGGACTAACGGGACTGATTTTTAAAAAAGTTTAGATGGCAAGCTTAGAAATTTCAGGAGTTGTGGCCAATTGCAATAATATTTTCACACTCTTCTTTATAACGCTCTCCTTTTCTCAAATGCAAGATATCATGGGTCACCTTGGAGTTCCCTGAACCGTTCGAAAACAGTCAATGAGACACCTTGTCCTCATAGATGGTCCTACAAAATCCATTTGTGACCACTATCATGACAATGCTTTATATTAGCATATTGATCCCATTTTAAAAATGATATAGGCCAACGTTTTAGGTTCCTCTGACAGACACCAATCAAGTGGTCTTGGTGGTCAATTGTGGTGTAATAAAAGAACGCCAGTGAAATGTGAGTAGCAGCTATACATGGCCACTGATGAATTAAGCATTGTTTGAATGCTGCATTTGTGTGTGGCACATTGATTAAAGCTTATGTCAACAATGAGATGAATTGTAAATTCTGCCTAAAAAAAAAAAAAAATGATCCTGAATTCATGTTAGATGAAATGTCTCTTGGTGAATTAAGGGAAATGTGTAGCATCGTGTAAACTGGAGGTCTTTGAAATTCTTACCAGATTACCTTGAATTAATTTTATCAGAGATGCTTTCATAGCAGGCATCTTTTTTGATGTAATTTTGCAAACTTTGAAGTCAGACTAAATAATGATAAATGCGGTACATTTTTGGATCCACGTTCATAAAGAACTCTAGCAGTCAATGGGAAAAAAAAACATGGTTGTCAAAATTACGATCTTTGCGTTAAAACTGTCATCTTGGATAAACGGATTGATTAAAAAAAGAAAAAAATTTGAAACCTGAAACCTGGTGGGTCTACCTTTTTTGTCAGTAAGCAGCTATGGCTCTTCCTGTGATAGGTAGTAAGGAAATAAAGTACACAGCAGGGTTTCTCAACCAGGATATCATGGAACCCTAGAGTTCCTCCAGAGGTTTCTAGGAGTTCCTTGAGCAATGAGCATTTTACAGATATAGTAATTTTTAGCAGGGGTTCCCTGAGATTGTAAAGTTATTTTCAAGGGTTCCTCTGTGTTGGAAAGGTTAATAAAGGCTACTCTAGAGGTTGCCATGGGTTCCTTGAGCTAAGAGCAATTTCTTTCTCTCAGATAAGTTCCCACTAACACCATTGATCCTTTTAGCTATTTGTAATGGGTGAATTTTATCCCAATGACCATAAATGTAAGGAGCATTCTTCGTACTAACCATCACACTAATGTATCATGAGTTGTAGATATAATGTTTTTTAGCAGGGGTTCCCTGAGACCTGAAAGGTATTTCAAGGGTTCCTCTGTGTTTGAAAAGTTTGAGAAAGGCTGGAGCTGGCTTTGTTCTCCGAGGTACAGTCATGGTAGAAGAGAAAAGGGGCCCAAAGGTGTTTAGTAGGGTTGAAGTCAAGGCTCTATGAAGGCCATTTGGGTTCCTCCACACCAAACCATGTCTTTATGGAGTTGGCTTTGTATACAGGGGCACAGATCATGGTAGAACAGAAAGGAGCCCAAAGGTGTTTAGTAGGGTTGAAGTCAGGGCTTTGTGTAGGCCATTTTAGTTCCTCCACACCAAACCATGTTTTTGCGGAGCCGGCTTTGTTCTCAGGGGCACAGTCATGGTAGAACAGAAAAGGCCCCCAAAGTTTTTAGCAGGGTAGAGGTCAGGGCTTTGTGTAGGCCACTTGAGTTCCTCCACACCAAACTGTGTCTTTATGGAGCTGGCTTTGTACATAAGGGCACAATTATGGTAGAACAGAAATGTTACCACAAGGTTGCAAGAGCATAACTGTCTAAAATGTCTTTGTATTTTGTAGTATTATTAGTACCCTTTACTGGAGACACTTGAACTCCATCATTTGAAGCAGCTGGGTCCATGTACCTTTTTGGCTCTTGAGTGTAGTATTAAATAAAGCAGGGGTCTGCAAACTTTCCAAACAAAGGGGCACTTTACTGTCCTTCAAACTTTAGGGGGGGGGCACAGATTGTGGCCAATGGGAGGATTAGTGCCCCATTGTTGATATCAATGGGAGAAATAGTGCTCCATCATTGGTATCAATAGGAGGAATAATGTGCCATAGTTGGTATCAGTGAGAGGACTAGTGCCCCATTGTCAGTGGCAGGAACTATGCCCCACTGTTGCTGACAGAGGGGGGAATAATGCCCCAAGGGTTATATTAAAGCATTCGGTTGCGCAGTTTGAAGATCACTGAATTAAAGGAATAAAACTAAAAACACTGATGTTACTATTGGTTGTCATGAGGTTTTTATTGGTGCACTACTTAGACTCCCACTCCTTTTGAGTATATTCATGTATTTATTACCATTTTTTGGAAGAGATAGGGGAGGAGGACATAAGATTAAATCTGAGTTTGGTTAATGTTTAAGGTTAGGGTCAAGTTACATGCTAAAGGTAAAGTTGGGGTTAGGAGAGAAAGTATTTGAGTTACTATAACGTTTTGGTGTTAGAGATTTATTTTAGTGGTTAGGTTAGCTTTGATGACTGGGTGACAACTCAAGGCTCAAGATTTAGGATACAGAGCGTTGTCACCCTAAAACAGGTAGTGCCCAAATAAGGACTTTCATGCAGGGTCACCGGGGACTATTTAATCAAAAGTGTTGAATACTTTTGAAAGTTTATATGATAAATATATATATATATATATATATATATATATATATATATATATATATATATATATATATATATATATATATATATATATATACAATATATATACTCTTTCAATGTAACATTTTCAAGGCCAACCTGTTGGGCGATTTATTGACTCGCCGAGCGTCGTGTATAACGGAAAAGAGTTACGACAAGGAAAGCTTTTGTTTTCTAGATAGATTTAATTCAGTCATTTTTACTACTTCATAAAACCGGCATCTGGCCTTGGGCAGCTGAGCGACGGCCCCGCGGAGAATCCCCACCTGCGTTTTCATCCGGGGGCCCCAAGCTCTTCACCCGCCCTGGGAGTGTTGAGTCGGGGGCCCCTTGTGCGAGAAAACAGCACCGGTTAATGATTAGCCAGGCAGCAGGAAAAGCGACACTTTGTGTCACATTTGGCGATAGAGTTGTGTATACAAGGCCAGCGCGGTGAGATGCCGGCTAGGCCCAGACCCTGTTTATTTAGTGTGTGTCGATTTCCTTCGGCCTCGCTGCCGTCACATTGTTGTTTATCTCTCTGGCCTCAGTTCTGCAGTGATCGAGTTGCTTTGGAAAGCATGTCACAAGGCCAAGTACAATTATTCCTGTTTGCTTCGCCTGCTTTCGTTTTTAGACCCTGGAAAAAAAAAAAAAAAAAAAACTCTTCAAGATGCAATGTTTCAAAGGAAAACATATAATGTATTCTCCATGAGTTGTTATAGTAACGTTTGCCTGAAAAGTCATTTTTCATTTTTGCGGAACTGCTCATTTTGTTTTTCCTTGTCTGTATTTTACATGAGGGGTTTGTAGGTTCCACCAGCGCATGATCCCTTGACTAGCGACTGTTGAGATAAAATCAATTGGCCACTTACTTTATTTACTACTAAGGGTGTGAATTCTTTCTGTTTGCTCAGTGTGTAACATTAAGGGCCCATTTACAAATCCTGTATGTTTACATTAACACACACGTCTTAATGGGAGTTGTGTCACCTATTAATGTGTATTGGGTTAAAACAAGTAATTCATTTTGAATTGGCTGCCAACACACGGCGCACCACAAGGCACAGTATTACGTTACCGAACATTGTGGTGCAGGGTAATGCATGCACTTTGAAGTGGCAGTGCCTTAGTGTATTTTCGGATGAGTGTTACTGCAAAATGCTAATGCATGTAACTTGTGTCTCTTGACGAGGTGTATGCAGAAGGTCTGTGGAGGAGGTCTGTATAAGAGATCTATAATGGAGGTCTGTGGAGAAGATCTATGGAGGAGGTCTATAGAGGAGGTCTATGCAGAAGGTCTACAGAGGGGGTCTATGGGGGAGATCTATGGAGGGGCTATGGAGGAGATATATGGAAGTCATTTATGGAGTACGTCTAAGGTGGGGGTCTATGGAATAGATCTTTGGAGAGGGTCTATGGAGGAGGTCCATGGAGGGGGTGTATGAAGGAGAACTATGGAGGCAGACTATAAAGAAGGTCTAAAGAAAAGTTCTAAGGAGAAGGTCTATGCAGAAGATCTATGGAGGAGGTATATAGAGGAGGTCTACAGAGGAGGTCTGTAGAGAAGGTCTATGGAGGGGGTCTATGGAGGTTGTCTGTGAAGGAGTTTTATGGAGCGGATATACGGACAAGGTCTATGGGGGGATTCATTGGACAAGGTCTACAGAGGGGATCTATGGAGGGAATTTATGAAGGAGGTCTGTGGAGGGGGTCTACAGAGGGCATCTAGGAAGAGGTCTACGGAGAGGATCCACAGAGAAGGTCTATGGAGGGGATTTATGGAGGAGGCCTACAGAAGAGCTCTGTGGAGGGAATCTATGGAAGAGATGTGTGGAAGGGATCTATGGGCCAGACCTACAGAGCAAGTCTATGGAGGAGGTCTATAGAGGAGGCCCTCCAAATATGGGAATCTTTAGGTCCCGAGTAGATCCCTGGTGCCTTATTTACCTTATGTGCTGTGTCATTGTACTATATGCATTTTCTATAGATTATCATTGTCAATAAAACATCTGTCTGTGTATATCGGGTCTTGCTAGGACCCCATTCATTGGAAGTGTTATCTGTCCCATTGCTGAGAACGATGTGTGGTTAATGAATTAGTGGGATGTGACAGCGCGGCGATGGCGGTGATGCCTAATAATGGGGTCTGGAAGATCTCACGGGCTCTGCTTACCGTCTTCATTTCAGTTGCACTCATATCGTCTCATTTGCTGACCTAACCTGATTTCCCGGGAGCATCTGGAACGTGCCACCCGCCACTTAACCAAATTGTACGTTTTGTCCCTAATTTTGGCAGCGCTCATTCTCAATATAAAAGCGAAAAGTTGACTTTGATGGGAAAATTCCCTGTCAAGTGGATTGCATAGATTTTTATTCTCCTGCTTCTGCCCTGTAGATCCAGGCACAGGCTGTTGCACTAACTGGTTTAGATAGTGCTGAGGGGGAGGGGCTGCCTGCTGTGGTCAAACAGCCAGTTCCAGTGTTGCTGTCAGGGAATAAAAACTGGGAAAAGCCATCAGCCAATCAGATGAGAAGGAAATGAACTCTGGCGGCATTGTTGTGCTTGTCTTGCCGCTTTCTTAGTGCTTTGCTGCATCTATTTGTACTGAAACTGCCTGAACTAGACAGCTATAAGGTGGAAAAAGGTATACTTTTGCCATGGTTGCTGGACAACATATATGGTTGCCATTGTTGCAAGACAAGGTATGCTTTTGCCATGGTTCAACACAAAGTATACCTTTTGCCATGGTTGCTAGACAAAGTATTTCTTGCCATGGTTGCTAGACAAGGTATTTCTTGCCATGGTTGCAAGACAAGGTATTTCTTGCCATGGTTGCTAGACAAGGTATTTCTTGCCATGGTTGCAAGATAAGGTATACCCTTGCCATGGTTGCTAGACAAGGTTTTCCCTTTTTTTTTATTGCTGCAAGACAAGGTATGCCATTGCCATGGTTTCAAGACAAAGCATACTTTTGCTATTGTTGCAAGACAATGTATGCTCCTGCCTTGGGTTCAAGACAAAGGTATACCTTTGCCATGGTTTCTCTTTTCCATTACTACAAGTTACAAGTTATACGTTTGCCATGCATGTTTTTGCCATGGTTGCAAGGAAAGTTTCACCATTTTAGAGGGTATTAATGTCATCCAGACATGCATGTTTATTCACAAAACCCATCACTTACTGTTTCAAAGGCACCCTGTTATTGGTACAGGACCTGAGGGGATATCTCTACCTTTGGACAGAGCAAAAAATAAAATAAAAGTCTGACAGAAGTTCTAACCCATGCTAACAAGGTATACCTTTGCCAGAGTTGCAAGATATGCTGAACCTTTTCTATAGTTGCAAGGCAAGGTTTACCTGTTCATGGTTGCAAGACATGGTATTCTATTATCATGGATGCAAGACAGAATATTTCTCATGATAATAGAAGACTCTATCAGAAAGGCCTAGGCTGTCCGAGTGTCAAAGAGGTGCTACGTCCCAATGGATACTGAAACAAAAAAGAAAAATTGGACGGGTCTTTGGAGGCACCAAAGGACACTTTGAATTTGAACAATGGTATTGTATTAAAAAAAAATTATTGATACAAACATATTAAAATTCATATAAAATTGAAGCATGATGCTACAACAAAGTAAACAATACATGTCAAGTTGAAGAATTGCACATGATATCATTCCTTAAAAAACGACTGCAACACAACAATAACCCTACGCGTTTCAACTGAAACAGTCTTCTTCAGGGAGTTCTTTGTAGCGGAGTACATTGAACACTAAAAGAGAAATGTCAATCAGATACACATTCTGCAAAATCATGTTCAAATATATACATCAAACATTGAAAATATGAGTATATCTTACACAATGTAAGTGGAAGGCTCATATATGGACACCAGTTCCAGCTCCGAGAGAATCAAGAGGCCATTCAAGAGAAGGATACCTAATGTATAATGGAGATGGAATCAGTACCTCATATATAACCACACCCCTTTAAGGGGGCGCGGAACCCAAAATTGGTAGAAAGTTGCACATTAAGTATTAAAATGTACAGCTCGGTTTTTTTGGAAGAATTACTTATTGGTCTACAAGGCTCTAGTAAGACCCAAAACATGAGGCCCAAACTTTTACAGAGCAGAATGAAAAGAAAAAGAAAAACAAGTAAGCGAGTCTCCATAATTGGAGCCACAGTGTTTTTTCCACTCTGCTCTGTAAAAGTTTGGGCCTCACGTTTTGGGTCTTACTAGACCCTTGTAGACCAATAAGTAAGTATTTCTTCCAAAAAAACCGAGCTGTACATTTTGATACTTTATGTGCAACTTTCTACCAATTTTGGGTTCGGCGCCTCATATTTTCAATGTTTGATGTATATATTTGAAAATGATTTTGCAGAATGTGTCTCTGATTGACATTTGTCTTTTAGTGTTCAATGTACTCCGCAACAAAGAACTCCCTGAAGAAGACTGTTTCAGTTGAAACCCGTAGTATTGTTTTGTTGCAGTCGTTTTTTGAGGAATGATAGCAATTCTTCAACTTGACATGTATTGCTTACTTTGTTGTATGCATCATGCTTCAATTGTATATGAATTTTAATATGTTTGTATCAATAAAATTATTTTAATACAATACCATTGATCAAATTCAAAGTGTCCTTTGGTGCCTCCAAAGTCCCGTCCATTTTTTTTTTTTCAATATCCATTGGGATGTGGCACCTCTTTGACACTCAGACAGCCTAGGCCAGTGATGGCGATCCTTGGCACCCCAGATGTTTTGGAACTATGTTTCCCATGATGCTCATGCACTTTGCAGTGTAGTTGAGCATCATGGGAAATGTAGTTCCAAAACATCTGGGGTGCCAAGGTACACCATCACTGGCCTAGGCCTTTCTAATAGTCTTCTATTATCATGAGGAATATTCTGTCTTGCATCCATGATAATAGAATACCATGTCTTGCAACCATGAGCAGGTAAACCTTGCCTTGCAACTATAGAAAAGGTTCAGCATATCTTGCAACTATGGCAAAAATACCTTGTTAGCAGGGGTTACAACCTGAAGAAGACTGTTTTAGTTGAAACGCGTAGGGTTATTGTTGTGTTGCAGTCGTTTTTTGAGGAATGATATCATGTGCAATTCTTCAACTTGACATGTATTGCTTACTTTTCTTGTATGCATCATTCTTCAATTTTATATGTATTTTAATATGTTTGCATCAATAAAATTATTTTAATACAATACGGTTGTTCAAATTCAAAATGTCCTTTGGTGCCTCCAAAGTCCCGTCCAATTTCTTTTTTTTTTCCAGTATCCATTGGGACGTGGCACCTCTTTGACACTCAGACAGCCTAGGCCTTTCTAATAGAGTCTTCTATTATCATAAGAAATATTTTGTCTTGCCACTATGATAATAGAATACCATGTCTTGCAACCATGAACAGGTAAACCTTGCCTTGCAACTATAGAAAAGGTTCAGCATATCTTGCAACTATGGCAAAGGTATGCCTTGTTATGTATACCTTGTTATACCTTGTTAGCATGTTCTAACCCCTGCTAACAAGGTATACCTTGTTAGCAGGGGTTAGAACCTGAAGAAGACTGTTTCAGTTGAAACGCGTAGGGTTATTGTTGTGTTGCAGTCGTTTTTTGAGGAATGATATCATGTGCAATTCTTCAACTTGACATGTATTGCTTACTTTTCTTGTATGCATCATGCTTCATGCTTCAATTTTATATGTATTTTAATATGTTTGTATCAATAAAGTTCTTTTAATACAATACCGTTGTTCAAATTCAAAGTGTCCTTTGGTGCCTCCAAAGTCCCGTCCAATTTTTCTTTGACCATGGTTTCAAGACAATGTATTCTATGGCCATGGTTGCAAGACAATGTATTCTATGACCATGGTTGCAAGACAATGTATTCTATGACCATGGTTGCAAGACAATGTATTCTATGACCATGGTTGCAAGAAACCTTTACCTATGCCGTAGTTTCCCTTTACCATTGTTGAAAGGCAAAGTATCCTTTTGCTATTGTTGCAGGACAAGGTATGCTTTTGCCATGGCTGCACGAAAAAAGGTATGCCTTTGCCATGGTTGCAAACCCCCCTTTTCATAATTGCAATAAAAGTTGCACCTTGTTGGAGGGTATGAATGGGACCTGTTTATTTGCAAATCCCTTCCAGGCTCCACCCAAAACAAAAATAAAAAGAAGGAAAGTTTTGCCTGGGGCTGGCGTTCCCGGAATGTGACTTGCACAGCGCCGGCGCTGTTTGTCTTTGGGGACGGTGCCGCGCCGCGCGTAGCGTTTCTCTGGGTTATTTGTCTGTTTGTTTTCCTTACTGCGTGTGAAGAGTTTATGAGAGGCGTCTTATTATAGACTCTGGGTGTAGAATTGAAACAATCTGCTGGCTTTGTGGTGACATAATTGTCTCGGGTTGTGGGAGGTGAATCTGAATTTAATTTCACTTCTAGAGAGGCTTAACCACAGGGAGGATCACCGTCTCTTCCTGCACCGCTGCGTGGAGGCACTGCCCGCACCACAACCAGAAAGCTCTTCTTTTTTTAAAGGGACAGTCACCAGAAACAACGTGTTCTATGTAACAGATTCCACCTCCAGCCTTCCCTTCAGTCTTGCACAGTTGTACAGGATCCTCTCCTGCACTGAAATGGCTTACTCTGATTTCACTGCACACTGTGAGCTTCTCAGCGTGTGCATAAGAAGCTGCAGCAAGTCAGATAGAGGCTGGCGGACGACCAGCATCATCTAGCTCTTTCCTCCCCAGCCTGACTGCCCCTAGCCTGTCACTTTCATTCATTGGATATTAGTTCTTTCAATTACAAATTTTGACTGTCCTATCATCCTGGACCACAAACCTTCCTCACTGTGCTATATGTTGTCTGCTGCACCGTTGGCATGGA
Source organism: Lithobates sylvaticus (assembly GCA_028564925.1). Classification (NCBI taxonomy): domain Eukaryota; kingdom Metazoa; phylum Chordata; class Amphibia; order Anura; family Ranidae; genus Lithobates; species Lithobates sylvaticus. The sequence goes on along the minus strand of CM053036.1, from coordinate 50,156,313 downwards.
TATATCTTCTTAGTCCTCTCCATAAAATTATAAGATATTTGTGCTTAAAGTAGAACTATAGGCAACACTTTATTTTTTCATTTGTTTTAGTCATATTTTAGTCATCTCAATAGTTTTAGGTTTAGTCGTATTTTAGTCATCTCAATAGTTTTAGTCGTATTTTAGTAGACTAAAATAGTATTAATTTAGTCAACAAAATTAACACTGCAGTACAGCCAGTTCTCCTACTCAGCAGGTGCCTGAGCCCCCCTCTTTGAACTGATGGGGCCCGGGCCCAGTACAGGAGGGCTGGTTGTACTACCCTGCCTCCAGCTGTTGCGGAACTACAAGTCCCATGAGGCATTGGAAGCCACTGACAGTTACAGGCATGACTCCCAAAGGGCAGAGGCATGATGGGACTTGTAGTTCCGCAGCAGCTTGAGGGCCACAGGTTGAGCACCCATGCTTTAAAAGGTCCTGAACACCGATCCGGGAAGGATCAGTGATCACGAGACCACCGTGATTGGCTATCGCAGTGGTCACATGATTGGGAGCCGGTCCCGCCGGCTACCGATCTTTAGTGGGGACCCCGAGCTGTCTCTGTGCTGGGAGTGTGCTCAGCACATTGGCTGCCCAGCAACACATATGTGCGACGTGTGCAGTAAAGCCCACGCTTTTCTTGCTGCACATTTGTTATGTGGGCAGCAACTATTTACAAGATGTAACTAGAATGTTGATGATGGGGGAGGGGAGGAGCCAGCAATGATTTGCTTCCATTGCATAGGGAAGCACAGAGACCCAGTCATGACATCACTAGATATAAAATAAGGTATGTAACAAAAACAGAACCTTTTATTTTAAAAATTTCATCAGCATGTTGATGAGGGGAGAGAGGAGGAACCAGGGAAGAGAAAATATAAGCAGATTAAATGTCAGTTTTAATGGGATTATAAACTCAAATATAAAAACAAGTAATATATTCGAGCTTAGCAGTCCTTACATATGGTGGCGGGACTTGTTCTCTTTTTTTTTTTTTTTAGCCTTTGATCCTGCCGGTGACACACTTCCTGTCTCGGGGTGACAACGCTCACTCACCTACTGTCTTTATGGAGAAGCCATAGAGTCTGTCCAGAGCTCCCATTATCAGGCTACTTTCACACTGATGTGATGCGGGGACCACAGCGCTGCAGCAGAATCGCAGGCAGTTCACACTGCACTCTGCAAACCGCTAAGGGTGTCAATATAAAGTTAATGACACCCCCAAATCGGTTTGCAGAACGCAGTGCGAACTGTGGAATCGGATGATATCGGATCGCACGGGGTCTGAAAACCCATCCGATGCGATTCCAGTGCGGACAAAGAAAAGGGTCCTGCACCCTTTTGGTCCGAATGCGATGCGATTTTGCAGCGCGAATTGGCGAGGCAATTGGCAGCACACAGACATCGCATGTGATGTGCAGAGGAATGCAGTGCGAATCGCATGCGATGTCTGCAATCGCAAGAGTGTGAACCCAGCCTGAACCAACAAAGCGGAATAACCCCAGCCCCCATACCACACCATTACAAATGAGCGTATACCAGCCTTGCGCCATTCTATGTTCTCATAGGGAACGGCCGATGGGTTCCTTTCCCATCCTTTAAGGAGTTAACAGAAAATATTACCCAACTCCCCCGACCACTTCCTCATCTGCTGCTAATGAGGAAACGTTCCTTATATTGAAGGCGGCTGAAATACGCTGAGAAACCGCAAGTGGAGCATCTTGGCACCATCGAAACAAAGGGCTTTGTGACGCGGCATACGCATGGCATGGGAAGCTCTCCCCCGCTTTGTCCTGTACAGCGATTATCGATAGTTCAGAAGGGAAGCGAGGGAGAGATTGGATACAAAGTTACTTTGTAGAAAGTTTTCATTTTTTTTTTTTCATAGATATTAGACGGGCCATACATGTTCAATGTTCTTGTACAATTTTCCTTTAGATTTACCAAAAACCATATAATAGGAGGTCAAAACTAAACAATTTCCAATTGTATCCAATTAGGCAGGCCCTTACACTACATAGTTTAAGGTAAATCTAAAAGAAAATTATACAAGTATGGCCAGCCTAACCCCAATCACAGAACTTTCATTTTCATCTTTTGCAGCCTTCATTAAAGAGGAAATGCAGTCTGCTCACATTTTTGTAATAAAAACAACTTTGCCATTCTGAAGCTTCCCTCCAACCACTTTGCATATTATTATACAGGGGTGTTGCTAGGTCTACAAAATATCTGGGGCTATAGCCCATAGCAGCGTAGTAAAGAAAGTCATACGCTTGGGCGGGCATACACATGAATATACGTGTGTGTGTGTGTATATATATCCCTAGAGAGCCCCTCCACTTACATCAGGGTCCCCAGAGAGCCCCCCACTTACATCAGGGTCCCCAGAGAGCCTCCCCCTTACATCAGCGTCCCCAGAGAGCCTCCCCCTTACATCAGGGTCCCCAGAGAGCCCCCCACTTACATCAGGGTCCCCAGAGAGCCTCCCCCTTACATCAGGGTCCCCAGAGAGCCCCCCCTTACATCAGAGTCCCCAGAGAGCCTCCCCCTTACATCAGGGTCCCCAGAGAGCCTCCCCCTTACATCAGAGTCCCCAGAGAGCCTCCCCCTTACATCAGGGTCCCCAGAGTCCCCCTTACATCAGAGTCCCCACAGAGCCTCCCCCTTACATCAGAGTCCCCAGAGAGCCTCCCCCTTACATCAGGGTCCCCAGAGAGCCTCCCCCTTACATCAGGGTCCCCAGAGAGCCTCCCCCTTACATCAGGGTCCCCAGAGAGCCTCCCCCTTACATCAGGGTCCCCAGAGAGCCTCCCCCTTACATCAGGGCCCCCAGGGAGCCTCCCCCTTAAATCAGGGTCCCCAGAGAGCCTCCCCCTTAAAATCAGGGTCCCCAGAGAGCCCCCCCCACTTACATCAGGGTTCCCAGGGAGCCTCCCCCTTACATCAGGGTTCCCAGGGAGCCTCCCCCTTAAATCAGGGTCCCCAGAGAGCCTCCCCCTTAAATTCAGGGTCCCCAGAGAGCCCCCCCCACTTACATCAGGGTCCCCAGAGAGCCTCCCCCTTGCATCTGGGTCCCCAGAGAGCCTCCCCTCCCCTTGGGGACCCCTGCAAAGACTCGGGGCTATGGGCCCCAGATTTGGGGCTATAGCCCCAAAAGCCACCCCCTAGCGACACCACTGTTATTATATATATATTGTGATTCTGTACTTGCCAAATATGCTGCAGAAATCTCCCTCCACTAAGTCTGGCTGCAACCATTTTAACTGTGGGCAGCTGAAGCTGCTGCCTGTTCACTTCCTGGATTTACACAGACACACAGAGGCACATCTTCAGCTCTTTTTATCAGACAAGAAAGATGAAGTGGGCTGTATAAGGTATTTACTGGCAGAAAAATAAAGAAGAGCAGAAGATTTAATATATGGAAAAATGAAAAAATTACTTAAAATAATCCCTGGTAATCCTGCCATAAAGGCCCTTGTTCAGGCACTTTCTGTGATAGGGTGACAACGCTCTGTCCTTGTCTCTCACTTGTGCTCCTGTGTTGTCACCCTGTCTTCTGATAGAGATTACAAGTGGCCATCTCAATGCACATTACACAGGCATGGTCTAAGGCAGTGTTTCTCCAGTCCTCGAGACGAACCAACAGGTCATGTTTTCAGGATTTCCCTCAGATGAAACAGCTGTGGTAATTACTAAGGCAGTGAAACTGATCAAATCACCTGTGCAAAATAATGGAGAGCCTGAAAACAGGACCTGCTGGGGAACCTTAAGGACTGGAGTTGAGAAATACAGGTCTGAGGCTCTCACCATCAAGAAACCTGTTTCGGGCACTTCCTGTAATAGGGTGACAACACTCTGTCCTTGTCTCTCATTTGTGACCCTGTGTTGTCACCCTGTCTTCTGAAAACCCCATAAGTGCATAGATGTGCCGCAGGTCTCTGCTGGGTTCCAAAGAATGGGTGGAAACTAGCACTGGCAGAGGCACCGGGAGCATAACATCCACACCAAAAAGTGTAAAAAATCTAAAAAAATTTAAAGTTTGTGGTTGGTAGGAGCCAGGTGCAAAACGATTGTTTTATTGGGTGAATGTCTACTTTAATTGGCTTCTGTCTTATTGGCCCTAATCTGCATGTGAGATGGGGATCAACAGAGCCCAACAGATCTAAGGCTCGATTCACATCTATGCATGTTGCTTTTGAGCGTTTTTGCAGTGCTTTTTGCAGGTGCTTGCCGCGTTTTTGGACACGTGCTTTTACCGCGATTTTGCCGCGTTTTTGGACACGTGCTTTTACCGCGATTTCGCTATATACAGTGTAAAAAAAATAATAAAAAAAAAAACAAAACACAACGCAACTTCTATTACATGCAAAACGCTGCATTTTGCATGAAAAAAAGTCCCTGACCCTTTCCAAAAACGCAGAGGCACAAAAATGCATTGATGTGAACATGTTCCATAGGAATCCATGTTAAAAAATTTCCCTACATTTATGCAAAATGCAAAATGCATCAAAAAACGCATTCGTGTGAATCAAGCCTAAAGGCCCGTACACACTGGGGAGCTTTGCAGGCGCCACTGCGCTAAAAATAGCACCTGCAAAGCGCCCTGAAACAGCCGCTGCTGTGTCTCCAATGTGAAAGCCCCGAGTGGCTTTCACACTGGAGCGGTGCGCTTGCAGGACGGTCAAAAGAGTCCTGCAAGCCGCATCTTTGGAGCGCTGTAGGAGCGGTGTATTTACCGCTCATAAAGTGCCCCTTCCCATTGAAAACAATGGGGCAGCGCTGCAAACCCGCCTGCAAAGCGCTGCTGCGGGCGGCTTTAACCCTTTTTCGGCTGAATAGCGACGCTAAAACGACGGTAAAGCGCCACTAAATATAGCGCTGCTTTACCACCAGCGCCCGCAACACTGCAGTGTGAAAGTAGGCTAAAGGCCCGTTCACAGGATCAGAAAATCGGAAGTAAAATTTCGTCCGACGAACTGCTGATTTTCGGATCGTTAGTACGATGCTTTCGACAGCCGATTCCGAATTTTCGGATGACAAAAGCTGGATGTGCAGACTATTAAATTTTTGTCGTATGGGAACACAACGTACGATTTTCGTTAAATTAGTACAGTTTCTGTACAAAAAATCGTAAGAGCAAAACTACGCATGCTCAGAAACGAAAGAACACATACAAAACTATTCAACACATGACGTCATTTCTGAAGTTGAATTCAGTCGTTTGTTGAGTAACCTCTTCACTTTCCATATGAGACCAGCATGCAATAAAAAACGGATGAACGTTCGTCCGGTAATCTGATCGTGTGTACGAGGCTTTAGAAACTATGACTTGTTTCTCTAGCGTCCACCAACAACCAATCGATCCGTTTTGCCTGGACTGGTCTTTTTCGGACGAACGTTCATCCAATAATCTGATCGTGTATACGAGGCTTTAGAAACTATGACATGTTTCTCCAGCCTCCACCAACAATCGATCCATTTTGCCTGGACTGGTTCTTTTAAAAAAAAAATTAAAAATCCCATTACATGTAATATTTGGGGAGTTTGCAGACAATGGTTTCCATTTGTATAAATGAGCAGACGCAGTTGCCTGTCGCTTCTTAGCCGACGCTGATTGATTGATTACAGCTTGACCTATCAGCAGGAGGGGATCTGCCGCTGTGTGTGTGTACACTGAGCCCGCGCACACCGCAATCACCGATCAATAACAGGCAACACAAATAGACCAACCCGACATCCCGCCATGTGTCTCCTCCACCGGAAAAAGGTTAATGGTCAGCGTTCGTCACCCATCGCCCTTTGCAGGAGTTGAATCAGAAGAAATCCTGTGTGTGGCCAACATTCGTCCTTTTAGCTTTCTATAGAGAAGAGAAGGGATAGCTCTGTGTATCAGTTTATTTGTAGCTGTCTGTGACCCCCATTGGGGAGATTTCCCTGTATTTCCTGTCCTGGTGACACACACAAAGTTTTGGTCTGAATGCACCTTTGAAAGTGTTTTGTTATATTGGTTGCTGCAATACCTGTTGATCCTGCCAGAAATCCTGTGAGCTGAGAACTTCCTGTGCTCTCTGTATGTGCTGCACTTATCAGTTACATTGTTCCTTGCTCTCGTTGTGGACTACAGAACACCTCCCCTTAAGGCCTCATGCACACTGAGCGTTAAAAAACTGCTGCAGGGCCACCTGGCAAATACTGTCTAAATATAATAATATTAATAAATAATAATGAAAAATAAATAATGATATATAATAAAAATATTTGCTTATCCTGGAGTCCAGCTTTAAATGTGTAAAAAATCTCTTTGCTGGGAGTGAGTCGGGATGTAGGGCACGCCATGTTGGTGTTACATCTTCTCTCCGTGTACCGCTATGGAATTGTCTCCAGATTCTGCCCGCCGTTGCGTGGTGGCATGTGCCTGGTTTGGCTCCAGAATGGCGCGGCCCGTCGCACACAGAGACACATCGCTCTGGACAAGGTGCTGGGAGTCCAGACTCGGCTCCCCCCAACCACCCCTCTCCCACAAAGGGAAATATTCAGGGGGGTCACACATGGTGTATCCATTATGCACAGCGGCATTTTGTCTCACAATGGGGGACTCTTTTCCCCGGCCTGGCCATGAAATGCGGCAGTAATTGCCCGTGACATTTTTTTTTTATTGTTGCACTGAATGTGTTTGTCAAGGAACATGGGACACAACAGGTGTCCTTTCACGTCCTCGCTGACAACACGGGACGCTGGGAGCTCGTCTTCCTTGCCTGGGAATGAGGGGCGCGCAAACTCCGAGGAACTTCACCTTGAACTTTGACACCGCGTGTGAGGGGGGAAAAAGAATCGACCGTTAATAATAATAATAATAATAATAATAATATTATTACTATTACTATTATTAATGGTGATATGGGGGCAGAATCTTCTGCTACATTGTTTCTGTAGTAGCTGCTTTACAGATAATTTTATTTACTTGCAGGTTGTGTATTCAGTATGTTATCCAAATCTTTCTTTTTCTCTCGCTGTCCCTCAGTCTCTCCCCCCCTTCTCCCTGTCCCCCTTCTTTTTTCCTTTATTTCCCTATTTCTTTTTCTCTTTCTTTCTTTCTTTCTTTCTTTCTTCTTTCTTCTCTTTTCCTTCCTCTCTTCTCCCTTCTCTTGTTCCTTCCTCTCTTCTCTCCTCTCTTCCTTCTCCCCTCTCTTCTTTTTCCTTCTCTCCTTCCTTCCCTCCTCCCTTCTCTCCTTTCTTCCTTCCTTCCTTTTTTCCTTCTTCCTTCCTTCCCTCCTCCCTTCTCTCTTTCTTCCTTCCTTCCTTTCATTCCTTCCTTCCTCCTCCCTTCTCTTTTCTTCCTTCCTTTCTTCCTTCCTCCTCCTTCTTCCTTCCCCTCCTCTTCTCTCCCTTCTTCCCCTCTCCTCCTTTCTCTCCTTCCTTCCTTCCTTCTCTCATGCCTTCCTCCTTCTCTCCTTCCTTCTCTCCTCCCTTCCTCCCTTCTCTCTTTCCTTCCTCCCTTCTCTCCTTCCTTCTCTCATCCTTTCCTTCTCTCCTTCATTCTCTCATTCCTTCTCTCCTTCCTCCTTCTCTCCTCCGTCCCTTCCTTCCTTTCTTCCTTCCTTCTCTCTTTCCTTCTCCTCCTTCTTCTTCCCTTCCTTCCTTCCTTCCTCCCTTCTTCCTCCTTCTCTTCCTTCCTTCTCTCCTTCCTCCTTCTCTCCTTCCTTATCTCCTCCCTTCCTTTCTTCCTTCCTTCTCTCTTTCCTTCATTCTCTCCTTCCCTCCTCCTTCTCTCCTTCCTTCTCGCCTTCCTTCCTCCCTTCTCTCCTTCTCTCCTCCCTTCTCTCCTTCTCTCCTTCCTTCCTCCCTCTCTCTCCTTCTCTCCTTCCTTCCTTCTTCTTCCTTCCTTCCTTCCTTCCTTCCTTCCTTCTCTCCTTCTCTCTCTTTCCTTCTCTCTTTCCTTCTCTCCTCCCTTCTCTCTTTCCTTCTCTCCTTCCTTCTCTCCTACTCTCCTTCCTTCCTCCCTTCTCTCCTTCTCTCATTCCTTCCTTCTCTTCTTCCTTCCTTCCTTCCTTTCTTCCTTCACTCCTCCCTTCTCTCTTTCCTTCTCTCCTCCCTTCTCTCGTTCCTCCTTCTCTCCTTCCTTATCTCCTCCCTTCTTCCTTCCTTCTCTCTTTCCTTCTTTCCTTCATTCTCTCCTTCCCCCCTTCTCTCCTTCCTTCCTTCCCCATAGCTGTGTTACAATGATGTGATCCATTGATGGATTTTTGCCAGTAATCTGAGGCTTGTTCTCATATCCTCCAGAACATATATAATGGGTAATGTTACATTGTGGCAGGCTGAGAAGCTGTACCAGGGTCTGATCTGTGTCAGAACACAGCCAAGAACTGCACAGGCACCAGGATTTACATAATTGTGTCATCTCTGAGCCGACATCTCAGTCCAGGATGTAGATGGTGACGCTGGATGATGCCTGAACAAAGATGGCGCTGTCCTTCTGGAGAGAAAAACAGATGAAGGCCTTGTCCGGCGGGGGTGGTGATATCTGTGAGAAGTAATTAATACCTGGAAGGTTTATACTGTTACATTTCTGATTATGTATGGAAAAAATCTGATGACAGGTCCACTTCATTTCAAGGTGTAGATGTCTTGTACCCCTTTATGCAGGCGGTGTAGAATGTGCGGCGGGTTGCAGAGATGGCATCATATGTGAGCTATGAGGGTGATATTGGGTTGATGGCATATGGCACAGCGGTGACACCGTCTAGGAGGTGACAGTAGACAGTGAGTCTCCATGGTACACCCAGCTCCTTATCATCGGCTGGCAGGAAGCCCCGGACTGGACTTTACCCGGAGTCATCATGGCCTGGACTATAAACCTCCGATCCATACTCCGTGTCCGCAGCAATCAGGATGATGGCCCAGCTGCTGTAAACTCCACCTTTGTCATTAGATGGAAATTGCGGCTATAAATTGAGCAAGATTCACTGGAAGAGAGAAAAGATCCCTCTCCTCCCGCGTTCCGTCCGGCTCCCACGCCGTGTCAACACATGGATCCAGGAAGTTGTACAATCTGCGGACACGTCTCCTGCAACTTTAGGGACGCATTCACCTTGTGACAGCGCATGCGCATTTGCAGAATCATGCGATTTCATTGAAAAACGCATGTCATGCTTGAGGTGCCCTTCATTTATTTAACCGTACATTTTGCATCGGCTGTCGTGTTTTTTTTTTTTTTGAGTGAACAAATGCAGCAAAACGTATAAGGCTCCATTCACAACTGCGTGACTCCAAAGTCGCAAAACTTCCAGTGCGACTTTGGAGCGCGACTTTACACTCTCTGGAGCTAAGTCGCATTAAGAGATGCACCAAAGTAGTGCAGGCCCCTCTTCAAAGTCGCTGCGAAGTTGCACCGATTAGAACGGGTGGCCATTAAAAAGAATAGGGTGCGACTTGCCATGTCCAAAGTTGCATGACAGTTTGCACAAGTGAATGGAGCCTAAGGCTCTGTTTCCACTACTGCGAATTGTTGTGCGACTTGACACATGTGAAGTCGCATGGCAAGTCAGAATACATGTATTTCAATGGTCCCCGTTCTGATTCCGAAAAAGGTTTTTGTACTACTTTGTTCCGACTTCGGTGCTGCTTGTTCTCCCATGGTTCTCACCAGTCGCATGACATCGCATCAAAAATCGCATTGCAAAGTCTCACTGTAAATCGCGCGACTTTGAGGCCGCAATAGTGGAAACCGAGACTAAGCCCTGGTTCACCTTCAATGCTACTTTGAAACCGTGCTACTTCAGTTGAACTAGCACAATTTCAAAGAAGCAGGTCAGCGCAATTTCAGGTGTTACTTGGCTGACATCTGTGCCTCTTCATGTACAGATGTCTATGCATGTCGCACCTGAAATCGCAAAAAGTAGTGCCAGAACCTTTTTTTTTCAAATCAGCGGGGCAGCGCAAAGTCGCGCCAATTTGAACGGTTCCATTGCCGACGATAGGGTGCGACTTGTCATGCGATTTGATTTTCAAGTCGCACTGGTGGGAACAGGTGCGACTTAACTTAAGCCCCCCCCCCCCGTTCACAAAGGAGCGACTTGTCAGGCGATTTGACAGGTCGAATTGCCTGACAAGTCACAGCCTATTGTTGGCAATGGTACTGTTCAACTCGGTGCAACGCCGACTTAGCGGTGCCGCATCAGTTTGAAAAAGTCGTTCCTGCACTACTTTTGGCGATTTCAAGTGTGGCTTGCATAGACATCTGTGCATGAAGCGGCACAGATGTCTTCCAAGTCGCACTGACATGCGACTTTGAAAACGCGCGATTTCAGATGAAGTCGCACGATTTCAAAGCCGCATTCAATGTGAACGAGGGCTTAAACTCAACGCTTAAAATAATCTGTGACAGACACAGCAAAGTATACGGTTGAATAGATGCTTGAAGCTCAATAAAAGTGCATGAGCTACTTTGCTGCATTAGCAATAAAGGGCACCACGGCATGACATGCGTTTTTTTTTTCTTTGCACGACTTTGCATGCGCTCATGCGCTGTTACAATGTGAATGCAGTCTTAAAGGTACATGGGCTACTATGCAACATGTATCCCACGTAGGGCTGCCCAATGCATGCAGTGCGTCAGCGTGCGAAAAAACGTGCATGCGCAACATGACGTCACATGTCTTAGTGTGAATAGGGCCTTAAAAATAAAGTTTAATCAGCCCATATCTCACTTTCCTTTCACCTCTCATCAACCTGCTAATGTGACCTTTCTGTATTCCTTTTATATGTTATTCTATGATGTCATCACTGGGTCTCTGTGCTTCCCTATACAATGCATGGCTGGTGGGAGGAGCCAGCAGGGGGCTGTACATGGCTTCCTGAAAACATCACAGCCCCCTGACTCAGTACTCATCTCAAGAGCCCTCCGTCCTGATCTAAGCAGTGGGAGGAGTTATGCAAATATCAGAATGCCTTGATGGGTGGATGTCAGTTGGGAGGAGTCGGAGTTTCTAGGCAGGTTATGTTTTCATGCAGCCCACTCTAGGTAACCCCCACATGTGATGCTGAACCCCCATGATCGAAAGAACTGAAATCCAATGGAAGGGGTGGTCCAGGGAGGTCAGGATGGGGAGGAAAGGGCTGGATAATGCTGGACGCCCTCCAGCCTGGAAATGGGACAGGCTCTATCTGACTTTCTGCAACTTCTAATGCACATTGTTAGAAGCTCACAGTGTGCGGTGATATCAGAGTAAGCATTTCAGTACAGGAGAGGAGTCTGGAGGGAGAATTGTGGTATTTTCATTTACATGCATTCCTCCATAGCCACAAAGGATTTAAATCCATCAGATGTCTTTACAAACCCAGATATCACCTTTCTAAAATTAGCTGTACAGAGCCTGTGCAGAGAGCAGAGCTGTGGGAGGGGCCCAGCAGGCTCCGTCCAGTACAGACAGGAGGGGGGCGGAGACAAGACCAGTCACCCTGCACAAGGAGAGAGAGCAGCAGTGATCGGTCTTTATTACAGGAAAAGCCTCACACTGGATTACTGCACAGATCTGGAAGAAATATACAAAGAACACTGAGATTCCAGGAAGATATTTATAGGGGTGTCAAATTGGCGGCCCTCCAGCTGTTGCATCCATCCAGAGGACACAGAACTACAAGTCCCATGAGGCATTGCAAGGCTGACAGTTATAAGCATGACTCACCTAGGCAGAGGCATGATGGGACTTGTAGTTCTGTGTCCTCTGGATGGGAAATGATTATTATTATTATACAGGATTTATATAGCTCTAACAGTTTGCCCAGCACTTTACAATATAAGAGGCAGACAGTACAGTCACAATAGAGGAGGAATCGGAGGGCCCTGCCCCTTAGAGCTTACAATCTAGGAGTGGGTCTTGTAACGATTTGCACATGAACATCTTTGCGGAGCTGGCACGGCCTCCTGGCTCTCCCTCCTTCTGTAGCCGCCTGTCGCGGTGCCACGCGGGAGCTGCCCAGCTTTCCAGTAAACCGATGGTTCTGGCCCCGATCCCCGATCCCCGTATCCAAAACCAGCGAGGTGTCCGCAGTGTATCGGCCTCCTCGCTCCCCGGCCTCGTTGCGTAGTTTGTGGATTTCACCTTTTTTTTTTTTTTCCTTCTACTTTTTTGGCTTCTGAACAAAATCTTATTCATGGCAACAAATAAAAACTCTAGAACTCTGTGCCCGGTGCCAGGGGTGTAATCAGATCCAGAGGGGCCTGCCATTTTCTTCCAGCTATTACAAAAAACTTAAACAAATCGCCACCAGCGCACTTTGGTGATTTTAAAGTGATTGTAAAGTCTCAAAAAATAACATACATGTTATCCTTACCTGCTCTGTGTAATTGGATTGCACAGAGCTGCCCCCGATCCTCCTCTTCTCGGGTCCCTCTTCGGTGCTCCTGGCTCCTCCCTCCCGTCGAGTGCCCCCCCCCCCACAGCAAGCCGCTTGCTATGGGGCACCCGAACCGAGCCACAGCTACGTGCGTCCATTCAGACACAAAGCTATGGCTCAGTCCAGCCCCCTCTCTCTCCTGATTGGCTAACTGACTTTGATTGACAGCTACGGGAGCCAATGGTGCCGCTGCTGTGTCTCAGCCAATCAGGGGGGAGAGCCCCAAACGGCCCAGGGACTCTTGGACATCGCTGGACAGAGATGGGGCTCAGGTAAGTATTAGGGGGTGCTGGGTGGGGGCTGCTGCACACAGAAGGCTTTTTATCTTAATGCACAGATGCAATGATTTGGATCTTGCTTTATACACCGGTCCAAACCATTTGGTGGAGGGGGGATTATGGTGTGGGGTTGTTTCTTAGCACTTGGGCTTGGCCCCTTAGTTCCAGTGAAGGGAACTCTTAAGGCGTCAGCATACCAAGACAATTGGACAATTTCATGCTCCCAACTTTGTGGGAACAGTTTGGTGATGGCCCCTTCCTGTTCCAACATGACTGCTCACCAGTGCACAAAGCAAGGTCCATAAAGACATGGATGAGCGAGTTTGGGGTGGAGGAACATGACTGGTCTGCACAGAGTCCTGACCTCAACCTGATAAAACACCTTTGGGATGAATTAGATCAGAGACTGTGAGCCAGGCCTTCTCGTCCAACATCTGTGCCTGACCTCACAAATGCGCTTCTGGAAGAATGGTCGAACATTGCCATAGACACACTCCTAAACCTTGTGGACAGCCTTCCCAGAAGAGTTGAAGCTGTTATAGGGTGGGCCAACTCAATATTCAACCTTACGGGCTAAGGCCCCTTTCACACTTGTGCGACCTGAAAGCCACGCAATTTTGCTGTAAATTTTTTGCCACAATTTTGATGCGACTTTAAGCAATGCGTGTGTAATCTTCAGTTCTATGGACCTCAAATCGCACCAAAGTTGGACCAAAGTAGTGCAAGGACTAGGGCTGGGGGAAAAATTGTTTTAAATCTTGAATCGAGTTGAGAGGTCAAATCAATTCAAAATTTCCCCATATCGATTTTTTTTCACCAGGACCGGCGCTGACACCGCGCCGGTCCTGAGGAGCTTTTAAGGCGAGGCTGCGGATTCGGCCTAGTCCGTGGCATCCGGCCTCGCGGACTAGGCCGAAGCCGCGGCCTCGCCTAAAAAAAACTCCTGCCCGCAGCTCCTCAGGACCGGCGCGGGGTCCATCAAAAAAAATAAACTTGATTTGAATTGTGAATCAAGTTTTTCTTTTTTTCTAATCGCAGATTTTTTTTTGGGGGAGAAAATTGCCCAGCTCTAGCAGGGACTACTTTGAAGTCGCACAGATATAAATGGTACTCATTGGAAATCATGGGGTGCGATTTGTCATGCAACGTCGCAGTCCCAAATCGCAGGACAAGTCGCACAAGTGTGAAAGGGGCGTTAAGCTGGCCATACAGGATACGAAAAATGGGCCGGAATTGTTTGTTTTTCGGACAGTTAATGGGCACAAGTCGGTAATCGGTTAGGGACGTTTTTGTGCCAAATAAAAAAAGGATAAGTTTGGAAATTTTCTGCCGAACGAACGATAAATTGAAAGGTTAATGTGTTTTTCGTCCAAACTGCTTGCACTGGGTATATGTGAAAAAAACGAACAAAAAAATGTATCATTTATGTCCGTTGAACGATTTATCGGTCATTACATGATGGCACTATCGTTTTGCTCTCACCGCCGAATGTCCGTTTTTCGAAAGTGGGTTCGAACGATTTTTCGTATAGTGCATGGCCAGCACAAGGCTGGGATGCCATTAAAGTTCATGCAAAGGCAGGCGTCCCAATACTTTTGACAATATATTGTATATATAAACTAGGAATTTTGTCTGGGTACAGCGGCGCAGGACCGCGCAATTGTCAGTTAAAGCCGTATCGCAAAAAATGGCCTGGTCATTAAGGGGGTAAATTCTTCCGGGGCTGAAGTGAAGAAAAGTTGACCAGGGATATGAATTTTCGGGGGGGGGGGGGGGGGGGGGGGGGGGGGGAACGACCTGGTGACACTGGCAGTCAAGCTAAGGGTGCTCCAGGAACGGTCGAAGGTAGAAGGAACCTTTGGAGACACATTTGGTCCTCCAAGTCGACTTTTGGGAACCTAATCGGCCGCTGATATTTCGATTCGACTCGGGTCATCGAATTTATGAAATTCAGTCGCAATCTTGCGTCAATAAACGGTAGAATCTGTTTCCGGAAGTATCTCAGCACCTTTGTGGAGCAAACCTTGTCTATAAGAAGGGTGTCCTTCTAGCCATAGAAGACCATGCGAGTGCTATGGGGCCCGCAGTTTGTCTACATTGTGTTTTATATCGATAACAATAGAATTTGGCTAACAAAATCGAATGAAATGAACGTATTTATAAATATTTCTAACTTGGGAGCCGTGCAATGAAAGCAATTCGTATTTTGTATCTGTATTAGAGATTAGAGAGTGGAGGGGGCCCTTCATGGTTCTTCTATGGGGCCCCCGTCACCTAAGATTTCAGCCCTGTGTAACGTTCTTAGGAGTTTGGCTCGCGGTCGGATCGGCTTTGTATTCTGTAGCGCGGCGTGTGGCACGTTTCTCCCCTAAACTCTCTTCTGCGAGTGAGCAGGTGCTGCGGCCCTGCGGGGCGGCTAAAATAAGCCGCGGTACCCGCCCCGCCAATAGAATCCATAGACATAGCACGGAATAATCTCCTGCCTCTCCAGCTATGCCAGGAATCTCACACCTTGAGGAGTTACCCTCAGCCGTTGCTAGGGCCTCGCCATGACACTTCCGCCGGCCCGTGTCACGCTGTCACCGTGACTTGTTAGAGGCGGGGGGGGTTGTGCGTCGGAGACGGCTGTCTGTGTCAGCGCGGGGTGAAGGGGGCTGTACGGGGACACTTTTAGCTGTTGGTTTAGAATGAAGTTAAATATAGATGGTGGAGGTGTGGGCGACTGATTTATAAAAAGCGCACAGCGGCAAATTTTTTAAAAATGTTTTCTCCCTAAAATAATAGCAGCGGATTCTGATTGGTCACTGGGAAGTAAAGCAGATGATATGGACTCGTTTTTATTAAAATTGCGGGCAGGCAGCGCAATGCGCATTTGAGAGAAGTCTAGGAAATGGCGAGTTGTTGGGTTCAGCCAGTCTTGTGATCCAGGCAGGTCGGTGACCGCACCTTTTCTCCCTATATGGATAAGCAATACTGTTGGGTCACCAATGGGCTCCAGCCTGCTCATTGGACAATAAAGGGATAATGCTGATAATGATAAGGTCCATCACTCCTCCTGTCTGCAAGCGCACAGTGTTAGATTGACAGCACTGAGCAAAGTAATAGGAAACTGATTTTCTGACTTTGTGCGGCTGCGGCAAAGATGTCGCCTAAAAAAACAAAACGCTGAGCTACGCTATTTCTGACTGATACAAGTGATAGGAGTTTACATCTGTTCTATAATACTTGTGGGTGCTTCAGAGCCTCTTTGGCGGAAAAGGTGGCAGAAATGGGTTAGTTGGCATTAGATTTGTGTGTTTGTCCTATCCGGCCAGCGTGGGGTGGAAGCATTTAGCTGGTTCTCAGCACGGTTTCGATGCATTTCTGCATGCGTGCTTTTCAAATGTTTTAGATGCATTCTGGTGCATTTTTGATGCCGCATTTTTCCTTTTTTTTTTTTTTTTTTTACATTTTTCTTAATTTTCCTTCTTTTTTTTTGTATAATACATTCTGGTACATTTCTGACGTGTTTATGGTGATGTTTTTCCTATTTGTATTTATTTTTTAATAATGCATTCTGGTGCATTTTTTTATGCATTTATGATGATGTTATGATTTTTGATGTGTTTGTGATGTGTTTCAAATGTTTTTTCCGATATGTTTCTTTTATTTATTTTTTTAAATTTTTCTTTATTTCCCTTGTTTTTGCTTGTTTTGTTTTTTTTTTTGGAATAATGCATTTTGATGCATTTTTTATGCATTTATGATGTTTTCCAAAATTCGTTTTTCCTAATTAGATTTTTTTCAATTTATTTTTTTAAATTTCCCTTGCCTTTTTTTTTTTTTTTTTTGGTGCATTTTTGACACGTTTGAGATGTGTTACAAATGTGCTTTTGCTTTTTTATTTTTTGACATTTTTCTTCATGTTCCTTGTTTTTTTTTCTTTCTTGTTGTTGTATAATGCATTCTGGTGCATTTTTGACACATTTATTTTACGTTTTAAATGCTTTTTTCCTGTTTTTTATTTTATTTCAGGTACTTGTATAGTACCGTCAATTTGTGCAGTGCATCTGGTGCATTTTGTACCTGTTTATGTTTTTTCCAAATGTGTTTTTCCTATATTTTTTTTCATTTTCCTTGTTTGTTTTTTATTTATTTTTTTTTATAATGCTTTCTGGTGGATTTTTGACACATTTATGATGTGTTCCAAATCCATTTTTCCTATTTTTTTTTCTTTTCAAATTTTTCTTTTTTTAAGTTTTCTTAATTTTCCTTTTTTTTTTTTTATATGATACATTCTAGTGTATTTTTGTTGCGTTTTAGATGTTCTGGTGCGTTTTTGATGCGATTTGCCACGTTCCAGTAGAGTTACTTGTAGAAAAAATGCAGTATGGATTCCAATGACAAAGTTCGCACCATTGCAGTGTGTTCCAGACAAAAGTTGAACAGGCCGCATTTTTCTACAATTAACTGCAAAAATAAAAACAACTGAAAAACACATAAAAAATGCAGCAGAAAGCATCTAAACGCATCACAAATGCACCAAAATGTAATAAAGCAAAAAAAAAAAAAAAAAAAAAAATGCAGGAAACTGGAAAAAACAAGAGGGGAAAATGCACTGGAAAGCATTGAAAAAGCATTAAAAAAACGCACCGGAATACTTTAAAAAGGCGCATGCAGAAATGCATCCAGAAGGCGTCTGGACTGCGTTTCTGTGGTGTAAAAACGGCTCGTAAAGTTTGATGTTTGTTGTGATGGGCGGGGGAGGGAACTATGGAGGACGTGCGGGGGTCAGAGGTCGGGAACTATTTTCTGAGCCCCCCTCCGAGCGACTTTGGCAGCTGCTGAGTTCTCTCTGGAAGAGGAATGGTAGTCGGGATATCCCAGCGCTGCGCGGCGGGCCGGTCACCTGACCAAACAAAACCCGCTGGAGAAACTTTCTGAATACTTAATCCGTCTGTTCTATTGATAGCGGGAGATGGGGGGGGGGCTCTGCTGGTCACATGTCTGTAGAACATTTTTTTTTTTTTTTATTTCCTTCTTACATTTTTTTTTTTTTTAATTTCCTTCTTTCTTTCTTTTTTCCCTTCTTTTTATTTTTATTCCCTTCTTTTTTTTTGTCTTTTTTTTCCTTCTTTTCTTTTTTCATTTGTTGGAGTTACTTTCTACTTTAAAGAAGTCAGTGTCCCCCACCCTCTCTTACATCACAGCCCCCCCCCCCCTTACATTGTGTGGCTGTTTGGAAGAAGCTAGGGGTGGAGCTGGGAAGCACAAAGTGCAGGGTCTGGAGGAGGACCAGAGGAGGGCTGGAGTCAGCTGCCAGAGTCTGCTGAATGCTGAGGCCGGGGCAGGTGGAGACGAGGGGTGCTGCGGCTGCACAGAGAGGCGTGGGGTCTGTAGGAGGAGTTACATCCTCCTCTCTGCATGTGGGTGGCAAAAATATGAATACAATCTATACACTGGGGGGAGAACCTCGGGGGGAATCTAGGATGGAAAAGGACCTGGGGGTCCTAGTAGATGATAGGCTCAGCAATGACATGCAATGCCAAGCTGCTGCTAACAAAGCAAACAGAATATTGGAGCATTAAAAAGAGGATCAACTCCAGAGATAAAATGATAATTCTCCCGCTCTACAAGACTCTGGTCCGGCCGCACCTGGAGTATGCTGTCCAGTTCTGGGCACCAGTCCTCAGGAAGGATGTACTGGAAATGGAGCGAGTACAAAGAAGGGTAACTAAGCTAATAAAGGGTCTGGAGGATATTAGTTATGAGGAA
Organism: Lithobates sylvaticus; assembly: GCA_028564925.1. Classification (NCBI taxonomy): domain Eukaryota; kingdom Metazoa; phylum Chordata; class Amphibia; order Anura; family Ranidae; genus Lithobates; species Lithobates sylvaticus. The sequence continues at coordinate 50,137,867 of CM053036.1, read as the reverse complement.
AGGAGCACTGAACTTATTCTCTCTGAAGAAGAGACGCTGGAGAGGGGATATGATTTCAATTTACAAATACCGTACTGGTGACCCCACCATAGGGATAAAACTTTTCTGCGGAAGGGAGTTTAACAAGATATGTGGCCACTCATTAAAATGAGAAGAAACAAAGTTTAACCATAAACTGTGTAGAGGGTTCTTTACTGTAAGAGCGGCAAGGATGTGGAATTCCCTTCCACAGGCGGTGGTCTCAGTGGGTGGCATTGATAGTTTCAAGAAACTATTAGATAAGGACGTGAACGACCGCAACATACAGGGATATACAATGTAATACTGACATATAATCACACACACTATGTAATACTATGTACGGTAACTATGTAATACTATGTAACCATGAATATCCCTGGTGGGCCGGATTTGGCCTGCAGGCCTTGTGTTTGACACATGTGGGCTAGATGATGATGATGCTTGATGTCCTCCAGCCAGGACTAAAGACGCACTCTAACGTGCTGCAGCTTCTCATGCACACTGTGAGCAGCTCCTCTATTTACACTTTAGCCCTGAGCAATGAAATGGGTTTAGTTGGAGTGGATGATGGGAGTTGTCAGGATCTGATGTTATATAAGCCCATCCGGGGTGGACGTCTCCTTTAATAAATGATGTTGGCCGTCCTTCCTGCGGTCTGGCGGTCCTGTGTGTGGAGCGGCTGTTTCTCCGCCTGGATTGATACATGGGATGTTATTTTAGGTCCTTCCATGTGTGAACAATGCCGAGGTATTTCCTGGCAGACAATAGGAGGTGATTTACTAAAGGCAAATAGACTGAGGACTCTGCAAGTGCGGCTGTTCCCGAGCTTAGTAAATGAGGGGAAGCACTGCTGACTTCCATCATCCAATCAAGTGCAAGTAAAACATGCTTCCTTGGCTGTGATTGGGTATTCATTGCAAAGTGAAGGTTTACCTCATTTACTAAGCTCTGGAGTCACAGTCTATTTCCCTTTAGTAAATCATCCCCATTGTGTCCAGGGTACGGCGGGGGTGGGGGGGGGCAAGAATGTGTCACCCCTCAGCAGCCAATCACATTGCAGCCTGCTCAATGAAGAGAACATTTCTGATTGGTCGGTGAGGGGTGGAGCATTTCCAGCGCATGTCTTTTTGAGGCGCGCTTCACACTGGTATTAAAAGCCGGCGTTGATTGTTTTTAACGCTCGTCAAACGCTGGGTAAAGCAGTCTGCGATTAATGGGCAGAACGCAGAACGCAAATAAAAAAATAAGTGTTGCGGGGGGTTTGGAAGGACTTGAAGCCTCTCGGCTCTTATGCTCAATACTTATGGGAACGCACTGGCACGGGTTTGCATTTTGTTTGGCCTTGTTCGCAACATCACAACAGCAAAAAAATAAAAAAGTGTCTGGGGTGCGTGCGTAAAACGTGCATAGGGCGTTTGGGGAACATTTTTAAGGCTCATTAAGGGCCGGTTCACAGCACATGCAGTTCCGTGCGTTTTATTTTATGCATCAAAAACGCATGGAAAGTAGGATATATGGTTTTCAATGGCCTAGTTCACACCAGTGCTTGCAGTTGCAGTGCGATCCAGTTCCAGAAAAAAAAAAAACTTGAACTTTCTGCATTTTTCCTGCACTGGACTGTACTGGAACGCTGTAAAACGCATCAAAAATGCACCAGAACGCACCTAAATGCACCAAAAACGCACTGCAACACACTTGTCCTTATAAGGTTAAGAAAAAAAAGGGGGGGGGGAAGCACTGGACTGCATCAAAAATGCACCAAAAAACACATCAAAAACCCACTGGAACGCATCCAAATTGTGCATGCAAAAAAAGCACCTGGAACGCATCCGGACTGCGTTTCTATGGTGTGAACTGGCCCGGGCCAGTTCAGACCACATGCAGTCCAGTGCATTTTTGATGCATTTTTTTTACCTCCCTCTTTGCATTCCAGTGCGTTTTTGATGCATTTTTTGTGCGTTTTTGATGTAGTCCAGTACATTTTTTTTCCACCAAAATGTACTGGACTGCATCAAAAATGCAAAAAAATGCACAAAAAATGCATCAAAAATGCACTGGAATGCAAAGAGGGAGGTAAAAAAATGCATGAAAAACACACCTCAAAAATGCGTGAAAAACGCAAATGCAGAAAAGCATCGCTGTAGGCACGTTTTTTCAGTGTCAGTTTTTTGAGCAAGTGTGAACAAGGCCTAAGGTGGTAAGTGGTTGTAAAGCTCCGACATGAAATATGAACAGAGCCTATCCCTCTATAGTGTGTACTTGTCTCTATCTGGAGCACTATGGGGGAGATTTACTAAAACTAGAGATTGATAAATCTGATGCAGCTGTGCATGGCAGCCAATCAGCTTCTAACTTCAGATTGTTCAATTAAGCTTTGATAAAAATCCTGGAAGCTGATTGGTTTCTATGCAGAGCTGTACCAGATTTTGCACTCTCCAGTTTTAGTTAATCAGCCCCTAAACCCACATTCATACCAGAGCCACTTGTCATGCGATTTTACAGGTCAAATCACATGACAAGTCGCACCCTATCGCATGGCCATGTTCAAATCGGTCCGATGCCAACTTGGCGGTGCTGCATCAATTTAAAAACGTAGTTCCTGCACTACTTCTGGCGATTTCAGGTGCGGCTTGAATAGACATCCGTACATGAAGCACATCAGATGTCTTCCAAGTCGCCCCCGAAGTCGCACTGATGCGCGGCTTTGAATTTGTGCGATTTCAGGTGAAGTTGCACGATTTCACAACCGCGTTCAATGTGAAGGAGGATGCAGCATTATTTCTGTCTGCTGCTTTGTTCCTCTGCTATCAGCATGAGTCACTTCTGCCAAGTCTTCCTGACACCAAGAGAATAAAAGGTGACAGGGGAGGGAGCTCCAGCTGATTGGCAGCTTTAGCTCAGCTCTGTGAGTGTGTGAAGGGGGGGGGGGGGGGGCTCCCTTCCATCCAATCAGCCCTCCTCACTAAGCTCTGCAGATTGTAACTTCATCCCCTACCCACTTTTTTTTCTGAACTCTCAGACAAGCTTTATAAATTCAGAGAAGCCAAGACTGCAGATAAACAGGTACAACTTATGTAGATGGATGTGTTTCATCTCTGTGTATCCCCTGAGCCCAGTCATTTCACTGGGTATTTGGAAGGGTTTACAACCACTTTAAGTTCCCAGTGCTGCGCTCCCATTTCGATCCGATTTTCAGTGCGATTATGTAGTGTTCCTTGGATGTGGTTTTTATATTCTAGGGGCCAAAATCGCACCAAAGTGGTACAGGAACCTTTTTTTTTTGCAAAATAGCGCCATGCTACGTTGCATTGATGTGAATGGACATCATTGAAAACAAAGTGATTTCTATTGTCATGCGTTCTGTCACCTCTGAAATCGCACCAGTGTGACCGGAACATGAATAATACCAACAGATTTTATAACTTTATTCTTTGTAACATTTATTTTTTGTTATCCTTCATCTGATGTGTTTTTTGTTTCAGTATCAGCCGTGTGCTGCTCTCAGGATCTGATACATTGTTATACTTAAAGCTGAACTCCGGCCTTCCCTTCAGGCCCCTTTCACACTAGACATGTGCAATTCGTTTCGGTTTTTTTCGTTTTTTTCGTTCGTTCGTTTTCGTACGAATGAACGAATCGGTCGAATCCGATTAACGAATCGTTCGAATCGCCGAATACGAAAAGCAACGAAAATCCGAAAAACGAAAAAAGGAACAACGAAAATGAACGAAAAAATTCGTACATTCGTAACTTTTTTTTTTGTTGAATTGGTAATTTTCCGTGTCCCTTACAATGGCGCTGCTTAACGTGCTTCGAATGGATTGAACAAAAAAATTTGTACATTCTTAACTTTTTTTTTTTTTCGATTCGTAAATTATTAAAATGTAATAATAGCATACACATTACATAAAACTATGAATTATGCTCCAATTACGAATCTACGAATGTTACGAATGTACGAATAACTACGAATGCGTCCGAATTTCGAAGAAACGAAAATTAAACTGACGAAAAAACGAATCAACGAAAAATAACTCTTACAAATGTACGAATCGTTGCGAATACGAACAACGACGACTTACGAATGTACGAATCGTTACGAATCAACAGAAACAAACAAAAAAAAAACGAAACGGAAAATAAACAAATTTTTTTATTGTGCACATGTCTATTTCACACTTGTGCTACTTCAAAGTCGCGATTTTGCAGCGATTTTTGGCGCGATTTCAAGGAATGCCTGTGTAAGTGGCATCAAAATCGGACCAAAGTGGTGCAGGGACTACTTTGAAGTCGGAACGACTTGAAGTCCTACTAATATGAATGGCTGTCATTGAAAATCAAAGTAGTCCCTGCACTACTTTGGTACGATTTTGATGCCACTTACATAGGCATTCCTTGAAATCGTGGCAATATCGCGGTAAAATCGGGCCCGCAAAATCGCGGTAAAATTGCGCGACTTTGAAGTCGCACAAGTGTGAAAGGGGCCTTACTCTGATTTCACCGCACACTGTGAGCTTCTCACAATGTGCATTAGAAGCTGCAGCAAGTCAGCTAAACTCTGGCCACAAAATCTTCCATTTACATTTATTCCTCAATTACCGGTACTACTTTGTGTGCAACAAATGCCTTTTGCAAACACAGATGTTACCTTGTAAAAGTAGCTGTGACATCATCACTGTGCTGTACAGAGCCTGTGCAGAGAGCAGAGCTGTGGGAGGGGCCCAGTGTCTCCACCCACTACAGAAAATTACAAGAGAGGGGGCGGAGACAAGACCAGTCACCCTGCACAAGGGGAGAGAGCAGCAGTGAGCGGTCTCTATTACAGGAAAAGTCTCACACTGGATTACTGCACAGATCTGGAAGAAATACACAAAGCACACCGAGATTTCTGGATGAATACACATGAGGAATGGATTTAGATAATATTTGCTTATCCCGGAGTTCAGAACTCTGAATAAATGAAAACTCAATGCAGCTCTGCAATCACGAATACATAAAAATGTTACTAAACCCACAACAGTAAAATCAGCCTGTATATGCAGTAAAGCAGGGATATGCAATTAGCGGACCTCCAGCTGTTGCAGAACTACAAGTCCCATGAGGCATAGCAAGACTCTGACAGCCACAAGCATGACACCCAGAGGCAGAGGCATGATGGGACTTGTAGTTTTGCAACAGCTGGAGGTCCGCTAATTGCATATCCCTGCGGTAAAGCATGCTTGTTATACTCACTGTGGAAGGGGTTAATCCTCTGCATTGTGTAAAAGGGATGTTTGATCCTGTCTTTGATCCTCCCCTTCTTCCTCTGTCCCCAATCCAACTCCTGATAGAACAGAGCCTTGTGGACACTCTGCACATGCTCAGTTTGGTTTGTATTGCTATAGTTCTTTTCTTGGGAGGGTAGATGTGATCAGCATAGGGCCAATCAGCGCTGTCCAGACAGAGGGTCAGGGGTCCTGCAGCCTCATGGGACAGTCAGAGGAGAATGAAAACTCCTCCTACAAGCTTTAACCAGACACTGATAGAAGTCACATGACTGCTATATACTGCTGATGAGAAAAGGTATTTAGCAGTTTATATTTACTAAATCTATTGCATTTCCATGTTCTGTGTACTGTGGGAGACCAGATATGGTGAATGCCGGGTCCTGGGTTTAGTATAAGTACCTCAACCTGTCCTGGTGTCAGCCTCTTGCAGTTCCTGTACAGCAGAGCTCAGACTTGGAGAGGGAGAAGCAGCACAGGGGGGCAGTCAGTTCATGTGCTAACAAGCATGCTGATAGGAAGAGGAAGACAAGTGACAAAGAGATGAGCTCCTCAGTGCTTCTTCTCCTTCGCTGTCCAGTCGCTGGGTGACCTGGGCTCAGAGGAAGTGGGTTGAATGATGCTGGCCAACAGACTGAGGACATCTAGTGGAAGGAAAAAGTACTGCAGGGAAAATCTCTGCACTATAGGTGAATATATTTGGTGAATATTGCAGCAGACACTGTTTTTGTTATGTTATCTTTTAATGGGCTGTACTTTTATTCTTATTATTTTTTTTAGCTATTTTTGTCCGGAGTTCTGCTTCAAATAACCCCTTAGAATTCCTCAGAGATGATATTGTACATCGGAACTATTGTAGCACTCGGCAGTCTTTTATGCGCGATGTGACAGGTGCAGCGGCGTTCTCCCGCGCTCTGCGAGTCCTCAGTTTGGGGACGAGGAGAGCGCCCCCCCCGCTCCCCCCGTGTGACCTGCGGGTCCTTTGTCTGGATTGTGTGGAGTGGAGAGAGGAGCCGCCGCCGTCTCCAAGTTACTAAAAGCTTGGATGGGGGAAGCGGCTCAGGCTGGCCTCTGTCTGGGGGCTGTAAGGGGTCTCGTCTGTAAGAGCACAAAGGTGGAACGCCGTGATCGCTCTTCAGATACGCGCTAATGTAGAGGAGCCGACGATGAAGGTGTGAGCGATCGTACTCAGGGCTTCTCTTTTTATGACTTTCTGAGACGCCAAAATATTTGTTTGCAGGTGTGTCTGATCTGCGCAAATCTGCTGCGTTACAATATTTTTCCTCATCACTCATTGGACAGTAGGCGAGGCGTGATTATTTCACTGCGCGACTTTCATTGTGAAAGTCACCCCGACGCAATAAAGCAGGGCCCTCTAAACCTTGTAGTATGAGGGCCACATTGTATGTCTTACAAATATTTGGGGGCTGAAAAAAAACCCTTCAGCATTCCCATTTTATATCACAGTCCCCCCTTACATCAGGGCCCCTATGAGAGTCCCCCCTTACATCAGGGCCCCCATGAGAGTCCCCCCTTACATCAGGGTCCCCATCACAGTCCCCCCTTACATCACGGTCCCCATGAGTCCCCCCTTACATCAGGGTCCTCATCACAGTCCCCCCTTACATCACAGTCCCCCCTTACATCACAGTCCCTCCTTACATCACAGTCCCCCCTTACATCAGGGTCCCCATCAGAGCCCCCCCTTACATCAGGGTCCCCATCAGAGTCCCCCCTTACATCAGGGTCCCCATCAGAGTCCCCCCTTACATCAGGGTCCCCATCAGAGTCCCCCCTTACATCAGGGTCCCCATCAGAGTCCCCCCTTACATCAGGGCCCCCATCAGAGTCCCCCTTTACATCAGGGTCCCCATCAGAGTCCCCCTTACATCAGGGTCCCCATCAGAGTCCCCCTTTACATCAAGGTCCCCCCTTTCATCAGGGTCCCCATCACAGTCCCCCCTTACACTTTAGGGTCCCCATCACAGTCCCCCCTTACATTACGGTCCCCATGAGTCCCCACTTACATCACGGTCCCCATGAGAGTCTCCCCTTACATCAGGGTCCCCATCACAGTTCCCCCTTACATCACGGCCCCCCCTTACATCACAGTCCCCCCTTACATCACGGTCCCCATGAGTCCCCACTTACATCACGGTCCCCATGAGAGTCCCCCCTTACATCAGGGTCCCCATCACAGTCCCCCCTTACATCCCGGCCCCCCCTTACATCACGGTCCCCCCTTACATCAGGGTCCCCATGAGAATCCCCCCTTACATCAGGGTCCCCATGAGTCCCCCCTTACATCAGGGTCCCCATGAGAATCCCCCTTACATCAGGGTCCCCATGAGAGTCCCCCTTTCATCAGAGTCCCCCTTACATTAGGGTCCCCATCAAAGTCCCCCCTTACATTAGGGTCCCCATCAGAGTCCCCCCTTACTTCAGGGTCCCCATCAGAGTCCCCCCTTACATCAGGGTCCCCATGAGAGTCCCCCCTTACATCACAGTCCCCCCTTACATCAGGGTCCCCATGAGAGTCCCCCCTTACATCAGGGTCCCCATGAGAGGCCCGCCTTACATCAGGGTCCCCATGAGAGTCCCGCCTTACATCAGGGCCCCATGAGAGTCCCCCCTTACATCAGGGTCCCCATGAGAGTCCCCCCTTACATCATGATCCCCATGAGAGTCGCCACTTACTTCAGGGTCCCCATCAGAGTCCCCTCTTATATCAGAATCCCAATCAGAGTCCCCCCTTACATCAGGGTCCCTATCAGAGTCACCCCTTACTGCAGATGGCTGATAGCGTGAGAAGAAAAAAAGCCGATCGCCGGCTTCCGTTTGAAGGGACATTGGTCCCAAAGAGGAAGAGCCTCTGTGCCCACCAGTACCGCCTGCCAGTGCCAGCAATCACTGCCACGAAACAGTGCCCACCAATCAGTGCCCACAGTACATCAGGTGGCACTTGTGGGCACTGATAGGTGGCACTATCAATGCCCACCAGTGGTGCCAATCAGTGCCTCATCAGTGTAACCTACCAGTGCCCATCACTGCCACCCATCAGTGCCCATCACTGCCACCTATCAGTGCCACCTATTAGTGCCCTTCAGTGCCACCTATCAATGCCCTTTGGTGCCGCCCAACAGTGCCACCCATCAGTGCCCACCAATGGCACCTATCAGTGCCCACCAGTGCAGCCTCATCAGCGTACATCAATGAAGGAGAAAAATGACCTGTTTGCAAAATTTATTAACAAAAAATATAAAACGGTTTTGTATTCTTCTTCTTTTTTTTTTTTTTTTAACAAAAAATTAAAACCCCAGAGGTGATCAAATACCACCAAAATAAAGCTCTATTTGTGGGAAAAAATGATAAAAATTTAGTTTGGGTACAGCGTTGTATGACCGCGCAATTGTCATTCAAAGTGTGACAGCATTATACGCTGAAAATTGGTCTGGGCAGGAGGGGGGTTTAGGTGCCCAGTAAGCAAGTGGTTAATATCGCTTTAAATATAATATGTCATTTTGATGGGGGGGGGGGGGGGTTTGCCCAAAAGCCGTCATTAATAAATGAGTAAGCGACGTCATCGCGTCATTTCGCCTCCTCTCTGCAGAGCTCTGAAAAGTAAAGTTTTTTTCTATTTTTCGGAATAGTGGAGCCAAAGCAAAATAACAAACAAAAAGTAAGCAATGTATCATTTTTTCCTCCCCCCCCCCCCCCCCCCCTCTCCTTGCTAAACCGGGATTGTTGCGCTGCCTTTCCTGTTTGCTCAGAGCCGAAGCCCAAGTGGCTGAACAAAGGTATTCTGTTTGATCCGCACAATCCGAATCTCTCTCTGTATTGATCCCTTTGAGTGAGCTGATGGGTTATACCGCGGTAAACAAAGCCAAATGTCATCCGGCAATCACCTGCTTTTATCATGCCAGTATTTAGGCCATGCTGTAAATAAAATCTATGTTTTGCCTGTAGGCTTTGGTTTGGCTGCAGCACTGTGGAGTTTTTTTTTTCTCGCTTATTCTCTCTCCCCCCCCCCCCCCATTCTTACATAACCCTTTCTTTTCCGCGGCGGCAGCGGCGACTCTCCTTAATGCGTTCCCTTTCTATTTCGGGAGAGTGGCCCGTGAGAGGAAATGGATTTTGGGCAAGATGCCTAAAGGCGCTAATAATTGAAGCTTAGGAGGGATGTACGTAAAGCCGGGGTGACTGTATTTACATACAAAACGCAGACGACGCAGATGGCGGCCGGCGTCATGAGCCGCGTTCTGAATACGGTGGGAAATTGGCGGTGGACGGGATACATTGTAGCTGGGTTTTCAATGGTGGTGTGAAAACATAAAATAGACTTTTAAATAACTTATATTTTTTTTCATTTTTGGGGGGGGGGGGGGGGGGTAACCCTTTGTTTGTATCCATGTGTGTATGGGTGTGCACGCATGTTTTACATGCGTTCTAGTGCATGATGTGTAGGGCAGATAAGGAAAGGAAAAGGATGACGCGCCGCGTTCCAGAAAAACAGCTGGAGTGGGAATTAAAGTCAAATCGGCTTCAGCCCGACTACTCCCTGTCCATTCCTACTAACGCGTTTCGTCCGACCCACAGGGCTTAGTCATAAGTGTGAAGAATAGTGCCCCATCATTGGTGTCAGTAGGGAGGAATAGTGCCCCATCATTGGTGTCAGTGGGAGGAATAGTGCCCCATCGCTGGTGTCAGTAGGAGGAATAGTGCCCCATCATTGGTGTCAGTAGGAGGAATAGTGACCTATTATTGGTGTCAGTGGGAGGAACAGTGCCCCATTATTGGTGTCAGTGGAAGGAAAAGTCCCCCATCATTGGTGTCAGTGGAGGAATAGGGCCCCATCATTGGTGTCAGTGGGAGGAATAGTGCCCCATCCTTGGTGTCAGTGGGAGGAATAGTGACCCATCCTTGGTGTCAGTGGGAGGAATAGTGCCCCATCATTGGTGTCAGTGGGAGGAATAGTGCCCCATCATTGGTGTCAGTGGAAGGAATAGTGCCCCATCATTGGTGTCAGTGGAAGAAATAGTGCCCCATCATTGGTGTCAGTGGAAGGAATAGTTCCTCATCATTGGTGTCAGTAGAAGGAATAGTTCCTCATCATTGGTGTCAGTAGAAGGAATAGTGCCTCATCATTGGTGTCAGTGGAAGGAATAGTTCCTCATCATTGGTGTCATTGGTGTCAGTGGAAGGAATAGTGCCTCATCATTGGTGTCAGTGGGAGGAATAGTTCCTCATCATTGATGTCAGTGGAAGGTATAGTTCCCCATTGGTGTCAGTGGGAGGAATAGTTTCTCATCATTGATGTCAATGGAAGGTATAGTTCCCCATTGGTGTCAGTGGGAGGTATAGTTCCCAGTTGGTGTCAGTGGTAGGAATAGTACCCTAAAGTCTGGATAAAGGAAAGCAAAGGGCCACATATGGCCCGCAGGCTGCAGTTTGGAGACCCCTGTACTAGATCATCAGCCACCATTGAACTTCTTGAAGAGGAACCTCCTTGGGGTGTCCCAATCTGTAATGGATAGACAAGTATGGTAGTTTTGTGCTTTGGCTGGGAAACCAGAGGATGACAAGGACAGTCTAAAAAAACGTTAAATGGTTGACATCGGCAGTTCCCGTATTTCGGTCATCACAGGTTCCCAGTAATTGCAATTATACCCTGAAAATCTGCAGCCGATAAATAATAATACAAATGGAGCCCTTTCCATTGAACAGATCATGTATATGAGGGGATAGGCGGGCCCTGTAATCCTATCCATCTGCACACCTTAGGGTGCCGTCCGGCCGCGTCTGAAAATATCTTTTGGCACACTGGGAACATTGCGAAAATTCTAAGCAGACATCATTTTATTAATGTTTATGGTATAACACACAGCAGTGTCCTATGATGACGTTCTGACTAGGGGCCCCAGCTGTGCAAAATGGGGCCCCAAAGGTTATCGTTTTTAAAGCAGATGTGATATTGATTATAGAAGGCTTCATTGGAGTGATATCTGTGATCGGCCCACTTCCAATCCTCATCTGTGATAGGACACCCTGATTGTTGGGGCTCATTCTCATATGCAGCAGTTCTAGCAGTTGAGTGAGAATTCTCAACTCCTAGTAAATTGGCCTGTGTGTGTGTTCATCTGTGCAATGGTAGTTGGGTAAGACAGTGATGTGTGGTGCGGGAGGTGGATTGTACAGTCAGTAGGTAGGATATCTGTGTAGGATGGTGTCACCGTGGCTCCCGGTCACAGTTCAGTTTATATATAGTCAGGGATGGATATGAAGGTGGCTGGAGAGCACAGCTGATGAGTGATGTCAGTGTGTTTTATGACCGGAGGAGCTCGCTATCATTTATGGGCTCATCTCGCAGTCAGGTGAAGATCTCGGACTTTGGCTGGAAGGAGGTTTATTGGGCTTTCCCTCGCCAAGTCGATCAATAAACGAGTCTGAGGTGGAGGGAAAGGGTGGGGGTCAGAAAAACACCTCATAGGTAGATGATGACATCACAGTGGAGCTTTCCCCACTAGACCAGCAGGCCACTGTGAGGTCATCACCTTGAGAGTGTCTGTGTTCATATATCTTTCTGTGAGGATTTACTTTTTCTGGGTACTTTAGCTTTAAGCACTGAGATCCCTTCACCCCTAAACTACTTATCCCTTAAATCTTACCTCCTGAAACCCCAAACCTGACCTTAACCCCTAACACTAATCTTGACATAACCCATAAAGTGCACCCTTAACCTCTTCCTAAAACGTTACCCTTCAGCCTTAATAAAAACAAAACCCTAATGCCACGTACACACGGTCGGAATTCTCGTCTGAAAAAGCTCTGATGGTTTTCCCATGAGAAATCCGACGGAATTTCGCTCAAACTGTCTTGCCTACACACGGTCACACCAAATTCCGACGGTCTGTAACACAGCGGCATAAAACACATTCGACAGCACTATAGAAGGGAAGTTTAATGCTTCCGAGCATGCGTCCAATTGTTTCCGAGCATGCGTCGGAATTTTGCGTGTCGGAATTGCATACACACGATCGGAAAATCCGATAGTAAGGTTTTCTCTGTCGGAAAAATTGAGAACAGGTTCTCAATCCAAAAATTCCGACAGAAAAAGAGCGATGGGCATACACACGGTCGGAAAATCCGTTGAAAAGCTCCCATCAGACTGTTTCCATCGGAAATTCCGACCGTGTGTACGCCGCATAACACTTAAAGGAGATGTACGGCCAAAGCTTGTTTGGCTGTAGTTCTGCTGTGGATCACAGTGCAGATTGTTCTGCACACCTCTGACCCGTTTTCAGCAGACATAAGGCTGAAGTCCACTGTCCGCTGATGTCACAGAGTTGGTCCAGGCTGGGGCAAGATCGCGACAATCAAGTGGAAATCTGCCCACATGCCTGGACCGTCGCCCAGCTCAGCCTCTCAGTAAACCACTGAGAGGATGAGTTGGCCCCTCCACAACTCCAGTGAGCACGGGGGGCCGGGCAGGGAGCTGTCACTGGCAGTCACCAGCTTTCTGCTCAGGGAGTTGTGAGAACTGAGCGATCGGTGGTGTTTGATCGCTTGGTTCTCAGCCTTAGAGCCGACGGGGGACAGCATCCACCTAGGTGAGTATGATTAAAAAAAGCCAAAAACCCATACTACTCTTTAAAGCATTAACTCTATGCTTAACCCCAAAACTTAAACCCCAACTTTTGCTTCTAACTTTTAACAGTAATGTTAACCCAACCCCTAAAGCTTAACCTTCAACCTCACTCAAACCCTTAACCATATACTTAACCCTCAAATCCTAAAACTCAGCCTTACGCCCTAAATCTTAACGATAATCTTAACCTAAACCCTAAAACCTAACCTTCATCTTCACTCAAACTATAACCCCAACACTTAACCCTTAACTGTACATAACCTTCAAAGCCCAACCTAAACCCTTACCCCTTAACCCTAGTTGCCTAATCTAAATGCTATCAGTTTATCGCAACAGCGTTTCATGGGAACGTTTGATCCTAAAGTGACACTAAACTGGTTGTATAGGGTGTGCAGTGGTCAGATCCCAAGGTGGAAGCAAAGTTGTGCATTGCAGATATTAGTTTGATGGAAAATGTATTAAACCGGTTGTAACCCTATAAGCTTTTATGGTGGTAATGCACTAGGTGTTTGCGCTCTCCTGTGTGTCTTTTGTAGTTCGTAGATTTTCTGGTCTGAGAAGGGCTGCATCAGGTGAAGCATTGCATTGACACCATTGTGACAACGGTAGTTGGAAGGCACCATTGTGACAACCATAGTTGGAAGGTACCATTGTGACACCACTGTGACAACCATAGTTGGAAGGCACCATTGTGACACCACTGTGACAACCATAGTTAGAAGGCACCATTGTGACACCACTGTGACAACCATAGTTGGAAGGCACCATTGTGACAACCACAGTTGGAAGGCACCATTGTGACAGCCATAGTTGGAAGGCACCATTGTGACAGCCATAGTTGGAAGGCACCATTGTGACACCATTGTGACAACCACAGTTGGAAGGGTAACGTATTTTGGGCACATCCCCTGAAACACGTTGGCCTTCCAACTAGAGTTGCCACCTCATCTCTTTAAACCCGAACACATATGAATTACACAGGTTCTGAGGCTAATTAAATGCAGATAAGACACCTAGTGAGTTTAATTACCACCTTAATCAGCCTCAGAACCTGTGTAATTAATGTGTGTTCGGGTTTAAAGGGATTAGGTGGCAACCATACTTTCAACTGTGGCTCACATGGTGAGAATTTGTCTCATCATGGCTAGAGTTGCTATTTGGATACACTTGTTTTCTATGATGAGTATTCATTTGTCTTTTGTATCCAATAAACTTTTATGGTGGTAATGCACTAGGGCAGGGGGTCTCCAAACTTTCAAAATGGAAGGCCAATTTACTATCCTTCAGACTTTAGAGGGGCCAGACTGTGGCCAGTGGGAACAGAGCAGTGTTTCTCAACTCCAGTCCTCAAGGTGCCCCAGCAGGTCATGTTTTAAGGATTTCCCTCAGATGAATCGGCTGTGGTAATTACTAAGGCAGTGAAACTGATCAAATCAGCTGTGCAAAATAATGGAAAGCCTGAAAACATGACCTGTTGGGGCACCTTGAAGACTGGAGTTGAGAAATACGGGAGTAGAAAATGTCCTGATGTCGATAACCATACCCCTTCAAAACTAATACCCTATTATTAGTGTCAGTGGGAGGAATGTTGTCCCATCATTGGTGTCAGTGGGAGGAATATTGTCCAACTGTTGGTGTCAGTGGCAGAAATGATGCCCCACTGTTGGTGTCATTGGCAGGAACTTGCCCCATTGTTAATGTCAGTGGGAGGAATAGTGCCCCAAGGGTCAGATTAAGGTAAGCAAAGGGCCGCATCCGGCCCCCCGGGACGCAGCTTGGAAACAACTGCACTAGGCATTTGCATTTTCCTGTGTTGATTTTTGCAATGTTTATACATGTGAGATAGGGACCTTAGATTGTAAGCTCAGTGGGGGCCAGGACTCACAGTATGTAAAGCGCCACATAAATTGTTGGCGCTATATAAATTTTCGTATTAAATAAATGATAAAATCCTTCTCCTGCCAGCAGATAATTGCACGCCTTCCACTTTAACGGAAGCATTTTTGCATCAGATTAACTAGTGTTTTAGGTGTAGTGCCCTCTTTAATATTAATTTGATACCTAATTAATCCGCGTGTAGCCGGGGGCGGCGTGTCATTTGGCCTCCCTGCGCCCGGTCGCTCGGGATGGCATAATTAGTGAGACCAGGACGCTCATGTTAATGTAAAAATGGAGTAAGCGGGTCAGGTGGCAGCGCGGGCTGGGGGGGGGGGGGGGGGGCAGAATAAAGTAGGCAATATCCTCCATCGCCACCTGCGTTTATCAATGGCATTTGTGCACGGTTAGTATCAATCTCCTGATTGATAGGATTGGCACCAGATTGACTCTGGATCATTTCTTGTTTTTGATGAAGGCACCCGACCCCCTCTTCCCCCTCCTCGGCCTGGCTGCTAGTTCAGCACAAGCCATGGGAGGGGAGCGCTCCTATCTACATGACACAGGCGTGAGTCACGCTGTCACTGGGAGCTCAGGTACGCGTTATCATGGAGAAGGGCGTCAGTGAGGTCACCCCGGTGCTAATTATCTGTTTGCTTTGGGATGCTGAGAGCGAGAATGGCCTGCGGCCCAGGAAAACTCCCTCTGCCCTTTGCCCCCGTATTGTAACCACGTCCTCTGCTCTGTCCTTCCGAAGGAACTTGGTCCAAAGGATAAAATAAAAGCAGCACATCCAAGGGGTTTGTTTATAAACAGATCAGTGTGTTTGTCTTTGTGTAATTGGGTTCTGTTAAACGAATACAGTCGTGGCCAAAAGTTTTGAGAATGCCACAAATATTCATTTTCACAAAGTCTGCTGCTTTAGTGTTTTTAGATCTTTTTTGTCAGATGTTACTATGGGATACTGAAGTAGGATTACAAGCATTTCATAAGTGTCAAAGGCTTTTATTGACAATGACATGAAGTTCACGCAAAGAGTCAATATTTGCAGTGTTGACCCTTCTTTTTCAAGACCTCTGTAATTCGCCCTGGTAAGCTGTCAATCAACTTCTGGGCCACATCCTGACTGATGGCAGCCCATTCTTGGATAATCAATGCTTGGAGTTTGTCAGAATTTGTGGGTTTTTTTTTTTCTTGTTCACCGCCTCTTGAGGATTGACCACAAGTTCTCTATTGGATTAAGGTCTTGAAAGTTTCCTGGTCATGAACCCAAAATTTTGATTTTTTTTTGTTCTCCAAGCCACTTAGTTATAACTTTTGCCTTATGGTAAGGTGCTCCATCATGCTGGAAAAGGCATTGTTCCTCATCAAACTGTTCTTGGATGGTTGGGAGAAGTTCCTCTCGGAGGATGTTTTTGTACCATTCTTTATTCATGGCTGTGTTTTTAGGGAAAATTTGGAGTGAGCCCACTCCCTTGGCTGAGAAGCAACCCCGCACATGAATGGTCTTAGGATGTTATACTGTTGGCATGACACAGGACTGATGGTAGAGCTCACCTTTTCTTCTCCAGACAAGGTTTTTTCCGGATGTCCCAAACAATCGGAAAGGGGCTTCATCAGAGAAAATTACTTTACCCCAGTCCTCAGCAGTCCAATCCCTGTACCTTTTGCAGAATAGTCTGTCCCTGATGTTTTTCCTGGAGAGAAGTGGCTGCTTTGCTGCCCTTCTTGACATCAGGCCATCCTCCAAAAGTCTTCTCCTCACTTTGCATGCCGATGTACTCACACCTGCCTGCTGCCATTCCTGAGCAAGCTCTGCACTGGTGTTGCCCCGATCCCACAGCTAAATCAAATGTAGGTTCTGGTGCTTGCTGGACTGTCCCCCTGAAGCCTTCTTCACAAATGCAGTGGAAATGTTTTTTGTCTTTTTTTGGGATGAAGTTAAAGCGGGGGTCCACCCTAAAGTGGAACTTCCGCTCATCGGAACCCCCCCCCCTCCGGTGTCACATTTGGCACCTTTCAGGGGGGAGGGGGGTGCAGATACCTGTCCAGGTATTTGCACCCACTTCCGGGCATAGACTCCCACGGGAGTCTATGCCTCTTCCTGTCCCGCCACGCTGTCTGCTGGGACACACACGGGTCCCAGAGACAGCGCGGAGCATTCCTATTGCATTGCGTGACTCGCGCATGCGCAGTAGGGAACCAGAAAGTGAAGACTTCATTTCCTGATTCCCATTCCCAAGATGTAGGCGGCAGCATCCAAGGACCGAGGGACGGTTCGCTGGACTCTGTGTAAGTGTCCTTATTTTAAAAGTCAGCAGCTGCAGTATTTGTAGCTGCTGACTTTTAAAAAAAAATTTTTTGCCGCACTCCCTCTTTAATTTTCATGGCAAAGGGGGACTTTGCAATTAATTGCAATTCATCTGATCTCTCTACATAACATTCAGGAGTATATGCAAATCATAAAAACGGAGGCAGAAGACTTTGTGACGTTCTCAAAACTTTTGGCCACGGCTGTATACTTTGCTGGATACAAACCTCACAAAAGGGCTTTGGAGGAAAACATTTGGGCAAAACACATCACAATCACCCCAATAGAAAGTTGAGTAGGTGTGAGGTTCTGTTCACCCCCCATGCAGGTGTCACAGAGTGCGTTCACCTTTCCATGTGTTTTCTTTGCATTCCTGAGCGTCGCATGTAAAGGTGCCCATTCATTTCAATGGGTTGTCCTACACATGAAAAATGTCCTTTTGCGAGATCATGCCTCACCAAACGCACCAACACACTTTAGCAGATGTGTGGGGGTGCCATTAAGAATTCATTTAAAGCGGTATTAAACTCAAAACCAAAAATTTGTATGAATGATGTAATTGATAAGTGTGCGGCCACCATATGAGTGCGATAACGGCATTGGAAGTGGTAACGTGGTCACCTTTGTGTACAGCACTATAAATGTGGGAAATTAACAAGTCTGTGGCTGGACATTATACTCCAGCCCAGTCCAGCTCCATACCTGGTCATATACTGTATATAATCATCACTTGCATTTACCGCACTCTTGCCAGATCAGGTGTTGGCGGGGGTCACGCTCTTTGGCGTAGAGCCGTCTGAACTTGTCTTCACCCTGCAGAAAGGAGACCAGCAGTTCAGAAATGTTGCCCCAGCCGCCTTCTCCAGGGTAAACTCGCAGTACATTGTAAAGCGCTTCCATAAAGACCTCTTTGTATTGGAGGATTTTCGGTATTGTCATGGACCAGATAGTGCTCAGGATGTGTAAATAACCGTCTCACTTTGGGCTGTTTGTACAGCTGGAGAAGAATAAATACGTCTCTCAGTCTCAGATACAGTTGCTTTTGAGATATAACATCCGTCCAGGACTTTTCAGCTGATTGTTTGGTCAATACGCGGTGAATACAAGGCTGTGTGCTCTTGTTGGGTCTCATCACTGTCCTGTTCAGATACGTGCTACAGGAAAGTAGATAAGAAGCACTGGAACTCTGAAGATCCTTATATGTTTATTTTATACAATGGTTTTTATTCAATATTATGGTAAAAGTGTAAAAGTAGAGAATTTCTATATTAATATCTGCACACTGTAAAGCTGGCCATACATGAAGAAAATTTAGTCCAGCAGAGAAGGAACCCATTAGCTTACATTTGTAGTCACTGAAGAAGGAATATCTTACATTGGTGGTCACTGAAGAAGGAACTCCTTACATTTGTGGTCAGTGGAGAAGGAACTCCTTACATTTGTGGTCAGTGGAGAAGGAACTCCTTACATTTGTGGTCAGTGAAGAAGGAACTCCTTACTATGGCGGTCAGTCGAGAAGGAACCTCTTACATTGGTAGTCAGAAGAAACCCCTTACTATAGTGGTCAGTGGAGAAGAAAGCCCTTACTATGTTGGTCAGCGGAGAAGAAACCCCTTACTATGGTGGTCAGTGAAGAAGAAAGCCCTTACTATGTTGGTCAGCGGAGAAGAAACCCCTTACATTGGTAGTCAGTGAAGCAGGAACTGACGAACTCACCAAAATGCAAGCTATGGGTTGGCCCAAAAGTTGGCCATACCACTATGCAATCTGAATGTACAATCACCTTTAGATCTACCATCAACTATGTTGTGCAATGACCTGCTTCATTTAAAATGAAATTGTTTTTTTGGGTTTGTCTGCATACTACATAGTTTGGTAACTCTAAAGATTATTGTATAGAGATTGTACAATCAGATGATATAGTGTATGGTCACTTGAAGGCTTCCATAGTAACCTTGGGTTATGGTAGGGAGGAGTGAATTGCAAGCTGAAGGGCCATATCATAATATTCAAGTCCAAATGCAAGTTTATTCCAATAATAATTTGTGTGTAAATTTCAGGCACTGTATCTACTTGATCAGGGCTCCGGGAAAAATGAAACTGAAACTGTATATGTGGATTCTATAATCAGTCTATCTACAGCATCTGACAGCCAGTGGTTTAGGCTGCCTATCTGAACCAGTAGCTGAGGGATGCTGTGCAAACTAATTTCAATAGCATCCAACTATAGACTAATTATTGACTGATTTTGCACAGACCACAAATGTAAGGGGTTCCATCTTTACTGATCACCAATATAAGGTATTCCTTCTCCGCTGGCAACAAATGTAAGGTGTTCCTTCCTCACTGACCACCAATATAAGGGGGTCCTTCTTCATTGACGAAAAGTGTAAGGGATTGCTCCTTCACTGTCCACCAATGTAATGAGGTCCTTCTTCACTGACCACCAATGTAAGGGGTTTCTTTTTCAGTGACCACTAATGTAGGGGGTTCCTTCTTCACTGACCACCAATGTAAGGAGGTCCTTCTCCACTGACCATCAATGTAAGGGGTTCCTTCGTCACTGACCACCAATGTTCCTCTGTCACTGACCACCAATGTAAGAGGTTCCTTCGTCACTGACCACCAATATAAGGGGTTCCTTCGTCACTGACCACCAATATAAGGGGTTCCTCCGTCACTGACCACTAATGTAAGGGGTTCCTCCGTCACTGACCACCTATGTAAGCAGTTCCTCCTTTACTCACCACCAGTGTAAGGGGTTTCGCCTTCACTGACCACCAATGTAAGGGATTCCTTATTTACTGACCACAAATTTAGACAGTTCTTTCTTTACTGAACACAAATGTAAGTGGATCCTTCTACACTGGCCACCAATGTAAGGAGGTTTTTCTCCAACCACAAGCATTGTAAGGGGATCATTGTCCACCGGCCACCAGTATAAAAGGCCCTTATCCCACTGACTACCAATATCAGGGGGTCCTTCCCCAAGTGATTCTTTTACACTGGCCACCAATATAAGGAGGTCTTTCTCCACTCACCAACATTTTTAAGGGGGTCCTTCTCCACTGACCACCAGTATAAATGGCCCTTCTCCCAGTTACTGCTGATATAAGGGCCCATTTCCATTGCCCATCAAAGTAAGGAACATTCTTCCCACTGACAACCAATCTAATGGGGCCCTTCTCCACTGACCACCAGTATAAAAGGTTCATCTCCCACTGACTACTGATTTAAGGGTGTCCTTCTCCGCTGATCACCATTGTAAGGGGGCACTTTTCCAATGACCATAATTGTAAGGAACATTTATCCATTGACCACTATGTAAGGTAAAATTACAATTAGTTTTTTTTTTCTGATATCATTTCATTATTAATACAATAATGTTGTTGACTAGAAGTCAAATACGGGAAGTCTGTCCAATTTTATATATTCTAATACACTATATTGTCAAAAGTATTGTGACACCTGCCTTTACACGCATATGAACTTTAATGGCATCCCAGTCTTAGTCCGTAGGGTTGAATATTGATTTGGCCCTCCCTTTGCAGCTGTAACGACCCAAATTCACTTATCCATGTCTTTATGGACCTTGCTTTGTGCACTGGTCTGAATCATTTGGTGGAGGGGGGATTATGGTCTGGGGTTAGGGTTGCCACCTCATCCCTTTAAACCTGAACGCATATGAATTACACAGGTTCTGAGGCTTATTAAATGCAGATAAAGCAACAAGTGAGTTTAATTACCACCTTAATCAGCCACAGAACCTGTCTAATTAATATGTATTCGGGTTTAAAGGGATGAGGTTTCAACTCTATCTGTAGTTCTTTTTCAGGGGCTAGGCTTGGCTCCTTAGTTCCAGTGAAGGGAACTCTTAAGATGTCAGCATACCAAGACATTTTGGACAATTTCATGCTCCCAACTTTGCAGGAACAGTCTGGGGATGGCCCCTTCCTGTTCCAACATGACTGTGCACAAAGCAAGGTCCATAAAGACATGGATGAGTGAGTTTGGGGTGGAGGAACTTGACTGACCTGCACAGAGTCCTGACCTCACACCGATAGAACACCTTTGGGATGAATTAGAGTGGAGACTGCGAGCCAGGCCTTCTCGTCCAACATCAGTGCCTGACCTCACACATGCGCTTCTGAAAGAATGGTCAAACATTCCCATAGACACACTCCTAAACCTTGTGGACTTCCCAGAACAGTGGAAGCTGTTATAGCTGCAAATGGTGGGCCAACTCAATATTGAACCCTACGGACTAAGACTGGGATGCCAATAAAGTTCATGTGTGTGTAAAGGTAGGCGTCACAATACTTCTGACAATATAGTGTATCTTCTGGCAATGTGCTATAAGGTAAAGATAGGATTAATTGTTCACAGGGGTTCCTTGAGACCTGAAAGTTATTTCAAGGGTTCCTCCATGTTGAAAAGGTTGAGTAAGGTTTGCACCTGTAAAGGTGAGAAGCATTTAAACTGCAGTGACAAGGAAAACAACTGTGGATGAAAGGCTCCCTGATGACAGACTGTATTGTCCTGGCAGAGAGAGTCCCGACTCATTTCACGAGCCTGATGATTGAAGGCGCAAGACCGCCAGAGTAATCCATCCTGGCTGGAGGGTGTGGGCAGCAGTGGCGGTGGGGGTTGGAGGGGGTACGAGGGTCCGACATTGACATACAGTCTGTCATCAGCCTAATTGTTGTTTGAATTACCCGTTATGAGCCGGTGGCACATGTGCCAGCGGAGCAGAAAATGCAGGCCGGCGTGAGCATGATGTTCGCAAGGGCTGGAGCTCTCCGCCGACAAGATGGATAAACACAATTACGGGGCAGACCTGTAGAGAGAAAATCCATTTAAACCTCGTAATGTTAAGCAGAGCCGTGTTTAATTCATTTGGACCAATTTGCGAATGATGTACGAGTGCCAGCGAACATTCGTCTTAGGACTCTCGGCTGACGGATAGCGAGCTGCCACGACTCGCCGGCTTAGGCGTCTTTACTAATGGCTCAGCTGAACCGGGCTGACAATAAGATGTACCGACTCCTATTGTCGTACTCGGACTGCGCAAATGACCCGATAAAAAAGTCCACCAGGCGGAAACGCGCCGCCGCGGTCTTCTGTAAGGCGTATTGATGACGCCGAGATGGATTGGAGCAGTTATGTGATACTTGGAGAACGAGGCCACGTTCAGTGTAATGGGGGGGGTGTAGTAATTTGGGGGAACTCGAGATAATGTAAATATTTATGAAAAGTTGGCGTTTTCGCTGCCTATTCGCCACTTTTTTTATTGTTCAGCTTACTTTGGTTCAGTTCACACTATTGCATTGTGGGAATCTGCATTACTTGAGTAGCAGCAATGCACCTTACTGACGAACGTGCATGCAACAAAGGTGCGTGTCTGTTTTTGGGACGTGGAGGTGCATTGCCAGCCTGATTTTTATTTTATTTTTAAATGGGCTGCGCACGCCAACGCCTGATAAAACGCACAGTAATACAACGCACCCCAGTGGAAAAGTGTCACCTAGCCGAAGGCCTAATTCGCACTTTGGATTTGGAATCACAGGCAGAATCGTCAATATTCGAAATCGCGTGGCACGCGCGTTTGGGTGCCATTGTCCTTTAATGGCAGCCCAAACGCGATGTGATTCTGCCACTTGAAGCATGTTACCTGAAAAGGAGTAGGAGGGCAGCCCTATGCGATACGCAAAAAATCGCATGCAAATCGCAAAAAAATAAATAACGTGTGAATGCAGCCTAATGGTCAAAAAATGGAAAATGAAGTCTTTGACATGGATACTGAACCTGATTGGTTCCTTCGTTGTCCAACTTGGTGATCTGGGAACACTAGCTTGTAATACAGGTGAGGAATTCACAGACAGGCCCACTGAAGGATCAGAATATCATTAAGGTGGAACTCCAGCCACTACCACAAGCCCACCAGCGGATTCTGTAAAAGGAATGTGTGGAGAATGTAAATGGAATGCTCTGCTCACATAGCAATGTGGTCACAGACAGGAAGTGAAGGGAAATCGCAATGGGAACAGAATAAAATCTCCTCTTTACCCACTCCACTTAAAGGGTAATTCCACTTTTGTGGGGGAGGACAAATAAAAAACAATGAATATTGCGTATACAATTGCAACACAAGCTATATTGTAATTGAATGTTATTAAAAATGGCCTTTCCTTTTCAGTCTGCGGTGCTGTAATTTTATGTAAAATGCAATATGGCAACCTGGAGGTGTTCTGTACACAGGAGGCATGGAGGGGGAGGGAGAAAGAAGAAGAAAGGGGGGGGGGGGGGGGGGAAAGAAGAGGAAAGGGGGTGGGGAGAAAGAAGAGGAAAGGGGGTGGGGAGAAAGAGGAAAGGGGGTGGGGAGAAAGAAGAGGAAAGGGGGTGGGGAGAAAGAAGAGGAAAGGGGGTGGGGAGAAAGAAGAGGAAAGGGGGTGGGGAGAAAGAAGAGGAAAGGGGGTGGGGAGAAAGAAGAGGAAAGGGGGTGGGGAGGGGGGGGGGTGGGGAGAAAGAAGAGGAAAGGGGGTGGGGGAGAAAGAAGAGGAAAGGGGGGGGGGAGAAAGAAGAGGAAGGGGGTAGGGAGAAAGAAGAGGAAAGGGGGGGAGGGAAAGAAGAGGAAAGGGGGGGGGAGAGAAAGAAGAGGAAAGGGGGGAGAGAAAGAAGAGGAAGGGGGGGGGTGAGAGAAAGAAGAGGAAAGGTGGGGATAGAAAGGGGGGGGAAGAAGAGGAAGGGGGGAGAGAAAGAAGAGGAAAGGGGGGAGAGAAAGAAGAGGAAAAGAAGAGGAAAGGGGGGATAGAAAGGGGGGGGGAGAAAGAAGAGGAAGGGGGGAGAGAAAGAAGAGGAAAGGGGGGGAGAGAAAGAAGAGGAAAGGGGGGGAGAGAAAGAAGAGGAAAGGGGGGGAGAGAAAGAAGAGGAAGGGGGGGGGAGAGAAAGGGGGGAAAGGGGGGGGAGAGAAAGAAGAGGAAAGGGGGGGGAGAGAAAGAAGAGGGGGGGGGGGGAAGAGGAAAAAAAAGAGGAAAGAAGAGGAAAGGGGGGGAGAGAAAGAAGAGGAAAGGGGGGAGAGAAAGAAGAGGAAAGGGGGGGAGAAAGAAGAGAAAAGGAAAGAAAGGGGGGGAGAAAGAAGAGGAAAGGGGGGGGAAGGAAAGAAGAGGAAAGGGGGGGAGAGAAAGAAGAGAAAGGGGGGGAGAAGAGAAAGGAAAGGGGGGAGGAGAGAAAGAAGAGGAAAGGGGGGGGAGAGAAAGAAGAGGAAAGGGGGGGGAGAGAAAGAAGAGGAAAGGGGGGAGGAGAGAAAGAAGAGGAATGGGGGGAAAGAAGAGGAAAGGGGGGAGGAGAGAAAGAAGAGGAAAGGGGGGGAGAGAAAGAAGAGGAAGGGGGGGGAGAAAAAGAAGAAAAAAAAAAAGAAGATAAAGAAAAAAAAGGGGGAGAGGAAAAAAAAAGAAAAAAAAAAAAAAAAGAAAGAAAAAGGAAAGAAAGGGGGGGGGGAGAAAGAAGAGGAAAGGGGGGGGGAGAAAGAAGAGGAAAGGGGGGGAGAGAAAGAAGAGGAAAGGGGGGGAGAGAAAGAAGAGGAAAGGGGGGGGGAAAAAGAAGAGGAAAGAGGGGGGAGGGAAGAAGAGAAAGGGGGGAAGAGAAAGAGGGGGAAGAAGAGGAAAGGGGGGGGGAAAGAAGAGGAAAGGGGGGGGGAGAGAAAGAAGAGGAAAGGGGGGGGAGAAAGAAGAGGAAGGGGGGGAGAAAGAAGAGGAAAGAAGAGGGGGGGAGAAAGAAAGAAAGGAAAGGGGGGGGGGGGGAGAAAGAAGAGGAAAGGGGGGGAAAGAAGAGGAAATGGGGGTGGAGCGAAAGAAGAGGAAGGGGGGGAGAAAGAAAAGAGGAAGGGGGGGGGAGAAAGAAAGAAGAGGAAAGGGGGGAGGAGAGAAAGAAGAGGAATGGGGGAGAAAGAAGAGGAAAGGGGGAGAAAGAAGAGGAAAGGGGGGGGGGAGAGAAAGAAGAGGAAAGGGGGGAGAAAGAAGAGGAAAGGGGGGGGAAAGAAGAGGAAATGGGGGTGGAGCGAAAAAAGAGGAAGGGGGGAGAAAGAAGAGGAAAGGGGGGGAAGCGTGGAGGCGGGAGAAAGAAGAGGGAAGGAGGGTTGTGGAGGAGGAGGAGGAGGAGGGGGGGTGGTAGAGAAAAGAAAGGAGGGGGGAGAGAGGGAAGGGGGTGAGAATGGAGGGAGGAGAGAGTAGGAGAATAAGGGAGAGAGGAGGGGTGAAGGAGAGGGAGGGGAGGTAGCGAAAGGGAAGGGCATGGGGTGAAAGGAGAGAAAAAGAGAGAGAGAGAGAGAGAGAGACAAGGGGACAAAGGTGGAGGGGTAGAGGGGGAGGAAAAGGGGGGGAGGAGGAGGGGGAAAGCGAAAGGTGGGGGGGGGGGATGGAGAAAAGAGGGTGGGGATTTGGGGGTGGGAGAAAGAAAGAGAGAGGAGGATGAGGAAGGCAAACGGGGAGGGGGTGTTGCCATGGATATTTAGGTGATTGTAGGGAGGGGGTGTAGAAAAAAGGGTGGGAGAATGGAATGGGTGTCTGGGGGGACAGGTGGGATGTACACATGACTTGTATACAGTATAAACATCAGAATGGTTATTTAATGACTATATTTTAAATGATCTTCAAGATGAAGCTTCTTACACACATACAGTTTCCTGTCATAGATTTTGGTGAATTGTGCTAATAAACAGAATCTGGTGGTATATAGATAGATATAGATCTATCTATATACAATTCTTGCTGTAATCTTGAGCCCCCATGGTCCTGTGTATGTCGGTCCCGGTCTGGTGTATTCCGGTATACATTGATTTGTGCCTTGTAGGTATTTATTTCAGGTAAACACTCAGGGTACGTATACTGTATACATATCTATCTACTGTACATAAATGTGTGTACATTGCCATGTGGCCTCGGGCCGGCGTCCTCTCCCCGGGTCTTTCCATTCTTTGTAGAGTGTGATATGTGCCGGTTCTTGGCAGCGGGTCCAGACTTTGCAGGCCAGGAAAAGCGTCCTCTGCCTTCCTTCTGCAGAACGTTCCTGGCGTCTATGATAAGCGAGATAGCAGAAGTTCAAACCACGGTGGTTATTGTGGCCGAATTGCGAGATAATGTGTTGGTTTTTTCTAGAAAGCCACATGCATGCTTTGCTGCCGGAGATTTCCACATCACAGCCGCTCT
The DNA here is from genome assembly GCA_028564925.1 of Lithobates sylvaticus. Classification (NCBI taxonomy): domain Eukaryota; kingdom Metazoa; phylum Chordata; class Amphibia; order Anura; family Ranidae; genus Lithobates; species Lithobates sylvaticus. The sequence continues at coordinate 50,111,548 of CM053036.1, read as the reverse complement.
TATCGTTTGTTGCTGTGTGTGGCTTTTTTCTCTCATCATTTTTTTTTGTATTTGCATTTGTATTTTCTTGGGCGTTTTTGCTGTGTTATGTTAAATGTATACCGCTATGTCAGCGCTGCCCTTCGCAAGCTCTGTGGTTATTTAAAGGGTGACTCTTCTTCTGCTTGTCCTTAAGCAAGATTGCCGCCTCCCCTGCTTTGTGTCGGTACCAGCTTTGAACTTAGAAGTAGAAGAAAGGATATTTTCTAACATGGTGATCTGCTGAAATTGGCAGGACCAGGGTTTTGTAGAAAAGAACTGAGTGGGAAAAAGTTTAGTTTCGGATAGAGTAGGATAAAGTTTCTGCTAAGTTTTTATCTAGGTCTGACACCAAGAGAGCGATTTGTACTCACTTCCTGTACCTGTGACCCCCATGCACGAAATTGGAGGAGTCTTTGTCAGCGGGACAGGAAGGCATGGACAGCGGATAAAACATGTTTTTGTCTTTGTCCAGTTTGGAGACATCTATGATAGAGGGAAAACTGATGTTCAGGCAGATTCGCTGACTGCCTGATCATTACGCTCCCAAACTCTGAGACATCAATTGTAATGGAATTTGATTATGTGAGCGGTACTGGAGGGGAGGTACATTTTTCGGAAAGTTGGTATGCCCAACCTGTCCTGATACCACATCTTGGTCCGTGGAATTAAATGCCACTTCACCACCATGGACGTCACCAGCCTGGAAGCCACATGAGGGGCGACTATATTTACACATGTGATTGGGAGTTTAAATCTTCTCTTTTCTGAGTCAGGTTGGGCTTCTGAGCGTAGACTAGAGTTTCTACAGAGTTTCTACAGGGTTTGCTGATGGTTCCTTGAACTGTGGCTTATTGACCTCCCGTCTGATGATGGCTACAAAATTGGGGACCAATGTCACTTAGCAGAACCAATAGCATGACACCATTAGTTTTACTTTTAACTGTCTGTAAGGGGAACCTTGTGGTCACCACTGTAAAGGTGCATTCTTTTACCTGACCACCAATGTAAGGAGCATTCTTCCCACTGACCACCAATGTAAGGAGCATTCTTCCCACTGACCTCTAATGTACCAGGCATTCTTTCCAATGACCTCCAATGTACCAGGCATTCTTTCCAATGACCTCCAATGTAAGGAGCATTCTTCCCACTGACCACCAATGTAGGAGCATTCTTCCCACTGACCTCCAATGTACCAGGCATTCTTTCCAATGGCCTCCAATATAAGGGACATTCTACCCACTAACTACTAATGTAAGGAACATTCTTCCCACTGCCCACCACTGTAAAGAACATTCTTTTACCTGACCACAAATGTAAGGAGCATTCTTCCCACTGACCTTCAATGTAAGGGACATTCTTTCCAATGACCACCAATGTACAGGGCATTCTTCCCAATGACCTCCAATGTTCTGGGCATTCTTCCCAATGACCTCCAATGTTCTGGGCATTCTTCCTAATGACCTCCAATGTACAGGGCATTCTTCCCACTGACCTCCAAAGTAAGTAGCATGCTTCCCACTGACCTCCAATGTTTTGGGCATTCTTCCCAATAACCTCTAATGTTCTGGGCATTCTTCCCACTGACCTCCAATGTACAGGGCATTCTTACCAGTGACCTTCAATGTAAGGGACATTCTTCCCAATGACCTCCAATATAAAGGACATTCTACCCACTAACTACTAATGTAAGGAGCATTCTTCCCACTGCCCACCAATGTAGGGAACATTCTTCCCACTGATCACCAATGTAAGGAGCATTGTTCCCACAGACCTCCAATGTACCAGGCATTCTTTCCAATGACTTCCAATGTACGGGGCATTCTTCCCACTGATCAACAATGTAAGGAACATTCTTTCCAATGACCTCCAATGTAAGGAGCATTCTTCCCACTGATCACCAATGTAAGGAGCATTCTTCCCACTGATCACTAATGTAAGGAGCATTCTTCCCACTGATCACCAATGTAAGGAGCATTCTTCCCACTGATCACCAATGTGAGGACCATTCTTCCCACTGATCACTAATGTAAGGGACATTCTTCCCACTGATCACCAATGTAAGGGACATTCTTCCCACTGATCACCAATGTAAGGAGCATTCTTCCCACTGATCACCAATGTAAGGAGCATTCTTCCCACTGATCACCAATGTGAGGAGAATTCTTCCCACTGATCACCAATGTAAGGGACATTCTTCCCACTGATCACCAATGTAAGGAGCATTCTTCCCACTGATCACCAATGTGAGGATAATTCTTCCCACTGATCACTAATGTAAGGAGCATTCTTCCCACTGATCACCAATGTAAGGAGCATTCTTCCCACTGATCACCAATGTGAGGAGCATTCTTCCCACTGATCCACTGATCACTAATGTAAGGGACATTCTTCCCACTGATCACCAATATAAGGACCATTCTTCCCACTGATCACCAATACAAGGAACATTCTTCCCACTGATCACCAATATAAGGACCATTCTTCCCACTGATCACCAATGTAAGGAACATTCTTCCCACTGATCACCAATGTAAGGAACATTCTTTCCACTGATCACCAATATAAGGAACATTCTTCCCATTGATCACCAATATAAGGACCATTCTTCCCATTGATCACCAATATAAGGAACATTCTTCCCACTGATCACCAATGTAAGGACCATTCTTCCCACTGATCACCAATGTAAGGGGCATTCTTCCCACTGATCACCAATATAAGGAACATTCTTCCCACTGATCACCAATGTAAGGAACATTCTTCCCACTGATCACCAATGTAAGGAACATTCTTCCCACTGATCACCAATGTAAGGAACATTCTTCCCACTGATCACCAATGTAAGGAACATTCTTCCCACTGATCACCAATGTAAGGAACATTCTTCCCACTGATCACCAATATAAGGAGCATTCTTCCCACTGATCACCAATGTAAGGAGCATTCTTCCTACTGATTATCAACGTAAGGAACATTCTTCCTAAATATATTGATAAATCGGTTTTAGCAGGGATTCCCGAAGATCTAAAAACCATTTCAAGGTTCCTCCGTGGTAAAATGATTGATATCATATCGTAGACAGTGCTGTGGGCTCAGTACTTCTCTGTTTAGGGAAAACCCTAGTGGTTTATTTGCAATAATCCATCAGGGGAATGTGTAATCGGCCTTCCGCTGAGTATTCTCGGTGCCCTCAGCGCAGCCATGTTTGTGTTTAGTGCCGTGCTTTAGAGCTGCGTCTTCAACAACGTTATCAGTTTAACAAAATGTTATTTTATTGTCGGGGCTGTGAAAGTGCTGCGGTCAGGGATTGCATGCAATGTGATATGACTGGTTCAAGGCACGCTGATTGTATGCTGTCAATACAGAGCAGCAACTAAATGTGATACAATTAATTCCTGATGGCTGCTGAAACTTTATAGCAAAATGTATTACTGGCTGTTCTAGACTTAAAGGGGACGGGATTTTCTTTTCAGTATCATGATGGTATACGTCTGTTCTTTGTCTCCCACTTCTGATTGGTCCTGTTCAACCACAGGAATACACATCAACGCAGCATGTCTATTATACACAAATGTGAGAGGTTTACTCATGGTGGCCTGTATATTAAAAAGGCATTAAAAAACACAGTTTAGCCAAAGAACTCAGAGATGATTAAAGTGGTGTTTCCACCAAAAAAAGTAAAAAAATAACTTAAAATTCATAAAAAATAAACAAATTGGAAAAAAAAATGTTTTACTCACTTCTAAATGCCTGTTGCTAGGGGGTACCTCGTAGTCTGCCTCCTTCAGTGCCCGGGCACTGACATCTCTTCCCCTCGGCGCAGTCAGTCATCTGGGACACGTGACAGGTCCCAGATGACTGCGCGGCGTATCACAGCGCGTGGTGCCGCTCGCGCATGCGCAGTGGGTGCCCGGCTGTGAAGCCACAGCCGGGTGCCCACAGTAAGAATGCCCGCGCAGCGAGCGGAGCGGGGAACGAGAGGGGGCATTTTCCCCCGCATCGCTGGACCCTGGGACAGGTAAGTGTCCGATTATTAAAAGTCAGCAGCTGTAGTATTTGTAGCTGCTGACTTTTAATTTTTTTTTTTTTTAAGGGGCACTCCACTTTAAGAAGCGTATTCAAAAGGTTGGTGGGCATTCAAAGGGTAAGTAAGAAGAAGGTGTGGATTTTCTCCATGTTCTCTCTCTATCTATATCTATATCTATATATATTTGATACACAGCTGACTTTGCAGGTTTTCCTACTTACAAAGCATGTAGAGGTCTGTAATTTCTATCATAGGTACTCTTCAACTGAGAGAGACAGAATCTGAAAAAATCCAGAAAATCACATTGTATGATTTTTAAATAATGAATTAGCATTTTATTGCATGACATAAGTATTTGATCACCTACCAATCACCTACCAACCAGTAAGAATTCCGGCTCTCACAGACCTGTTATTTTTTTCTTTAAGGCCCCTTTCACACTGGGGCGGTTTTCAGGCGGTACAGCGCTAAAAATAGCGCCTGTACACCGCCTGAAAAAAACGGCCCCATTCACTCCAGTGTGAAAGCCGGCGGGCTTTCACACTGGAGCGGTGCGCTAGCAGGACCGCAACAAAAGTCCTGCTAGCTGCATCTTTGGAGCGGTGAAGGAGCGGTGTATTTACTGCTCCTATACCGCTCCTTCCCATTGAAATCAATGGGAAACCGCGGGGATACCGCCCGCAAACCGCCGCTGCAGCGGCGCTTTGCGGAGGTTTTTAACCCTTTTGCGGCCGCTAGCGGGGGTTAAAACCACCCCGCTAGCGGCCGCATACCGCGGGTAAAACGATGGTAAAGCAGCGCTAAATATAGCGCTGCTTTACCGTCGCCGCCCCGCCCCGCCCCAGTGTGAAACCAGCCTAAGAAGCCCTCCTGTTCTCCACTCATTACCTGTATTAACTGCACCTGTTTGAACTCGTTACCTGTATAAAAGACACCTGTCCACACATTTAATCAAACAGACCCCAACCTCTCCACAATGGCCAAGACCAGAGAGCTGTGTAAGGACATCAGGGATAACATTGTAGACCTGCACAAGGCTGGGATGGGCTACAGGACAACAGGCAAGCAGCTTGGTGAGAAGTCAACAACTGTTGACACAATTATTAGAAAACGGAAGAAGTTCAAGATGACGGTCAATCTCCCTCGGTCTGGGGCTCCATGCAAGATCTCACCTCGTGGGGCATCAATGATCATGAGGAAGGTGAGGGATCAGCCCAGAATTACACGGCAGGACCTGGTCAATGACCTGAAGAGAGCTGGGACCACAGTCTCAAAGAAAACCATTAGTAACACACTACGCCGTCATGGATTAAAATCCTGCAGTGCACACAAGGTTCCCCTGCTCAAGCCAGCGCATGTCCAGGCCCGTCTGAAGTTTGCCAATGACTATCTGGATGATCCAGAGGAGGAATGGGAGAAGGTCATGTGGTCTGATGAGACAAAAATAGAGCTTTTTGGTCTAAACTCCACTTGCCGTGTTTGGAGGAAGAAGAAGGATGAGTACAACCCCAAGAACAACATCCCAACCGTGAAGCATGGAGGTGGAAACATCATTCTTTGAGGCTGCTTTTCTGCAAAGGGGACAGGACGTCTGCACCGTATTGAGGGGAGGATGGATGGGGCCATGTATTGAAAGATCTTGGCCAACAACCTCCTTCCCTCAGTAAGAACATTGAAGATGGGTCGTGGCTGGGTCTTCCAGCATGACAACGACCCGAAACACACAGCCAGGGCAAATAAGGAGTGGCTCCGTAAGAAGCATCTCAAGGTCCTGGAGTGGCCTAGCCAGTCTCCAGACCTGAACCCAATAGAAAATCTTTGGAGGGAGCTGAAAGTCTGTATTGCCCAGCGACAGCCCCGAAACCTGAAGGATTTGGAGAAGGTCTGTATGGAGGAGTGGGCCAAAATCCCTGCTGTGGTGTGTGCAAAACCTGGTCAAGAACTACAGGAAACGTATGATCTCTAATTGCAAACAAAGGTTTCTGTACCAAATATTAAGTTCTGCTTTTCTGATGTATCAAATACGTATGTCATGCAATAAAATGCAAATTAATAACTTAAAAATCATACAATGTGATCTTCTGGATTTTTGTTTTATGCCGCGTACACACGGTCGGACTTTCCGGCGGGAAATGTTGGATGTGAGCTTGTTGGACGTGTGTGCTCCATCGAAAATTGTTTGTCGGACTTTCCCGCCAACAAATGTTGGCTAGCAGGTTCTCAAATTTTCCGCCAACAAAACTTTGTTGTCGGACTTTCCGATCGTGTGTACACAAGTCCGTCTCACAAAAGTTCACGCATGCTCGGAATCAAGTATGAGCCGGAAGCGCTCGGTCTTGTAAAACTAGCGTTCGTAATGGAGATATCACATGACTATTGAACTTCTTTTTTTAATCGGCTCTTCGTACGTATTGTACGTCACCACGTTCCCACGTTCGTAATTGTTGGCCAACATTTGTGTGAACGTTTGTATGCAAGACAAGTTGGAGCCAACAACCTTCGAACAAAAATCCACGGTTTTGTTGTCGGAAAGTCCGATCGTGTGTACGGGGCATTAGATTCCGTCTCACACAGTTGAAGAGTAGCTATCATGAAAATTACAGACCTCTACATGCTTTGTAAGTAGGAAAACCTGCAAAATCGGTAGTGTATCAAATACTTGTTCTTCCCACTGTATGTGTGTGTATGTGTGTGTGTATATATGTGTGTATATATATATGTGTATATATATATATATATATATATATATATATATATATATATATATATATATATATCTCTCCCGAGTGCAGGCATAACCGTTGCATTTGTGAGAATGTATTGGGCCAGAGCGGAAACGGTATCTTGTGATATTGCTGGAATGTACATGAGATACGTCCCGGTACAATTATAGACATGGCACGTGCGCTCTGCATGCTGCCGCTGCGTCCAGTATGGAAAATCCTCTAAATTTACGACCCCCCTGAAAACGTGTATTTATAGCGGAGTGTTTCGGTGTTAAATGCCAGAATAAAGACGGGAAAAGGATCTTTTTGGGAATTGTGAGATGAACGTACACGGATGGTATATTTGCACGCTCTGCGCCGGGTTACGGAAGGATCTTGTAGCTGGAAAGAAAAGATTTTATGATTGAAGAATGTTGATCCGTCTCCCCGACCGCATTCAATACTGACGGCTAATTAAAAGCAGATTATATTGACTTTCCCAGGAAATCTCCATGTACAATGTAGCTCCGAGCGGCTGTGTCTGTACGCCCCCCACACGTCTCGGCTCACACGGGGCGGCGTGGCCTGAATTTCGTGGAAGTTGCTATATGTTTATTTCCTCCTTGTCATTCATATTTGTATTTCCAGGCATTGTTTTGATATCTTCTTAGGATACTTAAAGTGTCTAAAGTTGAACTCCGGCCTTTCCCTTCAGTCTTGCACAGTTGTACAGGCTCCTCCCTCGGACTGAAATGGCTTAAAGCGGAAGTAAACCCATCGATTTAACAGTCTAAAAAAAAAAAGGCATGCCGCGAATGCTAACTGCACATTGGCTGTGCTCTCAACCAAACAGTCAAACCATCCAATGGCTGGTGTCATAACGGATCACATGTGCAGCACTGTGGCAGTTGAAGATTAAACAGAGGCAAAGCTGGCAGCTTCCTTGGCTTAAAACCATAGGGGGGTTTACTTCCACTTTAATCTGATTTCACTGCACACTGTGAGCTTCTCACATGTGCAATAAAAGCTGCAGCAAGTCGGAGAGAGCCCGCCTCATTTCCTGGCTGGAGGACGACCAGCGTCATCTAGGCTTTCCTCCTTCGCCTAATGCCCCATACACGCGTTCGGATATTCCATTGAAAAAAGTCTGATCGGATTATGGTGTCGGAAAATCCGATCGTGTGTGGGAGCTCTAGCAGGATTTTTCCGTCGGAGCAGGATCTAAAATTTTCCGACAACAAAATCCGATCTGACTTTTTCTGATCGTGTGTAGAGAATTCCGACGCACAAAGTGCCACGCATGCTCAGAAGAAATTTGGAGACGAAAGCTATTGGCTACTGGCCTCTACGTAGTCCCGTCGTACGTTTTGTACGTCACCTCGTTCCGAACGATTGGATTTTCCAACAACTTTGTCCGACCATGTGTGTGCAACACAAGCTTCGGACAAAATCCGTCCAAAATAATAAACTCCTCCCTAGAGCTAGCTCATTGCTTGCATCAGGGCTGAGAGCTCTTGAGAGGAGTAGTGAGGCAGGGGGCTGGAATGTTTTTCAGGAAGCCCCCCTGCCGTCTCCTCCCACCAGTCATGATCTGCCTGCATTGCATAGAGAAACACAGAGAGCCAGTGATGCGTAGACATGTGCAATTCTTTTCGTTTTTTTTCGTTCGTTCGTTTTCGTACAATGAACGAATCGTTCGAATCGAACGAATCAGAATAACGAATCGTTCGAATCGTACGAATCTGATTAACGAATCGTTCGAATCGAACGAATCCGAAAAGCAACGAAAAATCGAAAAACTAAAAAAGGAACAACGAAAATTTGTACATTCGGAACTTTTTTTTTTTTTGTTGAATTGGTAATTTGTCCCTTACAATGGTGCTGCTTAACGTGCTTCGAATGGATTGAACAAAAAAATTTGAACTTTTTTTTTTGACTTTTTTTTTTTTTCGTAAATTATTAAAATGTAATAATAGCATACACATTACATAAAATTATGAATTATGCTCCGATTACGAATAACTACGAATGCGTCCGAATTTTGAATGAACGAAAATTAAACTAACGAAAAAATGAATCAACGAAAAATAACTCTTACAAGTGTACGAATCGTTACGAATACGAACAACGACGACTTACGAATGTACGAATCGTTACGAATCAACGGAAACGAAAAAAACAAAACGAAAAAAAACGAATTTTTTTGTTGTGCACATGTCTAGTGATGAGATCACTGGGTCTATAAAAAGTTATGTAAAAAAACAGACCACGACACCACCCCTTTGGTCTGTGCCAATCAATGCAGCAGTTTAGGCAGTTCTAATTGGGAGATCCCCAGAGTCCAAGTTGACCTTAAGGTATTACTGTTAATGTTAATGGTCCCTTGGTATGATCGCTAAGTGTTGTAGGGGAGCATGGTTTACTTTAACTGCTTCAGCCCCCGGAAGATTTTACCCCTTTCCTGACCAGAGCACTTTTTGCGATTCAGCACTGCGTCGCTTTAACTGACAATTGCGCGGTCGTGCGAAGTTGCACCCAAACAAAACTGACGTCCTTTTTTTTCCCACAAATAGAGATTTCTTTTGGTGGTATTTGATCACTTCTGCGGTTTTTATTTTTTGCTCTATTAGCAAAAAAAGAGCGTAAATTTTGAAAAAAACGCAATATTTTTTACATTTTGCTATAATAAATCTCCCCAAAAATATATATAAAAAAAAATTTTTTTCCCTCAGTTTAGGCCGATATGTATTCTTCTACATATTTTTGGTAAACAAAAAAATCTCAATAAGTGTATAGTGATTGGTTTGCGCAAAAGTTATAGCGTCTACAAAATAGGGGATAGTTTTATGGCATTTTTATTATTCTTTTTTTTTAGTAGTAATGGCAACGATCTGCGATTTTTTTTTTTTTTTTTTTTTTTTTTTTTTTTATCGGGACTTCGACATTATGGCAGACACAGCGGACATTTTTGACACTATTTTGGGACCATTGTCATTTATACAACGATCAGTGCTATAAAAATATAAAAATGCACTGATTACTGTGTAAATGACACTGGCAGAGAAGGGGTTAACCACTAGGGGCGATCAATGGGTTAAGTGTGTCCTAGGGAGTGATTCTAACTGTGGGGGGATGGGCTCACTACAACATGACAGCGATCACTGCTCTCGAGACACAAGCCAGAACAGGGAAGTGCCTTGTTTACATAGGCAGATCCCCGTTCTGAGGCTCTGTGACACGATCGCCAGGAGACCAGTGGGCTTTGAGTTCGCCAGCTCCGCGGTGACGCTGTAGGCAGCACGCGTGTGCCTGCTATCACCTGCTCTTAAAGGGGAAATACAGGTACCCCCATTTGCCCTCCGCTGCCATTGTGCCGACGAATGTCGGCATGCAGCGGTCAGCAACTGGTTAATACATACTAGAGGTGCACCAAGAGGAAAATTTGGTGCCGAAACTGAAGCCAAAAATATCAGTTAAAAAAAAATTATATATATAATGTATGTATTATATTTGAATATGAATTTTTTTTGCCGGCCATTATCGGCCCCTTTAGCGCAAGAAAAGCTCAAGAAAAATGCATCCCTTTGAATTCTATGTATGTCTTCACACTGGTCCGTTGCACTTCTGTTTTGGTGTTGCATATCTTGCTTGCTGCATTTTTGGTCAGTTAAAAAAAAAAAAAAAAACACACCGCCCCATTGAAATGCATTGAAAACGCATCAATAACACACCCCTGTTACGTTTTTGATGCAGTTTTTGAGTCACATGACACATCATAAGCACGGTAAAATCGTAGGAAAATTATAGCAAAATCGCAGTAAAAAGTGCAGTTGCCCAGAGCTTAGTAAGTGAGAAGAAGCTTCACTTTACAAAGAATCAATCACATGCAAGGAATAAAAACAAAACAGCATTGTCTCTTGCAGGTGATTGGATGATGGAAGTCAGCAGAGTTTTACTTCGTTTACTAAGCTCTGGAGCAACCGAACTTGCAAAGTGCTCAGTCTAGTTTCCTTCAGGAAATCCACCCCCATGTGTATATGGGTAGAACAAGCATTTCTCTGACATCTGTCATTGCCTGTCCACTGATAGGCCAGGCTATTGTTCTGAAATGTCACCGGGACAATCATTTCTCTATGTGACAGTGTGTGGTCATTGGTAGAGAGCAGGGCTGGACCAATCGTATATGTCGGGTGCCATGTGTGCTGCTTACGTCTCTACACCACAGAGATGTTCTGTACATTGTCATTCACATAGTGTGTGTATCTAAGTGATAAATGATACTTTGTCAGTGTTACAATGTAAACTACTATATGATACAGTGACTGCTCTGCAGCATGGAGTGTGTTCTGTTCTGGATACACTTTATCACATTAGAAGTCTTGTAATATACTGTCCTAATGATATGTATAATATAACTTCTATCTGGAGAGCGGTGATGTCACTCCTGTATAATGTCTTATATCTGGAGAGTGGTGATGTCACTCCTGTATAATATAACTTACATCTGATGAATGGTGATGTCACTCTTGTATAATATAACATATCTGAAGAGCGGTGATGTCACTCTTGTATAATATAACATATCTGAAGAGTGGTGATGTCACTCTTGTATAAGATCATTTTATATCTGGAGAGTGGTGATGTCACTCCTGTATAATATAATATCTTATATCTGGAGAGTGGTGATGTCACTCCTGTATAATATAACTTATAGCTGGAGAGTGATGTCACTCCTGTATAATATAACATATCTGGAGAGCGGTGATGTCACTCTTGTATAATTTATATCTGGAGAGTGGTGATGTCACTCCTGTATAATATAACTTCCATTTGGAGAGCAGAATGTCACCCCTGTATAATATATCTTATATCTGGAGAGCAGTGATGTCACTCTTGTATAAGATAACTTATATCTGGAGAGTGGTGATGTCACTCCTGTATAATATAACTTATATCTTGAGAGCGTGATGTCACTCTTGTATAATATAACTTCCATTTGGAGAGCAGAATGTTACCCCTGTATAATATATCTTATATCTGGAGAGTGTTGATGTCACCCCTTTCTAATATAACTTATATTTAGTGAATGGTGATGTCAGTTCTGTATAATATATATCTTGAGAGTGATGATGTCACACCTGCATAATATATCATATCTGGAGAGTGGTGATATCACTCTTGTATAATATAACTTCTATCTAGAGAGCGGTGATGTCACTACTGTATAATATAACACACTAGAGTCCATTTGAACAGGAGCCAATTAACTTACCAGCATGTCTTTGGAGTTTGAGAGGAAACTCACACAGGCACAAGGAGAACATGCAAACTCCATGCAGATATTGTCCTGGTTGGGATTTGAACCGGTGCCCTAGACTCTTATGTTCTCCCTAAAATATAACATTTATTTTAATGGCAGTGATGTCACAATAGGGGCTGAATGTGTAATGTGAAACGTTCCCTAACACAGAACACAAATATTAATAAATATAACATACACCTGGATGTGGAGGATCGGTTTATGAAGGGAGTCCTCCCCCATGGAATCTCATGTTTGAACAATCAGATGTCTTGAATTCTATAAATACAATTACTGGGACCTTATACTTGTATCTTGGTACCTCTCTTCTAGCCTCATATATATCTGGTGGTAGGCGGAGGGGTCGGTGTGGGGTGGGGGTATGTCATGGTGATACATTGTTGCTGTGTAGATTGTAATCCACATTCAGGGTGACTATAGCAATTGTGTTTTACAGTCACACATCCTTAATGCAGGTTTTTCCAAAGCATAAATAACAATGAGACGTCTTTTTGAGACGCTATCCAGACCTTCCATCTTCCACATGCAAGGTTTTATCAATCACAGGGCTGTGTGCTCATTGTTGTGTTTGTTTGTTGCGTGGCGCGGCGTTATTAGTTTTTTTTTTTTTTTTTTTGTGGTCTGCGGAGCCCTATTTTATGTTCCTGTGAATTCGGCGTCCCTGTGCTTTGCAGGGAAAGGGGCCATGTGTTCTTAATTTTGACTATTATACTCTTTCTGGAACTGCCCCAGTATAATTCCAACACCAGTTAATCAAGTTTGAACTCTTGTTTCACGTACGCTGTTTCTCTGTAACAACCAGAATCAGTTTCCTCTGGGCCTGTTCCAGGGACAAAAGGGCCTGTCTTTGCTCAGAACAGTATGAAGACACCATAATTCCTCAAATTGGATTTCTGTTCCTATCCAAACCCCCCCTCCCCACCTACACCCCCCGGAGCGCCTCTGCAGAGCAAGGCAGACTGTCCTTGGAGCCATTTTGTCTGAATCCACACCGTTGTATGTCTTCTTCAATATTACCCTCACTGTGTTTTAGAGGAAATGTCCTTCTGGTCCCCTAACCCTCTGCCTATCCTTTCCCCACCATTCTTTTATTTTAAGGTTTGATGTTTGGTTCAGATGGAATATCTGTAGAAGAGTCTATAAAGTCTGAATTTTCCTGCAGTATTTTGTGTCTCAGCCCCTCCCACAATAGTGAGGTTTCCCCCGCAGTAGTTTGTGTCTCTGCCCCACCCATAAAGATGAGATTTCCTGCAGTAGTTTGTGTCTCTGCCCCTCCCACAATGGCAAGCTTTCCCCCAAGTAGTCTCTGCCCCTCCCACAATGGGAAGATTTCCCTGCAGTAGTGTGTGACCCTGTCCCTCCCACAATAGTGAGATTTCCCCCAAGTAGTCTCTGCCCCTCCCACAATGGGAAGATTCCCCTGCAGTAGTGTGTGTGACCCTGTCCCTCCCACAATAGTGAGATTTCCCCCAAGTAGTCTCTGCCCCTCCCACAATGGGAAGATTCCCCTGCAGTAGTGTGTGACCCTGTCCCTCCCACAATAGTGAGATTTCCCCCAAGTAGTCTATGTGAAATTTCCTGCTATAGTTTGTGGCCCTGCCCCTCCCATAATGTTGAGATTTTCTGCAGTAGTTTGTGTCCCTGCCCCTCCCACAATGGTGAGGTTTGCCTCCAGTAGTTTGTGTCTCTGCCCCTCCCACAATGGCGAGATTTCCCCCAAGTAGTCTGTGCCCCTCCCACAATGGGAACATTTCCCTGCAGTAGTGTGTGACCCTGTCCCTCCCACAATAGTGAGATTTCTTCCAAGTAGTCTATAGGAAATTTCCTGCTATAGTTTGTGGCCCTGCCCCTCCCATAATGTTGAGATTTTCTGCAGTAGTTTGTGTCTCTGCCCCTCCCTCAATGGAGAGATTTTCCCACAGTAGTTTGTGTCTCTGCCCCTCCTACAATGGTGAGATTTCTCTCCAATGGTTTGTGTCTCTGCCCCTCCCACAATGGTGAGGTTTCCCCCAGTGGTTTGAGTCTGTTCCACTTCCCACCGCAATGAGATTTCCTGCAGTAGTTTGTGTCCATGCCCCTCCCACAATGGCGAGATTTCCCCCAAGTAGTCTCTGCCCCTCCCACAATGGGAAGATTTCCCTGCAGTAGTTTGTGACCCTGTCCCTCCCACAGTAGTGAGATTTCCCCCAAGTAGTCTCTGCTCCTCCCACATTTGTGACATTTCCTGCAATAGTTTGTGGCCCTAATGATGAGATTTTCTTCAGTAGTTTGTGTCTCTGCCCCTCCCTCAATGGAGAGATTTTTTCCCACAGTAGTTTGTGTCTCTGCCCCTCCTACAATGGTGAGATTTCCCTCCAATGGTTTGTGTCTATGCACCCCCCACAATGATGAGGTTTCCCCCAGTGGTTTGAACCTCTGCCCCTCCCACAATGGTGAAATTTCTCTCCAATGGTTTGTGTCTCTACCCCTCCCACAATGATGAGGTTTCCCCACCAGTGGTTTGAGTCTGTTCCACTTCCCACCGCAATGAGATTTCCCTGTAGTAGTTTGCATCGAAGCCCCTCCTATAAAACCTAATGAAGATGTCACTCTCCTCCACTGGGGTCACCAATGGTGGGTTTATTCTACCTTAGGAAGAATCCATTGGGGAAGAGTGATGCCATCACTGGGGTTCATAAAGGCCACAGTAGTTGGGTGAGACTGGGGATACTGGTGGGAATATATTACAACTGGAGTCCCGGAAAGATACAAGAAGACAATGCGAGAGTCAACCACCCATCAACAATTTCTGGTGACATTGGCTATGGGAACAGTATCATGTCCACAGCTCTTACTAAGTTCACACATGTATTTGTGTGGTTGTCTGATAAGGGTCTCGAAAATGTTGCAACACGTAAAATTTTTTCTTTAAATCTGATTGTTTGATAATGTTTTAGTTCATGAAGAAATGGTCATTATCGTTATCAATGATTGAAATTGAAAAACAATCCTAACTGTGTGGACAGTGTTAGAGGTTGTGTAGTCCTTCAAGGTTTAATAGTGATATTCAAGATGGCAGAAAGAAAGTAGACTTATTTAAGGAGCAAACAGAATCTTGCTTTAATTACATTGACATCTTGAGTAAAATGAGACAGACAGTAGTAATCATGCCTTCCCCATACTGCAGACAATGTGCTGCCATAAAACACCGAATGTCAACCTTATCCGCTTGGGTAATGTGAGCAGTTCCCACTGCCGCACCAGGGATTTGTAGAAGGGTTTTGCTTTTCCTGAGGTTGATGATGGTTATCCCGAAACGACTGTATCACCAAAATGAATGCTGAGTTTTCTGTATGATGTGCTCAGTCATGTTTTCTTGCCACTTGTTAGCAATGTTGGTGCTTGTCGCAGGTCTAAAAAATGAAAGCTGGCCTGGGATACTTAAAGGTGCTGTTACTTATCTCCTGGAAAGCATAGGGGCCATCAAATGCAGGTTGTCCACTGTTCACCCCCTTGCCTCTTGATTTAGGTGCTGAAAGTTGATATTTGCATATTGCTGCTACACTTTGGATAATAAATAAGGGTACATACAGGTATCTTCTGGTCCTTTAGACTAGCTTTTATACTTTAAAACTGCCATAGGTTTTTATTAAGCTACACATACATATGAGACAGTGGTCTGAAGGTATAGCATCATATCTGAAGGTATAGCATCATATCTGAAGGTATAACATCATATCTGAAGGTATAGCATCATCTCTGAAGGTATAGCTTCATCTCTGAAGGTATAGCTCCATCTCTGAAGGTATAGCTCCATCTCTGAAGGTATAGCTTCATCTCTGAAGGTATAGCTTCATCTCTGAAGGTATAGCTCCATCTCTGAAGGTATAGCTCCATCTCTGAAGGTATAGCTCCATCTCTGAAGGTATAGCTCCATATCTGAAGGTATAGCTCCATATCTGAAGGTATAGCTCCATCTCTGAAGGTATAGCTCCATCTCTGAAGGTATAGCTCCATCTCTGAGGGTATAGCTCCATCTCTGAGGGTATAGCTCCATCTCTGAGGGTATAGCTTTATATTTGAAGGTATAGTTTCATATCTGAAGGTAAGTATGCCTTCAAAAGGGTACAAAGTACTGGAATGCTGGTGAATTTTGATGCTTTTGGCTATCCATGTTCACATAAAAGTTATGATTAAAAGGGCTTCTTCAAGGGATACACCTGAAGATCAACCCAGAGAAAGGGTAGATAAAAGCTGGCCATACACTAGTGCCATATGATAAGAAATGTTAGTTTTAGGAATGTCTGTTCAATTTTCTAATCATTAGTGGGGTCAACGTACTTTTCTGAACACAGCAACAAGAAAATTTGAAGGAGCAGTATTGAATTTTTTTCTCAAACAAACAAATTTCCAACAGTGAATGTGGTGTTTGTTCGGAAAAGTCCATATACTCCAAAATTGAGTATTCGATTCAAAAGACTTTCCAATGACATTTGTCAAATCATCAAATGTACTGATGAGACTTTTCATACTAAAGTTTGTTTGAAAACCTACTAATGTATGGCCAGCTTTGGTATTATGGAGAAGCTTCCCTTTTACAGAAGTGGATGAATTGGATTTCTATGGCAGTTGGTGCAGTTCAGCAGCCAGTGTACATGGGTTGCCACCGCCAGCTTAGGAAACTGAAGGTAGGAGGTGCTGGAGCCAAACACATTTTGGATTCATGGTGCAGAATTATTCTATGATGTCAAATGGCAATGGCTTTGGTTGGGCAGTGGTCCAACACAAAGGGACCTCTAGATGTACTTTCAAGGATATCTTGAAGGCATAAGAGAAATACCTTCTGTCGGACCAGCTGCCATACACATGGGCTGAATGTTGGCTGTTTTTTATTGAACTGGCTGATGTCACCTGACATTTGGCCCATGTGTACTAGGCTTAAGAGCGTGTCATTAAAGCCTAGTACACACGGAGTGTCAGCCGACATTCAGCCCCTGTGTACTACAGCCGGTCCGTCAGAGGCTGACCGAATGGGGAATGACCTAAAGAAGGTCTGCCAATGGCTGAGAGCACTGGCCGGAGTGTTCTGGCGAGGAGGGGGGGGGGGGCTATCCCCCTATCAGAACACAATAGAACAGCAGGGAAGATGATTGTACTTATATTTGATAGTTAGTTTAGCGGCTCTGACCGGAGCTGTCAGGTTTTTTTTTTCGTTCAGCCCGCTGAGTTGAACAAAAAAAAAACCTAGTAGTGTGTACCAGGCTTTAGGCTCAGTCTAGCTCCAGAATCCAAGGAGACCTGAAGATAGTGTGACAGCTTGGAGTAGCCCAGTAGCCACTGTTGAAGCAACTGATCAGGTAGGGTGCTTAGAAGGACATCATCAATCAGCCATGGGGAAGTAAAATGATTATGGCTTTGGGTTAATTTTATTTTGTATTTATTTTTGTACATTTAAAAAAAAAAAATTCATAATTTTTAAATAGTTTTTAGTCCAGATCCATAACCATAAACTGTTTCCTTTTTTAAAGGTTTTCCAATTTAGGGAGATGATGGAAAGCCCTCTCTCTCTACTGACCCCCTCCCCTCTTCCTCCCCCTTGGCTGATTTATGAACTACCTCTCAGAACCCCAACTAATCAGCTGTTTACACTGAGCAGCCCAATGGCTGCCAGGCTACAGCTACTCCAAGCTGCCTCACTTTCTTCAGACCCTCCTGGCAAGTCATTGTTTTCCAATGGGATTCTGGTGTTAGACTAATGCCCAGTTCACACGATCTGACTTTCCGACAACAAAACCGTGGAATTTTGTTCGAAGGGTGTTGGCTCCAACTTGTCTTGGATACACACCGTCACACAAATGTTGGCCAACAATTATGAACGTTGTGACGTACAAGACGTCTGGCGAGCCGATAAAAAGGAAGTTCAATAGTCATGTGACATCTCCATTACAAATGCTAGTTTTACAAGACTGAGCGCTTCTGGCTATGATTCGTCTATGATTCTAAGCATGCGTGTTTGTACTTTGGACTTTTGTCCGACGGACTTGTGTACGCACGATCGGAAAGTCCGACAAAACACATTTGTTGGCGGAAAATTTGAGAGCATGCTAGCCAACATTTGTTGGCGGAAAGTCCGCCAACAAATGTCCGGTGGAGCATACACACAGTCAGACTTTCCGCAAACAAGCTCACATCCAACATTTCCCCTCGGAAAATCCGATCGTGTGTACGCGGCATAAGACTATTGAAAACCTAGGAATTTTCAAGATACTGAATTCCCAGAGCACTATTGGTTTTCTAAAAAGACAGCACAGCAGAAGTTGCCTACTTGCTTTGTCTAATTGACCTGCCTTGATTTACTTGACTAAAAAATGTATTTATACTTCTTTTTTTAGTCCAGATTCCAATAAATGATGTACAAAGTCACAACACATTCCCTTTAATTATTGTTGATATGTACTTTATGACCATATATTTGTGGACACATGACCATCTTGTCTACTTGTATGCCAAAAGTGTCCACAAGCTTTTGGCCATAAAGTGTGTTTACCTGATAGTGTGTTCCTTAAAATGAAGGATGAGCTTTGGTGGGGAGTGAGGCCAAGCTCATCACTACTTAAAATCTTTTGGTGACTTGCAGTATTGAAATGCTATTGGCTGTGAATAATCCCACATGACATCCATCCACCATGTTATTTGCCACCACAACAGCCACCTAGTTGTTTAACCTTTTACGGCATAGGACTTCATTTGTGTAATTTGGGAGGATTTATAGCCACATTTTTTTTATTTTTTTCAGGCTGTAATATTAAGGAGACCTTTCAAAGCAACAAAAAACAATGTTTATTTCAAAGGCAAAAAATGTTTTCATACAATCTCTCATTGGACATTTTTTGGTACAATGGTCATTTTATGGTTCTTTACATTTTCAAGCCAACCCTTTTGTTTTATTTTTTCCAAGTAGTCCGGCAGGTTTTGGATAGAGGTTTTGTCAAGCTGTCATCCTGAGGTTGTAGCTATGAGTGACCCAAGCGTGTTGTCCACCATTTTTGATCACCTCTGAGAATGCAAGGTGTCACCAAACGTTCAGCTCATTCCTTTTTTTTGTTTGTTTTGTTTGTTATGTTTCCGTTGTTAACATTTATGTTTGTCTTTACTTTGAACTTGAGTATGGTACCAAGGATAATCCATCCAACGTCCCTTCCCCCTCCCTCCATCACTAGTCCTCGATCTCTTGTACTCAAGATGATGGTCCTAACGCCCCTTTCTATGACGGTAACCCCCAAGTAAATTAATGATTGCCTAATTGCATTCTGCTTTTTTTTTTTTTGCTTGAACCCCCCTCCCCCCCTTTTTTTTCTTTTCTTTATTTTTGTTTCTCATGTTCTTTTCTTTTTTATTTATTTATTCTTTTGTTTCGGGTTTAGCTATATAAGATAAGGGTATTAAGTGTAAATTGCTTTTAATTGTGCATGTAATGTAAGCGTTGCATTCACTTGCTGATGCCAGTCTCTTCTTCATCTTAGTGCGTGAATGTGCCGCTAGACCTCCATTTAGCCTCTTGTTGCAGTCCTTTGATGCAGGTAGGACATATTCTGAATAGGCTTGTTGCTATGGGAAGTAATCGAAGTCGATGTTTGCTCTGTAGCTAACCTTTATCTGCTCCCTGGACTCTGCTATTGCTTATAAACAAATGACGGTGATCACAGAGTGCCTGTGTGTGTGCATGAGGTACCGCATCTGTGGTGTATGACCAGGCGCAAAGTGGTGGTTTTATTTTCATGGTACAGTTGAGTGATGTTATAACCCTGCATGCTTTTTTCAAAGCGTACTAATAATATGTCATTCATTCTGAAGAGCCCTCATTGTCCTTTTCAAAAAAGAACTTTCTCCATCCCTGTCTGCACCTTTACCCCAGGGTTGGACAAATGCTAGGAGCCAGGTCGCCAGTGAGTGCACCGGCCCAGAGGTGATTCCTTGTTCTGTAAAATTGATTGCTGGCTCCTTGATTGAGCTCACTGGCTTCTGGATTCTGTAATCATTTGTCCACCATTGTAGATGATGGCAAGCAAATACTGGGGAAACTTGCAAGACTAGATCATGGTGCGGATCATGGTGGTCTTTGACAGCCTACCATGCTTTAAAGCATCCTTAGGCAGGTTAAGGAGCCGGCCAAAAATATAAAAACCGGCACCAAACTTTGCTGTTTTCCTGTTGTATCAAGTGGAAACCTAGATTCAGGTGGGCCAAACTTTCAATAAACTCCTTGCATGTCACAATATTCAACAACAGTATTATTTTTCCAAAAATTCTCCACCCTTTAACATTTAAAAACTGTTAGCCTAGGCTAAGATGATGTCATCAGTCTGCTGCAGGTAGTTGAAAGTGTTTACTCAGTCTCCTCTCCCCCGCAGTAATCTGCAACATTGTATTTATTTAGTACGTCACAAGGTGAGAGGCTGCAGCAGGGACTTATACATGTCAGACATTTGTGAAAACCAACATAAAGATTTACATAAATATGTCATCAATAAACCGACATCTCAATCCAGGAATGACTCTAATGTCAAAAGCACATGGACGCCCCTCAAAATGATTTTGTTAAAGTGTTTCCATTGAAGGGTAAAACATACAAAGACATTTTAGACTATTGGTCAGATCCAGCCCTGTGGTAATCATTTTGTGAAGGCCCTTTTCTGTTCCAGCATGACTGTGCCACTGCACAAAGCCAGCTTCATAAAGACATGGTTTGACCTGTTTGGTGTGGGGGAACTCCAGTGGCCTGCACAGGTCCCAGACCTCAACCCTACTGAACACTACTACAGTACTACTGAAATGTCATCATCTGTATCTTTCCTTCCAAATTAGCATACATGTCCCCAGACACACTTCAAAATCTTGTTTAATGTGTTCCCAGGAGAGTGGAGGATGTTATAGCCACAAAGAAAAGGCGAGCTTCATATTAATGCTCGTGGTTTTGGAACTGAACACCCAACAGATATAAATACAAATGTCTACAAACTCATGCCCATATAGTATAGATGGTGACCCTAGATCAGGCATTCTGAACCAGGGTTCATTGGAAACCTGGAGTACCTCCAGAGATTTCTAGGGGTTCCTTGAGCTGTGATTGATCTCCCATTTGATGGTGCCTTTATACTTCCAGGGCCAACACCACTTGGCAGAGCCAGCTGCATGACACCAATGACATTTTCAGTAAGGGTGGCATTTTGACCATTATTATAAGGGAGCATCCTTCCCCCTGGCCACCATTGTAAGGGGCATTTTTCTCACTGACTCACAAATGAATTGTTTTTTTGGTTCCCCAAGACCCGAAAAGTATTTCAAGGGGGTAAGAAGGCAGAGTAAGGCTTCCCTAGATTATGTCTGAACAGCGATTGCAAGATCAACAACTTTCATACCTAGAACATTTTTTTAAGATGCTAAATCAATGTTCAAAATAAAACCATATATTGTAAAAATAGTTGTTTATTACTTACACAGTAGCCATTAAAACATATAAAATGAATCTACAAAGACCCCAATGGCATAAAGCCAATTCAAACATAATGAACATGTTGCATTCATATGCAGTGTAGATCACCACTGCACTGTAAATTTTCATATTTTCCTATTTATTTTATAAATGTTGGTTACAGTAGATGTGATGAGGATATTCCCAACACGTTCATGGATTTCCAACTAGCTTCTTCAGGAGACATAGGAGATGCATATGGTGATAATGTCTGTTTAAGGCTTCTATGTATGAGCCTTACCCCAAATAGGCTTAAAACCACTGAAGTAGATACTAAATGCCTTTCATGGCCACAACATGTTACACTGGTACTGATAGCCAATTAAAAACTTATATGAAAAAAAGAAAGGAGGTCATTATTTCATACTTATAGCAAAGTGGAAAAATTACATGTCTTGCATGCATTTTATGTAATTGAAATTGAAAATGTCTACAAGCCAGTAATCGTTGACTAGTGCCAGCTTAAACGGTCATTCCAACCTGAAGTCTGGTAGGCTGGAACATCAGCTGGCCTTTATGTAAGTTGGTAGACAGATCTCACTGGCTCTGTTCCAACCAACCTTTGTGCACTCCAGCGTGTTACATTCTCTATATTCTAAAACAAATTAACCCCTAGCAAGGATGGTGGGAACCCCTAATAATGGGTGCTTTAAGTGTGTACGCCTCAGTTAGGAATGACGGGAACCTTTCAAATAGGATAGAATAGGTGTACAAACCTTGGAATTCTACACAGGATGATGGGAGCCACATATAGTGGGCACAGCAGGTGTACAAACCTGGGGGCTATGTGTAGGTGGGAACCCCTGATGGGACAAGTGTGCAGACCCAGGAATTAAGCACAGAGGTGCTGAGAACCCTTTGTAATCGGCAAAACAGATGTGAAGAGCCAGGAATTCAGCAAAGAGATGGTGGGCACGGCAGGTATACAGAACTTTGAACTATGTGCAGGGATAATGGTCAACAGGTGTGTGGACCTGGGAACTCAGTAGAGGAATGGTGGGAACCCCTCATTATGGAAACGGCAGGTGTGCAGACCCAGGAACTTGGCCGAAGGATGGTGGGCTCTCCTCCTAAATGGACACAGCAGGTGTATAGACCCAGGAACCCAATGCAGTGGTGGTGTGGACTCCTAATAATGGGCACAGAAGGTATACAGATCTGGGAACTCAGCATAGGGATGGTACAAACCCTTTGTAATGGGCATAGCATTGCAGGTGTGCAAACCTAGGAACCCGACTTGGGTATGGTGGTGATCCCTAATGATGGGCACAGCTGGTGTGCAGACCCAGGAACTTGGCACATTACAAAGAAACTGTTAGTGGCTCGAATCTTCAGCATCACCAAAAACTGTTTTATCAGTTTCAGGTGGACTGACCCTTCAAAGTGAAAAAAAAAAAACACTATGTTTGCTTTACTCCTCTTTCATACATTGTATGTGTTCATTGCTCTTTATTGTTTGGGTCTCCGTAGTATGTGATGTAGTATCCTGTGTGGTACTGTATCTGCCATACTTTGTGTAGAAATAAGAAAACTTGATAGGTTGTAACAATAGATAAATGTTTGTTTTTATAACCAGCTTGGCTTTTGTAACAAAGAATTCACCAACAATGACTCATCTGGTGACTTTTGCTCCTAATAACCCTGTATAAACCACATTTCATTTATCAGAGCAATCTAAAAAGTACACAGAATTGAAAGGTTGGTACTTTTAGGATGAGTAAGATTTTACAGCCGGGTACAAAACATTCTGGACAGTGGCTGCCTGGAAAGTTTGTATCTTTTATTGTAAATATAAGGTGATTGTAGAAAGTTCCTTTTTTTTTTTTTTTTTTTTTTGTTACATGTTAAGTACGGTAAATATAAACCAAACCACTAAAATCCCTTTAGAACAGGGCTATTGAATTAACATTCATGGAGATCTGGTCACTAAATATTTTTCAAGCAGAGGCCTGAATCTCATGCTTCTGCGACAACTTAGATCCTTCATATCACTGCCCCCCTTATTTATATCACAGTCTACTTCTTACATCAGTGTCCTCAGTCCCTCCTTCACGTCACAGCCCCCCCCCCCTTTTATGTCTCAATCTCTCCCTTTGTGTCATAGTTTCCCCCACCTTGTCACAGACCCCCCTTTAGGTCACAGTTCTGCCCCATATCACAGTACCCTCCTTTATGGCAAAGCCCCCCTTCATAGTAGTGTCCATATCCCCCTTCACTCCTCTTCATAGCAGTGTTTGTAGACCCCCTTCATAGCAGTGTCCGTAGCCCCCTTCACCCCCCTTCATAGCAGTGTCCGTAGCCCCCTTCACCCCCTTCATAGCAGTGTCCTTAGCCCCTTTCACCCCCCTTCATAGCAGTGTCCTTAGCCCCTTTCACCCCCCTTCATAGCAGTGTCCTTAGCCCCTTTCACCCCCCTTCATAGCAGTGTCCATAGCCCCCTTCATTGTAGTGTCCTTAGCCCCTTCAACTTTCTTCATAGCAGTGTCCGTAGCCCCCTTTCACCCCTCTTCATAGCAGTGTCCTTAGCCCCCTTTCACCCCTCTTCATAGCAGTGTCCTTAGCCCCCTTTCACCCCTCTTCATAGCAGTGTCCTTAGTCCCCTTCACCCCTCTTCATAGCAGTGTCCCTAGCCACCTTCATAGTAGTGTCCTTAGCCCCTTCACCCTCCTTCATAGCAGTGTCCGTAGCCCCCTTTACCACTCTTCATAGCAGTGTCCATAGCACCCTTCACCCCCCTTCATAGCAGTGTCCATTGCCCCTTCATTATAGTGTCCTTAGCCCCTTCACCCCTCTTCATAGCAGTGTTTGTAGACCCCCTTCATAGCAGTGTCCGTAGCCCCCTTCACCCCCCTTCATAGCAGTGTCCGTAGCCCCCTTCACCCCCCTTCATAGCAGTGTCCTTAGCCCCTTTCACCCCCCTTCATAGCAGTGTCCTTAGCCCCTTTCACCCCCCTTCATAGCAGTGTCCATAGCCCCCTTCATTGTAGTGTCCTTAGCCCCTTCAACTTTCTTCAAAGCAGTGTCCGTAGCCCCCTTTCACCCCTCTTCATAGCAGTGTCCTTAGCCCCTTTCACCCCTCTTCATAGCAGTGTCCTTAGCCCCCTTTCACCCCTCTTCATAGCAGTGTCCTTAGTCCCCTTCACCCCTCTTCATAGCAGTGTCCCTAGCCACCTTCATAGTAGTGTCCTTAGCCCCTTCACCCTCCTTCATAGCAGTGTCCGTAGCCCCCTTTACCACTCTTCATAGCAGTGTCCATAGCACCCTTCACCCCCCTTCATAGCAGTGTCCATTGCCCCTTCATTATAGTGTCCTTAGCCCCTTCACCCCTCTTCATAGCAGTGTTTGTAGCCCCCTTCATAGCAGTGTCCATAGCCTCCTTCATTGCAGTGCCTTAGCCACTTCACCCTCCTTCATAGCAGTGTCTGTAGCCCCCTTCAAAGCAGTGTCCATAGCCCCCTTCACCCCTCTTCATAGCAGTGTCTGTAGCCCCCTTCATAGCAGTGTCCATAGCCCCCTTCAAAGCAGTGTCCATAGCCCCCTTCACCCCTCTTCATAGCAGTGTTTGTAGCCCCCTTCATAGCAGTGTCCATAGCCTCCTTCATTGCAGTGCCTTAGCCACTTCACCCTCCTTCATAGCAGTGTCTGTAGCCCCCTGCAAAGCAGTGTCCATAGCCCCCTTCACCCCCCTTCATAGCAGTGTCTGTAGCCCCCTTCATAGCAGTGTCTGTAGCCCCCTTCATAGCAGTGTCTGTAGCCCCCTTCATAGCAGTGTCCATAGCCCCCTTCATAGCAGTGTCCATAGCCCCCTTCAAAGCAGTGTCCATAGCCCCCTTAACCCCTCTTCATAGCAGTGTCTGTAGCCCCCTTCAAAGCAGTGTCCATAGCCCCCTTCACCCCTCTTCATAGCAGTGTCTGTAGCCCCCTTCATAGCAGTGTCCATAGCCCCCTTCAAATCAGTGTCCATAGCCCCCTTCACCCCTCTTCATAGCAGTGTCTGTAGCCCCCTTCATAGCAGTGTCCATAGCCCCCTTCAAAGCAGTGTCCATAGCCCCCTTCACCCCTCTTCATAGCAGTGTCTGTAGCCCCCTTCATAGCAGTGTCCATAGCCCCCTTCATAGCAGTGTCCATAGCCCCCTTCAAAGCAGTGTCCATAGCCCCCTTCACCCCTCTTCATAGCAGTGTCTGTAGCCCCCTTCATAGCAGTGTCCGTAGCCCCCTTCAAAGCAGTGTCCGTAGCCCCCTTCAAAGCAGTGTCCGTAGCCCCCTTCAAAGCAGTGTCCGTAGCCCCCTTCAAAGCAGTGTCCGTAGCCCCCTTCAAAGCAGTGTCCATAGCCCCCTTCAAAGCAGTGTCCATAGCCCCCTTCACCCCTCTTCATAGCAGTGTCTGTAGCCCCCCTTCATAGCAGTGTCCATAGCCCCCTTCAAAGCAGTGTCCATAGCCCCCTTCACCCCTCTTCATAGCAGTGTCTGTAGCCCCCTTCATAGCAGTGTCTGTAGCCCCCTTCATAGCAGTGTCCGTAGCCCCCTTCAAAGCAGTGTCCGTAGCCCCCTTCACCCCTCTTCATAGCAGTGTCCTTAGCCCCTTCAACCTTCTTCATAGCAGTGTCCATAGCCCACTTCATAGCAGTGTCCATAGCCCCCCCCCCCCCTCCATAGCAGTGTCTGTAGCCCCCTTCAAAACAGTGTCCGTAGCCCCCTTCAAAGCAGTGTCCGTAGCCCCCTTCAAAGCAGTGTCCGTAGCCCCCTTCAAAGCAGTGTCCGTAGCCCCCTTCAACCTTCTTCATAGCAGTGTCCATAGCCCACTTCATAGCAGTGTCCATGGCCCCCTTCATTGTAGTGTCCTTAGCCCCCCTTCATAGCAGTGTCCATAGCCCCCCATCACCCCCCTCCATAGCAGTGTCCGTAGCTGCCAAACTTTTTTTGTTAATAAGCTGGTGATTGGTTGCTAGGACCACCCTGTGTCCTAGCAACCAATCACCCGCTTGCAGCTCCTGCCCTCTCAGCCTGCCGCCTCTCCTGTCCTCTGCAATGCTGCAAGGATGACAGTGCGCTACCACAAGAAAAAGAGCGAGAGGGCGCACCAGTGCATTATCCTCAAACCCTTGTTCTTATTGATAAAAAGTGGAAAGTATTATACTCACAAGATTACAATTAGGTACACGCTCATCATATGGTCCAACAGCAATTAATCAGTCCATAGTATATCAACCTGTGAGGCAGGAGGTAGAGATCCAAAAGGCTTTTTGTAATAAAAACATCTTTGCCATTCTGAAGCTTCCCTCCAACCACTTTGCATATTATTTTATATATACTGTGATTCTGTACTTGCCAAATATGCTGCAGAAATCTCCATCCACTGAGTCTGGCTGCAGCCATTTTAACTGTGGGCAGCTGAGGCTGCTGCCTGTTCGCTTCCTGCATTTACACAGACACACACAGAGGCACAACTCCTGCTTTGCAGCCCTCATTGGCCCTGGTATGACTCATCCCCCCTCCCTTCCTGGCAAACTCTCACGAGAGTGAGAGAGAGAGCTGTACATGATGTCATAAGCCTAGGCTTTTTGCCAGACAAGAAACAGGAAGTGGGGTGTATAAGGTATTTACTGGCAGAAAATAAATGTTTTATTATCCAAAGACAAAACAACAAGAGCAGAAGATTTAATAGATGGAAAGATGAAAAAATGATTGAAGTTCAGCTTTCAATTTTAAATTAAGTGTTAAAGTGTCAGCGTTACAGAACTGTAACAGAGGAAAAAAACGACTCCTGCCCTGCAAGATAGGTCTGTGCTGTGTGACAGAGCTGTGTAAATCTCAGAGCTGGATGGACAGAAATGTGAATCCTTTAGCACAGGGGTCATCAACCCTGTCCTCAGGACCCACTAACAGGCCAGGTTTGCAAGATTACTGAAATACATGACAGGTGATATCATTTGCTGCTCAGTGATTGCAGTGTTCTAGTCTGCATCTCCCCAAGGTAATACATGCAATTTTATAGCAACGATCGCTGTGTAAATGTGAATGGTCCCCAAAAATGTGTCAAAAGTGTCCGAAGTGTCCGCCACAATGTCGCAGTCACGAAAAAAAAAAATCGCAGATCACCGCCATTACTAGTAAAAAAAAAAGCAGATAAACCAGCCCCCTGTATGTGTTTTATCTGCGTATTTAGTAGTTTACACTGAGTTTTTAACACCGATTCCCGTGTTGACCCGCGTTTTGCACATTTCATGTCACATTCGCTTGGCGCGGCGGACGTTGCCTCCTCCGATCGTTGCCCCCCTCTGCAATGTTCAGGCTCTGACACCTGTAGGGAATTAGCTGACTTGGAATTGAGTTTTCTGGCATTTTTTTTTCTTTTACTATTCCCATGAGCCGTGTCTTAGTAATATGAATCTCGGGCTTCACCCCACCCACCTGGAGCGTGGCCAGGCGATGTTCTGTCCCCCCAGCTGTATGCAGCTGCACCATTAACCATCCACCTGTGCTGCTGACAATTCAGTCAAACCGAACGTTTCCATCGTTAGCGACAGGGGGCGGAGCTCTGCCAGCAGATTGTGTGCTTGTTTTGTAAAGTGTTACTTTGTATCCTGATGTGCAGCTTAGCCTGCCTGTGATTGGCTGAGGGAGGTGCTCGCCGCCTTGTGTGCTAATAAGCAAGAAATAGTTTCACGTCTGTTATCGGCCTAGGCCAGCATTGTTTACTGATGATGTCAGAAAGTCATAAAACTCCTGCAGTGTTTCCTGGGGTGTGCTCCAGGGATGATTGATGGGTAGGGTTGAGTGGGGACAGGACGTCTTTTGTGTTCAAAGCCGGTCATGTGATGAAGAGTTCCATGCTGGAGTCATACAGCAGACACAGTTTGTGAATTAAAGGGGTTGTTCATCCATAACTGATATTTTAGTTATTGGCAGAATCTTTCTCTGAGTGCTTTTATGTCTTGGAAACTGTAACAGTGAGATCTCCCGGCCATAATTCCCAAATCAGTTCCTGTGCCACCTTTGTGTGTTCCAGCATCTCATGGTATATTCTCAATAATATAAAATAAATACAAATCATGCCGGGATGGTGGGGGTCCCTTATAAGGGGCACAGCCGGTGTACAGACCCAGGAACTCAGCATGGGGATGGTGGGAACCCGTCATAATGGACATAGCCAGTGTGCACACCAGGGAACTCTACTCAGGCATGGTGGGAACCCCTCATTATGGGCACAGCAGGTGTATGTAGACCTGGGAACTCAGCACAGGGATGGTGGGAACCCCTCATAATGAACACAGGGGGTGTATGTAGACCCAGAAACTCAGCACAGGGAGCTGGGAACACCCCATAATGGGCATGGCCAGTGTGCACACCTGGTAACTCAGCACAGGGATGGTAGGAACCCCTCATAATGGGCACAGCTGGTGTGTAGACCCAGGAACTCAGCACAGGGATGCTGGGAACCCCTCATAATGGACACAGCTGGTGTGTAGACTTGGGAACTCTGCACAGGGATGGTGGGAACCCCTCATAATGGGCACAACTGGTGTGTAGACCCGGGAACTCAACACAGGGATGCTGGGAACCCCTCATAATGGTCACAGCTGGTGTGTAGACTCGGGAACTCAGCACAGGGATGCTGGGAACCCCTCATAATGGACACAGCGGGTGTATGTAGACTCAGAAACTCAGCACAGGGAGGTGGGAACCCCCCATAATGGGCATGGCCAGTGTGCACACCTGGAAACTCAGCACAGGGATGGTGGGAACCCCTCATAATGGACACAGCAGGTGTATGTAGACTCAGAAACTCAGCACAGGGAGGTGGGAACCCCCCATAATGGGCATGGCCAGTGTGCACACCTGGTAACTCAGCACAGGGATGGTGGAAACCCCTCATAATGGGCACAGCTGGTGTTTAGACCTGGGAACTCAGCACAGGGATGCTGGGAACCCCTTATAATGGACACAGTGGGCACACACAGGTGTGTAGGCCCGGGAAATACAATAAATCATCATGGGGTTTAATTGTCCATCTGCCAAACATTTTAATATTTTGGGGGGGGGGGGTTATAATTTTAATGTATTTTTAAATATTTATTGCAGGCATTTATATAGTGCTGACAATTTATACAGAGCTTTACATATCATATTCATCCCAGTCCCTGCCCCCAAGAGCTTAAAATCTAAGGTCCCTATCTCCCATACCTACACATACTAGGACCAGTTTATACAGGAGCCAGTTAACCTACCAGCATGTCTATGGGGTGTGAGAGGAAACCAAAGTAGGTGGAGGAAACCCACTAAAGCACACAGAGAACATACAAACTCCATGCAGATAGTGTCGTGATCTGGATTTAAACCGAGTACCCCAGTGCTGCAAGGCAGGCTTACTAACCATTACACCTGCTGGGGCCGGGCTCAAGTACTAGCAAATGAACAGCTGCAAACATTAGATAAAACATTCCCAACATGAAGGATCCAGAACTCCTAATGGAGGACCAGCGCTGCCACCCTAGGACAGGACTGCAGAAACCCCCCCTTTTCTCTTCTCCATAACAGAATTGGAAATGTGGACTGGTAGTTGATCGAGGCACCACGTCCCCAACACAGCATCACAAACAGTCCTTATATAGATATGGGATTTTTTAGGTGCCAGGTAATATATAGAAACCGTAAACTATGTCATAATAAAAGAAGCCTTTATAGCCATAAGTCTTAAAAACCATGTAAAAAGGTCCAGACATTCATATGTACCAACTGCTCAGCAAACATTGAAACCTTTCCAGGCACATAAAACTTAACCTTTGCTTTACGTGACTGTAAATATTTTGCAGTTATGTGAGCAGGGGGTATATATATATATATATATATATATATATATATATATATATATATATATATATATATAGGGTATGTATAGGAGGACTGAAATGAGAAATCGATATGTTGGTGAAGATCAGCCTTTCTCAACCCAGGTTCCTTCAAAGGTTTATGGGGGTTTCCTGGGAAATTAGCAATTTATACTTCCAGGATAAGGAGCCACTAACACCAGCTATCTCATTATTCTTATTTCCTGACCACCAATGTAAAGGGGCATTCTTACCCCTTGATCACCAATCTAATGAGCAGTCTTTCCCCCTGATCACCAATGTAAGGGGGATTCTTACTCCCTGATTGCCAATGTAAGGGGCATTCTTACCCCTTGATTAACAATGTAAGGAGCATTCTTACTCCCTGATTACCAATGTAAGGGGCATTCTTACTCCCTAATTATCAATGTAAGGAGCATCCTTACCCCTTGATTACCAATGTAAGGGGCATTCTTACCCCTTGATTACCAGTGTAAGGGGCATTCTTACCCCTTGATTACCAATGTAAGGGGCATTCTTACTCCCTGATTACCAATGTAAGGGGGATTCTTACTCCCTGATTGCCAATGTAAGGAGCATCCTTACCCCTTGATTACCAATGTAAGGGGCATTCTTACCCCTTGATTACCAATGTAAGGGGCATTCTTACTCCCTGATCACCAATGTAAGGGGGATTCTTACTCCCTGATTGCCAATGTAAGGAGCATTCTTACCCCTTGATTACCAATGTAAGGGGCATTCTTACCCCTTGATTACCAATGTAAGGGGCATTCTTACTCCCTGATCACCAATGTAAGGGGGATTCTTACTCCCTGATTGCCAATGTAAGGAGCATTCTTACCCCTTGATTACCAATGTAAGGAGCATCCTTACCCCTTGATTACCAATGTAAGGGGAATTCTTACTCCCTGATTACCACTGTAAGGGGCATTTTTACCCCCTGATTACCAATGTAAGGGGCATTCTTACTCCCTGATTACCAATGTAAGGGGCATTCTTACCCCTTGATTACCAATGCAACGGACATTCTTACGCTTTGATCACCAATGTAATGAACATACTTAACCACTGATCACCAATGTAAAAGGTTTGAGAAAGGCTGGTATACAAATTGCATGGAACTTCTGGCAGTAAAAGCATCTTTTATTAATGAGCATAGCAGGTTAACATATATCTATATAAAACGTCCCATATAACAAAAAGGACTTTTTGTGATTCTTCATAGTATAGAGGATTGGTGTTGTGTTGTCCACGGAAATAACTGGAAACAATGTAACTGATAACAGTCAGCACAGGCAGCAACAGTCATCAGGTCACCAGATTTCTGTCTGGCTCAACATGTTGTTTGTTTTTTTGTTTTTTACTTATTGGACAGATATAACAAAATGCTTTTAATAGTATATTTAACAGACCCAATAGGAGCAAATATAAGAGAAAAAATTGAGAAATGTATTGTTAGGCCTTACGTACACTCTGAACTCTGGTCCCACCCCTCCACTTATGGTGACAGGTTCCCTTTAAATCACAGTAGGCCTGCTGGCGCTGGCATGGGCTGCATCCTGTGACATGGCCCTTGGTGCCATTCTATATAATTTAGCTTCACCTCTGTGCACACAACGCTCTACACTCTCCTCTTCCTCGCTGTTTACCTTGGAGGGTGACTAGAAAATAAACTGTGTACAGAGCGTCGGCCAAAATTCCCTGCACAATGTTCCTGTTAAGGATTTTTAGAAATTAAAGAAATGATTCTCTGCAGCCAGGAAGAAAAAATCAGTTTAAAGGGAATCTGTAGAGGTGTACTGTCTTACTTTTCCTAGAAATGTGTTTGGCTAAGATTGTATATGTGTAGGTAATAATGTAGTTTGCTTTCTGGTTGGTGGTGAGCTAAATATAGAGTGTGGTGTTGGTGAGCTAAATATAGAGTGTTGTGGTGGTGGTGGTGAGCTAAATATAGAGTGTTGTGGTGGTGGTCAGCGAAATATAGAGTGTTGTGGTGGTGGTCAGCTAAATATAGAGTGTTGTGGTGATCTAAATATAGAGTGTGGTGGTGGTGATGAGCTACATATAGAGTGTGGTGTTGGTGGTGGTGGTGAGCTACATATAGAGTGTGGTGGTGGTGAGCTAATTATAGTGTTGGGGTGGTGATCTAAATATAGAGTGTTGTGGTGGTGGTGAGCTAAATATAGAGTGTGGTGGTGGTGGTCAGCTAAATATAGAGTGTTGTGGTGATCTAAATATAGAGTGTGGTGGTGGTGATGAGCTACATATAGAGTATGGTGTTGGTGGTGGTGGTGAGCTACATATAGAGTGTGGTGGTGGTGGTGAGCTAAATATAGAGTGTTGTGGTGGTGAGCTACATATAGAGTGTGGTGGTGGTGGTGGTGAGCTAAATATAGAGTGTGGTGGTGGTGAGCTATATATAGTGTGGTGGTGGTGAGCTATATATAGTGTGGTGGTGGTGGTGAGCTAAATATAGTGTGGTGGTGGTGGTGATCTAAATATAGAGTGTTGTGGTGGTGGTGAGCTAAATATAGAGAGTGGTGGTGGTCAGCTAAATATAGAGTGTTGTGGTGATCTAAATATAGAGTGTGGTGGTGGTGATGAGCTACATATAGAGTATGGTGTTGGTGGTGGTGGTGAGCTACATATAGAGTGTGGTGGTGAGCTACATATAGAGTGTGGTGGTGGTGGTGAGCTACATATAGAGTGTTGTGGTGGTGGTGAGCTAAATATAGAGTGTTGTGGTGGTGGTGAGCTACATATAGAGTGTGGTGGTGAGCTACATATAGAGTGTGGTGGTGGTGGTGGTGGTGGTGAGCTATATATAGAGTGTGGTGGTGGTGAGCTAAATATAGTGTGGTGGTGGTGAGCTAAATATAGTGTTGCGGTGGTGGTGAGCTACATATAGAGTGTTGTGGTGGTGGTGAGCTAAATATAGAGTGTTGTGGTGGTGGTGAGCTACATATAGAGTGTGGTGGTGAGCTACATATAGAGTGTGGTGGTGGTGAGCTATATATAGAGTGTGGTGGTGGTGAGCTAAATATAGTGTGGTGGTGGTGAGCTAAATATAGTGTTGCGGTGGTGGTGAGCTACATATAGAGTGTTGCGGTGGTGGTGAGCTACATATAGAGTGTTGCGGTGGTGGTGAGCTACATATAGAGTGTTGCGGTGGTGGTGAGCTAAATATAGAGTATTGCGGTGGTGGTGAGCTAAATATAGAGTGTAGTGAAGAGAACACAATTGGCTAAAATGTCTTTGTATTCTGTAGAATTAACAGTACACTTCACTGGAAGCACCTGAACTCAAAGTGGTTCTAAAGCAGTGATTCTCAACCAGGGTTCCTCCAGAGGTTGCTAGGGGTTCCTTCAGCATTGGGCCTTTTCTGCCTCTCGGATAAGTTCCCACCGACACCATTGATCTTTTTAGCTATCTGTAAGGAGGTAATTCTTCCCAATGACCACAAGTGTAAGGACCATTCTTCCCACTGACCATCATGAGTTGTAGATTTCCATTTTTTTGCAGGGGTTCCCCGAAACTGGAGAACTTTTTTCAAGGGCTCCTCTGTGTTGAGAAAGGCTGTTCTAAAGGCTCAAGGTGTTTTTACCTTAAAGTGGTGTTTCCCCCCCAAAAAAAATAAAATTGATTTAAATTCCTAAAAAAATAAATAATTGTAAATTTTTTTTTTAACTCACCTCTAAATGCCTGTTGCTAGGCGGTCCCTTGTAGTTTGCCTCCTTCAGTGCCCGGGCTGGTGACATCACTTCCCCTCGGCGCAGTCAGTCATGTGCCAGATTCCAGATGCCTGGGCGGCATATCATGGCGCGCGGCGCCGTTTGCGCATGCACAGTGGGTGCCCAGCTGTAAAGCCACAGCCGGGTGCCCACAGTAATAAGCGGAGCGGGGAACGAGCGGGGCTTTGTTCCCCCACATCGCTGGACCCTGGGACAGGTAAGTGTCCGATTATTAAAAGTCA
The DNA here is from genome assembly GCA_028564925.1 of Lithobates sylvaticus. NCBI lineage: Eukaryota > Metazoa > Chordata > Amphibia > Anura > Ranidae > Lithobates > Lithobates sylvaticus. The sequence goes on along the minus strand of CM053036.1, from coordinate 50,077,142 downwards.
GCAGCTGCAGTATTTGTAGCTGATGACTTTAATTTTTTTTTTTTTTTTTTTAAGGGGCACCCCACTTTAATACATTCTATGCATTAAGATAACCCCCCCCCCCCAAGCTTCTCCCTTATACTTCCCTGAGCCCCATCTCCATCCAGCTGCGGTTCTCCGAGGTCTCTCTCTCCTCATTGGCTCACGCAGCAGCGGGAGCCATTGGCTCCTGCTGCTGTCAATCACAGCCAGTGCTGTCAATCACAGCCAGTGAGCCAATGAGGAGAGAGTGGGGGGGCTGAGCCAAGCTCTTTGTGAAATTGGACACACAGAGCATGGCACAGGAACAAGCTTGCTCCAGTGCCCACATAGTTTTTTGGGCACCAATTGCGCATAGGTCAATCCATTGAAGTGAATGGACTGTCCTATGCATGAGACGTGGAATTGCTTGAAAATTGGCCACATGAAGTCGCGCTATATGAAGTGCGAATGGGGCCTTAGAGATTAGATGGCAAACAGGCTGCCAAATCACTGCTGATCTACTGATAGAAAATGAAAGTTAAAATATTTATTACAGAAATATTTAGTTAAATATTTATTATAGAATTTCGAAGATGAATTACTCCCACAGTACAGGCAGCTTCAGAGGTCAGTGAAGAAATGTTTTAAAACTGAACTCCAGCCTTCCCTTCAGTCTTGCACAGTTGTACAGGCCCCTCTCCTGTAATGAAATAGCTTGTTCTGATTTCACTGCACACTGTGAGCTTCTCATTGGAGGACGTCCAGCATCATCTAGGTCTCTTCTTCCTCAGCCTGACTGTTCCTGCCCCACCCTACTTTCATTCATTGTATTTCAGCGCTTTCAATTATGGAGGCTCAGCATCACATGTGGGCTTCGCTTAGCCCTCATTGGCGTTGAATGGGGCTTTGAAATCGTGCTTCTTCATCTGAAATTGCACAATTTCAAAGTCCCACATTAGTGCGACTTCAGGTGCAACTTGGAAGTCATCTGTGCGGCTTCATGCACAGATTTCTATCCAAGTCGCACCTGAAATTGCCAAAAAGTCCATCCAGTTCAACCATAAAAAAAAGAAATAATAAATAAAAATAAAAAATATCGTACAATCCAATATACCCCATTCTATAAGTAGTGCAGGAACGAATTTTTCGAATCAATCAAAGTCGGCGTCACACCTATTTGAACAGTGCTATTGCCGACAATAGGGTGCGACTTGTCATGCTGTTTGACCTGTCATAACGCATGACAAGTTGCTCAGATGTGAACGAGAGCTGAGAGTGGTTTGTGTGCAAATTCAGATTTTTGCACAACCCCTCCCAAATGCCAGACCCTTGCTTGCAGGGCTTTTGAGAGGCAGTACTTAGGCCCCTTTCACACTGGGGCGTTTTTCAGCGCTACAGCGCTAAAAATAACGCCTGTATAGCGCCTGAAAAAAAACGGGCCCTTTCACTCGGTGCGCTGGCAGGACGGTAAAATAAGTCCTGCTAGCAGCATCTTTGGAGCGTTGACGGAACTGTGTATTCACTGCTCCTAAACCGCTCCTACCCATTGAAATCAATGGGACAGCGCGGCTATACCGCGGGCAAATCGCCGATGCAGCCACGCTTTGCGGGCGGTTTTAACCCTTTTTTCGGCCGTTAGCGGGGGTTAAAACCGCCCTCCTAGCGCCCGAAAACTGCCTCTAAAATGACGGTAAATCAGCGCTAAATACAGCGCTGCTTTACCGCCGACGCCGCTCCCACCCCAATGTGAAAGGGTGGTGTGATGTTTTCAGGGAGCTATGTACTAGACATGTGCAATTAGTTTAGTTCCAAATTATTTTTTTTTTTAATTTCGACAAATTCGTTAATTCGGAAATATATACGAATTTCCAAATTTTTTGGAATAATCTGAAATTTGGAAATTCAAAATTCGGAAATAAGAACGAAAATCAGAAAATTCTAAAACCCAAAAATTCGAAAATCTGAAATAATTTGGTTGTCAGTGAACGTAACAAATACAAATTTATCCGAAGTTAGGAATTATCCGAAATAACGAATGCCGCATCTAAACAAATAGAGTGTAACAAATTAATAATAAGAAATAATAATAATAAAAACATTTTATTATTATTATAATCATTATTTATTAATTTGTTCCGTTCGATTTGTTTAGGTACGCCAATCGTTATTTCGGATAATTCCTAACTTCGGATAAATTTGTATTCGTTCACCAAATTTGAAAGGAAATGCCAATACTATAATTTAATAGTTATTATTTGGCGGAGCAGGAGCTATGTGCGACTGTCTACACGTGCCGCTCAGCCACGCCCCCCTATAGTTAGTTATTATTAATTAGTTATTATTTGTTTTTTATGGATTTTCGTTCTTTCAAATTTTTGGATTTTCTTTCTTATTTTTGGATTATCGAATTTTTCGGATTTCCTCATTTTCAAATTTACGAAAAAAGCAAAAAACAAAGGAAGCGAAAACTAACAAATTTTTCGTCAGTGCACGTGTCTACTATGTACAGCACTCTAATGACCCCTCCCACCAGCCATGATCTGCTTGCATTGCATATAAAAGCACAGCAACCCAGTAACGATGTCACTAGGGCTAAAATCAGGAATGTAATGTAAAGAAGAGGAACAAGGGAAGGCAAAATATAAACTTCAGTTGTAAAGCACTTGTGAATAATAAGCTGAATTTAATCTGGTTCTACTTTAAAAGCTGGGAAAAAAATAAAAGTAGGAAAAAAAAGTGTTTTTTTTTATTTAAAAAAGTTGATTTTTTAAATAAAAAAAAGTGTTTTTTTTAATTTAAAAAAAATAGATTTTTTTATTTAAAAAAAATAGATTTTTTTATTGAATAAAATGTTTTTTTCAATTTTTTTGTGGGGGGGGGGGGCGGGGGGCTCCTCCTCAGTTATTAGAAGGTGCCACTGATGGAAGTCAAAACGCTTTTGTATGTCCGTCTTTATGTTGCTGCAAAGCAGTTGGGTGAGAGCCGTCATGCTGCATTACCCCTCATTATAAACTGATAAAAGGAAGGGACAGGGCAGCGCCATCCATTGGTCTGTATTTCATGAAAATTGGGAAGAGTTTTTTTTGGCACCGCCGCGTCTTTTGGCTGGAGCCCATAGCAGACATAGGTGGAGTTTTGTTTGGCTTGGCAGGAAGAGCAGCAGAAGACTCGGTATAGATAGTCATTACTCAGTGTTTTCATACTGATGAGAAGGATGCGGGGGGGTGGGATGGGGTGAAGCAGGGCGCTTTATGTGCGTTAGGGAGACAAGCTTTGGCGGTGGAGCCTCTGCTGTTTCTTTCCCTCTCGCCAGATATTTTGGACGCCATTTGACTGGCTGGGAGTCGTTGGCATTCCCGACATCCTGCGGCTCCTCTACCGAACTTCCGGGAATATCAGCCGTCGCCTGCACACCGCAAATAGACACCAATCAGGAAATGCATTCACTTCCAAAAAATGTCTGTTTGCACATGTCGTGCCTGCGGACCTCCATTGTCCTCCCGGCCGTTTTCACTACCATTCAGCTGGAGAGACGCAACATACAGGGAAGGTGCTGGTGGGGTGCTGGCTCTACTCATATCAGCTGGCTGACAATTAGCATAGCGCCCCCTCTCTGCAGCTACACACACAGATCAGTTTAAAATAAGGGAACTCGTTCCCTGGCCTCCTTCTGGAAAATGCTAGTTGCCTGGCTGCCATGCAGGGCCGTCTTAATATCATCATGGGCCCCAGGGCAAAGTAATATACTGGGCCCCTACCAGCCTTCCCCAATGTACACACTCTCAAAAAGTACTTTCAATAAAATCAATTTTAAAGAGGGACGGTACCTGAATTTTTTTTTTCTAAAAGCCAGCAGCTACAAATACTGCAGCTGCTGACTTTTAATACATGGACACTTACCTGTCACAGGTTCCAGCGATGTTGGCAGCAGAGGCCAATCAATCGTTCGGCTCTCTGCTGCTGCCGGCGCCATTCTTGGTGAGGGAATCGGGAAGTGTCGCCTTTACGGCTTCACTTCCCGGTTCCCTACTGCGCGAGTCGCGCAGCGCAATGAAAATCGCCAGCGCTGTCTGCCGGGAATCAAGTGTGTGTCCCGGCAGACAGCATGCCGGGACAGGAAGTGGCGTAATCTCCCGTGGGAGTTTATGCCCGGAGGTAGGTGTAAATACCTGTCTTAGACAGGTTTCTGCACCCCCTCCCCCCTGAAAGGTGCCAAATGTGACACCGGAGGGGGGGGAGGGTTCCGAAAAGCGCAAGTTCCACTTTAGGATGGAATCAGCTTTAAACAATATAAAAAGCATTCGATAAAACCAAAGTACAGGGAGGTCAGGAGGGCACAGTACAGGGAGGTCAGGAGGGCACAGTACAGGGAGGTCAGGAGGGCACAATACTGCAATCAGGAGGGCACCGTACTGGGAGATCAGGAAGGCACCGTACAGGGAGGTCAGGAGGGCACAGTACAGGGAGGTCAGGAGGGCACAATATTGCGATCAGGATGGCACAGTACAGGGAGAGGTCAGGAGGGCACAATACTGTGATCAGGAGGGCACAGTACAGGGAGGTCAGGAGGGCACAGTACAGGGAGGTCAGGAGGGCACAATACTGCAATCAGGAGGGCACCGTACTGGGAGGTCAGGAAGGCACCGTACAGGAAGGTCAGGAGGGCACAGTACAGGGAGGTCAGGAGGGCACAATATTGCGATCAGGATGGCACAGTACAGGGAGAGGTCAGGAGGGCACAATACTGTGATCAGGAGGGCACAGTACAGGGAGGTCAGGAGGGCACAGTACAGGTTCAAGGACACTGCTCAGGACACGGCAAGTAGGATGTAATGAAAGACAATCATGGCACACCCATGCACCTGGGGCCCCTGGGCAGTGCCCATGCATTAAGACAGCCCTGCTGCCATGCACAACCCCACTTTTCACTGACCTGGTAAGGATACGAAGGACAGAAATGTTGAGATAAAGCTCAGAAATCCTGTGAAACGCCTTTTCCCTCACACTATTGTTTCTGGGCCCTACTAGGGCAAGAAACATTGTTTGGGTATCAACATGAATTTATTTTGGGTTGTTTTTTTTGGTATAGTTTTGATTTTTGATTTTTTTTGCTCTTTGGGGCAGTTTTTCTGTCATATTCCAAAGTTGCAGAGCTGGGTTAAAGCATTAGGGTTTGTTCTTCCTTTGTCATTAAGACGTTCTATAGAGAAGCAGATCACAGGAGGAGGTGACAGGTCCCCTTCATGTAGTGACAAGAGATCTACGTGTTTGCTCAGGTTGAGATGACAGGTTACAAATTATGATTTGGCCCGCAGGGTAGGGCTGCAACTAACTATTATTTTTATAATTGATTAGTTGGCCGATTATTGTTTCGAATAATCGATTAATCGGTTAATAACCTTAAAAAAAAGTGTGGTGTATAATTTTGTTAATATGTAAAGTTTTTAAAAAAAAGGCAATTTATTATTAAATATCTATATGCAGTGGTAAATATAAAACACCAACTATATGGTTAGGAAGCAAAATATTTAATCCGCTCTGAGAATAACAGACAGTCGAGATGCACTTTTTTTTGGCCAATTAGTTGTTGGGCAGATTAAAAAACACAAATTGCTGAAAAAAAAACGCATTACATGCTTTTCTGCAGCTTCTCCATTGAAGTATATTGAACTAAAAAAGCACAGTTTTGAGGAAAAAAAAAAAAAAGTCCCTGACCCTTCCAAACAGCAGCGGCTAAAAAAAAGCATAGATGTGAACGTGTCCCATAGTAAACCATGTAAATGAACTGTATGTAGTGCGTTTCTGCAAAAAGCACCAAAAAACACATAGGTGTGAACCAGGTCTGAGACGTTTAGTAACATAATGGGGGTTAAAAAAACAAAAATTAGCCCTTTATAGTACAAAAAAAAAAAAAAATAATAAAAAAAAGCAAATAATCACTATTGTAGGGGTTCATTTTTTTTTTACTGTAGAACTGTGAAAGTAATATTTACAGTATCGATTATTTGCTCTTTTTGTACTATAAAGGGCTCATTTTAGTTTTTTTTTAACCCCATTAGGTTACTGGCCGATTAAATCGATTATGAAAATAGTAATCGATTAATTTCATAATCGATTAGTTGTCGATTAATCGATTTAGTTGTTTCAGCCCTACCGCGGGGTGAACATGACAGATCTACGCTGTGCCGAGCCAAATATTGTAGCTTGTGAGCCCATTTTTGTAAATGTCCCCCATTGGAGCCGCGGGATTGGTTCAGTGCTGTCACTGTGGTGGCCCTTCCAGGGTCCGGGCTAATGGAGAAGCGTTCTCTGCGAAGACTCATTCCCATTCATGTGTTAAGATGCATTTAAAGTTTATTCAAGCCAACTTTAGTGAAACCTCTACTGCCCCTCCTCTCCACTCCACCATGCCTTTTTTCGGCGATCTTCTTGTTGGCCACATGATGTGGAGGATCCTCCTCCTGTTCTCTCTTTTTCCAGGTGTGGACGGTCCCTCTCATGTAATGAGCACAGTCCAGGCCAATGATGGTTTGCAATGATGGTTTGCTTTTCAGAGACAGTTTAGAGCCAGTCGACAGGCATTCAAGAGGCCATATGCTGCCTTCTAAATGTCTGTTTTACTCATCTTCTCACCATGTGATGCCGCAACTGCATGTCTTAAGCCCCATACACACGGTCGGATTTTTGCATGGATTCTGTCCGATCGGACAATGTTGTTGAAAAATCAGACCGTGTGTAGGCACCATCGGACAGTGTACGTCGGATTGTCCGACGGACAAAGTCCTATCTCCTGCTGGATAGATTTTCCGACAACACGGTCCGATCACACCAAATCCGATCGTGTGTACGGTTGTCCGACGGACAAAGTGCTACGCATGCTCAGATCACATTACAAGACCAAAGCTATTGGCTACTAGCCTCTACGTAGTCCCGTCGTAGGCAACAAACGTCACCACGTTCAGAATGATCGGATTTTCCGACAACTTTGTCCGACCGTGTGTATGCAACACCAACATCAGACAAAGTATGACGGACAGGATCCGACGGACCTGGTCCTCGGATAATCCGCGCGTGTGTATGGGGCTTTAGAGGAAATTGTGGCATGGTACCCAATTGGGTGCAGTTGGCATAGCCCCAAATGAGGTGCAGTTGGCATAGCCCCAAATGAGGTGCAGTTGGCATAGCCCCAAATGGGGTGCAGTTGGCATAGTCCCAGATAGGGTGCAGTTGGCATAGTCCCAAATGGGGGGCAGTTGGTATAGCATCAAATGGAGTGCAGTTGGTATAGCCGCAAGGTGCAGTTGGAATAGCCCCAAATTGGGTGCAGTTTGCATAGCCCTACATGGGGTCCAGTTGGCTTATCCCCAAATGGGGTGCAGTTGGCTTAAACTCAAATGGGATTCAGTTTGCTTAGACACAAATTAGGTGCAGTTGGCATAGTCCAATGTGGTGTAGTTGGCATAGCCCCAAATGGGGTGCAGCTGGTATAGCCTCAAATGTGATGCAGTTGGCATAGCCCCAAATGGGGTGCAGTTGGTATAACCTTAAATGGGGTGCAGTTGGTATAGCCTCATGGTGCAGTTGGAATAGCCCCAAATGGGGTGCAGTTCCCATGGCATTAAATGGGGTGCAGTTTGCATAGCCCTAAATAGGGTGCAGTTGGCATAGCCCCAATTGGGGTTCAGTAGGTTTAGCCCCAATTGGGGTTCAGTAGGTTTAGCCCCAATTGGGGTTCAGTAGGCTTAGCCCCAAATAGGGTGCAGTTGGCATGGCCCCAAATGGGTTGCATTTGGCAAGTGGCACTGCCCACCAACTGCAACATGCTGTATAAAATTTGTTGCGCCACAGAAATGGAGACAAACGCGTCCGCTGGCCATGCATCAGTCAGGGCGGCAGTAGAACTTCAGCTCAACCTCCTGTTTTTACTGCCTATGCGACACACATTAGGCACTGTTCATGCTATTTTGTTGTGGGAATGCACATGTTCCCATTCGTGTTACCACGTGTGGCCTCCTGCTGCTTACAATGCTGCAGTGCGGTGCAATTCATCCTGAATGGCACGCCATTGCGCATCGCCGACAGAGGTGAGCTGCACTAATTTTGGTTTGTAGTGCGGTGCCCTGTCCAAAAATGTGCAGATTCGATTTCTGGGCCACTGAGGTGCAAGCCAGCCCATCCATTTTCAATGGGCTGCCTAAGACGGCGAGCATAAAAGTGTGGCAAAACGTGCGTGTTTTAGTGCGCTGAACCTCGGAGGTTGGGTGTGAACCTAGCCCTGGGGTGAGCAGTGAATACTACATTCTAAATGAATGGGCAGCACGCAAAATAATGCACATTAAAGGTGCATACAGCGGTGCACCTCAACGGAACGTGTGATGGTGGCGTAATGTATTGTTTTTGTCTGTGTAGAATCTTTGTATTAAAAAAACAAAACATAAACCATCCTGTATGGAAAAGCCAGTCGAATTGAACACATTGGTTTTTGCTACATTGTATCAAACTATTTTCATTCTATGATCAATGCCTTGTATGGTCATCATTATAGAGTTCCCAAGAGAGATAGAAGAGACTATTGGGGGGGTTCACCTCGCCATCATCATCCAGACTTGGAAATTTTGGTCTTGAGTGTATTTTAAAATAAATGCAACTTCCCTTGGACATGAGAAGGGTTAATTGCCCATCTCTGGGTTGTGAGTGTATTATCTGTAGGCAGATACAGGGCTATAGGAATCCTCTGTAAATACTGGGGCGTATTATCAGGGGAGCAATTAGATGTAAAATGGTGGTGGAGCCTGCGGTCACCATAATGAGCCAAGTCTTTGGGGAATGGTGACATTTCACAACAGATGCTGGGAGCCCCAATCACTTGGATCTCACTCGTGTCTTATCTAGTCTGTGAGTGGGAAATGAGCAATCGGTGGCTGGTGGGGCATGCTGGGTCTTATAGTTCCTTAGGGACATTAGTGAAGTCACTATATAGAAAGCACACAGTGATATGTTAGAAGCTATACCAGATGTCATACAACTAGTCCATTTGGCTAAAAAACAGGGCTTTTCCGTAGACTTTTTTGTCAGTGACGGGCTCCTGCACATCCTTTGTCCTTCTATCCGTTCTCAACCAGGGTTGTGTCTGACCCTAGGGTTCCCCTAGAGATTGCTGGGGCTTCCTTACCACCAGTATAGGCGGTTTTTCTCCCATTGACCACCAATGTAAGGAGCATTTTTCTCACTGATCACCAATGTAAGGGGCATTCTTCCCACTGATCACCAATGTAAGGACCATTCTTCCCACTGATCACCAATGTAAGGACTATTCTTCCCACTGATCACCAATGTAAGGGGCATTCTTCCCACTGATCACCAATTTAAGGAGCATTCTTCTCACTGATCACCAATGTAAGGGGCATTCTTCCCACTGATCACCAATGTAAGGACCATTCTTCCCACTGATCACCAATGTAAGGACTATTCTTCCCACTGATCACCAATGTAAGGGGCATTCTTCCCACTGACCACCAATATAAGGAGCATTCTTCCCACTGATCACCAATTTAAGGATCATTCTTCCCACTGATCACCAATGTAAGGAACATTCTTCCCACTGATCACCAATGTAAGGAACATTCTTCTCACTGATCACCAATGTCAGGACCATTCTTCCCACTGATCACCAATGTAAGGAGTATTCTTCCCACTGATCACCAATGTAAGGACCATTCTTCCCACTGATCACCAATGTAAGGAGTATTCTTCCCACTGATCACCAATGTAAGGAACATTCTTCTCACTGATCACCAATGTAAGGAGCGTTCTTCCCACTGATCACCAATGTAAGGAGTATTCTTCCCACTGACCACCAATGTAAGGAGCATTCTTCCCACTGATCACCAATGTAAGGAACATTCTTCCCACTGACCACCAATGTAAGGACCATTCTTCCCACTGATCACCAATGTAAGGAACATTCTTCCCACTGATCACCAATGTAAGGAGCAATCTTCCCACTGACCACCAATGTAAGGAGCATTCTTCCCACTGACCACCAATGTATCCCACGATCACCAATGTAAGGAACATTCTTCCCACTGATCACCAATGTAAGGACCATTCTTCCCACTGATCACCAATGTAAGGAACATTCTTCTCACTGATCACCAATGTCAGGACCATTCTTCCCACTGATCACCAATGTAAGGAGTATTCTTCCCACTGATCACCAATGTAAGGACCATTCTTCCCACTGATCACCAATGTAAGGAGTATTCTTCCCACTGATCACCAATGTAAGGACATTCTTCTCACTGATCACCAATGTAAGGAGCGTTCTTCCCACTGATCACCAATGTAAGGAGTATTCTTCCCACTGACCACCAATGTAAGGAGCATTCTTCCCACTGATCACCAATGTAAGGAACATTCTTCCCACTGACCACCAATGTAAGGACCATTCTTCCCACTGATCACCAATGTAAGGACCATTCTTCCCACTGATCACCAATGTAAGGAGCAATCTTCCCACTGACCACCAATGTAAGGAGCATTCTTCCCACTGACCACCAATGTATCCCACGATCACCAATGTAAGGAACATTCTTCCCACTGATCACCAATGTAAGGATCATTCTTCCCACTGACCACCAATGTAAGGAGCATTCTTCCCACTGACCACCAATGTAAGGACCATTCTTCCCACTGACCACGAATGTAAGGAGCATTCTTCTCACTGATCACCAATGTAAGGAGCATTCTTCTCACTGACCACCAATGTAAGGACTATTCTTCTCACTGATCACCAATGTAAGGAGCATTCTTCCCACTGAACTCCAGGGTACTAGAACCCTCCACTGATCACCAATCATATATTCTCTCAATTTATGATCTCAGCATCTAGGGATGTGTGAGAAGAACCTGCTGTTTTTTAAATGTAGCTACTCCAAGAGCACATATCAGGGGTGGGTCTCAGCACCCATCTGTATTTTGGCACCTAAAGACGCATGTACCATACACTTGAATTACCGTCTAAGCTACTGGATCCACACCGAAGAAATAAAAAAATATATAACCAATCTATTTTATTTGACGCAAAGCATATTTGTCAATCAGGGCCTTGGAAAACAAGTGCTTTTTGCTGCATTGATGTGACTAGGGCCCTAACGGTTAAATGAGATTCAGCTGTAAATGGGGGAGACTTCCCCCCTTTCAAAACAATATCCAAGTTTTTTGATTGACTTTTTTTTTTTTTTAACCATAGGCCCCATTCACATCTCCGGGTTTCCGAACACGTAGCAAACCACACAGAAAATGCTTGCTGTTTCCGAAATTCGGTGCAAACGTGCATGTCGCTTGCGTTGCTATTAAATGTTAATGGCAACCCAAGCATGAGTAGCGTGCATGCGACAAACGTGCTGCAAAAGCACAAAAAAGCATGGTAAAAAGTGCCACGCTACGCTCCAAAAAAAGTACAGGAGCTTATTTGGGGATGTTTGGCACAGGTGGGGCAGCCCATTCAAGCCAGTGGTCTGCCGTATGCGCATTCACGCATTAAAACGCTCAAAAATAAAAACGAGCGGGAATGTGACTTTCCGTTATGTGCAGATGTGAATGGAGCATTGGTAAATTTAGGTTGCCAATTTAGTAATATTGTATCATTTGATTACACTGTATGATTTGGCAATATTGTATTCTTTTTATTTATGTGTGTGACCTTTGGCTACTTTGTTATTTCCTACTTGCTCCCGATGACTCGGATTCAGCACTTACCTATGCAAGTAATATTTTCTTGCGCTTGTGGCCACGATTTTAGCACATATATCACAGGCTGCTGGGCTAAGAGCAGGGACTTTCCCTAACCGCACTGCAAGCCTTTGATCTCCTTCCTTTGGAGGTAACATCAAAAGGACGGCTGCGAAAGACAGCCAGCGCTATGAAGTTCAACGCTCCACTTAATAGCTTGACGGAGCCTCGGCTGCAATGCTGAAGCTGCAGTAAACAGACATTTTCATTGCCAGCAAAATACGCTGTTGCAGTTTTTTGTTTTTCTTGCGTCTATTTCTCCCCCCTCCCCCCCCCACCCCTCGTTTGTCGCTGTTTGTAGTGATCTCAAATATTTCACCAGGTTTCTGACATAACAGCTCCTTTATTTATTTATATGGAGGATATTCGTTTGGGTTTCAGCTAAATATTTTTAAGGGATGTTAACGACATTGGTTTAGCGCCCAATAAATGATATCCTTGGGGGATACCCCCCCTCCCCCAATACTCTGATCAAGAATTAAAAAAAAAAACTATTAAATATAAATTGTAGTGTGGGTGACCTTCGCGCTGTTAATAAACTAGATCTTATGCACAAGAAGAATAAATGTGTGAATAATATATATATAAAAAGTATAAATATACAAAGTATAAAGTGCCAGCTCAAATGCTGTGTGTAGAAGAAATTCCTAAAAAAGCAGCAAAATCCAATGGTTAACACAATCCAAATAGCATAAAATAGGTAAAAAAATTTAATGAAATGAAATCATATTAAGAGGGAACTGTCGCTACAATGCCTACATGGGAGAAGAAACAACAAATAAAAAACACACTATGCTCAACCCCAATGAGCAAAAATGTACAGTATATTACATTCCTAGACCATTCCTAGACCAGACTCTATCCATAATGAAAAAAAAAAAAAGGTTTTCCCTATAGTTCTACTTTAATTCATCACATAAGAGTCAACATGTTTCGGGGGACTCAAAACCCTCTCCCTTCATCAGGGATTGAATATTACATGCGGTTAAAGGAATCAAAGATAACAAAATACCAGAATAAATGACTTTAACAGTGATGTGTGAAATATATCCAAAGTCACTGAGAGAGCAATACTTAAGTCCTGATGAGGAGGGGGAGTGTTTTAAACCCCCACCCCCCGAAACATGTTGACCCTTTTATGTGATCATGTGATGAATTAATAGAACTGCATGGACTTTCAATGTATTTTAGAGGCTAAAAACCCTCCCACATCATCAGGATTTAACTATTACTTTCTTTGCCAACTCCCAAAAAGTGTTGGAAATCCAAGCAGCTTTATTAATTCAACACATTATCACATAAAAGAGTCAACACGTTTCAGGGGACTCAAAACCCTCTCCCTTCATCAGGGATTGCATATTGCATGTGGTTAAAGGAATCAATTCATTAATTTAACAGTGATGTGTGAAATATATCCAAAATCATTGAGACAGCAATATGTAAGTCCTGATGAGGAGGGGAGGGGGAAGGTTGAATCACTGAGACAGCAATATTTAAGCCCTGATGAGGGGGGGGGGGGGTTGAGCCCCCGAAACGCGTTGGTTGTGTTATGAGATCAAATAATGAATCATTAAAGCTACTTGGCCTTTTTCACTATTGAGTTTTATGCTCCTGTTGTGTTTTTTATTTCGAGTTTTCTTTTTTGGTGGGGGGGGGGTACCCACTGAAGGTGAGCCTGGTTTTATGTGCGCAGCCTCACCAAAGTCGAACAGTTTTCTTTGTTTTAGTGAACGAATACGTTTTGAAGTCTCCATGTCTCTTGGATAGGACACCTGATTCACCATGCTGCGTTTTTTTCGGGTCATTGGCGCTCACCGTCCACGCACACATCCAGTACACGAGCACCCCTCCCCCCCCCCACATCAGAGATTCAGGAAACAGACCAGATTGAAAGATCTCGCCTGAGCTTTGACAGTTGGGCGGCCCCCCTGTTTGAAGTGCTGAATTCTATTAGATGTTCTGTAAGCAGCCGTGTTCACGTAAATGTTACCAAACTGAAGATCGATATTCATGCAATAAAGTAATTTGTAATTATGTGTTTTGTAGAATATCTGTCGGAGGGGGGGGGGGGGGTGGAGGGGCGGGTGGGGGTCATGGGGAGGCCTCAGATCCCAGGCCGGACCAAAGCATGTATAAATATCTGCCAGTTCTGCTCTTGAATCTTGTTACACACAGAAACATCAAACGTGTGAACATGAAAACCCAGGCTGAACCTCGGGGAACGGCGGTAGAGCGGGCGCCGTAGTCCGGCCTCGTCTCTTCATCTTATTAAGTAAATTATCTGTCTCCTCCACGCTTCTTGACATCCCCCATTCTGCCCGCTATTTATTGTTTTGACGCGGACAGCGAAAGGAGCAGAAGTCAAATCTGCGGCCAATCAGAGTACTCAGGCGACTGAGAGGTGTTACAAAGAAACTTTGTTTCCTATAAAATAAACCTAATCTAGTGATACCGGGGTCCAGTAATACCGGGTCCAGTGATACCGGGTCTAAAGATCCCAGGTTCAGTGATACCAGGGTCCAGTGATACTAGGTCTTGTGATACCGGGTCTAGTGATACCGGGTCTAGTGATACCGGGTCCAGTGATCTGAGGTCTAGTGATAACGAGTCTAGTGATCCGAGGTCTAGTGATACCGGGTCTAGTGATCTGAGGTCTAGTGATACAGAGTCTAGTGATCTGAGGTCTAGTGATACCGAGTCTAGTGATCTGAGGTCTAGTGATACCGAGTCTAGTGATCTGAGGTCTAGTGATACCGGGTCTAGTGATCTGAGGTCCAGTGATAACGAGTATAGTGATACCGAGTCTAGTGATACCAGCTCCAGTAATACAGAGTCTAGTGATCCCAGGTTCAGTGATACCGGGTCTAGTGATACCGGGTCTAGTGATACCGGGTCCAGTGATACCGGGTCCAGTGATACCGGGTCCAGTGATACCGGGCCTAGTGATACCAGGTCTAGTGATACTGGGTGTAGTACTCTGACATGAAATAGGACCAAGGCATATTGCCCTATAGCAGTGATGGCGAACCTATGGCACGCGTGCCACAGCTGGCACGCAGAGCCATCTCTGTGGGCACACGAGAGGGTCCAGGACAGAGTTAGAGGTCTCTCTCTCCTCTCAGCCCCCCTCCCTCTCTTTCAGCCCCCCTCTTTTTCCGTCCCCCCCTCTGTGTCCCCCTCTCTCTGTTCCCCCTCTCTCTCAGCTCACCCCTCTCTCAGCAATTCTCTTGCACCTCTCTCTCTCTGCCCCTCTTCTCTCTCTCTGTCCCCCTTCTCTGTCTCTGTTCCCCCTCTCTCACACCCCTCTCTCTCTGTCCCCCATCTCTCTCTCTCTCTGTCCCCCCTCCCTCTCTCTGTTCCTCCTGTCTCTCAGCTCGCCTCTCTCCTCATTTCTCTCACACCCCTCTCTCTCAGCCCCTCTCCCTCTCTCTGCTGCCCCTCTCTCTCAGCATCTCTCTCACACCCCTCTCTCTCTGTCCCCTCTCTCTCAGCCCCTCTCCCTCTCTCTCAGCCCCCCTCCCTCTCTCTGTTTCCCCTCTCTCTCAGCATATCTCTCACACCCCTCTCTCTCTCTCTCTGCCCCCCTCCTTCTCTCTCAGCCCCTCTCCCTCTCTCTGTTCCCCCTCTCTCTCAGCATCTCTCTCACACCCCTCTCTCTCTGTCCCCTCTCTCTCAGCCCCCCTCCTTCTCTCTCAGCCCCTCTCCCTCTCTCTGTTCCCCCTCTCTCTCAGCATATATCTCACACCCCTCTCTCTCTGCCCCCCCTCTGTCTCAGCCCCCTCCCTCTCAGCATCTCTCTCACACCCCTCACTCTCACTCCCCCCCTCTCTCTCTCTCTCACACCCCCCACTCTCTCACACAACCCCTCTCTCTCTCACACAACCCCTCTCTTTCAGTCAGCCCCCCTCTCTCGCGAATTGCCATGTTGGCACTTTGCAACACAAAACCAATGTATTTATTTCAGTTTGGGCACTCTGGCTCAAAAAGGTTCGCCATCACTGCCCTATAGTGTTTACTTGTCTCAATCCAGAGCACTAAGTGTAATTTCTGTCTGCTGCTTCCTTCCTCTGCTATCTGCATGAGTCACTTCTGACAAGTTTTCCTGACACCAAGAGAAAAATGGCGACAGTGTAGGGAGCTCCAGCACACGGCCTGTGATTGACAGCCTCAGCTCCTCTGTTCCTGTGTGCTGCATGGGGGGTGTCCCTTCCATCCAATTAGTTCTCAGAGCTCTCCTCACTAAGCGCTGCAGAGTGAAACTTCAGGCCCCCCCAGCCCGCATAATCCGCTCCCCCCCTAGCCTGCACAATCAAACATCATGTGTGTGGCTGTGCACTGTGCGGGGCGCCGGACTAATAGGTCCCTACCAGGCCCCTTACCCCCTCACAAGCACGTCACCAAAGCCCAAGGCCCTAATTGACCTGTTTCATGTTGTCCTGCTCTGTGACCCCAACCCTCCCACCCTGTGATACCATCGAATCAACACTCGCCGTCAGCTTCTGGCTTCCCACGCTGGCCAATCAGGACAGGAGGCCGAAGGCTGTGTCAACACAGAAGCCACGGCACCAGGGAAGCCGTGACTGCTGGAGGGCTCAGCCTGTAGCATCCTCCGGCACCAGCCGACACTGCTCCCAACACAATTCTTACCCCGTGCCGCCCCTCAAATTCACTCTTCCAACACAAATCCCCTCCCCTTCAATTTCCTCCTTGTGGCGCCTTCACCTCACATGGCACTACAGTGCCCAGAGCAGCCCCCCCTGTCCTGGACCTGCCCACATGTGATACTTAGCCTCCATTATTGAAATACCGTAAAAAGGGGCAGGCCAAAGACAGTCCTCCAGACAGAAAATAAGACAGGCTTTTTCTGACTTGCTGCAGCTTCTAATGCACATTATGAGAAGCTCACAGTGTGCAGTGAAATCAGATCATTTCAATACAGGATAGGAATCGGTACAACTGTGCAAGACTGAACACCTACATATTGGCATTAATTGGTATTTTTAGATCTGCCTTCTTTTCAGATTCAAGGTTGGCGATCACATTCAGGTTCTGCTCACTGCTTGTCAGGTTGATTGTGGTGGGCAGTCAATTAATGTGTTAACTAGTAGCTAATAAAGCTCTTTTTTTCCTGATAGTGAAGGTTTATGGGTTGTAGGAAGTCATTTATCTTGTATTTCACAAGGACAGCTGGTGATGGTAAAAGCCGCTATGAATTGCCTCTAAAACACTTAAGGACGTGTGCAAACACTTACCGTGCCCTCCCTTCTCCTAAATCACTAACATAACAAAGTCTACTACATGTGCTGCGGGGACTTTGGCAAATTCAGTTTCAGACTCCTACTTCTGTTCTGAAGACATTGCCAACATCCATTCCTTATGGACGTCTGCAGGAAGGTCAATGCAGGGCTTGTCAATCGGTGTAGCAAGCAATCCGCCTAGCAAGCACTCATCAGTCGAGTATAAGAAAGAGAAGGAAAAATTTCCTCCAGTACTGGCCATACACTGCAAGAGTTGGGCTGGGTTCAAACATATGCGGCCGCCGTTCATTGGCGGTCCAATGCGGTTCTGTTCACCGGTTATTTAACCTGAAATCACACCTAAACCAGACCCAAAAGTGCACAGGACCCTTTTTAAAACCGCACCGCGGCCGCCTCGCATGTGTGAACCGGCTCCATAGGCGTGCACGAGGAGAGGTGCGCTTGGGCACACCCTAATCACTCTGTGTGGTGCCAACTCCCTCCTACTGCACGGGCTTCCCCACATGTTGCCTCCCCCCCTGCAATTCTGCTGCTTCCCTCCTCTTCTCTCCTCTGCCCTCGGCTGCCGCGGGGAATGTTTCAGGATGGAGAGCAGAAGAAGGGGCTGGTCAATATGTCATTTACGGGACCCTTCATTTTCCAAACACACTCACTCACTGTGGCCAATCATAACGGAAGCGTAGTAAACTATGTTTACTACGCTCAGGGCAGGACTTACCATTGGGCTTGACTGGGCTCAAGCACATGGGCCCCGCCCAATAGGGGCCCCGCTGAGATACATAGTGTACTCGGCTCGGCTCACAGTCACGGCCAGTCGTGCCCTATGATGGACATAACACAGGGACTGGGCGTGACTGTGAGCTGAGCCAAGTACACTCGGCTACTCTCGGATCTGCGAGACGACCCGAAAGCCGTTGAGAGGACCCGAGAGCCACCAAGAGGACCCGAGAGCCGCCGAGAGGACCTGAGAGCCGCTGAGATACACAGGACTCTGTATCCCGGCAGCGCCATTTTTAAACTTCAAGACTGCAATGACAAGGCTGCAAATGACAAGGCTACACTGACAAGGCTCCAATGACACTGGGCAAGGCTGCAGATGGATGGGCAAGGCTGCAGATGGACACTGATAAGGCTGCATTGATGGGCATTTAAATGTACGTTTTTCCCTTAAAATTCCCTCCTAAACTTGGGGTGCGTTTTATATGCCGGCGCATGTTATATGCCGATAAATACGGTAATGTATAGAAGGTAGGGCCCGAAAGTGGCTCAAGCCCAGAGGCCCCCACCACCCTAAGTCCTGCCCTGACTACGCTCCAGTTTGTGAATGAACAGGAAGCCACTCAGAACAGAGCTCTTCCCATTCATTTATTGCCCTATTTATCTGAGGCCTGCAGAGAAAGGCATGTGTGTTTGAGCTTTGGGGTGCACACATAAAGATGCAGAGGGAGAGGGGGACACACCCCATGGAACAATGAACATGCAGAACTTTGTCCTATGGTTTTAGGTGAGCTAGGAAGGAAACAGCCGGTTCATAACAGCTGCTTGTCTCGGGTTTTGGCCACCTTTCCAAGATGAGTGATGGGAAGAGAAGTGTAGAAGGAGGGCAGAGAGGTCTTGTCAGCCTCCCATTCTTCTGCATTCCTCTTGCCACTGCTCGGAACCTGCAGCAAGCTACCAATATAAAGTTATTGTCTACTTGCCATTTGCCAACAATGTTGTTGTACTGTGCCTGGGTGAGGTGGGGCGCTCAGTCAGACCTCATAACAATTCATTTACTTTATCCCACGAGGAACAGAACAATTAAAAAATAATAATAATGCTTCTTCATGATGGTCATAAACCAGTAGAATTGAAAAATTTTAAAAAATTATATTTTTTCTGTTTGATTTTTTTTAAAGGTAGTGGGATCAAATTATTGATTTCGTTTTTTGGCCGTAGTGACAAAGGAAATTCGTAATTTCGAATGTGGTTTTCAGTTGGGGAAAAATCAATCGTAGAACTGAGAAAAATTGTCATGGCAATTAAACACAATTTTAAGGGTTTTCTTTCCAAATTTGTCAAGTCTATAATGATATTATTGGATTTTTTACATTTTTGTCTGAAAATTTGAATGAAATTCTACTGGTGCTTTAGACAACTTCCCATGCAGTGATTATTGACATGGCAGAAAACAGACAGAAAGTCCGACAATAGATTTTTCTGTTGCGTAGTTTTACTCCAAATTTGCCCAAATTTTCAAACTTAAACGACAGCTGTCAAACATCTATTACCGAGCCGGTGTGAACAGCAGCTGGATGAACGTTTGCCGGGGACGTGACCTCTCCGCAATCATGGATACAAAGTGGAAATAATCCTAACGGGCAGATGAGCGTATGTATGCGATACGAGAGGGTAGCTTAGTTACCGCATTTTATTGCACATGCCACCCTTTCCGTCCTTTTCCACCTGCCATGGGTATGTGGCCTCCATCTCGGTATGTTGTAGCGGCTTTGTTTGCTGTCGCCTAGCAGCAGCACAGGGGTACGTTGTTCACGGTCGGCTTCCTTTCCACCTCTCACGTTCCGTATTACAAGTTCCAGTGACCCGGTAAGAATTTGAGATTCCGGCAGTGCTGATTGAGGAGCTGGAATATTGCCAGTAAGACTCCTCAGATTCCTAATTCTCTCCGATGGCCGTCTTCTCACCTACAGCACAGTCGCTTGAACACGCCGTTTGGTTTTCCTGTTACTTCCTCCATATCCAAAAATAAACATACAAAACTTTGAGCACGCCCTTCCCCCTTGCTGCGTAATATTTTCCTAGGACAATTTTCTTGGTGTGACGCGGTGGTTGTTCTGTATATGTCTTGTTTTTCATTTGCAGATCAGAATGTTAAAGGAAAAGATTCTGGCTCAGACATTTCTGCAAGTTTTGTCTCTTCTCTTATTAAAACATAGCAACAGACACACGTACATAATAATAATAGCAATTAGAGGTATACCGAATGGAAGTTTTGGTGCCGAAGGATGCACTTGGCCGAAAACCGAAACTGAAATTGATAGTTTTTGAAAAATATTTATATTTTTATATATAATTGTATTATATTTGACTTTTTAATTAATATAATCAATTTAAATGAATATGAATTTATTGTCGGCCATTATTGGCACCTTTAGCGCAAGAAAAATGTATGCCTTTAAATCCTATGTATGTCTTCACGCTGGTCCGTTGCGCTTCCGTTGTGGTGGTAAAAATCCAGCTTTGTTAAGTTACATTTTTATTTAATTTAATTTAAAAAAAAACACACCTCCCTGTTCAAATGCATCGAAAATGCAGCAAGAACGCATCATTAATGCACCGTGTTACGTTTTTGATACGGCTTTTTAGTCACATGACCTATGAAAAACACACCATAAGCGCAGTAATCATGGTAAAATCGGCCCCAAATCATGGCAAAATCACAGCAAATTTACGGTAAAATCGCAGTGCGTTTTCGGTGCCATTATCAGCACCTTTTCCCTTATCGGCATTTCGTCGATAACACCATTTTCAGCCGAAATGTTTCAGTGGCCAAAATTTCAGTGCATCACTAATAGCAATAGTAGTCCAGTAAATAATCATAATATAAAGTGTTTATAATAATACTAGCCCAATGAATAGTATTATCAATAATAATTATAATAAAAATAATAAATATAATATATTTTTATTATTCATAGTACTATTCACTGGCTTAGTGTTGTCGTTGTGGTTATTAATATTGTTATTATTATTATTGTCCAGTGAATATTAGAAATAATAGTAATAATAATAATATTAATCATAATAAAATAATAATACAATATTGTAAATATTATTCATTGGGCAATAATAGTAATAATAATAATCTAATATTATTATTATTGATAATACTATTCACTGGGCTAGTGTTATTGTTGTTGTTGTTGTTATTAATATTGTTCTTATTATTATTGTCCAGTGCATATTACATAATTACATAGTAGGTAAGGTTGAATAAAGACAACAGTCCATCCAGTTCAACCTGTGTTGGTGTATGTGTGTCCGTGTCTATAATTATTTCCCATATCCCTGTATGTTGTGATCTTTAAGATGAACATCCAAGAGCCTCTTAAAAATATCCATACTCCATATAATAATAGTATAAATTATAATAAAATAATAATACTACAATATTATTATTATTTTTCATTGGGCAATAACAATAATGATAATTATTAATAATAATATATTAATATTATTATAATTATTATAATTACTATTATTACATTAGAATAATACAAATTATTGTTGTACTTATTCAGTGAATAATGTTTTTTTTTTTTTTTTTGAAAGCCCATGGCGTGTGAAACACACTCAACAAATAAAATGTACATACACATAAAGAGTGAAACCCAAAAACGTGCAACGGGTGTACACAAGCCCTCTAAAATCAGAGGGCCTTGCCCTGATCCCCGGAGGCGTTAGGCTCCATACGGGGACTGGGGTACTTACACTTGGTCCATCTGGCCGAAACCAGACTGACCCCTTTCTCTGGGGGATCTGCCGAAACAGACCCACCCAAGTACTAGGTGGGGCTCCCCCGAAGGGAGACCCCATGAGAGAGGGCAAACTAAGCCAGAAGGCCATGTCCACCCCCCTCCCAAGACTTTCAGGGCAGGCCCGAGGTCCTACACCCTACCAGCCACACGTGCAAAATCGTGTACAAACATAAAAATACAAAAAGTGACAAACAGAGGCTTTAAATAAAAGGAAGTGGAGAGGAGAGTGAAAAGTAGCCATTGTGTGAAACAATAATAATAATAATAACATTAAATTGATAAATGCTGCTGTAACAAGCTAGCAGTCTTAGGACGAGTTTCAAGCCAGGCGAAGGAGAATCTTCTAAAGCCCCATACACACGGTCGGACTTTTTCATCAATTTGGTCCGATCGGACAAGGTTGTTGAAAAATCAGACCGTGTGTAGGCACCATCGGACAGTGTTCGTCGGTTTGTCCGTCGGACAAAGTCTTATCTCCTGCTGGAAAGATTTCCCGTCAACCCGGTCCGATCACACCAAATCCGATCGTGTGTACGGTTGTCCGACCGGACAAAGTGCTACGCATGCTCAGATCACATTACAAGACCAAAGCTATTGGCTACTAGCCTCTACGTAGTCCCATCGTAGGCAACAAACGTCACCACGTTCAGAATGATCGGATTTTCCGACAACTTTGTCCGATCGTGTGTACGCAAAACCAACATCAGACAAAGTATGACGGACATGGTCCGACGGACCTGGTCCACGGATTGTCCGCGCGTGTGTATGGGGCTTTAGTGGTTTGGTACATTGGTTCTTGTAGCAGACTAAAGTTGACAGAAATCAATCTGCGGAGCCGAAATCTACAAAGGATATTTTTACATTTCTGTTTTGCCGCCCAATGATCATTTTGTGATGTGGTGGCTGCAATAGTTTTCTTTTTGTTATTGCTCTTTTTTTTTTTCATTTATTTTCACCTGGTGATCCGTCTAGTAACACACTTCCTGTCCTAGGGTGACAACGTTTGCTTCACCTCACACTGTATGTATGGAAGGTCAGCATTGGATCCCTAAAACAGGACTTCAGAACACCTCCTCCTTTCCTTTTCTTCATAACATAGTGGGGAGGTGTTCTGTAGTCCTCTGAGAACTGGGAACAATGTAACTGATAACTCTCTGCCTGTGCCAATTGTTATCAGCAGGCAAGATTTATTGCAGGATCAACAGGTATTTCTTGAACAGATATAACAAAACACGTTCTGTGGGATATTTAACAGACCAAAAGACAGCAAATAAAAGTTAATTGTTGGGTTTATATACACTTTAAAAGCCTGTTTACCTTAACCCCTTCACGCCTAAGGGTAAAACAAATGTTAATGCCTAAGCACAATTTTGCAACTTTGACACGTGTTAGTAAAACTGCACATATCATCACAACTACTTTGTGTATCCAGGTGGATTATACCATTTTTTTTTCAGGACAAATTGGGCTTTCATTTGGTGGTAAATGGTAATGGATATCTCCTGATTTTTTTATTATTTATTATCAAAGGAAAACTGGCCCAAAATAGTAAAAAAAAATATGTTTTTTTAATTTAGCTGTATATTTCTTGCCACTAACAAACCTTCCAGCAAAGAACAACCTAAAATAAATTCTCCTGCTCCTGACGATCGCAGTGATACCACATATGTATACGTTAGTTGTTGTTTGTACCCGTAGTACAGCCCAGAAACAATAGTGCGTATTTTGCTTTTTTTATCCTACCAAAAACACTCCGACACTGACGCTAACTTAAAAAAAATAAAGAAAATCCTGTGCAATAAAAAAAAATACTGACCCTGAACCTTGACATTTGACCCTGACCTTGACCCAAACACTAACCCTGGCACTGACCTAGATCAAACCTTGTCCTAGGTATTTTTTGTATTTTTTTTTTTTATTTTTTTTTTTATTATTTATTATTATTATTATTATTTTACACACACTTTTTTTTTCTCTGCAAGGAGAGATGCGAGAGATGATGTATCTCTCTCCTCCATTCACAGAGCAAGGAAACACGGGGGCGGGCTTCACAGTGGATGATGAATATGATAGCCAATCAGAGTTAATTACAGCGATCAGGTGACCCGGAATCGGGAGTTCAGAGTCGCGCTTGCTAGTACTTGGCCCGGGGGTCTCGGTGAGACCCCAGTCTCTGTGCTGGGAGCGCACAGTGCGGACCCACAGAAAAAAAAGCCCAGTCCAGTGGGGCTGCATATTTGTGTACGTTCAGCGTGAAGGGGTTAATCAACTCTTGCAAGTTTTTGGGACTTTTTAAACTTTTTAAACATTTTAAACAGATGTCTCAGTATTACTTTTTTCAAATAGAAGTTTAAAGCCTAACTCCAGCCCAAATTTTTTGGGGCTTGCTCACACCAGAATGCGGTGCTTGAAACCTGCGTTCCATGCGCAGTTCCCATACCGCATTCAAAGTGCATTGCACTTGCGATCTGCAGCAGATGTCAGTGTTAACTTAAGGACACCCCAAATGCAGGTCGCAAGCGCAGTGCGTTTGCCTTCACCAGATCGCATGGTAAAGTATTACCATGCAATCTGGTTGCTGTGCGTCTTGTACAGTAGTGCATGAACTACTTTTGGTGCAGTCTGGCTCTCATTGTGATTTACGTTAGTGCAGACATTCTCAACCAGGTGTCCTTGAAACCCACCGGTTCCTCCAGACGTTGCTAGGGGTTCCTTGAGCTGTGGTTAACCAGTTCTCCCATTGGCTCCCATTTGATGGTGCCTGGCTTGATGCAGGACCAGCGCCACTTAGCAGAGACTGCAGCGTGACGCCAATTATTTTTTTAGCTTTTTGTAATGGTGGCGTTCTGACCATCACCACTGTAAGGCTGGTCATATACAGAGAAAATTTCTTTCCCGCAACCACGGGTTGTAGGAAAGAAATTAGCTTGATTCCCCCATCAACACAGAAATTGGCATCAGTGCTGTCAATCAGAGCCCACCAATTCTACCAATCAGTGCCCATCAGTGCTGCCAATCAGTGCCCACCAGTGCTTGGAATCAGTGTCACTAATCAGTACCACCTATCAGTGCCCATTGGGGCCCATCAGGGCCACCTATCAGTTCCCATCAGTGCCGCCTATCAGTGCAGCCTCATCAGTAGCTCCTCATCAGCGTCCACCAGTGCTGCCTCATCAGTGCCCATTAGTGCAGGCTATCAGTGCCCATCAATGCTAATCATTTCCCATGAACGCAGCCTCATCAGTGCCCGGCAATGCAGCTTTATCAGCGCACATCAGTAAAGGAGAAAAATTACCTGTTTGCAAAATTTGATAACAATCTATAAAAAAGTTTTTAGTTTTTCTCAGAATTTTTGGTCTTTATTCATTTATTTAGCAACAAATAAAAACCCAGTGATCATTAAATACCACCAAAATAAAGCTCTATTTATGTGAAACAAAATGATAAAAATGTAATTTGGGTACAGTGTTGTATGACAGCGCAATTGTCATTCAAAGTGTGACAGCACTCAAAGCTGCAAATTTGCCTGGGCAGGAAGTGGGTGAAAGTGCCCGGTAGGCAAGTGGATAAGGTGTCCCTCTGGTGTAAAAAAGTTAAGAAAGGCTGCCCTAGGGGATGTTATTAGTGGCATTGAGCCTAATATGCACTGAAAATTGGGTGCAAAATTTACGCAAATTTTCAGCCTGTTTTTACAAAATTTCACGTCCGGCCTATATGCAAAGTCTCCGATTTTGTATTTGTATTATTTAGTCGAGCTTCACAAAAAAAAACAAGAAACTGGTCCACAGAGCTAACAACCCTTCTTCATACAGCTTGCGGCAGGCATTTGATTGCTGCTAATCCCGCGGGCTCGATGGGGAATGTTCCTTTCTGATCAGCATGTTGGAAGTCGTACCTCCGGCTCCTCGCGTCAGTCATCATTTGTTTCCAAACAAGTTTTCTGCCGAGGCGCCCCGGGGGTGGCGAGGGGACCGAGCGCATGACTTTAATTTATTCCCTTCGTTATCAACCAGCGGTACACCCCCTGCCACTCAAAGACATCTGCTTCCATTATCCACGCGGATGTATAGGTAGCGATAGGTGTGGGAGCCCAGGCCGCGGCGCGGAGAAAATGGCGTTCCTGAACAATTAGAGCTGAAACGAGATCCTTCGAGAAAGCTCCTTTCTCTTTTTTTTTTTTCTTTTTCTTAGAAAGGTGTTTTATTTGCCGCACCCAAAATATCTGCATTCTTCAGCACAATGGAGCTGGGAGTCTGGCTGCACCGTAGCTGGCTCCCTTTAATAACATGTTTAAACTGCACTCATTCAAAATGCAACCTGATTTTTTAATGTTGCTTGTCACATTCCAGCCCCGGAGAACACGTTTGAAAGGGAACTTTGCTCTGCCCGTGATAACCGCTTTATTTATATTTTTGCACATTAGGAGAGACAAAAAATGGCAATAAATTGTTCTGACTCTTTCTATAATGTTAAGCTTTTTAAATGCAATTAGCTAAAGCAATTCTCATAATGGTTAAAATATTACTACTGGATAGATTGGAAAGGAATACAATGCGGGAGTGCCCGCTGTTTAATAGAGTGACTTTTAAACTAAAACTGGACACCGCTGGTTAGGCCTTGTTCCTTATGGTACCTATTGACTCTATAAAATGCCTGCTATTACTGTTGCTAGCAAGGAAAAACATGCTCTGCGTGTGCCCCTCACTGAATTAGTTTCACTTTGTTACTGTACAACCTAACCGAATATAGTTTGCTCAGCTCGGTTTATCCTGTACTGTTGCCTGTTTTTGCATCCCGTTTGCATCCATTTCATGTCTACATGGTTGCATGGCTTTTCTCAGAGTGGGTCTCGTGATGGTAACAACAGCGGGCCATGCCTACTTAATGTGTTACCCAAGCTACTAAGTCTGTATATGCAGTAAAGCATGCTTGTTATACTCATTGTGGAACCTAAGGGGTTAATTCTGCGCATTGTGTAAAAAGGCTGTTTGATTCTGTCTTCTCTGATCCTCCCTTTCTTCCACTTTCCCCAATCCATCCCCTGATAGTAAAGAGCCTTGGGGGGCACTCTACACATGCTCAGTTTGGTTTGCATTGCTAGAGAAGGCCGTTTTATCCTGCCTTTTTGATCCTCCTATTCGTCTACAGCCCCAAATGTCCTGGCATAAGTGGGAGCAAACAATGCCCCATCCGTGGTGTCAGTGAGAAGAATTGTGCCCCATCTTTGCTGACAGTGGTAGAAATTGGTCCCCTCTTTGGCATCATTGGGAGGAATTGTGCTCCATCTTTGCTGACAGTGGGAGCAATTGTGCCCATCAGTGGTGTCATTGGGAAGAATTGTGCCCATCAGTGGTGCCATTGGAAAGAATAGTGGCCCATCAGTGATGTCATTAAGAAGAATTGTGCCCCATCCGTGGTGTCAGTGAGAAGAATTGTGCCCTATCTTTGCTGACAGTGGGGGAAATTGGTTCCCTCTTTGTCAGCAAAGATGGAGCACAATTCCTCCCAATGACGCCAAAGAGGGGACCAATTTCTCCCACTGTCAGCAAAGATGGAGCACAATTCCTCCCAATGATGCCAGTGGGAGCAATTGTGCCCATCAGTGGTGCCATTGGGAAGAATTGTGCCCCATCTGTGGTGTCAGTGGGAAGAATTGTGCCCCATCTGTGGTGTCAGTGGGAAGAATTGTGCCCATCAGTGGTGTCAGTGGGAAGAATTGTGCCCCACCTTTTCTGACAGTGGGAGCAATTGTGCCCCATCTGTGGTCAGTGGGTAGAATTGTGCCGCATCTGTGGTGTCAGTGGGAAGAATTGAGCCCATCAGTGGTGTCAGTGGGAAGAATTGTGCCCCATCTTTGGTGACAGTGGGAGGAATTGCATCCCATTGTTGGTGTCATTGGGAAGAATTGTGCCCCTTTGTTGGTGTCAATGAATAGAATAGGGCCCCAAGGGCCAGATAAAAGAAAGTAAAGGGCTGCCTTTGCCCCCCTGGCTGCGGTTTGGAGACCACTGTTCTGGATTATAGTGATAACAAGCACTTAGAAAAATATTTGTAAGTTGACTGTTTAAAATTGAGACTGAGAGTTATCTTACCAGTTACAATGGATCGAACAACATTTGCCCATTTATGAACCTTCTGGGATAAGGCAAGTTCTTCTGTGCAGCTTGGACATTGAATATTGGCAGCACATGTTTGGTGAACATTTGTTTGGGTTCAATTTTTCATTGGTGCCCACAGTTAGTCAAATAGATTCTGTTTTAGAGGTCGATATCGCCCATAACAGATCTTATGGGAGGGTAATAGGGAATTGGATGTCCTGGCTTTCTATATTTCTCTAGAAATTCAATGGAAGGATTTTCCTTGGTGTAGATTGTGACATCAACCCACCCACCAGGCCATACCAAAGACCCAACTCTTGTGCATTGTCTATTTTGGAAAATCCAGTAGGAAGGGCAGCACCGGGAAAGAGGTAGCGTAATGTCCATGCTGTAGACTGTGGTTTTAACTCCTCCTGCCAGCCACCCCAAAGGTACTGCTCTTATTGTGCATTATGAAGGATCCACTGGGGATGGCAACACTGGAAATGCAATGGTGGGATGTTGTCATTGTAGATTGTGGAACCGACCCCTTCTGCAAGGCTCCCCCAAAGACACCACTTTTGGTTACTGTACGTTATGGAGTGTCCAATTGGCAGGGCAGTACTGTGAATGAGTTGGTGGAATGTTGTCACTATAGATTGAGGCGCTGACCCCTCATACGAGACCACCCAAAATATACCACTCTCATTTATTGTACATTATGAAGAATCCACTAGGAAGGACATTAAGGTGGCAGGATGTCCATGCTGTATTGTAACGCCAATCTCTTTCGTGAGGCCACCCCAAAGGCATCACTTTTAATAAATGATGGTGGGCGGCTTTGTAATGTCCATTGCAGTTTTGTCAAGCTGGGAATTTGATGGAAATATTTCAATATTTTGCCAATCAAGCATGAGATTCGAAATGTCGGCAACACTCTGAAGCTCAAAAGTCAAGTTTTGTGTTGGCTTTAGAATGTCCATTTTTGGAAACAGGGAGGATTTTGTAATAACTTGTAATGGGTGGATTCTCCACATCCCAGTGGTGTGCATGGCAGATAATGCTTCTCACGTGACCCAGCCTGGAGATTCCAGGAGAGTGAAACACTCCTGACGTTTGCCTCCACAGAAAGTTATAGACTTCTCTAAGGCATCTGGATTCATTTAGCCCTCACGGCAGTCGAGCTGAGCCTCATATCCGCCAGCCCGTAACGTTATATAGGCAGCGATCTCCTGCTCCGTCTTAATGTAATTGAAAATTATGCATGTTGTAGACTCACATCGCTGAAATGCAGACTCGTAAAAGCTGCGGTTCAGGTAGCCTGTGGAGATCGGATCGAGGAGACAATGAAGCTTTTATGCGGAGTAGGAATTATAAACTACTGCCTGTATGTTCTAATGGGGGGTGGACGCGTTCCCGGCCCCTTAGACGTCTGTGCGCCTCCACTGCTCAAGTGAGCTACATGGTTGGCCTGGAGATTAAAATCGCAGTGCTCAAGCTAGATAAACATGCACTATATTGTCAAAAGTATTGGGATGCCTGCCTTTACAGGCACATGAACTTTAATGGCATCCCAGTCTTAGCCTATAGGGTTCAATATTAAGTTGGCCCACCCTTTGCGGCTATAAAAGCTTCAACTCTATTCAACTCTATGGGAGTGTTTGACCATTCTTCCAGAAGTGCATTTGTAAGGTCAGGCACTGATGTTGGACAAGAAGGCCTGGCTCACAGTCTCCTAATTTATCCCAAAGGTGTTCTATTGGGTTGAGGTCAGGACTCTTGGAGGAGGGGCCCCTTAGTTCCAGTGAAGGGAACTCTTAAGGCATCAGCATTACAAGACATTTTAGACAATTTCATGCTCCCAACTTTGTGGGAACAGTTTGGGAAAGGCCCCTTCCTGTTCCAACATGAGTGCGCATCAGTGCACAAAGCAAGGTCCATAAAGACATGGATAAGCGAGTTAGGGGTGGAGGAACTTGACTGGCCTGCACAAAGTCCTGACCTCAACCCGATAAAACACCTTTGAGATGAATTAGAGCGGAGACTGCGAGCCAGGCCTTTTTTATCCAACATCAGTGCCTGACCTCACAAATGCTCTTCTGGAAGAATGGTCAAACGTTCCCATAGACACACTCCTAAACCTTGTGGACGGCCTTCCCAGAAGAGTTGAAGCTGTTATAGCTGCAAAGGGTGGGCCAACTCAATATTGAACCCTACAGACTAAGGCCCCTTTCACACGTGCGTACTGTATGTCCGTATTTCATCTATCCGTTTTCGGATGAAATATGGACCTATATGCATCCCTATGGGACAGGGGGTGTCAGCGGATAAACATCCGCTGACACCAGATATCATCCGTCTCTACTATGGTCGGATTCTGCAGACGGAGGAAAATCCTATTTTCTAAACAGTGGGAACATGAGGAGCTTACACACATTCACCCTTTTAAATGGAGATTCATCACAGTACTACTGCATTGCATTAGAGCACATGTATTAATACTTGTGTTAAGGCTGCCCATTCATTTAAATGGCCTGCCCAATGCACCAGAATGCATCAAACAAGGTGCACATAGTGTTTCTGGCATAGTACGGCTTTGCTCTGTGCTACAACACATTTCAGTTGGCAAGGTGCAATGGGGTGGCATTTTTTTTTTCTTTTCCAATCATTTTTTATTAAGATTATGGAGTGTCCCTTTAGGACCAGACTTTGACTTGGAACCTTGCTTGACTGATTTCCACTGACCTATAGGTTAATATGTAAAAGTATGCATTGTGCTTCAGTGTCAGCGTCTGGGCCCCCATACTCAAATCCTGCATCCTGCATGTTTTTTTTATCTCTTTCTGAAGCCAACCATCCACTTTTCAATTTGATTGAACAATCTCTGTACAATCTCCTATTGATTTACGAAAACGACATAATACGAAGATGTACTTAAACAACCCATTTAATTTGTATCCAGTCAGGCAGGCCCCTGCACTTCATAGATCTAAAGTACACTTGTCAATGAGATTGCAGAGTGTATGGTCAGCTTAAAAAAACGATATATATATATATATATTTTTTTTTTATCAGTGACATATGTGCGTTCCATTTCTGAAACAATAATCATTCTCTTCTTTTTTTCTTCTTCCCTTTTTGCTGCCGCTTCAGTACCTGCAGATGAAGTGGCCCCTATTGGACGTTCAGGCAGGGGGTTTACAGAGTCGGCAAGCGATGAAGGATGCCAGGTCTCCGTCTCCGGGCCACATTGTTGTAAGTAATTTCCGGTAAAACGTTTGTGATCACTGCATTTTATTTCTTTCTTAGGATTGCTCAGGGGAGACAGTTCTCAGGGGTTGGGTGTCATTTATGTTGCAGATTGTGATTTTGTTTTCTGATTGGCGGGGGAGGACTGGG
Source organism: Lithobates sylvaticus (assembly GCA_028564925.1). NCBI lineage: Eukaryota > Metazoa > Chordata > Amphibia > Anura > Ranidae > Lithobates > Lithobates sylvaticus. Next base: position 50,046,077 of record CM053036.1, on the reverse strand, counting down.
TTGGGGGGCAGATTAACCCTAAGAGTTGCCCCTCGGGCCAGTGCTAATGAGATATGTTGGGCTGGTTGGCCCTGAGTGGCAGTACTGCACCTTTCAGATCTTGATCAGACTGGGACCCACAGCACTCAGTTATACATTGTAGGCATCAATGACATAAAACATGAATCATGGGGCCCATAGCAAAATTTGAATGGCCCCCCCTTCTGACCTAATCTCTCTCTCTCATTGGCAGTGTCAATTATGACAATACACATCAATGATCTTAACATAAAGTATGCATGAATCAAGGGCAGGCAGCAGGAGTCATTCCACTACTATGGAGCAGTGCTTTGGAATAAAGATATGCTGTAGTAGCAATAACATTAATAACTATATTACCGTAATATCAGACATACTATAAAGTTTTAGCAGAGCAGACACTTTAGGATTTGTGACGTCATTGGGCATGCAGGGTTCATTTCAGTCTGTAGAAGTTTACTGGGCAACAAATCGAAAACTGCTATTCCCAAGAAAATGCTTCATATTCCACATATGGGGATCTATTACTAGCTACCATCCTGACGTCAGCCCTTCTATACTGGAAACGTCACAGTCTAGTTGTCCTTAACAACCCCCCAAATGGGGTCCCCTTCCTACCGCAGGCCCCATAGCAACAGTGTGGGCTGCTTTGGCTATTGGTGCACCATTAAATACTTGCTGCTTGTTCAGACCTGCAATCCTAGCACCCCAACAGTGGGAAGACTTTCACCACTGACTTCCGTTAAGGCTGAAAAAAGTAATGTGGCCAGATGTTGAGAACACCAAAGGAAGCTGATGATGAAACATGAACCACGAAAGAGCCACATGGTTGTGTTTGCCCCCTTCTCCCCCAGGTTTGCAGTCCTTCCCCTGCAGAGCTCAACCTATCATTGGTTAACCAGAAAGGGTGACAGAACTGGTCACATGTTGTTTTCAGTCCTGTTGTTTCATATTTATGACCACATGTGTATTCCATGCAGTGGATCAATTATTTTTTTAATAACACACAAACTGTTTCTGTTTTCAAGATATTTCATTAAAAATGTTTTATCTAACAATGAAAGGTTATTCATAAATGGACAGTATCCCATGGCTAGCAGCACCGTGAATGTGCACTAATTCTCAGCACTTGGTCAGTATTCACTAGCATCTAGTGAAGGCATTTAAGTGGCATCACACTAGAAATTAGAGTTGCACCAATAGGGTTCATTAGGTAGAATTACACTAGTAGGTATAGTCACACTATTAGCTAAAGTCACAGAGTCTCCCTAGTAGATAGTCTTCCAAGTAAATACAGTCTTACTAGTAGATAGCGTCACACTAGTAGGTAGTCACCCTAGTAGGTAGCGTCTCCCTAATAGGTAGAATCTTCTTAATAGGTAGTGTCTCCCTGGTAAGTCAAGTCTCCTTAATAGGTAGAGCTTCCCTAGTAGATAAAGTCTCCATAATAGGTTGAGTTGGTAGAGTCTCCCTAGTAGGTTGAGTCATGAGTTAGTTCAGTCTCCCTGGTAGGTAGAGACTCCTTAGTAGGTAGAGACTCCATTGTAGCTAGAAACTCCATTGTAGGTAGAGAGTCCATAGTAGGTTGAGTCTCCATAGTAGGTTGAGTCTCCATAGTAGGTTGAGTCTCCATAGTAGGTTGAGTCTCCATAGTAGGTTGAGTCTCCATAGTTGGTAGAGTCTCCATAGTTGGTGGAGTCTCGCTAGTAGGTTGAGTCACAAGTTGGTAGAGTATCCCTGGTAGGTAGAGTCTCCCTGGTAGGTAGAGATTCCCTGGTAGCTTGAGTCTCCCTGGTAGCTTGAGTCTCCCTGGTAGCTTGAGTCTCCCTGGTAGCTTGAGTCTCCCTGGTAGCTTGAGTCTCCCTGGTAGCTTGAGTCTCCCTGGTAGCTTGAGTCTCCCTAGTAGGTTGAGTCTCCCTAGTAGGTTGAGTCTCCCTGGTAGCTTGAGTCTGCCTAGTAGGTAGCATCTTCATAGTAGGTCTTGTGACACTAGTTGGCACTAATTTTCTATTAGTTAGACACTCCAGGGCAGCTTACAAAGACTACTTGTCAACAAATGCCCTTAATAGAGTTAATGAGAGTATTTGATAAATGGTAAGCATTTTTGTAGGTGTCTTGGGGTATTTAATAAATGTATTTGAAATTTATTGCCCCAGCCCAACGTCATAAAGCATATTAAGGGCACCCAAAAGGATTTCTGAACGCTTCTTTACGTGAGCGCTTGGGAAATGCATGCGGAACACCTGGAAAAATAAAAAATGTGTCAACACTAGAAACTTGTATGAATAAGACCCAGATAGATCAAACTGTTGTATTTCAAGACAGAAGAGTGGGGATCACACAGAAAACTCACATGGGATTTTAAAAGCATTACAGCTAAAACTTCCTTCCCCATTTTATGTGAAGGGTTTTATCTTTTGCTAGGCTTTGTATATAAAGGATGATAACACAGTTTGTAACAAAAGTTGGATTTCTTTGGAGAGTAACAATGAGTGTAACAATGTATTTTTAAAAGTCTGTGGAAGTTTGCAGAAGGACTTTGTATGTTTTTGTACTGTTGGAATGTGGATATATTTGCCACATCAATTGGAAGACTTTCTGTAATGATGATGCCATCATCATGTTGGCAGTTTAACTGAAACCATGTTATAATTGTAGTAAGTATTTGGAGGGATTGTAGGAATGAATTAATGACAAAGTTCACTATGTAGAAAGCTATTATTACCACGTCTGAAGTTTCTTATTTATGCAGGTCATTCTATAGCTATTAGTAGTTGGTTACATTCAACTGAACTTGTTCTGTAAGGTTGAAGACGTTTTGTAGCTTATGAAAGACAATTCTTGAGCTCTAATGAGTGTCAGGAAGATACCCCAACATTTATATCCACACAAGTAGCACACACACCTCTTTCCAATCACATATATTGCAGATTTACCATCTCTTCCCCAATGTTTTGACAACAATTGACACCGTTATCAATGTAATTCAAATGATTAACACCTATGCAGACTCCCAGACACCAAGGATGGAATTATGTCCATCCTGTTCTTGGACAATCAACCTCTACACATTCCATTGTAAATCGTGCTACCTGTTGTAAAGTTGGGGTATGTGCTTAACACTCGGAACTGAAGAAGTGGCTTGGATAACCTGCAAAACATTTTTAACATTACACGTCCAGCTAATTGTGACTAACCACTTCTAGCTACCATCACCATCACGGAATACTGTGCTCTTATTTACTGAGTGTCCTTGCTTCTGCAGGACAGGTCTCTTATTTTACAAATAGCCCCATACCCTCCAGGTCTACTGCAGCATCCTGCCAGGTAGGGGGTAGGCTTACAAGTTGCCATTGCAGATAATACCAATTGTGACCCATAGCGTCCAATTGGAAACAATATTTAATTGTTCTTCCTGCTCTAAATTAACAAAAGCCAAAATCTGATTGATTTGATGCTAGCAACAATGATATTATATTGGCCTCCACACTAGCTAGCTACATCAAGTACTTTGTTTTTTTTTTTCTGTTAGAGTGCAACTGTCCGTAGCACCATCTTGTATTCCCGTAAGCTGGAAATCCCATTACTGCATTTTTCAAGCCATCTTTAAATTAGTCAATTTTGTGTTTGAGTGAATGGAACTGAAACTTTACATATTATACAGTGGAGCATTTAAATGAAATTTATTATATAACGTTAGTATATGCAATATTGCCAAACATTTGTGGACACCTGACCATCAAACCTTTCCCCCTACTGATACCCATCAATGGGGCACTATTCCTCCCATTAAAACCAATGATGGGGAACAGATTCTGGGGATTCTGTTCCCACTGATCACAGTCTGCCCCCCCCCCAAGCCTGAAGGCCAGTAAACTGACCCCTTGCTTAAAAAGTTTGGAGACCCCTGCTGTACAGGCTTCACCTTCTTCTCCAGCCATCGGACATTGGGAGTAATCTTCCCATGGTCGTGAACTGCTCAACACCCAACACCTCAGTCCTTAGAGGAAAGGGGGAAAGGACGATCACTGTAAAAGCCAAGGAAATGTTTTTATAAGAAGATGAGTGAAAAGACAAATTGCAACGAAACTAACGCATTTCACTAAGCTCCAGTAAGGAGCGAAACACTTTGGATTTGGTTGCATCGGGTAGATTTGTCTGTGCATTAATTTGCTTCAATAAAGTAACCCTGGCTTTTAGGGTGAGCAGCTTTTTCTCCTTGCATCTGAGGACTGGGGTGTTGGTATTTATGGGAAGTTTTTGCCAGTTTTAATATTCAATGAGCAGAGGAGTTTCGGCCATGTTGTACGCTAACCTCTTTTCATCTATGAATATTTTTATATGTATCTTATTTATTAGTTCATTAAATGGGAAATATTTGTAAGGTGTGAAAGTTCAGCTATCCAGCGTTCAGTTCTCGGGACCAGAACCTCATGGCGCCTTGGGTCGAGGACTAGTGTTCATCACTCCATTGTACAGGGCATCCATCATGGTGCCGATATAGTTATGTAGTGGCAATGTTTTCTAAAAGCAAAGACTGGGAATTTTATTATTAAACCTGGCCGGACAATTCTCAGGAGATGGGTGCTTTAATAGTTACAACTGGATCCTTCTTTTTCTGATGCTGTTCTGTTGTTGCATAGCCTGTGTTTGTTGAATCCTCCGTTGAACATATTGGCTTCTTAGATTGCTCACCCCTGGCTGTTCATGTTCTCTTGTGTTAGTCTGATACCAATAGTGATTTTGCTTTTTTTGATGTTCAGAACAATCATGATGTCACCACATCTGTGTGTTTTTTTCCTATGTATTTACGTTTAGGGTAAAAAAAAAAAAAACCTTTCATTTTTTTGAGACATATATGTGAAATATGGCATGTGAATATTTTATAGCACTTGCAGAGAGCAGTTGGCAAGCCGCAGGCTAATAGAGGCCAGTATAGAATGATATTGTGAATAGCCCATGTTGTGAATAAAGCTGAAAAGCAGGAATCGAATTACATGCATTGATCCGATTGATTCAGAGGAGTGACAATCCCCCCTCCTCCTTCCTCCTAGGAGAGTCTGAAGGGTCTAGGTTAGCCTGAAAAGGCAGCCAAATACACAGGCAGTCTTCGTAAAATAAAATTATGTATAGAAAACAGTGTATAGATCTGTTAAAAAAAAAAAAAGTAAACTAAAGCTGACCAAAAATCTCTACTTTCAAATTTTACACTGAATTACGCTTCATTTTAATCCTGAAGAAATGTATGTTTCAGAATGTTTGCACAGAAACGCGCTGAGCAGATCAAATCGGTTTATTCTAGCAAACCCAGACCAGCTTTACGCCACGGTGGCATTACTGAAAGTGAACATATTGTACGGACATATTTTTTTTTTTTCCTATTTCCCCTTAAAGTCTATTGAAGAGTTTCAGAAGAACCAGAATTCCACCCAGGTATCAAAGTATCGTTGTAACCGCCCACGACCCCTTTCTGAAGCCGCTTTCATGCCGGTGGACGCACCTAATTAGCATCCTCCTCTGGTCATTCCTTTCTCTTTGATTGGAATGTAATAATCTGGGATCTGTAAGTGTTTGCTGTGGCTAATCATTAATAACTGGACAGGTGTGTCACGGAGGGTCTGAAGTTTAATGCACATTTAATTGAAAAAAGCAGCGATAACCGCTCTGCTTCCTATTGCTTGGCATAATTGTATGTCAAGGTATCCTATGTTGTTCTCGGGATAGTAACCCTTGTTTTACGCTTTTGCTTTCTGATGCCATTGTTTAGCCTTTATACAATTCATTTGTGGATTCTTTGAATATGGACATGTAATAGACGTGCATGCATATATCTACATGCATACATTTAAGTGGATCCAAAATTTTGGATAAGTCTGATTATCACAAGCCTTCAACTCAAAATGAAGGGCTTGTCTGTAACTGGCCATAGACAATTACAGCCTGATCTTGGACTAAAACGTTATGCTTATGGTGCAGCCATTGGTTGACCACTTTGGATGGGAAAGGGGGTGGGCTCAGGTGGGTTTGAAAACCTCCAATTACTATTGTGTTTCCACCCCCACTTCGGAACTTCTCCGCTCCCCTTCTCACCTCCATAGAATACACATGCGATGCTTGGGCAAATTTACTCACAAAATCAGATGATGCCTCCAGGTTAGGCCACCTTCTGAGGCCTGTGACCATGGTAGGAAATATTTCAAGCAGTTTTGTCTATCCGTAAAAGAGCACTGGGCTGTTACCATTTAATTCTGTAAAAACAAACCATATTGAAGGTAAATTTCCATTGTTCAAAGGCGAAAATGTTAGCTAAAATTTCAAAGCCCGGAGAGATTTTTTCCCACAAATTAGCTGCCTCCTTTTTGAATTTTCTTCCCTTAAATCTGTCAAATTTTTATTGTTTCATTCTCCATATCAAACTTTTTAGAAGCTTGAAAAAAGCAAAGTATGACAAGAGGAAAAGTAATCAGTTTGCTGACCTCTGTAGACGTAGCTCTTGATGGTCATACTCTAGTTTTTGTTGTGTTTGAAAATATTTTTTTTCTGAATAGTTGTTCAATTTTTTAAGGGTTTGTGGGGTCACATCCATGTTCATTTTCATCCATAGTGATGATAAAATTCGAAGAAGGATGTAAACATTTTCATAAAAAAATGCTAACAAGGTATGTCACTTTCGCCCAGGAAGTTACATTCATGTCAAATTTGAGTGTAGAAGCAAACACAATTTGAAAGAAATTTTGAACAATGTCAATGCCAAGTCTCTGGTTGTGGCATTATTGAATGTATTGACAAGATTTTTCAAATGAGCATTAGTTCACAAATCTACTAGTGTATGGCCATGCGCTTCCAAGTGTCCACATGATCCTGGTGGCTTTAGACAGCTGAAGTAATTAGGGATTGGTCAAAAGCCATCTAATGCATTTTGTGGTTATGTAAGTCCTGTGACAATGGGTTAGAGTGGGGTTAGTAGTTCTTTGTAAGGAAACTCATCTCTTATCTCTGTCACCCTCCTATCATGTCGTTTTAATCTCTGAAAAAGAGAAGTTTGCTTCATCTTTAAAACATAAATAGGCTGTGGTATTGATTATGAAATATTTTTTTTTATATTTGGGCCATTATGTTTTCATGTAAAAAAAAAAAAAGAAAAGAATCTACCCTGGAAAAAAACTGAGTTTAGATGAGATTGAAAAAAAAAGATAAAACTTCAGATTAATCTTCAAGAACAGATAAAGGTTCATGATCCGCAAAAGAATTTACTGTCTTAAAATATATTACACAGCAACGCCCAAAAAAAAAACACGAAGTTCAGAAGTAGTTTTAGTAATAGTCAAATAGGTTCACAGATGTACAAACCAAAATTAAAAACTATTAAACAAAAAGACACTCCAGGATAGTGTCTCATGCTTGGTAACACCCTGCCAGGCTAAACGTTATCAAGTTTCAAGGCCAATTTTGGGTCTAAATATCAGCACTCAAAGCCTGGTTTGGATATGAAGTTGGGTGAACCTGTCAGGAACTAGAGGCTAAACTTGAGCCTCTTGTTATGCAGAGACTTGGGTCTCCCCGCACCAAAAAAACAGCTCTGGTCAATGAGTTCAGTGAACCTGCCATGGAATAGAGGTTACATTTGACCCTCTTGTTACATACAGTAGGTTTGAGTCTTGGCACTCCAAAAAACTGATCTAGTGGTGGGTTAACTTGACTGGCTTGTCACACAGACTCAGGTCTACATCTCCAAAAAACTGTCCTGGTTATGGATTTGTGTGGACCTACCAAGCACGAGAGATTAAATGTGACCCTTTTGCCATGCAGAGACACAAATCGAATTCTCCACACAAAAAAATAACTCTGGTCATTGAGCTTGGTGGACCTGCTAAAAACGAAGGGTATACTTGACCCGCTTGTCATGATGTGAAAACTTGTAGTCATAGAGTTTGGTGAACTTAACAAGAATAAAGGGATACACATACTCTATGGTCAAAGGGAGACTTAGATCTTAATCTTCATATCAAGAAAAGCCAATATGGTTTTAGAATTGGGTGAACTTTCCGGATCTGAAGGGTTAAATGTTACCCTCTTGTGTTGAGGGGCCATACAGCTGCATTCCTCTGGAGTCTTCTCCGACTGCCAAGTGGTTAATACATGAGAGGCAGACAGAGCAAGGAGTGACCCTATTCTAATGCAAATGGGCTGCTGGTCCCACAGCAGGTGATCGGATGCTGAACCTGAATGAACACAAGCAGCTTCTTGCTTAGAAATTTTCCCATAAAGGCAACGGCCTTCGCCACAAACAAAATCCATAATTAAGTGGTAATGACTGTCGGGGAGGGCATTTCCTGCCTTTTAATGACCAGCTTCGGGGGCCCCGGACCAAGGAGACCAACACCATCATTAAAATTATGCCTAAGACAAGCGCTCTGCAAACACTAGAACCTGCTCCCCCGGAGGAGCTGGGCTTTTTGAAGGCTTCTCTGATCTACCCCTGGCATTTTTATCGTTTTAGGCTTCTGACATAAGAAATAATTGCAATAAGGCACTCTAATTACTGAGCAGCCTGCAGCAAAGGGAAAGAATAGCGAGAGATGGCTGGTCTGTGTGGGAAGAGGCTTCTGGTTGTTAGGTAAGGGCCACGGGGGTCAGTGGTGGATTGTAATTATTGCATGTGCTGTGGAGGGATTAGGAATCAGTTTTCCCTCAATGCTCTTTGTGCCTGAAAAAAGACAATATGTAGCATCTTTGGCTGCACTTTATTCAGAGTCTTCGGCATCATAGAAGCAGTGTTAATTTTGGCAGCAAATTTTCGATTTAATTTTAGTCTAATGCCCGTGCATACAGTCGGATATTACGATGGAAAAAGTCAGATCGGATTATGTTGTCGGAAAATCCGATTGTGTGTGGGCTCTAGCGGGCTTTTTCCGTCGGAATTGAGAGCAGGATGTAAAATTTTCCGACAACAAAATCCGATCTGACTTTTTCCGATCATGTGTAGAGAATTCCGACGCACAAAGTGCCACGCATGCTCAGAAGAAATTTGGAGACAAAAGCTATTGGCTACTGGCCTCTACGTAGTCCCGTCGTACGTTTTATACGTCACCTCGTTTGGAACGATTGGATTTTCCGACAACTTTGTCCGACCGTGTGTGTGCAACACAAGTTTCGGACAAAATTAGTCTGAAAAAATCTGACGGATTTTGTGGTCGGAATGTCTGACCGTGTGTACAAGGCATTAGTCTTTTGACTAAAATGGCGTTTTAGTTTTAGTCCCATTTTAGTATTCTGCAATTGGTTTAGATGTATTTAGTCAACTAACTCAAGTACATTTTAGTCAACTAAAATGTACTACATTTTTAGTCGACTAAAATTCCCAGTACATTTTAGTCGACTAAAATAATTTTAGTCATCTAAAATCTAATGGTTGTAGGTAAATTGTAATGCATTATTTAAGCATTTCTCTTCAATTTCCAAACTCCTTATATACTGCTGGAGTGAAAAATCGAATATGTTATTATTTATGGTATTAAGGTTTGAACATGTACTACAGACCAGTGTTAATTTTGACGTCAAATTTCAATTTTGTTTTAGTCATACTCTTTTGACTAAAATGCCATTTTAATTTTAGTCTTATTTTATTCTTTCGACTAAAATGCCATTTTAGCTTTAGCCGTATTTTAGTCGACTAAAATATAATTAATTTAATCGACGAAAATGTTTGTCGACAAAATGATCTACATTAGAAGACAATATTTTTTAAGGAAATATTTTAATTAAAATTGCATATGTACAAATAACAAATTCATGTTGTACATACATTGTGACAAGAAAAATAAAACTGTAGACCTATATCCTTTATTGAAAAACACAAAACAATGTCAGTAACCATTGTGGTTGGAGTGTAGGGTACACCTAGAAATACTTGTAACATTAGAAATGAAGCATAATAATAATGCTGGTTTTAACCTTCTGCAGATGGGGACTGAGACCACGGACCTCATATTGTTTTGAACCTCTGTAGAGAGCCCCTGTTAGACTATGTATTTGATATAGGGTCAGAGTTAATATGATTTTTTTTTTCCACTCCATTAGCAAAGTGGGGAGGACCCTTTCTAGGTAGGTAAACAGTTGTTTTTGCCATAGCAAATATAATGCTCTCAAAAATGTCTTATTGTGTGAAGGAAGTTGGATTTCCTCTTCCAGCCCTAAGAGGCATGCTTTGGGTCATCAGAGGTTAGGTAGGCCCAATGTAGTTTCAGTGAAACAATTTACTTGCGTCCAAATCGATTATACTTGGGGACAGGACTAGATTACATGAAAAAGTTTGCATCCTGACCACAAACTTGGAAGCCAAGTATAGAATGTCTAATCATTAATCTATACATCCTCAGGGGAGTGTAATATATTTAATGATCTAGCTTGAGTTGTATTAGTTTGTCTTTGGCTGAGATAACAGAGGACATGTGTGTCTCCTAAAGTCATCCCAGGCCTCCACTATCACCTGGTATAGAAATGTAATGCTTTTCAGTAATTTATCAGAATGTGAAGGAATTTGGACTTCCTTGGCCAGCCCCAAGAGGCACGCTACGGGGCATTGGTTAGGTAGGCCCAATGCAGGTTCCAGGACAATTGTACATGGGGACCAAATTCCATGAAAAAAATTAGCTGCTTGACCACAAGTGTGGGGAATCCCTAATCTTTACATAAGGAGACATACATGTCCTCTGGTATCTCATCCAAAGACAAACTAATACAACTCAAGCTATACCATCAAATATATTACACTCCTCTAATGCCTTGTACACACGGTCGGACATTCCGACCACTAAATCCGTCTGATTTTTTCAGACGGATTTTGTCTGAAACTTGTGTTGCACACACACGGTCGGACAAAGTTGTCGGAAAATCTGATCATTCCGAATGAGGTGACGTGCAAAACGTACGATGGGACTACGTAGAGGCCAGTAGCCAATAGCTTTTGTCTCCAATTTTTTTCTGAGCATGCGTGGCACTTTGTGCGTCGGAATTCTCTACAGACGATCGGAAAAAGTCCGATCGGATTTTGTTGTCGGAAAACTTTAGATCCTGCTCTCAAATTTTTTCAGTCGAAAATTCTGACGGAAAGAGCCCACACACGATCGGATTTTCCAACAACATAATCCGATTGGACTTTTTCCATCGGAATATCCGACCGTGTGTACGAGGCATTAGGCTTAATGTACACGGGACGTTTTTACAGCCTCTCCTGAATGTTTTAACTTGACAGATAGTAGTCTACGCCTCTAAACTCAGCGTCTGAACTCATTTTCTAGTTTTCCAAAAAAGGCCTCTAAACTGCCTAGAAATGACTATAAATGACCCTGTGTACATTTACTGATAAGTTTAGATAACATAGAGGAGAGTTCAGGAGCAGTTGGAAAAAAATGCCCAACTGCTCCTAAATGTCCGTTTAGTAGCAGCAGTGTACATGAGGCCTTAAAGTCCTACTAGTCTTCAGGGGTCAACTAGCACAGAAATGTTCCACAGAAAGAGGCACGCTTCAGGCCATCGGTTAAGTAGGCCCAATGCAGGTTCTAGAATTATTAGACATGGGGACAGGACCTAATTGCATGAACAAAAATTGCTTCCTGACCATAAGCTTGGAAGCCAAGTGGGGAATGCCTAATTTTTACATTCTTAGAGGAGTGTAATATATTTGATGGTATAGCTTGAGTTGTATTGGTTTGTCTTTGGATGAGATACCAGAGGACATATATGTCTCCTTAAAGTCCTACTAGTCCTCCAGGGCCAACTGGCACAGAAATGTAATGCTTCTCAGTCATTTCTCATCATGTAAAGGTAATCAGGATTCCTCTACCAGCTCCAAAAGGCACGCTTTGGGTCATTGGTGGTTAGGTAGGCGCTTTCAATTAAACAATTACCTTAGCCAGTAAACAATTAACTTGTGTCCAAAACTATTGTACATGGGGACAGGAACAAGTTGCATGAAAAAAATTGGCTTTCTGACCACAAGCTTGGAAGTAAAATGGGGAATGCCTAACCTTTAATCTCGACATCTTTACAGGAGTGTAATATATTTTATGGTATATCTTGAGTTGTATTAGCTTGTCTTTGCATGAGAAAATGGAGAACATATGTGTCTCCTTAAAGTCCTATTATTTCTCCAGGGTCAACTGGCATATAAATGTAATGCCTCAGCGTGTGAAGAAATTGGAGTTCCTCTATCGGCCTTAAGAGGCATGTTTTGGAACAGCCATAGACACCTCTAAAACGTAATTGTTCCCCCTTATAACGCCTTGTCAATCTTCCATAAGAGATCATTGCAGCCTACTCTCTGAGCTCCATATTCATTAAACTTTTTGTTCTACATTCCTTGTAAATACAAACATAAGGCAAAATACTTTGCTGAAATATTTAAAAACCGAAAACCTAATTCCCATAGAACTTTGTGCCATTTAAGAGTTGTTACAAAGTCAGAAGATATCCCAAATCTTACAAGTAGTCACCTTAGCTTGGTCCATTTTAGCCTGTGTGTAAATGCTAGGCTTGTTTTGAACCTTGCTGTCACAGTTCTAGCAGCTTTCAGAGCGTTCTGTAATTACAGACCCTACGATTTGCAGTCCTGGCGCCTTGTATGCTTTTATTGTGCTTTTAGTGCCCAATGGGGGGGCAGTTTGTAGCACTGGTATAACACAATCGCTGGGAGTCACCTGTATTTTCAGGTCACTGTTTGCGCTCTATAAATAACCTGTTATGTTCTTCAGGTGAGATATTCTGTATCATTTACTGTTTACACACCTTTCACCTGAATTGTTTGCGTGGCGTGACCCTGTAGGACTGTGCGCGGGGTGCATGTTCACATCACCTAAGGATGAAGACTGAAGTTCCTACTACTTCCTCTTCAATTCGTAGCTTGCTCTCCTGTTAAGACATATCCCAACTTAAGAACAGAAATGTAATATAGTGCAGCTTACCAGTCCTTAGATGGGGTGGCTGCATTTGTTTTCTTTTTTCAGGCTTTTCTTTCTTTATTTTCCTCTAGTGATCCTACCACTAACATGCTTCTTGCTCTAGTGCAGTGGTCGCCAACCTTTCGGACCTCATGGACCACTCAACTCACAATTTTGAATCATGCGGACCACTGACATGAATTTATATGCCTTATACACACAATGCTCCGGCTCTCTGCCCCCCCCCCCCCTCCTCTGGGTCATACTGCTGCCTTATACACACAATGCTCCGGCTCTCTGGCCCCCTCCCCCTGGATCACACTGCTGCTTTATACACACAATGCTCTGGCTCTCTACCCCTCCCTCCCTGGATCACACTGCTGCCTTATACACACAATGCTACGGCTCTTTGCCCCCCTCCTGTGGATCACACTGCTGCCTTATACACACAATGCTACGGCTCTTTGCCCCCCTCCTGTGGATCACACTGCTGCCTTATATACACAATGCTACGGCTCTTTGCCCCCCTCCTCTGGATCACACTGCTGCCTTATACACACAATGCTCCGGCTCTCTGCCCTCCCCCGGATCACACTGCTGCCTTATACACACAATGCTCCAGCTCTCTGGCCCCCTCCCCCTGGATCACACTGCTGCCTTATACACACAATGCTCCAGCTTTGTACCCCCCTCCCCCTGGATTGCACTGCTGCCTTATACACACAATGCTGCGGCTCTCTGCCCCCCTCTCCCTGGATCACATTGCTGACTTATACACATACAATGTTCCAGCTCTCTGCCCCCCTCTCCCTGGATCACACTGCTGCCTTTTACACACAATGCTCCGGCTCTCTGCCCCCCTCTCCTTGTATTACACTGCTGCCTTATACAAACAATGCTCTGTCTCTCTCCTCCACAGACCACTGGTTGGCGATTGCTGCTCTAGGGTGCCAACACTTAATCACTGCATTGTATCTAAAGAGGAACAATGTTGCCACCCTAGGACAGGACTACAGAAAACCGCCCTCTCTCCCCATCTCTATAACATAGGCAGGAGGGGTTCTGTGCTCCACAGAGAAAGCTGGAAATAATGTAACATAACAAGAAGAAATAGGGCACTAGATTCAGATTATCTGTAGGTAAATCACACTGCAGTAAGGCACAGGGCTCTGGTGTCCCTCAACCTTTTAACAAGGGGACCAGATTTGAAGATTCATGTATATAAAGTACAATGAGAGCACCACACACACGATCGGAATTTCGGCCAGAAAAAGACCGATGAGAGCTTTTCATTGGAAAATACGACCAAGTGTAGGCTCCATCAGAATTTAGCTGGCCGAATACCCGCCAGCAAAAATTTGAGAGCATGTTTTAAATTTTTCAGATGGAAAAAGTTTCTATCAGTAATTCCGATCGTCTGTAGCAATTCCGACGCGCAAAATTCCTACGCATGCTCGGAAACAATTTGACGCATTCTCGGAAGGATTGAACTTGATTTTTTCTCGGCTTGTCGTAGTGTTGTACATCACCCCGTTCTTGACGGTCGGAATTTGGTGTGACCGTGTGTAGTCAAGACAGCTTGAGCGGAATTCCGTCGGGAAAACCATCAGAACTTTTTCCGACCATAATTCCGATCGTGTGTACGCGGCATAAGAGTCCAAAGGCTTTTACTATTGATTCATTAAAAAAACAGAATAACCAACGAGTTTTGGGGGCACAAGGAACTCTCTCTTCTTCAGGGTTTAGTGTTTGGGATATGGAACCTGTTTATGGTGAATTATTGAGCCACTGAACCAGATTATGTTTGTTCCTTATACCGCAATCCATAAATTCCTGGTGATTTGGATATTCAAACAGCTGTGGGTGCCGGCTGCCTGAATACAAAAACTTAAAATTAAATGGAAATATGATATATTGAAGAATGATATGGAGATACAATATATGGAGATATGATATTTGAAGATATGATATATCAAGAAATGATATGAAGATATGATATATGAAGATATGATATGAAGATATGATATGATATATGGAGATACAATATATGGAGAGATATGAAGAAATAATATGGAGATATGATATATGGAGAATCGATATATGGAGATATTCTAAGGAGATATATGGAGAAATGATATGGAGGTATGATATATGGATATGGAGATATGATATATGGAAATACGATATATGGAGAAATGATATGGAGATATGATATATGGAGGAATGATATGGAGATATGATATATGGAGGAATGATGATATGGAGATATATGTAGAAATTATATGGAGATATGATTGATAAAGATATGATATGGAGATACGATATATAGAGATATGATATATGAATATGATATATGGAGATACGATATATAGAGATATGATATATGGAGAAATTATATAAAGATATGATATGGAGATATGATATATAGAGAAATGATATGGAGATATGATATATGGAGGAATGATGATATGGAGATATGATATATGGAGATATATGGAGAAATTATATGGAGATATGATACGGAGATATGATACGGAGATATGATACAGAGATATGAAATATGGAGATATGATATATGGAGATATGATATATGGAGATACAATAGATAGAGATACGATATATGGAGATACGATATATAGAGAAATGATATGGAGATATGATATATAGAGGAATGATATGAAGATATTATATATGGAGATAAAATGTGGAGATATGTTGCATGGATATGGCTGCATTGTTACCTGGAATTCTGGGGGCTAAGTACGTATAGCTTGTGGGTGACCCCAGTTTTTGCGGCTGTTGCATTGCAAATTCCTGGGTCACCTCCAACCTGCTCACTGGACGACGCCAGAGACTCTCCCCCCATCATCTCTTCCCTCCCTGAGCCCCTCTCCTATCGGTAGGAGCGGCTCCTGTCTTTTCTGGCGAAGTTGCAAAGTGGATAAATCAGGTGGCGCTTCTGTTGCTACCATTAGCTATTTTTGGCAGAGGACAGAATGAAGCTTTTCCTTAAATCCTGACCAGTGGCCATAAATTAGAAGTTTAACTAGAAGCGGCGCGCTGACACACACCAAAAAAAAACCCCAAAAAATAAATAAACCGTTAGCTATTTGAACCGTGGTGGGCTTGTAACACAATAGCGCAATCTCGCCAGCGTACGTAGACGAAGCCCCGGACTTGTCAAGTGAAAAAGCTTACGGATAATGGCTCTGGCCGTCTGACATATTTCACTCCCTCTCTGCCACCGATCCGGTCACGGCGAGCAAAGGTTTGCGGTTAATGTGGGCTTTCAGCTCCCGTCTGTCTCCCTTCTACACCTCTCTCGCTCGGTTTTTATTTCGCAGCGTAAATCTACAGTAGCCCAGGAGTCCGAATGACAGGTTGAAATATCTTACTTTACACCGGCCAGAAAGTCATGCAGATTTGCATACTCCAAGTCCTCTTGTCTTTTTTTTTTTTTACATAGTGAGGTTGTTGTGCAGCACTTGACCGGGAGTAAAAAAAAGTTGTTCATCAAAGCGAGTGTCCAGTAATGGGCGTGCATATATATGGCGGAGAATCGCAGATTTGACCCAGGATTAGGCTAGGTTCACATTTTTTTAAGCATTTTTCATTATATTTTTTTATGTATTTTCTGATACTTTTTTTTTTAATGCATTTTTCACGCTCTCCCACCTTATGTAAACCCTCATTCACATAATTGTGACCTGTGTTCTGCTTTAGAGAGCCCATTCATTTTATTTGGCTGCCCTACCCACAGAAAGGCAAGGAAAGAAGACTTTCGTTTTCAAATTGTGCTGCACCAAATCGCATGGCGGTGCAACGTTTGCCGGTGTGTGGGGCTGCCATTCAAAATTTTATTTTGACTGCTGATGCAGATCCTGCTGGCCAGGAACCCTAATCCACCAATCAGCCACCCTGCACAGATTCAAACAGGAAAGCCTTATTGGAGTCCACTCAAGGTTCTCGTTTTTAACTGAAGCCCTGATGAAGGGGGAGTTCCTTTGACCCCCAAAATGCGTTGGAGGTCTTTTAACACAACATCAATAAATTTATTTGGACCCTTACCGGGGTGAAATCATACTGGACAGCCAGCTCGCAGTGTGATTTTAAAAAAGAGTCCGAACGACTCTTGAAGGTAGCGGTTTTATTATCGTAGCATTTGCACGAGTACAAGCACTCATGCAAGTGCTTAGTATTGGCACCAATACCGGTATTGGTGTGCACCGCTAGGGCGTTCCTTTTCTTTTTTTTTTTATTGAAATGCGTTTGCAGTGTGTTCATCTGTGTTTCAGTGCTGTGAAAGCATCACAATAGTGCAAACTTGGTTCAGTAAAATACATTCTATTTTTTGCGTGTGCGTCCATACTGCGTTTAAAAATGTGTTCAACTGCAGTGTAAACGAGCCCTATAAATGTCTCATAAGAATTTTTGGATCTTTTTTTTTTTTTTTTGTTCTTTTTTAACATTAAGCACTTTTGCCAATGGTAAGCCATTTACTAGCAGGAGGAGCTTCATTAAAAAAAAAAAAAAAAAAAAAAATATATATATATATATATATATATATTTAATTATAAAAACAGCTTTTTAATCTCAAATATTAAAAAGAAAAGTGTGGCACCATATATATATATATATATATTTATTTATTTATTTATTACATTTTGGATAGTGTGGGGATCGGGGTTAGAACCGGCTCATACATTGTATGGCAAACTACTGAAGAAGTCCAGTTAATTCCAAGGGGTTAACATACTTTTTCTTGCCACTGTTCATACATTTATATCAACCACTTGACCTCCGGAAGATTTACCCCCCTTCATAACCAGGTAATTTTTTGCGATACGGCACTGTGTTACTTTAACTGACAATTGTGCGGCCGTGCAATGTTGTACACAAATAAAATGTATAATTTTTTTACCAAAAATAGAGCTTTCTTTTGGTGGTATTTGATCACCTCTGCGTTTTAATTTTTTTTGGGATATAAACCAAAAAAAACCCCGACAATTAAAAAAAAAAAAAACAGCAATCTTTTACTTTCTGCTATAATACATATACAAAAAAAATATATAAAAAGACAAATGTATTCATCAGTTTAGGTAAATATGTATTCTTCTACATATTTTTGGTAAAAAATCCCAAAAGTTATAGCGTCTACAAACTATGGGATATTTTTATTTATTTTTATTTTGGTTTTTACTAGTAATGGTGAAGATCAGCGACTGCGATATTGCGGCGGCCATTCTGACACTAACTGACACTTTTGACACTTTGCGGGAACCAGTGACACTGTTACAGTGATCAGTGCTAAAAATATACGCTGTCACTGTACTAATGGCACTGGCTGGGAAGGGGTTAACATCTATGGCACTCAAACGGTTAACTGTGTGCCTAGTCAGTGTTTATGTGTATTGTGGGAGGTGCTTTTACTAGGGGAAGACATGGAACTTATTCCCTGCTTTTCAGAAACACAAACTCCATCACTTCCCTTGTGTCAGTGCGCTGATCTGCCTTGTTTACATAGGCAGATCGCATGTTCTGTGTCTCTGCCTGACGATCGGCGGGTGCATATATATACGCGATCTGGCGCACAGCTGCCACCTTGTAGCAGTAAAACTGCTATATGGCACACGGCACATATATATATATTCTATAAATATGGATATATATCTATATTTATAGATATGTGTGTGTGTGTGTATATATATATATATATATATATATATATATATATATATATATATATATATATATATATATAAAATCTATCTATATATATATATATATATGTATGTATGTATGTATGTATGTATGTATGTAGATAGATAGATAGATAGATATGAGATAGATTATATATAATATATATATATATATATATACATACATACATATCTATAAATATAGATTTATATATATATATAGATATCTATATATAGATATATCTATAGATATAGATCTATAGATATATATATATATATATATATATAGCTATATATACTGTATATACATACATATTTGACTCACGTTGATATATAAAAATGCTACAACAAAAAATAAAAAATACATTTATGTCAGTGTTCCAAACAAGTGAACTGTTATGGCGTTTAGCCCTTCGTTCACATTGAACACAGCTTTGAAATCGCGCAGCTTCATCTGAAATCGCACAATTTCAAAGCCGAATTTCAGTGCGACTTCGGGTGCAACTTAACAGACATCTGTGCGGCTTCATGCACAAATGTCTATTGAAGTCGCACACCCCGAAGTCACCAAAAGTAGTGCAGGAACTCCTTTTGCAAATCTGTGCGGCGTCGCAAAGCCAGCGTTGCACTGATTGGAACAGTGTCATTGGCAATTGGCTGCGACTTGTCATGCGATTTGACCTGTCAAATTGCTCCAATGTGAACTAGGGCTTAGACAGGTCTACCCTATAGAAGCCAGTGTTCCTATTATCAGTGTTGTTAAAAATTGAGAAAGTCCAACAACTTTATCATCTGCGACTGTGGCTTGGCGACTCTCCTCGGTGCGGAGTCATTCCTCGAGTCCCCTGCTGGCAGTTTTTGTGGTTTTCTTTCTCATGCTGCGAAGGAAGGTTTATCTTGGGACGCAGCCTGCTCCCGTCCTGGAGGTTGTCCCCGTGCCTGCTGTCCATGGACGGGGGTCACGGCCTCTGGTGTCACAGCTCTGGAAGGGAGGCTGTTCTGTGGCTACCAAAATAGAGAGCGGCAAATAAGGCGGCTGACCCCGCCGCTGGTCACTGACTAATCTTAGAAACCTTTTAAACGTGTAAGCTGCTGACGGAGCACATGTGACGGTCACTCGGCCAAAATCGTATTTTATCCATAAAAGGTTCACCTGCTGCCGGGGCCGACGTCCTCCCATGTGGGATTTAAAGCTGAACTCTGTGCAGAAAGAAAGACGCAACTCAACGCAGCTCTGTATTCATAAATACATTGTTTAAATTTATTTCCTGGCACCTGAATGTGACTGGCATCTGCCTATTGCAGTGCCTGCACAGCAGAGCTCAGACTAGAATTGCAAGATCAGCACAAGGAGCCAATCAGTTCATGTGCTGTCAAGGAGCATGCTGATAGGAGGAGAGAGCAATGTGACTGAGAGATGAGCTCAACACTGGGCTGCTTCTCTTTTTTTTTCTGTCCAGTCACAGGCTGGATGACCTGGATTCAGAGGAAGTGGGTTGAATAATGTTGACCATCAGTCCGAGGACATCTAGTGGCAGAAAAGAGGTATTGCTGGGAAAATCAGGAGTGAAGATAAATATTGCTGCAAAAGCAGTTTTTATTTTTATTTTTTATCTTGTAATGTGCTATTCATTCGTGTTTGGCTGGAGTTCTGCTTTAGAGCAAAACTTTCGACGGAGAAAAATTATAAAATGGGCCTGCAGCTTTTGTTGGAAAGTATTTTTTTGGGGGTTTGGTTTTGCAGTATGAAGCCAGATTAAGGAGATTTTAGCTTGTTTCCCATCCCAGTGATACGCTGTGACAACTTTACATGCTATGTGTCTCTGGGACAGGAAGTGAGGAGAAATCTCCCCAGCGGGGACACAGACAATGTATAAAACCTGACAGGGTTCGGACTCTTCCCCCAAACTACAATTTATTTTTTAAAAGATATTAACGGGTGGACGTTGCAGCCTGTCACCTCAAAGGAGGGGGAGGGTGGCTTGGGCGGTGCAGCCCGGTCCTCACCTGTCCTATTAGATCCTGTCCCTGGCCCGGTCCTCATCTGTCCTATTAGATCCTGTCCCTGGCCTGGTCCTTATCTGTCCTATTAGATGCTGTCCCTGGCCTGGTCCTTATCTGTCCTATTAGATCCTGTCCCTGGCCTGGTCCTTATCTGTCCTATTAGATCCTGTCCCTGGACTGGTCCTCATCTGTCCTATTAGATCCTGTCCGTGGCCCGGTCCTCATCTCTCCTATTAGATCCTGTCCCTGGCCTGGTCCTCATCTGTCCTAATAGATCCTGTCCCTGGCCTGGCCCTTCCCCTTCTCCTTTTTTGTGACCGCAGGAAGGGAGCGGAATAGTGGTGCAGGGAGCGGCCGCCCTCTGATGGTCGGAGGGTGGTAGTGCAGATTGTGCCAGCTTGCTCTGCCCGCAGTGCAGCCCAGCTCCCAGCAGGTCACAGACTGGCACCCCTGCCTTAGTGGACGGAGGAGTGGGCGTTCCTAGGCAGGCTTTATTTGCATGCAGACCAATCTAGGTAATGCCCACATGTGATGCTGAGCCACCATGATTGAAAAAATGAAACCCAATCAATGAAATGGGCAGGCCAGGGACAGTAAGGCTGGGGTTGGAAAGGCTAGATGAGGCTGGATGTCCTCCAGGAGGGCTCTATCTGACTAGCTGCAGATACTAATGCACAATGTGAGAAGCTCACAGTGTGCAGTGAAATCAGACTAAGCTGTTTCAGTACAGGAGAGGAGTCGGTACAAATGTGCAAGACTAAAGGAAGTTTGGGTTTAAATTTGGGTGAGTGGAGAAGGGAGGGGGAGTCTTGTGTAGTCAGTCTGGGAAGGTTTTTTTTCCGGTGATCGGTCATTGCTGGTGCAGTAATAAAATCTGATCCTGCAATTTAGTAAATACATAGAAGCCACATAAAACTTGTTCCAGGTGAAGGTCACAAGTCCGCACTCTCGGAGAGCGCACCGCGCCTCGCTGATCCCTCCATCGGTGAGGCTTTAGCCGCGGTTTCTCCAGTTGCAGCCAAATTCTGGAACCTGGAACTGGACGGCCAAACCAAAAGTAGCTAAAGCGTCCGAGGTGGCGAGAGTTAACCTCTGATTGGTGCACTGAGCAGGCTGGCAGTGGCCTGGCAGGATTTATCCTGGTATAAAACTGTCTAATGCAGCCGAATCCTCTTGGCTGGGATGAGGACTGGCTGGAATTCCAGAGAGAGCGCACCATGTGACTCGCCGTCCCAGGGGAACGCTGCCTTATGCTTCCCACGTGTGATTTAAAGGGACACTACACCTTTCCTAAACATGGGTATTGGAGGAGTCGGATGCAACTCATTAAGACCCCTTTCACACTGGGGCGGTACGATGTTAGCAGTAAATCGCTGCTAGTTTTACCGCTGCTATAGCGCCACTTTTCGGCTGCTAGCAGGGGTGCTTTTAACCCCCGCTAGCGGCCAAAGAAAGGGTTAAAAGCACCCGTGGTGTGGCGCTGCCAAATCGCTTTGCAGGTGCATTAATTTCAATGGGCAGGGCGTTTTGGGAGCCTGTACCACCCTAAAGATGCTGCTTGCAGGACTTTTTTTCCCCGTCATGCAGGCGCACTGCTCCAGTGTAAAAGCACTCAGGCTTTCACACTGGGGAGGCATGAGAGGCGCTTTTCAGACTGATCTTGTCTCCGCCCCCTCCTGTAGTTTTCAGTAGTGGGTGGAGTCTGCTGGGCCCCTCCCGCAGCTCTGCTCTCTGTAGTGTACAGCACCAGTGATGATGTCACTGCTACTTTTACATGGTAATATCTGGGGTTGCAAAGGCATTTATTACACCCCAAATTTATTTTCAGCCCTCTCCTCTCTACATCCGTTCAAAGTGCAGAATTTATATGGCTTGTCTGAGCTTTCAGAAAGGAGGGGGGCAAAAAGCTGAGGTAGCACAATGAAGAGCTAGGTGAGGGCTGATTGGGGGAAAAGGGACACACCCCCTTCACACAGCAACAGAGCTGAGGATGTCAATCACAGGTTGTGTGCTGGAGCCCTCTCCTCTCTACATCCGTTCAAAGTACAGAATGTATATGGCTTGTCTGAGCTTTCAGAAAGCAGGGGGGCGGAAAGCTAAGGTTGCACACTGCAGAGCTCGGTGGGGGCTGATTGGGGGAAAAGGGACACACATCCTTCACACAGCAACAGAGCTGAGGATGTCAATCACAGGTTGTGTGCTGGAGCCCTCTCCTCTCTACATCCGTTCAAAGTGCAGAAATGATATGGCTTGTCTGAGCTTTCAGAAAGCACAGGGGCCGGAAGCTGAGGTTACACACTGCAAAGCTCAGTGAGAGCTGATTGTAGGAAAAGGGACACACCCACCTACACACGGGAACAGAGCTGAGGCTGTCAATCACAGGCTGTGTGCCGGAGCCCTCTCTTCTCTTCATCCGTTCAAAGTGCAGAAATCATATGGCTTATCTGAGCTTTCAGAAAGAAGGGGGGCGGGAAGCTGAGGTTAAACACTGCTGAGCTCAGTAAGAGCTGATTGGAGGAAAAGGGACACACCCACCACCACACAGCACAGAGGAACAGATCTGAGGCTATCAATCACAGGCTGTGTGCTGGAGCTCCGTCCCCCTTTGTCAGGAACACTCGTCAGAAGAGATTTATGCTGAAGCAAACAAATGTCACTTAGTGCTCTGGATGGAGACAAGCACACTTGTATATTCCATGTCTGAGATTTAAACCCACTTTATAGCAACCAGCCTGACCTGGACTGTAACGCCGACACCCAATTTCAGAAGTTTGCTGCCTTTGTGCGCCCCATTGTGTGCGTGTGATAATGCCTTCTTTGCGAGGTGCAGCGAATACAGCGGATGTCACTTTTGAATAAATTGCGACACAGTTGTCTGCCGGTTTCCATATACAATGCGCAAATCAGAATGGTTGGCGGGGCCTTGAACTCGTTCCAGCGGTTAAGAGCCGTTAGATAGTCTGCACTGGCGGCTGGCTCTATTCAGCGCCCGTGAAAGCTCTCTCGGTGTCCTTTTTGTTGGGACGATTGTATTCTCTCCCTGGCAAGGACCGGAGACTGTCACAGAGCGAACGAGCTGCCAGCCCTGTGTACATATTGACAGAAATCAGGTGTGTCACAAATAAGGGTTACCTTGTTTAACCAGCGGATTATCCAATTGTTTCAGCCTGCGAGGGGTTAGTATCCGGCACGGCCAGATTTGCTTAATATAACATTTCGCCGGTGCCACTTTCAGATGCTCGTTTAACCCTTCGCCGCCTAAACAGGGTGATGTGCCCAATATATAGGAGATCAATATTCTGCCAATTAGGGTGTATTATTACCTTTTAATGTTGAAGCGGAATTGTGGACAATAAAGACAGCTTGTTTCCATTTATACATTTATAATAAAATCGTTACATTTACTTTCTCATCCATTGAGGGACACAGGTAGTCTTATAATGTCAAGTTATACTGCCACCTATAGGAGGACTGGATACTGGCAAAAAACAACTGTGTCCCTCAATGAACTCCAAGAAAAGGATTTAATGATGAGTGCAAAAATCCTAATTTTCTTTTTTGTCCATTGAGGGACACAGGTAGTCATATACTGTCAGGTTATACTGCCGCCAATAGGAAGATAGGACAGTAACAATAAATGACTGTGTCCCTCAATGAACTACATGAAAAGGATTAATTTGTGAGTGCAAAAATCCTATTTTCTTTCTTATCCATTGAGGGACACAAATAGTCATTCACTGTCAGGTTATACTGCGCCTACAGGAGAATAGGACAGTAGAAAAAAACAACTGCGTCCCTCAATGAACTTCAAGAAAAGGATTTACTGGTGAGTGCAAAAATCCTATTTTTGTTTTTGTCCATTGAGGGACACAGGTAGTAATATACTGTCAGGTTATACTGCCGCCAATAGGAGGATAGGACAGTAGCAATAAATGACTGTGTCCCTCAATGAACTACACAAAAAGGATTTAATTGTGAGTGCAAAAATCCTATTTTCTTTCTTATCCATTGAGGGACACAAGTAGTCATTTACTGTCAGGTTATACTGCCGCCTACAGGAGGATAAGACAGTAGCAAAAAACAATGTGTCCTTCAATGAACTTCAAGAAAAGGATTTACTGGTGAGTGCAAAAATCCTAATTTTCTTTTTTGTCCATTGAGGGACACAGGTAGTCTATACTGTTGGGTTATCCTGCCACCTACAGGAGGACTGGATACTGGCAAAAAACAACTGTGTCCCTCAATGAACTCCAAAAAAAAAGGATTTAATGGTGAGTGCAAAAATCCTAATTTCTTTCTTATCCATTGAGGGACACAAGTAGTGATTCACTGTCAGGTTATACTGCCACCTACAAAAGGATTGGACACTAGTAAAAATGACTGTGTCTCTCAATGAACTCCAAGAGAAGGATTTGCCCGTGAGTACAAAAATCCCTATTTTTTTCCAGTCCATTGAGGGACACATGTAGTCATATCCTGCTGGATTATACTGCTGCCTACAGGAGGATTGAGCACTAGCAAAAAACAACCCCAGTAGTCATGATCTGGGGTTGATTTACTAAAACTGGTGCACACAGAATCTGGTTTCAGCTTCAACCTTTGTGACCAAGTGAGCGGGGCGAAACATGTTAGGGGTTGTGTCTGGAACGGCGCTGGCTGAGGCCACATTCGTCTACATACAACTTGGGTTGGTGAGCGGCACCTTGCTTCTCCTAGAAACTGATTGGTTACTATGCACAGTTGTACCAGATTCTGTTTGCACCAGTTTTAGTAAATGTCCCCCCATACAGTCAGGTTATACTGCAGCCTACGGGAGGATTGGACCCTAGCAAAAATGTATGTCCCTCAATGTATGTCACTTCTGTCAGCTCATTCCCCACAGTTACAACCTGTTGTACCACATCCCCCACCCTATTATATTGTAAGCTCTTTTGAGCAGGGCCCTCTTAGCTCTCTTTCATTTTATTGTATTGTAACTGTACTGTCTCCCTTTTATATTGTAAAGCGCTGCATAAACTGTTGGCGCTATTTGAATCCTGTATAATAATAATAATAATAATGAACTTCAAGTTCAAAGATCCTGTTTTCTTTTGTTTCCATTGAGGGACACAGGTAGTCATACATTGTTGGGTTTTGCTGCCGCATATAGGAGGATGGGACACTAGCAAAAAATGACTGTGCCCCTCAATGGATTCCAAGAAAAGGAAGATTTAATGATGAGTGCAAAAATCCTAATTTTCTTTCTTGTCCATTGAGGGACACAGGAAGTCATATATTGTTGGGTTATACTGCCAGCTGAGGAGTAAAGCTAGCCAAAAGCGACTGTGTCCCTCAATGAACTCCAAAAAAAAAAGGTTTTAGCAGTGAGTGCAAAAATCCTATTTTCTTGTTCATTGAGGATCACAAGAAGCCATTGGCTATTGGGTTG
Organism: Lithobates sylvaticus; assembly: GCA_028564925.1. Classification (NCBI taxonomy): domain Eukaryota; kingdom Metazoa; phylum Chordata; class Amphibia; order Anura; family Ranidae; genus Lithobates; species Lithobates sylvaticus. The sequence goes on along the minus strand of CM053036.1, from coordinate 50,019,990 downwards.
CTGCCACCTCCAAGAAGACTAAACACTGCCAAAAAAATGTCTGTGTCCCTCAATGAATTCAAAGAAAAGGATTTAATAGTGCAAGCACAAATCCTATTTTCTTTCTTGTCCATTGAGGGACACAGGTAGTCATATACTGTCTGATTATACTGCCACCTACAGGAGGACTGGGCATTAGCCTAAATAATGAAGTGTCCTTGTGTCTCTCAATGAAAAATGATTTACCAGCTAATGTAAAAATCCTATTTTCCTTCTTGTTTATTGATGGACAAAGGAAGTCATATACTGTCGGGTTAGGCCGCCACCTACGGGAGGACTGGGCACTGGCAAAAATTGGCAGTATATGACTTCTTTGTTCCTCAATGGACTCCAAAGAAAACAGAAAAATTGTATCAAATACTTACCATGATTTTCCTTTCCTTTCCTTTTCATGTAGTATGCTGGCATAGATTGGCACCAGGAAAGGAACATTACGGTAAGCATTTGATACAATTTTCAGTTTTTTGTGTTCTACAATGAAGTTCAAAAAAAGGATTTAGCACCGAGTATGAAAGTCTTATTTTCTTTTTCGTCCAGCAAGGGACCCAGAAAGTCGTATACTGTCATTGTCAGTTAGTGTCCAGTCCTTCCGTCGGCATCAGTATAACCCAATAGTATATAACTTCCTGTGTCATGTATAAGGTTGGGTGGGAACGGGTTAAAAATAATTTTCACTTACCTTACCCCTCACTCTCTAGCAGCCAGCGCTCTTCTCTTCCCCTTAATGCTTTGGGTGGACCCTCGCCATCCTCGCTCACAATGTAGGACCGCTGGTGCTGGTCCTGCACTGTACTGCACTGTACTTGATGATGTCAGAGTGCTGGTCCTGCACTGTACTTGATGATGTCAGAGTGCTGGTCCTGCACTGTACTTGATGATGTCAGACTGCTGGTCCAGCACTGTACTTGATGATGTCAGAGTGCTGGTCCAGCACTGTACTTGATGATGTCAGAGTGCTGGTCCAGCATTGTACTTGATGATGTCAGAGTGCTGGTCCAGCATTGTACTTGATGATGTCAGAGTGCTGGTCCAGCACTGTACTTGATGATGTCAGAGTGCTGGTCCAGCATTGTACTTGATGATGTCAGAGTGCTGGTCCAGCATTGTACTTGATGATGTCAGAGTGCTGATCCAGCACTGTACTTGATGATGTCAGAGTGCTGGTCCAGCATTGTACTTGATGATGTCAGAGTGCTGGTCCAGCACTGTACTTGATGATGTCAGAGTGCTGGTCCAGCACTGTACTTGATGATGTCAGAGTGCTGGTCCAGCATTGTACTTGATGATGTCAGAGTGCTGGTCCAGCATTGTACTTGATGATGTCAGAGTGCTGGTCCAGCATTGTACTTGATGATGTCAGAGTGCTGGTCCAGCACTGTACTTGATGATGTCAGAGTGCTGGTCCAGCATTGTACTTGATGATGTCAGAGTGCTGGTCCAGCATTGTACTTGATGATGTCAGAGTACTGGTCCAGCATTGTACTTGATGATGTCAGAGTGCTGGTCCAGCATTGTACTTGATGATGTCAGAGCGCGGCCAACAGTGCACCAATGAGAAGCACCTTCCGGGCAAGCAATGGGTAAGGTGAGTAAGGCACCCTAGACTAAAAAAATTAACATTTATCCCTTGCCCTGCAGGGGGAGCCCCACTGCAAGGGTAGTTTGTATCAGTTCCCCGGTGTCCAGTTAACCCTTTCCAGGTCACACCGCAGACTCCAGACTGAATGTGAGTGACAATTGTCGGGGACAGATGGAGTCTGCAAATTAGTGCCATTAGCATAAGACTGATTACAGCAAAATGCTGATTTTAATCTTGTTACTTTTCCTGGATTTTGCTCTTTTTTTATTTATTTATCGTGCAGCACAGTGGCTGAGTGGTTAGTACATCCAGCTAGCAGCACTGAGGTCATTGGTTCAAATCCCGACCATGGCACTACCTGCTTGGAGTTTGCATGTTCTCCCTGTGCCTTTGTGGGTTTCCTCCGGGTACTCCGGTTTCCTCCCACACTCCAAAGACATGCTGGTAGGGTAATTGGCTCCTGCCTAAATTGGCCCTAGTATGTGTATGTATGAATGTGAGTTAGAGACCTTAGATTGTGAGCTCCTTGGGGGCAGGGACTGATGTGAATGTACAATATACAAGCTCTGTGTAAATTGTTGGTGCTTTATAAGTACGTGAAATAAATGAATTAACCAATGGAGTCCCCAGAGCTTGCCCTATAGCAGGGATATGCAATTGGCGGACCTCCAGCTGTTGCAGAACTACAAGTCCCATGATGCATAGCAAGACTCTGACAGCCACAAGCATGACACCCAGAGGCAGAGGCATGATGGGACTTCTAGTTTTGCAACAGCTGCAGGTCTGCTAATTGCATATCCCTGCCCTATAGGCTTTAATGGGAGTGCCCAAAAAAACACGCAATTCTCCTCCTATACTACAAGTTGAGTGCAAGAAAGGCGCACACAAACACACAAAATATGTACTATCAGGTTTAGATACACTGAAAAATTGAAGCCAAAATCCAGATCAGTGTTTCTCAACTCCAGTCCTCAGGGCGCCCCAACAGGTCATGTTTTCAGGATTCCCCTCCGATGAAACAGCTGTGGTAATTACTAAGGGAGTGAAACTGATCAAATCACCTGTGCAAAATAATGGAGAGCCTGAAAACATGACTTGTTGGTGCGTCTTGAGGACTGGAGTTGAGAAACACTGGACTATGCAATTAGATTTAGATTTACCAAAACCATATAATATGAGGTCAAACCTAAACACTCTCAATGTGTATGCAGTCAGGCAGGCCCTTACACTACATAGTTGAAGGTCCGACCGTTTGGACGCTCCATCGGACAATTGTTGTCGGATTTTCTGTGGAAAATGTCCAAAGTACAAACATGCATGCTCGGAAGCAAGGACGAGCCAGAAGCGGTCGGTCTTGTAAACTAGCGTTCGTAATGGAGAATTAACATTCGTGATGTGGCAAATTATGAAATATCGAAATGCAGCGCACAATTCTCTTTTTCTTTAATGGGATAATAACGAAGGCTTTTTTTTCTAGTGATATCAAGAATAATATTATTATGCTTTTTTTTTTTATTTGGGCAAGTTACCACAACACACTTATCCTGTAGTTTTTAGGCCCCTTTCACACGAGACGGGCTCCGCTTGCACGGAGCCCGCCTCTGTCCGCCGGCTCAGCGGGAGATCTCTCCGTTGATCTCCGCTGAACCGGAGGATGACAAGCCTCTCTCCGCTCACTGAGCGGGGAGGGGCTTGCGAGCGCCGCTGATCTCTATGGAGAGATCGGATGAAAACGGACAGTGTGTCCGTTTTCATCAGATCTCACCCGATCTGATCCGCCAGCGACGGATCTGGACGTGGGGCCATACGTCTGCTTTTGGCGGATCGGACCGGGTTGGATGTCAGCGCCCGTTCAGATCCGCCGTCAAAACTGACAGGCGGATCTGAACGGTCCGACCGTGTGAAAGGGGCCTTAAGATCAACTATGTTGGTGTCCCTTGTCAATTTTACATTGTATTTTTTAAAATGTAACTGCCTCCTCCCACACTGTCATTTGAAGTAAAACACATAGCCAAGTATTATTCTACACAATTTTTTTTATTGTGCATTAAAAAAAGAAAACAAATAAAATTAGACATGCTATCTGCTAATAGAACTTAACCAAAAAGTGCATTTTATGCATCCAAAAATATAGAAAATATACCAAATCATTATTATTCAACCAAAAAATAAAATAAAAGCCTCATGCATGTGTCCTGCTCCTTAATATAGGGGGTCAACAATGCCAAGAGTTGGTGAAAGCAGGGGAGATAATTCTGAAAATCATCTGGATTATTCTCCTGGAGCTCCCGCAGCAAAGGCATATGACATAATTGGTCCCGATTAATAAAGTAACCAATTTTTGGTCCAAGAAATCCTCCTCTTGTTCCTGGACTGGACTTGGGTCAAAGCAATAACTCCAAGGCCAATAATAAATAACACGTTATCTCCTCCGATTCCACAACATGGCTGGTTGACGAATCAGAAACTAACTGAAAAGTGCGAAATGAAAAGTGCAAAATGAAAAGCACAAAATGAAAAGCGTGAATCAACACTCACCAAACTTCTACTAACATGGAATTAGCAGAAGGAGCCCAAAGGGTGGCCCTAAAGAGCTGAAAACCAACGTAGTACGTCACTACGGTTGTATTTGTTGGCTGACAATTCCTTGCCATTTTTATACAAGACAAGTTTGGCCCTTCGGACAAAAGTCTGCGGTTATGTTGGCCAACAATCCAATCATGTGTACGAGGCTTTAGGCTCAGTTCACACCTAATGCCGATGCGGCTCACAGCAGGGGTCCGATGCGTCCTCGTTCACCGCTTCAGGTCCGATTTCAGCCCGAATTTTGGGCTGAATTCGGACCTGACATGGACCAAAAGACGAACAGGACCCCTGTGCAAATTCACACCGGAGCCGCATCGGAGATATGTGAACCGGCTCCATAGAGAGCTGATCACCACCTTCTGCTATTGCGAATTGGATGCGCATCCAATACGCAATAGTGTGAACCCGGCCTGAAGAGCTTACAGGAGAGGTGAGCGCAGGAAAGACCCCAGCTGCAGCCTCTGAATAGCGGTGTCACCTCTGTGCCGCTTAGAAGATGTGTGCCAACCACATGACTTGCCGAACAGAACTACAAGTTACCATAAGTATTTACACAGTGCTTGTTTTCAATGCACAGCCATTTGTGTAGATGTTTATCTGTGAAGGTGCCCCTTTAATTGAGTGTATGATCTCATTATGTATGTATTGCCCCCCCCCCCCCCGGGGGTCAGGCCGGGCGCTCTCCACACCATCAGACTGTGACCCCCGGATAGGATCCCATCTGATAAATCTTGCGGATTTCATTCTTTCATTATCGTCTTAGCATCTCCTGTCGCTGATCGGCTGCCAACTCCAACATGTGTTATCTCATCCCCGCAGAGTACAAGCCAAAACAACCTGTACCCATTAACCCCCGCACTGCCACGGGGCACCCGGCTGTGTCTCTTGGCCCGGGAATGTCGTGTTTACATTGGTCATGGCGTGCCAAGTACAATGCGATTTTTATTGTAGACAGCAGTCATGGCTGAACTGGGATCCCCCCCATCTGTGTGATGTGTAGTGACACGCCAGATATTTCTTCACTCCGCTCACATGGGGACACCGGCCAAACACCTGGCTTCACACCACCTGCACGCTGATGCGCGTTAAAGTACTTGCATTGACACGCATTGTGCGTTTTTCTTTTACGCATTTTTTTTAAAGAAATTCCCTTAATTTTGTATTTCCTTCCTGCATTTAAATATGGTTGCATCCCTAACACACATGGTGTGACTGAGCCCTTAATATGCAGCTTAAAAAAAAAAAGAATATGTGTGTGTGTGTGTGTGTGTATATATATATTATATATATATTTTTTTTTTATTTATTACAGGATTTATATAGTGCCAACAGTTTACGCAGCACTTTACAATATATATCTATATTGTAAAGTGCTGCGTAAACTGTTGGCACTATATAAATCCTGTATATATATATATATATATATATCTATATATATATATATATATATATATATATTTATTTTATATATAAATGTATTTTATATATATATACACACACACAAATATTTATTTATATAATATATATATATATATACACATAAATATATAAAATAAATATATATATATATATATATATATATTTTAATGTGTGTATATATGTATGTGTATATATATATATATATATATATATATATATATATATACACACACACATTAAAAAAATATATATATATTTTTTATATATTTATATATACATATTATATATAAATAAATATTTGTGTGTGTATGTATATATATAAAATATATATATATATATATATATATATATATATATATATATATATATATATATATATATATATATATTAAAACAAATATATATATATATATATATATACGGTATATATAGCTTCAAAGGTGAGGCAAACAGCACCTCGGCAGTCTTCCAGTGCATGCAATCAGGCCTTCCCAAACAGCCATACATAGAAAAGAGCCCAAGGACTGCTGCACTTAAAACGATTTATTTAGGTATATTCATTTGGAAATAAATTGCATATCGTTCCAGTTCAGCAGTTTCAGGCTGTAAAGCTTCCGCCCTTCTTCAGGTTGGAAGAAACATGTAATGACAATAGGTTTACATTTCTTTATATAGACACATTTCACACACCAGGAATCAATTAGGTACTTATTATTATTATTATTATTGTTATTATTATTATTATACAGGATTTATATAGCAATTATTAGACTATTAAATCAAAAACAGAAATTTGCATAGCTTCATCCTATAGAGAGGCAGCCATACAAGATACAATCACCCTCCAATATCCCATAGAAAAGCATTCCGGTTGTAAACTATTATATAAAAGATAAATATGTACATATATAAATATATGGAAAACCATCATCAGTGGGAATACCATAACCGTGGTTATTTCTAATAAAGGTTTACCCCCATAGATATTAAAAAAAAATATATATATACACAGTTCCACTTTAACAAGGGTGTTATCACCACCGCCATGTGATTAATGAGGAGCGGTTTGTGCCGCCCCCTCGTCTCATTAAATCGCTGTCACAGATAAGAATATTCCTGTTTGTTTGGCAGATCAGGGGCTGACTCACCTGTGTTCTCTTCCTGCCTCTAAAACACACTTTATCTGTCTTTTATAATCTTCCCGGAAAGGTAATAACTGCTTTCCCCACCCCCTCCCTCCCTCATCCATAGGGAGATGTGATTACAGAAGGACTCAAAGCAGAACTCTGGGCAGATATAAAAGACACAAATTAATGCAGCTCTGTAATCATGAATGTATCATAAATATCACATTTTTAAATACAAGCAGCTCTGTACAGCAGAGCTGGAGTGTGAGATAAAGAAGCAGCACAAGAAGCCAATCAGTTCACGTGCTGACAAGAAGCATGCTGATAGGAGGAGAGAGCAGAGCGATGGAGAGATAAGCTCATCACTGTGCTACTTATCCTTTCGTTGTCCAGTCACAGGCAGGAGGCGGGTTCAGGACAACCTGAGTTGAATGATGCTAGGACATCTAGTGGTAGAAAAAAAGTACTGCAGGTGAAATATGTGAATATTGCTCCAAAAGCCAGTTTTATTATTTTGTTTTTTAATGGGCAGTTAATTTTTTTCTTGTTTTTGGCTGGAGTTCTGCTTTAAAGGGGAACTATAGTTCACGTAGTTTGAATGGACTCTTGCGTGTTTCGGTCTGATTGTTTCATACCCTGATCATTTTGGTACTCCAATCTACAAATAAGTACATATGATAGTCTTACAATCTATTTTAAATATATGTTTGGTAAAATTAGCACAGCCGGATTTTTTTTGTTGTTGGAATAATTACATTTTTTTTTTTTTTTTTAAACTCGGTCGTTTTCAGGAGCAGAGTATAAATGGACCACGTATAAAAATCAATCAAGTTAGATCACCTTATGAAAAAATATTTACAATTTAAGACATAAATAGAATGTGAACATAATTTGAATTTAAGAACAAAAATGTTCTCTTCCATGTGATCAGACACAATGGACTCTTTGCAGTCTCTAATGATTTTAAACATCCACAATGCTTGTAGCGGAATACCATGTAATCATTGCCTAGGCTTAAGGTCAGGACGGCTGTTGCTGCTACTTCATTCCTTTTAATAAACAGATACTGTTTGTAATCACCGAGCTTCGGTAATGCTGATGGATTTTCTGCTGCTTCACCCAGAGTCAGGATTTTAATGACAGGTCCGCTTTGATTCTAATATACAGACACAAGTCTTTATAGAAAGTGTAGAATACATCTTGTGTTTATTTAGCTTTATAAGGTGCAGACAAGAAAATGTATCATCAGCAATTCCTATACAACACACAAAGGTCTATTAGTACTTGGAGTTCCTCCAGAGCCTGCGTGCTGTCTGTCTGTCCGCATAGTTTCTCTGCAGGGCTGAGATCCTGCGTGTTGTCTGTCTGTCCATCCGTATAGTTTCCCTGCAGATCTGAGATCCTGCGTGTTGTCTGTCTGTCAGGCTTGTCCGCATAGTTTCTCTGCAGAGCTAAGATCCTGTGTGTTGTCTGTCTGTCCATCCAGATAGTTTCCCTGCAGGGCTGAGATCCTGCATGTTGTCTGTCTGTCCATCCAGATAGTTTCCCTGCAGGGCTGAGATCCTGCGTGTTGTCTGTCTGTCCATCCGTATAGTTTCCCTGCAGATCTGAGATCCTGCGTGTTGTCTGTCTGTCAGGCTTGTCCGCATAGTTTCTCTGCAGAGCTAAGATCCTGTGTGTTGTCTGTCTGTCCATCCAGATAGTTTCCCTGCAGGGCTGAGATCCTGCATGTTGTCTGTCTGTATATCCACATAGTTTCCCTGCATGGCTGTTATTTGCCTGTCCACATAATTTCCCTATAGGGCTGAGATCCTGCGTGTTGTCTATCTGTCCATCCACATAGTTTCCCTGCAGGGCTGAGATCCTGTGTGCTGTCCGTCTGTCCATCCACATAGTTTCCCTGCAGGGCTGAGATCATATGTGCTGTCTGTCTGTCCATGTATTTTCCTGCTGAGATGAAATCACACATGCTGTCCATCTGTCTGTCAGCGTATTTTCCCTGCAGGGCTGAGATCCTGTGTAATGTCCATCTGTCTGTCCTCAGTATGCTTAATAGTTAGGCTATGTTCACACTTGTGCGTTGGGGCAACACACGCAAAATTGCACACTTTCCTACAACACACAGAAACACGCAGTCTTTTTGCAGACGTGCAGCAGTTCCATTTATTCATAATGGCACCCACATGCATCTTGCTAATGCCTGTGTGTCAAAACGCATAGCAACAAAGTACCATACTTTTTGGTGTGGTGCCTTGTTAAAAAAAATGGTCAGGCACTTCTTTTGAGAGTTTCTTGGATGTAGGGCAAGCTACAAGCGGAGGTGTGAATGAAACCCTACCGAAAATATAAGAAGCTAAATCTGCTCTTCTAGTTACAATGTATCAGAATACTTTATTATTCCAAAGGGAAATTATTGTATCACAAGGGAGTTGCAATTATGGTGCCTCTAGTGGACATATTAACTCACTACAACATAATTGTAATCTGATTGTGTACTTTGTAAAGTGCAGTTGCACTCTGCAAGTGCAGTTTCTCCTGAACTTAGTAAATGAGGTAAAGCTTCACTTTGCAAAAGTACCAGATGCTTGCATATGATTGGATGATGGAAGTCAGCAGGGCTTCTGCTCATTTACTAAGCTCTGGAGCAACTGCTCTTGCAAAGTGCACAGTGCATTTGCCTTCAGTAAATCAACCCCTATGTGTCATCTCTGAGCCGGCATCTCAATCCAGGAAGTTGTTGGTGATCCTGGATAAAGATGGTGGCGTCCCAGAGAGAAAAGCAGATGAAGTCATTGTCAGGGGAAATTACTGTGATCTCTATGAGAGGTAATAAATACCTGGAATTGTTGTACTAACATATTGGGCTTGATTTACTAGTTTATAAGAAGCTAAGAAGCTAAATCTGCAACTGCACTTGCAAAGTGCCCAGTCTATTTGTCTTTAGTAAATCAACTCCATTATGTAGCATGCTGCACTTACTATAACAGGATATATCTGATGACAGGTCCACTTTAAGCTCAGGCACCCAGGATTGAACATTACTGCTCATTACAGAGCCATTTTTTTTGTTCCTTGGCACTGTGACCTCTGACCTCTGACCTCTGGGCGCCTGTTAATTGCTCCTGAATTGACTCTTCAGAGGAAATCACATACACTGGAGTATATTGACCGCAGTCAGAGGTCAGGACTTGGTGTCATTGAACTCTGACTTCCATTGTTTTGCGTATCAGATCAGGAATATTCCAGAATTAATAAAGATCTCCATTGATATTTGTTTTTTCCGGCAATCGATCCAAGAAATCCCGATGTGTAATATATGGAGATGTGGAGGTGATTATCTGGGGGTTGTATTGATGCCGCATCATGTTGTGTATATCCCTCCTGACAATGCCAATTAGCTCCCATTCATCACTTACAGCTGAAGTTTAATCTCCTATCTCCTCCTATTGTTCCCTGGTACCTCCTATTGTTCCCTGGCACCTCCTATTGTTCCCTGGCACCTCCTATTGTTCCCTGGCACATCCTATTGTTCCCTGGCACCTCCTATTTTTCCCTGGCACCTCCTATTGTTCCCTGGCACATCCTATTGTTCCCTGGCACCTCCTATTTTTCCCTGGCACCTCCTATTTTTCCCTGGCTTCTCCTATTTTTCCCTGGCTTCTCCTATTTTTCCCTGGCTTCTCCTATTTTCCCTGGCACCTCCTATTTTTCCCTGGCACCTCCTATTTTTCCCTGGCTTCTCATATTTTTCCCTGGCACCTCCTATTTTTCCCTGGCACCTCCTATTTTTCCCTGGCACCTCCTATTTTTCCCAGGTTCCTCCTATTTTTCCCAGGTTCCTCCTATTTTTCCCAGGTTCCTCCTATTTTTCCCAGGTTCCTCCTATTTTTCCCTTGCTCCTCCTATTTTTACCAGGCACCTCCTATTTTTCCCAGGCACCTCCTATTTTTCCCAGGCACCTCCTATTTTTCCCCTGGCACCTCCTATTTTTCCCTGGCTCCTCTTATTCTTCCATAGTTCCTCCTATTTTTCCAAGGTTCCTCCTATTTTTCCCTGGCACCTCCTATTTTTCCATGGTTCCTCCTATTTTTCCCTGGTTCCCCCAGTCCCTGGTGATCCTGCCATGGAGGTCCTTTAGGCACTTCCTGTTAGCGGGTCAGAAAAAGCTTGGTCGGCAAATGGTTAACTTGAATGGGATGCATTCGACAGCGGTACTGAAAGTGTTGCCGCGATCACGAATCAAGGCACGTGCGCAACCTGGCTACATGCCATTGTACTAGCAGACGGTTGAGGTGGGGGGGTGGTAAAACCGCAACTCAACTGGTTAATTTTACCGACGCCTTGTCGCTTGTGGGAATGATTCCTAAGATCCTGGACTGGGCCGCCACCACTTCCTGAGTGACTGCTTTTTTCCGTGGAGGGTGATAAAACTGTGGTTCAACCACCTGATTTTATCGCCCCCTGGCTGCTCATGTGAATAATTCCCAAAGCCCCAAAAACTCTTTATCATACAAGGTCACCTCCCCAGCCGGCCCGATCTCTGCGCACCCCCGAACGCCGGGATTCCCGAAAGAGAAAAAAAAAAAGCGTTTTTTTGTTGTTTGCATTGAACATCGAGATTTATACATTTTTAATATCGCGCTTCCTTTTCTACTTTTAAAAAGTAGACAGAAACAAAACAGCATCTCTTCTTCTCTTGTCATGTATAGAGTGCAGCCGGATCAGATGAAAGGCTGATGGCTGGTGGCATTGTATGTATTTCTCTCCTGTAAACTCTCTTCCTTTATGTTGTGTTTTCTTGTTTTCTCTAGATGAGGGGGATCCCTTCGATTTGCACAAAATTCCTCTTATCAGACGCTTCTCACCGCGAATATTACATCAAAGTCTCCTCCGCCAATGTCTTATTAAATATTGTTACAATCATCTCTTTGGTTCTTACAGAATCAATGGGCGCATGGCTTTCTTCACGCTTCTTTTTTCTCTCTTTAGTACGGTAATGAGCGGCGCTGTTCGCGGCTTCCCTTCTTTTGTGCGTTCCGGTGCCTAATGTATGTGCGCCTTACATCGTCAGACGTAAAGCTGAACTACGGCCATACCTTCAGTCTTGCACAGATGTACAGGCTCCTCTCCTGTACTAAAATTGCTTACTGAACACTGTGAGCTTCTCACTGTGTGCATCGGAAGCTGCAGCAACTCGTTACCTGGCTGGAGGACATGCATTGGAATGTGCAGCAAGTTGGAGAGTGCCCCCTTTTTTCCTGACTTTCTTTTGGAGTCATCTAGCGCAGGGATATGCAATTAGCGGACCTCCAGCTGTTGCAAAACTACAAGTCCCATCATGCCTCTGGGTGTCATGCTTGTGGCTGTCAGAGTCTCGCTATGCCACATGGGACTTGTAGGTCTGCAACAGCTGGAGGTCCGCTAATTGCATATCCCTGATCTAGCGCAGTGGTCTCCAAACTGCAGCCCGGAGGCCAAATGCGGCCCTTTGCTTGCCTCTAATCGGCCCTTGGGACACTATTCCTCCCACTGACACCAGAGATGAGGCACCATTCCTCCCCACTGACACCAAGGATGGGGTAATATTCCTCCCACTGACACCAATGATGGGGCACTATTCCTCCCACTGACACTGTCAATGGGGCACTATTCCTCCCACTGACCACAATTATGGGGCACTATTCCTTCCACTGACACCAATGATGGGGCACTATTCCTTCCACTGACACCAATGATGGGGCACTATTCCTCCCACTGACACCAATGATGGGGCACTATTCCTTCCACTTACACCAATGATGGGGCACACTGACACCAATGATGGGGCTACTATTCCTCCCACTGACACCAATTATGGGGCACTATTCCTTCCACTTACACCAATGATGGGGCAAAGACCAATGATGGGGCACTATTCCTCCCACTGACACCAATGATGGGACACTATTCCTCCCACTGACACCAATAATAGGGCACCCTTTCTCACAATGACACCATTGATGGGGCACTATTCCAGGCAGCTTCCTTGGCTATAAAGGATAAGGGGGTTTATTTCCACTTTAATGTTAGTTTAATAGCCTTTCTAGCATGCCTTAAGTGCATTCAGCAAGCTGCTGTAAGTGTTAGGGCACCTTAAAGCAGAACTTCACTCTCTCAATCAACACTGATTATTTCGAATTCTTGTGCTTCTAGGATTAGTAAATAGATAGGAAAGTATATCATATTTACTTGTTTTGAAATGTTTTTTTTTTAACATTTCTTCAGTTACTTCCTGGTTTCTGGCCTAGGCAAATGATGTCATCCATCCCAGGAGTCCTCAGGAGGGGTTTTCTCAGCTAAGCACATCATCCTGCTTACACATCTGAACTAAGGGCAGGTGGATTCCAAGAAGTAAATGCTACATGAATCATCTGCCCTTACTCAAGATGGCCGCAGACAGAAACTGCTAGGGGGGTTTTCAAAGGTTCTCAACAAAATAAAGCATGGAGACATGGATGGATGGGAGGGTTTGCTGTGGATATTAAAAAAATAATTAAATAGCGTTTTTAGTTTGCGGTGCTCAGGTACAGTGAAGTTCCGCTTTAAATTGGTGTAGGTTTTACCAGTGGTATCTTAGGCCATTCTGGCATGCCTTAAGCACCATTGAACACCTCTTCATGAAGCTGCAAAGCTCTGCTAAATAGTGCTTTAGGCATGCTAATACTGACCGAGAAGCCACTTTGGCATGTCTTATGCACACTTTAGTTTACCTTAAAGTGTTACCAAACCCAGGACCCTTCATTCACTATATCTGGTCTCCCACAGTACACAGAACATGGAAATGCAATTATTTGAGTAAATATAAATGGCTAAATACCTTTTCTTATCAGCAGTATATAGCAGTCTTGTGACTTCTATCAGTGTCTGGTTAAAGCTTGTAGGATGTATATAAAAAAAAAAAAAGCTTATACGGTGAGCTTTCATTCTAATGACTGTCCTATGAGGCTGCAGGGCCCCTCTGGACAGTGCTGATTGGCCCTGTGCTGATCACATGCACCCTCCCAAACTCTCTAGCAATACACACCAGACTGAGCATGTGCAGAGTGCCCCCAAGGCTCTGTACTATCAGGAGATAGATTGGGGACAGCAAAAGAAGGGGAGCATCAGAGAAGACAGGATCAAACAGCCTTTTTACACAATTTAGAGGATTAACCCCTTTGGTTCCACAGTGAGTATAACAAGCATGCTTTACTGCATATAAACACTGATTTTGGTGTTGTGGGTTTAGTAACACTATAAGTGTTACTTGAATATGGGATTTTGGTTGATAATGAATCATGGCCCCTTTCTCGGTGTATAGTGGGTATTTATTGTATAAATGCATACACAGGGGAAGATAAATATGCTGGTTAGCTGTGCAGGCTGTACTGACCCTAGCCACTAGGGGGAGTATCTTGAAATATGCGCATGAAACACATTTACGAAAATATGGAAATAGTGGGGCATGTAAAAGCAAGAAAGATCGCCATCCGGTAAGTAGTCAGATCATGCGTTCGCAGACAGCACACCGTGGCTTCCCTTTAAGACAAGAAGCATCAACAGCTTTAAAGCCGTGTTTAGGCAGACGGAGCTTATTGGCCGCCCATGCTAAGCTGTTTGACAAAATGTTTGGAATCTAATTAGTTTGACTTCAAAGGTGCAGCACTTTGTGCGATAGCCGCGGATTGATAGCAACTAAAGAGAGTTAAATCTGGCTCACCCTACAGCAGAGTGACTTCTCGCCTCGCTCACCTCTGACCGCGCCGCCATAACCGGGGAAGAAATTACAGAGCCTTGAATTATCCTATTGGGTGTGTTCACTCTGATGTGTCATCAGTTTACCATGTGATACAGTTTGTGCTGTGCTCTGGTTCCATTCATTTAGATAGGCACCCCAATGCACAACTACAGGACAATGCCCCCCGAGCTGGTTGTGTTAAAATAAAAGGGTCCTGTCTGTGTTTTCGTGTGTTCAAATAGATGTAGCCCAATCACTAAAATCTCATATAAAACGTTAACAGTTTTTATGGGAATAATCCCTGCCTGGTGATCCTGCCATGAAGATCCTTGTTCAGGCACTTTCTGTTTTGGAGTGACAACACTCTGACCCATTCTCCCAATTGTGCTCCTGCGTTGTCACCCTGTTACATGAGCCCCTGCTGGGAAGTCTACATGTGGTTGGTTGAATCCCCACCCATAGGTTTCAGTCCTCGCCCTTCATCATGTTCAGTCCTCGCCCTTCATCAGGTTCAGTCCCCATCCTTCATCAGGTTCAGTCCCTGAACGTCATCAAGTTTAGTCCTCGCCCTTCATCAGGTTAGGTACTCGCCCTTCATCAGGTTAAGTCCCCGTCCTTCATCAGGTTCAGTCCCTGAACGTCATCAAGTTTAGTCCTCGCACTTCATCAGGTTCAGTCTCCGTTCCTTCACCAGGTTTAGTTTGTGCCCCCTATCAGATTCAGTGCCCATTCTTCATCGGGTTCAGTCCTCGCCCTTCATCAGGTTCAATCCTCGCCCTTCATCAGGTTTAGTCCCTGTCCTTCATCAGGTTCAGTCCTTGCCCTTCATCGGGTCCAATCCTCACCCTTCATCAGGTTCAGTCCTCGCCCTTCATCAGGTCCAGTTCTCGCCCTTCATCAGGTCCAGTCCTCACCCTTCATCAGGTCCAATCCTCGCCCCTTCATCAGGTCCAATCCTCGCCCTTCATCAGGTCCAATCCTCGCCCTTCATCGGGTTCAGTCCTCGCCCTTCATCGGGTTCAGTCCTCGACCTTCATCGGGTTTAGTCCTCGCCCTTCATCGGGTTTAGTCCTCGCCCTAATCAGGTTTAGTCCTCGCCCTTCATCAGGTTCAGTCCCAGTCCTTCACCAGGTTTAGGTCATGCCCCCTATCAGATTCTGTCCCCATCCTTCATCAGGTTTAGTCCTCGCCCTACATCAGGTTTAGTCCTCACCCTTCATCAGGTTCAGTCCTCGCCCTTCATCAGGTCCAATCCTCGCCCTTCATCAGGTCCAATCCTCGCCCTTTATCAGGTTCAGTCCTTGCCCTTTATCAGGTTCAGTCCTTGCCCTTTATCAGGTTCAGTCCTCGTCCTTCATCAGGTTTAGTCCTCGCCCTTCATCAGGTTCAGTCCTCGCCCTTCATCAGGTTCAGTCCTCGCCCTTCATCAGTTCCTGCCGTCTATCAGACTCAGTCCTTGCCCAAATTTCATTGGGTCAAAAGGTAAAAATATCATTGTCCACTTTGGGAAGTAGCCCCCATAAATATTTGAACATTGTCAGAATTTCAATTTTTTGTCTTATACTGAGTTGTAGTTTTCATGGCGACAAAATTTTCACATCCTCGTTTGCGAACCCATTACAAAGGACTGAATAATGCTTTTTATATATAGTATGCTACATTTATTTATATTTATATTATTTATATATGATCTATTTTATCATTTATTTTATTACAATTTTTTTTTTTTATATTTGTATATTTAAGTCTAAGTTCATCTTTGTTCATCTTTTTTTTTTCTAAATTCAAGCCCCCCTATGTACCAATGTAGCATTAATGTACTTCTTTTGCAAATATAATATACAGACGCTTACCTCACTCTCTTCATAGCTGTTTAAAAACACTTATTTATTACTTATGCTTTACTTCCTGGTCAGACTTTAGGTCATGACACAGGAAGGAGTTGACTAGCTGAGGGTCGACGATGCAGGCAATAATAGATAGAAAATTAGAGAAGCTGCGCTAAATAGTCCCAATTATTGCAGGAAAATCTTAATTGAAACGACATGTTATTGATCAACATATAGGCTGGAATAAATCCTTTTCCTAGTGGCACCACAGTGGTTCAAACCAACAAGTGCCCCGCCACCTTAAAAAAAAACATGCTTACAGGATGGCAAGCAAAAAGGGCATGTGGCTATAGCCCAACCAAGGCCTTTAACTTACACAGATCATCTCTGTCTGAGTATCACAGGACGAATTGCTGTAGGTCTCCCAAGCCCTGGCCCTGTTATGGAGTCCGATGATGCAGGGGGTGTGCTAATGAGATCAGCTGGTCAACTCCTTCCTGTTCCTGTGTCATGACCTAAAGTCTGTCCAGGAAGTAAATCAGAATAATAGATAAGTGTTTTTAAACAACTATGAAGAGTAAGGTAAGCGCGTGTGAAATAAATGGAAAACTTTTATTTACTTTTTACTTTTCAAAGAAGTACATTAATGCTACATTGTTACATAGAGGGGGTGGAATAAAAAGAAAAAAAGTAAACTTTGTATTTTTATTAGCATGTTTATATATATATATATATATATATATATATATATATATATATATATATATATATATATATATATATATATTTTTATATTTATTATTTGTTATCTATTTTTATTATTATTATTATTATTATATTTATACAATTATTAAATATAGTTATTTATATGTATTTATTTTTCTACTTTATTTTGTATTTATTAATAATATGTTTATTTTATTTATGTATTAAGTATTTATATTAGCATGTTATGTTTATTTATATTTATATTAATATATTTATTTATTTATTTTATTATATATATATATATATATATATATATTTATATATATATATTATTTATGTATCTATTTTATGATTTTATTTATTTTTATATTTAGTTATATATTTATGTATTCATATTTATGTTAGCATGTCATATTTATTTATATTTATATTATATATTTATATCTTCTTATTTATTATATATTGAAGTAGAAAGAAAACCCACAATGCATGTAAAAAAAAAAAAAAATGCAGCGCAAGTAAAAACTCACATCAGCGCTAGCATTGGGATGCCTTGCCCAACTCCTTCCCAATGCTTGGACAGCACAAGAACAATGATATTAAACGCAGGTTGTTGACACCATTGTACTTTGTTGCTCTGAAAAAAAAAAAAAAAATACAGAATTCTCGATTTTTTTTCAGTGCAGTGCACACGCAAAGCAATGTAAGGTGAACGCACCACAACATTCAAATGAGAAGCAGGATTTTTGTTTCAGGTGGAAAAATGTAATAATTTAGGCACAGTTCACGCAGATGCGACAGAGCGCGTGTGTTTATATGTGTGCCTATGCAGCCCATTTATTTCAATGGGATGTCCTATGTGTGTAAAACTTGCATAAGAAGTCCCTGGCCCTTTTGCAAACTTGGAACCATGTGTTCCGGTGCAGCAAAATGCCGCCCATCTACTAAAACAGAACGAAACGCAATACAATGGAAAAGAGGAAGTTAAAAAAAATTTATCAAAAAATTTGTAAAAAAAAAAGTGACCCACGTAAAAAAAAAGTAGCGCAAGTAAAGATAAAACCCAGTTCAAGAACACATGGAAACATGCTAACACACTAGCGTTGTGATGTGAATGGGCCCCCAATTACAGCGTCTTCTCTGACAGTCCCGTGTCATTAGGAGAGAAGAGATGCACGCGGGCTGTTTTGTGAGCACAGAGGACGCCGCCATGCATGGCTCTTCTAATGACACGGGACGTCTCATTTAATATGCACAGTAACAAGGAGAAGTAGGAGTAGGTAGCGCAGCAAGGTCGGCTTGAAGATGACCGAGGAGAATGCAAAGAACAAAGTGATTCCCCCCCCCCCGCCCTCCCTCAAAGCCCCCCTTGTCAGCCCCAGGCTAGGAGGAATGAGGATGCTGCTTTATTCTGGGTCCTGTGGCAGCACTAATTGATCACCGGCGTGCGCACACTTCTCATTGTCTGTCTGTCTTCTGCTAATGGTGGGCTGCCAGCTAAGTGCGCAATGTGTTTCGCTCAGGCTACGCCGGCGCTTCAGATTTAAAGAGGCGCCTTGTCGCGGGACGGCCGGTCTCCGGGGTCTTTGTATAGGCCAACCATACTTTCCAGACTCTGCGTCCCCCCTCTCTGCTCCAGCCGGCTCCACTTAGATTCCAGCGGTGCCCCCGCGGCCAGTCCAGCAGGCTCAGCTGTCACCGGCTTTCATTCCCATGCCTGGCTCTCAGGAATGTCATTCATGTGCTGGCCTTTATCGATGACAATCACCCCCATTAGCCGAGGAGCCCGGCCATCATTTGTCAGCGCAGCACGGGAATGAGGGGACGGAGCAGGGGTGAAGGACGCAGATGGGTCTGCATGGTGTTCTTCACTCAACAAAACTTGGAGGGCGACCAAGCTGTGCTTTAATGCTGCATGTCGACTGGGGAATCCATGGTGGGTGAAAAGGTTCTTCCTTACTATTAAAGGAAATAACTTTACAACCAAAAGGGAACCTGTACTGAAATGAAACCTTAATGGTCCATTTATTCCTTTGCTGGACGATCTCATTGTGCTAAAAAAATAAAATAAGCACATGGTCCATTTTTTGGTAACTAAATACACTGTGGTATGTTGCCATGCATTGTGGGTGTGCCATTGTAGGTGCATTTGGCTGATGTCTCATTGAACAGTAAAAGCCACCGCAGCCATCAATAGCACTGTTGTATGTTCAT
Source organism: Lithobates sylvaticus (assembly GCA_028564925.1). Taxonomy (NCBI): domain Eukaryota; kingdom Metazoa; phylum Chordata; class Amphibia; order Anura; family Ranidae; genus Lithobates; species Lithobates sylvaticus. Next base: position 50,000,733 of record CM053036.1, on the reverse strand, counting down.
TCATGTTCCAGGGCTGTGCAGGAACCTGCAAGCAGATGGACTCAATATGTTATGACTCTGAGGTTGGATGTCATATATCCAATAATATATCTTATATATCTAATATATCCAATAATAATATCCTATGTATTCAATGTATCCAATAATATACATTATCTGATATATCCAATAATACATCCTCTATATCCAATATATTCAGTCATATATCCTCTATATCCAATATATTCATTCATATATCCTCTATATCCAATATCCAATAATATATCCAAAAATACATCCTCTGTATCCAATAATCCAAAAGAGAGAGCGGGACTTATGGGCTTTGAAAAGTGAATGCACAATGAAGGTTTTATTTCGACATTTGGGCAGAGGTACAAGCTTGTCTTCCTCAGGACTCTATATTCAATAATATATCCAATATATCCAATAATATATCCTCTATATCCAATAATATATTCAATATATCCAATAATATATCCTCTATATTCAATATATCCAACAATATAGACAACATCTCCAATAATATATCATCTAGATCCAATAATATATCCTCTACATTCAATATATCCAATAATGTATCCTCTATATCCGATATATCCAATAATATATCCTATATGTCTGATATATCCAATATATATCCTCTATATTAAAAATATCCTCTGTATTTAATAATATATCCCTTATTTCCAGTATATTTTCTGTATCTAATAATATATCCTGTATGCTATGTGGATAGAACCAGAGAAAAAGCCGCCCCCTATGGTCTATCTCTCTGCGCTCACGGATCAGAGCATTAAAAAGTTTGATACTCAATAAATATATAAATATAAATATATAAAATATAATATATAATTAAATGAGATAGAATATGGATGGATTAAAATGTATTCACATACAAAGTAAAAGCAGCCACTATATAGTAAAAACAAGTATGCTGATATGGTGATATTTTAAATGAGTCCCGACATTCCCTGAAAGAGGATGCTGTCTCTTTAAATATCACAGCGGCGCTAAAAGAACTTCAAGAGCCAAGTTCATCAATATAAAATCATGAATAAAGTCTGTACGTAGTGCAGTTTAACCAATTCTTTCGGTAATCCAGTGATGAGACTTCCACCCAGCAGTAATCGTTAACACCACGTGCTGATAAAAAACTCGCCCCTTTTGGGGATACACTCACCAGACAACAGAAATAAGTAGGCACATCAACCAAAAGCCCAGTGGATACTGCAACCTCTAAACTCTGTTCGCCTTTCCTCCGCCTGCATGCATCAGAATGGTGCTTCTCCCATACTCTCCATCATAGAATAAACAGAATACAGCGGATAGCGTAGTACAGTTTGGAACAAAAAACGGTTTTTATTCAATGTCCCATATCCCCCCAAGTAAAATGTGCGTACCACAATGTAAATCATAAATGACTTTGTGTATAATAAAAGTTGCACTCTGCCTGTGCAGTTTCCGTCCGCCGGAAACTGTGCCTGGAGACCGCCGTGTAGAAGATCAACATACACTTCCTGTCTCGGCCGGCTGGAGCGCACTCTGGAACGCACCGCGTCACTTCCTGCGAGGCCACGACCCTGACGCGTTTCGTCACTTCCGGACGTCGTCTGAGGGTATGTTGATCTTCTACACGGCGGTCTCCAGGCACAGTTTCCGGCGGACGGAAACTGCACAGGCAGAGTGCAACTTTTATTATACACAAAGTCATTTATGATTTACATTGTGGTACGCACATTTTACTTGGGGGGATATGGGACATTGAATAAAAAACGTTTTTTGTTCCAAACTGTACTACGCTATCCGCTGTATTCTGTTTATTCTATGATGGAGAGTATGGGAGAAGCACCATTCTGATGCATGCAGGCGGAGGAAAGGCGAACAGAGTTTAGAGGTTGCAGTATCCACTGGGCTTTTGGTTGATGTGCCTACTTATTTCTGTTGTCTGGTGAGTGTATCCCCAAAAGGGGCGAGTTTTTTATCAGCACGTGGTGTTAACGATTACTGCTGGGTGGAAGTCTCATCACTGGATTACCGAAAGAATTGGTTAAACTGCACTACGTACAGACTTTATTCATGATTTTATATTGATGAACTTGGCTCTTGAAGTTCTTTTAGCGCCGCTGTGATATTTAAAGAGACAGCATCCTCTTTCAGGGAATGTCGGGACTCATTTAAAATATCACCATATCAGCAATATATCCTGTATATTTAATATATCCAATAATATAGCCAATATATCCAATAATATATCCTCTATATTTAATATATCCAATATATCCAGTATTCTATTCAATAATATATCCTCTATATTCAATATATCAAACAATATATTCAATATATCCAATAATGTATCCTCTATGTCTGATATATACAATAATATATCCTTTATATTCAAAATATCCTCTATATCTAATAATATAGCCTCTATTTCCAATATATTTTCTATATCTAATAATATATCCTCTATATTTAATATATCCTCTATATCCAATAATATATCCTTTATGTCTGATATGATATATCAAGTAATATATTCTCTATATCCAATATATCCAATAATATATTCTCTATATTCAATAATGCTCTATATCTGATATATTCAATAATAGATCCAATAGATCCTATATATATATATTCAAAACTATACAGTGCAGGACTATTTTTGGATAGGGTTGAATCCTCTGTGTGGTTTTACTTGCTATTTGCACCCCATTAGGGAGTTTTCTCCTCATTTCCTGTCTCAGTGATCATACAGGAAATTAGAAATTGCACAGACCGCGGTAAAACGCAGACAGCGGGTACGCTATCCTCCTCTCTTAGTTATGTACAATGATAGTGCCTTAGGCCTAATGCACCCGGAGCGTTTGCTCAGCTCTGAATGTCTTTTCTGCTGACAGGAGAAAAGCTGCTTAAAAAAACAAGGTAAATGCTGCATATTGCACGCACGTTTAGGCACGTGTGTATATGTTCATGTGCGTCTTTGTGCACGTTTGTGCGTTAATACATTCCATTGACCAGAATATTAATTTATTCTGGCCACTGGAATGCATTAACCTATCCGCTCGTGGATGCACACAAGGATCATGCGTCTGTGCTTATGCAGGTAGCGGCGTGCGCCCAGGTAAAGCCTTGTGCAGCAATTGATTTCTATGGAGGTTCTGTGTGCAGCTCCCGGGTGGGGAAATATGTCTCCATTTTTCGTTGTAGGGCCAGAAAAGTGAATTGGTTGGAAAAACGGAAACCCTTTGCTGCGGCAGCAGGATCTCCGGTGGAATTTGATGGGAATTCTGCTGCTTGTGGTTGGGTGGTTCCTTTAAGCCGGCGCCCTTTACGTGACACTGAGCGCTGAATAGACACTAATTACTGATCCCGGGTTGGGAATGAATTGGCTCTCGGCACCTCTGCCTGTGTACAGGTGGTCACACCTGACTGAGCCTCGCTCATGGCTGCCTGGGAGGACAAGGATATCACATGGCGGCTGGGAAGCAGGGAGATCCCGCTGTAACCTGACCCCCCCCCCCCCTTGTAATTACCTGGACTGCACCCAGCTGCCGCGTCAGGAAATCTGCGAGGACTGGAGATGCCGCCAGATGTGGGAAACACCTCGGACAATTCCAGCTCATAGAATAAAGCCGGCCACACAGTGTACAACCTGATTGGACAATCTCCCTGCTGTCAGCTGTAAGGGATTATTTGCATTTGCCTTCATTTTCTTATCCAATCAGGTTGGACTCCATCGGTAAGGCTCCATTCACACTTTGTACGACTTGTCATGCAACTTTGTCTAATGACGACAAGTTGCACCCCATGTTTTTCAATGACAATATGTGCGACTTAAAGTTGCAGCGACTTTAAAAAGGTTCCTGCTCTACTGATCTGACTTTCATGTGACTTAAGTACCATAGACTGCAATGTAAACCCTCAAAAGTCACATAAAAGTTGCACCTGATGCAATTATTATCCATTATCAATGGTCAAAGCCAAAGTCGCTTCCAAGTCGCACCCATCCAAAGTTGCACTCTAAAGTTGCCTTACTTTGGAGTCCTACAAGTGTGAATGGAACCTAAATCTAAATTGCACATTGAGATTGTGATGTGGGGGGCCTGACTGATGTTTTCAAGTAGTGACAAAATGGCAAATCCGCCATGGAGGGCCCATTGGGATTTTTTTTGTTGCACGTTAACGTGCTTTGCATTAAGGCTGCCCATTGAAATGAATGGGCCACCGATGTATCCTAACAAAATCGGATGTGACCTTTCTTTTGTAACATACTGGAGCATTGCCTTATGCCGCGTACACACGATCGGATAATTCCACCAGCAAAAGTCTGATGAGAGCTTTTAGTCGGAAAATGCGACCGTGTGTGTGCTCCATCAGACTTTTGCTGGCGGAATTCCAGCCAGCAAAAGATCGAGAGCAGGTTCTCTATTTTTCGGACGGAAAAAGTTCAGATCAGAAATTCTGATCGTCTGTACCAATTCCGACGTGTAAAATTCCTACGCATGCTCAGAAACAATTTGACGCATGCTCAGAAGTTGGACCCCATTCTGTTGTTCTAATCGGTGCGACTTGAGTCGCTCCAACTTCAAAAACGGTTCCTGCACTACTTTTGGTCTGACTTGCATTGACTTCTGTTAAGGAAGCTGAATGCAAGTCGTGCCGATGTCCAGGTGGGGTCCGACTTTGAAGTCGTCCGGAAGTCACACAGCACTTTAATATATATGGGCTCTGAGGCTCCACTCACACCACAGAGTGTGTGAGTCGCTCAAAAAGGAGCAGGAGCTTCATTTGAGCGACAATGTCGCACATTGCGATTTGCCGCAATTGCAGCGCATTTATCGTGGCGCCATTGGGGTGATACTAAAGTGGTTGTAAAGCCACTCTAACCTGTATATACCATTAGCACTGCCTTCTATTGTAGTGTCCCCCCTCTGTGTGTGATTTATAAAAATAAATGCTGCAAATACCTAATTTCACTGCCGAGATTGCGATCACATGACTGGCCAGCTTTCTCCTTTCTTCCTCTGAGAGATGCAGTGGGCGGGGCTGAGATTTCCCTGCTGACGTCAGTCTGGAAAGGAGGAGGAGAGAGCTGGCTGGTCATGTGATCGCAATCTCGGCTCTAAAATTAGGTATTTGCAGCATTTATATTTTTAAATCATTCACAGAGAGGGACACTGCAATAGGAGGCAGTGCTGATGGTGTATACAGGTTAGTGTTATGAGAGCAGCAGGGGGGGGGGGCGGCTCACACACAGACAGAGGGGGGAGGAGGACACAGGAGCAGTGAGAAGAGCAGATAGCAGGCTGCAGATGACAGAGGCACATAAACTGACCACGGTATCTGGTCTTAGCAGCCATGATACACCGTGGTCAGTTTTCAGAGGGGTGGGGAGAAACTGTCAGGATCAGCCAGGTTTTTTAGGTGTTATAGGGGCCAAATGACACAGGACAAGCACTGTATCAAATAACATGCTTTAAAGGAGCAGGATCCAGCAGGATTTTTTTTTTGGGGGGGGGGGGGGTTAACAAACGCTTTAAGAACTAATGGCATTGCACAAGCATCCAGTGATTTGGACTCGCGCACAGAATCGCTGCAATTCCAATCGCTCAGGTGTGAACGGAGCCTTTGGCAATGCAGCTTATATCTGCTCATTACATATGCAGGTGCTGCTTCCTACTCAGTACTGCTGAACAGTGACAGTGATTTAGAGCCCATTGACGCATGTCCGTGTGTGTGAATGCGCGCATGTTAATGTTGCATAACACATTGCTGTGCACTGAGTTAATGTAGCCCATTCAATATGAACGCACACGAGCAGACAAAAAAATAGTCATGTAGCATTTCTTCCAAGGCAGTGCACCACAACGCACGGTAGGATGGTATTGTGCGTTGTGGTGTGCTGTAACGCATGGGTGTCAGAGCTGCATTGCCTTAGTGCTACAGGGTGCCATTCAAAATGATTGGCACCACAATGCACTAACGCACAAGGCTACATGCCGAAACACATCCTGTATTATTTTGTACCACACCTGGATTAATAATTTATTCATGGCTGAAGATTGAGCTGCCAGCTTTCCTATATCTACAAAACACATATGTCTTAATGTCTGTTGCCTTAACGCGTGCGTGTTACTGCACCACAATGAAAAAAATGTGCTTCATCCCTTGATGCTTTTATGATCCTGGTTTGACCGGATTGGAAAAAGACTCGCTACGAGGCTAACAGCCACTAGGTGGCGATGCTGAGCACATTCTGTAATATACAGATGACCACTAGAGGGAGCCTTTTCACATCTGTACATGTTATATGATAATTAAAATATGGAAGAACAAGTAAGCCGAAATATGAGATTTATTTAGAAAACTTTCAGTACATATTAAGGATTCCAGAAAAATATGTATTATCTGAAGTACACGCATACAAATAAATGGCATTTCATTTTCAGCCCACTTAGTGAAAACGTCTTTTTAAACTCTGCTGTAAATCTGGAGGAATGGGATGGGCTGTGTGCTGCCAGTGTCACTCGGGATTCTGGGTAATCAGTTCTTCAGCTCACATGAACAAGATGGCGTTTTCCCAGTATTATATCGTTTGTGCCGGGGGTGTTGTCTCAGTGGCAGTGATAACAGAGCGGAGGAAGTCTCATCCCCTCGAGCAGCTCGTATCACAGAGGCTCCTTCTCCCCGGTGGAGTATCTCTGGGAGCGATCATGTCGAAGCGGTGACAGCGCTGGTTGCACGCTCGCTATCAGGAGATAATGGCGTTTCCCGGCGGTGATACCTATTCAGCTCCCTCATTTGTCTCTCACCTCGTCTGGCTTATTACTGGTAGTTGCAGTGTGAGATTGCTGAGCGCCCATACTCGAGCATCAGACACATTTGCTGCTTTCTGCGTCTCTTATGTTGGAGAGCACTTGGAAGGAAGATGAGAGACAGCTCCGCTCCCGCTAACGGCACCTTCCTGTTGTGTGACGCCACTTCGCTCTCCCTCCTCAGCTGCTCCTTAGCTTATTGTGTTTTGTCCCATACTCAGAGTTCAGATGTCATAACACCTACCTGTAGACGGCACCTGAAAATGCCAAAGTGGCATTCCCCACCTTGCGCCCTGCTGATGTCATTAACCCTTTGTGAAGGTGTGAGCTGTATTCTCTGAATGAGGTGGGACGTTTTTATTTCCACAGAGGGGGGACTGGAAAGTTTGGATGTATATACATTTTACAGGGATTCCTTTTTGTTTTATTTTTGACTCCTTTCTGATTCCCCTTCCCACACTCACTCATCCCTTCATTCCTCTCTCCCTTCCTTCCTTCTCTCCTCCCTCCCCTCCTTGCTTCATCTCTTCCTTTCTTTTTCCTTTTTCTTTTCTTTTTTTTTTTTTTCCTTTGTTTTCCTCTTCTTTCCCTTTGCTTTCCTTTCCTTCCCTCTCCTCTTACTTTCATTTCCTTTCCTTTCCCTCTCCCCTCCTCTCCTTTCCCTTTCTTTTCCCTTTCTTTTCCTGTTCCTTTCCTTTTCTTCTTTTTCCTTTCCCCTCATTTCCTTCTTTTCTTCCTTCGTTTCTTTTCTTCCTTCCTTCCTTCCTTCCTTCCTTCCTTCCTTCCTTTTCCCTCTCCCATTTAATCTCCTCTCCTTTCCTTTCCCTCTCCCCTCCACTCCATTTCCTTTCCCTTCCCTTTCCCTTTCCCCTCGTCTCCTTTCCCTTTCTTCGTTTTCCTTTCCCCTCATTCCCTTCCTTTTTTTTTTCTTTCTTCCTTTATTTTTTCCTTCCTTTCCCTCTCCCATTCCCTCACCTCTCCTTTCCCTTACCTTTTACTGTTCCCTTTCCTTTGCCTCTCCCCTCCTCTCCTTTCCCTTTCCTTTCCTGTTCTTGTCTTTCCTTTCCCCTCACTTCCTTCCTTCCTTCCTTCCTTCCTTCGTTCTTTCCCTTCTCCTTTCCTTTCCCCTCCTTTTCTTTCCTCTCTCCCTCCCTTCCTTCTTTTCTTTTCCCTTTCTTTCCCCTCCCTCTCTTTTCTTTCCCTTTCCCTTTCCCTTTCTCTTTCCCTTTCCTTTCCTTTCCCTTTCCCTTCTCTTTCCCCTTCTCTTTCCCCTTCTCTTTCCCCTTCCCTTTGCCCTTCCCTTTGCCCTTCCCTTTGCCCTTCCCTTTGCCCTTCCATTTTCCTTTCCTTCCCTTCCCTTTCCTTTCCTTTCTTTTCCTTTTCCTTTTTTTCCTTTTCCTTCCTTTCCCTTTCCCCTTCCCCTTTCCTTCCTTCCTTTCTACTTTGCTTTGCTTTCCCCTCCTTTCCTTTTCCCTTCTTTTCTGCCTTCTGAGGAGAAGAGGCGAGTTGCACTCCCCTCACTGCACACATGCTCCAGATCAGTGTCTTGAAAACTGTGGACTGTGGCTTAATGTCTCCCATTTGTGCTCCTGTGTTGTCACCTAATTCTGATGGAGGCAACAAAGTCAGTTTCAAACTTTTCAAATCTGCCGCTTTAAAAAATAAATAATCCCTGTGATCCTGCCATGAAGGTCTTTGCTCAGGTGTTTCCTGTTATAAGGTGACAATGCTCTGTCCCAGTCTCCCAATTGTTCTCCTGCGTTGTCACTCTGTCATAGGAAGCTTCTGATTGAGACTACAAGTGCCCATTTCAGCACACATGATGCAGGCATTGCCTACTGTTCTCACCACCAGGAAGCCCACCCTGAGAAATGCCACGCAGACATCGCTGGAGTTCATGTAGATAGGAAGTGGCTGCAAACAGACTGCAGGAGATCAGCAGCATTGAGATGTAACAAAAGAAGGTGAAAAAGATTTTTCTATAAAATATAAAAAAAGAAACGGCGGTGCCCGTATCTCAGATGCGGCGATACACAAAGTCCACATAAATGAAAATGATGACGGAGGAAGAGAAGCCCTCGCTATGGTTTCTCATGATTCTCTAGTAAAGAATAAAAATAAAAGAATAGACGCTGCCAGGAAAAGAGGCAGAAGAAAGGGAAAAGCAGCTTTGTCCTGGACTCGAGGGGAGTGCTGCGTGTGAGCCGGGACTGGGGTGGTCCGTGTCATAAAAGAATGCGCTTAGGTATCAGAACAAGGTGGGAGTGCGTCCCCTGGGAATCTGCTACCTGGAGATATGCGGCTGCTTCTCACACACTTCCTGCCGGGAAAGATGCGCCCAAGCAACTCAATCAATTATTTTCATGTCGGCTTTAACAAAAGGAGAGGCATTCAGCTTTACATCAAAACTACAAGTCCCAGCACACCCTGCCATTGTAGCTTCTGTATCTGTGCTGTGCTAGTTTCATTAATACATACTGTATAGCCCTATCATAGCAAGAATATAATATATATGATACAACTAAAGTCTCCAAATGAGTTACTTTGTGATACAAGCCTCATAAAATGAATAAAAAACTTGCTATACCTCCCCTGACTGAGCCAAATCCTCCTTCATCTATATCTCACGCGCTCCCCCTCCCAGACGCTGCAGCTCACGGTGGGAGGGTTTTGCCAGCGGGAGGCAGTGCTGCCAATCCAGAAAACAGTGGCTGGGACTGGGTGTGGCAAGCTACAGCAGTGACAATGCTGATAGCCACGCCCCCTACAACATCTTCTCCTCCCACTGTAGTGTAAGCAGACACAGCCTACATGAGAGTGAGAACTTTACTCTGAATTCAAGATCAGCGCAGCATCGTTGTCATCGCAGGAAGCTGCATTAGTCCTGGATAACTCTATGAATTGCACAGGAATGAGCTGATCATTCCTGTGCGATTCACATATGATTCGGTGCATTTGAGCCCATTCATGCGCAAAGTGTGAATGGGGCCTTAACGTGTTACTACCCCACAACAGGAAAATTAGTCTGTATATGCAGTAAAGCATGCTTGTTATACTCACTGCGGAACCTAAGGGGTTAATCCTCTGCATTGTGTAAAAAGACTGTTTGATCCTGTCTGCTCTGGTCCTCCCGTTATTCCGCTGTCCCCAATCCATCTGCTGATAGTACAGAACCTTGGGGGCACTCTGCACATGCTCAGTTTGGTGTGTATTGCTAGAACATTTTTGTTTTTTTGGGAGGGTGCATGTGATCAGCACAGGGCCAATCAGCACTGTTCAGACGGAGGGTCAGGGGTCCTGTAGCCTCATAGGACAGTGAGAGCAGAATGAAAACTCCTCCTACAAGCTTTAACCAGACACTGATAGAAGTCACAAAACTGCTATATACTGCTGATGAGAAAAGGTATTTAGCAGTTTATATTTACTAAAGCAATTGCATTCCCATGTTCTGTGTACTGTGGGAGACCAGATATAGTGAATGCAGGGTCCTGGGTTTAGTAACACTTTAAGCCGGCCATCCATGGATCGAAATTTAAACAGTTCAGTGGGGACCAGACAAATTTACATCCATGTATGGGCACTGTGGTTGTACAGAAGTCGATCTACCAACCAACTTCTATGCAACCGATCTGCCGAATTTACCCCGCAATCAGAATATAATAGCTCAGCGGGAGGATTTCCCCATCCACATCGAGCGTGTATATGGGGGAATCAAGTCAGTTTTTTTTTTTATTCAACATGCTGACTCATCTATGGGCTGCCATAGTCTTCTAGGTCCCGTTAGACCCCGTTCACATTTCCACATTCCCGATCCTGCACAGAAAACACGCACTTGCATTTCGGGAAACAGGCTGCAAAAATGCATTGTGCTTGCAATGCCATTTAAATGTTAATGGGACCCCAAGCAGGGGTAACAGGCGTGTGTTTTTTGCATGTTTTGTCACATGACAAATGCACTGTAAACGTACAAAAAAGTATGGTAAAAAAACATGCGCGCTCCACTCCAAAAAAAGCACTTATTGGGGCGTTTGTTGCTCGTAGGGTAGCCCATTCAAGTGAATAGGCTGCCCTATGTGCTATGCACGCTAACGCATGAAAAAAATGCAACAAAAAAAAAAATGCGGCCGGGAACGCAAGTTGTAAATGGGGCCTTACTTATCACAGGGTCTTTAAAACTGAACTCCAAATAAACAGCTAAATGCACAGGTAACATATACTGGCTGTTTTGCCTGCCAAATGATTTGTATCTCTCTCCATCCAGACCCAGTTTTTACACAGCTCTGCCGCACAGCACAGACCTGCCTTGCAGGACAGGAGACCTGCTGCAGTTCAGTAACAATTCCAGGTCTTGTCCCTCCCCCCAGACGGTGACTGGACAGTGAATGGATAAGCAGCAGACTGATGAGCTTATCTCTATGTCACTCCGCTCTCTCCAACTATTAGCCTATTCATTGTTGGGAATGACCACTGCAGCACACTTGAGTTTCTCATTGTGCCCTATGCCAGTCTGAGTTCTGCTGCACAGATGATGTCAAGTCAAATTAATGTACTTAGTGTATTAAAAAAAATACATGCAAGGATGAATAAATGAATGAAGAGCTGCACTATGTTATGTCTTTTATCTGCCTGGAGTGCAGCTTTAACCTCACACTTGGCTGGAATGCTGCCTGTGGTATTTGGAATGCTGGGACTCCTGATAATTGTTTTTGCTTTCCTTCTGGAACGCTATTCTATAATACTCTGAATGCCACAGACCTCTGTTTAGCGCTAGTATTGTCCAGAGCATTCAGCCGCATTGGCCCAGGATCATATTTTACCCCAGAGGAACCCTTGAAATAGATTTCAGGTCTCAGGGGACGTCTGCTAAGACTAGTTCATTGGGATCCTTGGAAAAATGCCCTTTACATTGGTGATCAGTAGGAAGAGTGCCCATCTTACAGTGGTGGTTTGATTGCCACCCTTGCGATCCTTGCAGTCATGCCGATAGCTCTGGATCTAGAACTAGGTAGACACCATCAAATGGAAGGTCAACTAGCAACAGCTCAAGGAACCACTAGCAATCTCTTGAGGAACCCCAGTTGAGACTGGCTGGTGTCGTTTCTTAAAGAAGAACTAAAGCCAAAACATGTCAGTCCTTACCCCCGCAATGTAGCTGAATCCCGGGTCAGACGGTTGCTGAGGGTTGCTTTGGATCCGAGCGGCGGAGCTATGGACTCAAGCCTCCATTGCGGACTGCAGCAGGCCACGCCCCCTAAAGCCAAAACTTAATAAAGTCATCCAAAGGTCCCCTCAGTTGCTTTCCCATATACACTACAGGAAGGGAGAGGAAATCCATCCAAATTGAGGGGAATCCCTTGTTACCAGAACTAGTGGTGACCACTCAAAATTTTTTACCCGACTGGGATTCTAACCCCTCTACACTCTAATATGGTCAAAGAAGGTAGAACGTATGGTTATAGCACATAGAACCTATGGTCATCGAACATAGAACATATGGTCATAGAACAGATGGCTGTAGAGTATACTATCATAGAACATATGATCATAGAAGGTAAAACATATGGTCATAGAACATATGACCGTAGAACATATGGTCACAGCAAACAGAACATATTGTCATAGAACGTAGAATACATGGACATAGAACATGTGGTTATAGAGTGTAAAACGTATGTTCATAACATGTAGAGCATTTGGTCACAGAACATAAAAACATAAAGGTGGACTTGGGACCGAACATATAGTTATAGAACATATGATCATAGCACCATAGAAAATATGTTCTTAGAACATAGGACACGTGGTCACAGAATATATGGATATAGAACACAGGTCATCTGGACATGTGCAGGATTTCTATATGACATGAACTGTGGACAGTTGTACTGACTACTGAGCAGTAAGAGGGGTGAGCAGTCAGTGGGAAGATGGCGATGGCTTTAGCCCATGGGGGTGGTTGGTGGAAGGCCTACCTTTGTTCTAGACTGCCACAGGTGAAGCAAATTGAATATGTAAGTACATACAGACAATAATGACAAGAAGTAATTTTTGGTTATCACAGTATTTGTTTTCTGGGCTTTAGGGTACTGAATCACTTGAGGATGAAGTAAAGGTCAGCAATGTTGAAAACCACCATTACTTGTGGCCTTCTCCAGGTCACTTTGGAAAGTGTATTTTACAAATGGAAACACTTATGCCCCGTACACAGGGTCGGAATTTCTGACCACAAAATCCTTCGGATTTTTTCAGACAGATTTTGTCCAGCACTGGTGTTGCATACACACGGTCGGACAAAGTTGTCGGAAAATCCGATCATTCCGCACGTGGTGACGTTCGTTGCGTACGACGGAACTACATAGAGGCTAGTAGCCAATAGCTTTGGTCTCGTAATTTGATCTGAGCATGCGTGGCGCTTTGTCCGTTGGAATTCTCTACACACGATCGGAAAAAGTCCAATCGGATCTTGTTGTCGGAAAATTTGAGATCCTGCTCTCAAACTTTTGGTCGGAAATTCCAATGGAAAAAGTCAGATGGAGCCCACACACGGTCGGATTTTCCGACAACATGGTCCGATCAGACATTTTCCATCGGAATTTCCGACCGCGTGTACGGGGCATTAGTCTTTGAATTGCTTGTATCAATTATTTATATCACCATATCATTTCAACCCTGAAAATGGTCATGAAAACATTTTTGGAACTACACTAGTGCCAGATTTCATGCCTCGGCCAGTTAACATCTCCAATTGGTTGAGGGCCGACAGAAGGGAGCAAAAGCAGCCCAAAATCACCAGACCGATGTGCCCAATACAGGGTTCTCCTAACCACATCCATGTTCCATTGGGGTGGGTTCTCTATAGAGGTAGAAAATGTCCCCTTTTCACATATTTAAATTTAAATCGGTAGCTTTTATTAAACGAACCCCTGGTGATCCCACCACAATGGTCCTAGTTCAGGCACTTCCTATATTACGGTGACAACACTCCCAGTTCCTGTCTCCCAGTTTTGCACTGGTGTTGTCTAGTGTCTCTGAATTTTGAACCTTTGTTGTCTCTGAATTTTGCACCTGTGCTGTTACCTGTCTCCCACTTGTGTTCCGGCGTTGTCACCTTATCACATGGGCTTCTGATGGAGGCTACAGTTGGGCAATTTCACCACACATTACACAGGCATGGTCCAACTGTTGTCACCATGAGGAAACCCATCCTTAGAAATGCCATGTTATCATCAGGGGGGTGCATGTAGGCAGGAAGTGACCGCAAACAGGCTGCAGGAAATTAGCAGCACTGAGAGGCAAAAGAAGGAAAAAATATTTTTATGTGAAAAAGTTGATCCACAATGAACAGAGGTTACATCAGCTTTAATAAAGAGATGCTGCGTGCACTTTGAACAGCCAATCCTGTACAAGGGAAATAAAAAAAAAAAAAAGAGAATAGAGTGAACTTTCAGCAAATTGCATTTTCACTTTTTATTTTAAAGTTTGCCAAATCATTTTTGGCGTGGCTTTCACATTTTCACAGACGTGCCTTTCTGTGTTGGCCTGACAGAATTTATTATCCAGATCTGCAGATTCTCCCTCTAGTGGCCAGATGTATGTCCGGAATTGCAGTTCCCATCCCTGCTGAGATAAAACCAATAAGAAACAAAGGCTTATTGTTGTGAATCAGTCTGGGCTGACTAATAGATGTACAATGAATGAGAGCAACTTTTATGCTTAATCACCACTGTAATGCCAAGTAGGAGACACGGCCTTCATATTTTATGATGTCGACATTGACGTGTATTTGCAAACATAAGATTTTAAAACCTGAATATATTCTGATTAGAGGATTTGTTTTAAAATCAGACCTGTCATCAGATATAAGTGTTCATAATAAGTGCAGTGTACTTAGTAATATGTCAGTGTAACCCTTCCAGGTATTTATTACTGCTCACAGAGACCCCAGTACTGCCCCCTAACAATGCCTTCAACAGCTTTTCTCTCTGGAAGGATAGCGCCATATTTGTTCAGGCATCATCCATGGTCACATCATCTTCCTGGACTGGACACTTTTTGTTTGGATATACTATATAGAGCATTTATTTATGGACTTTTGCATTAGCATCAGCTTATAAGCCTTTATAACTCTGTAGTGTTTGTACACCACATTAAACCTGGGGTAGGCATGGCCTTGATCATCGGAGTTTGCAATCTAGAGATGTTAAAATAAAAAGTTGAATGAATTCTACGTAGCATTATCAAATTATTAAAATTATATATATATATATATATATTTTTTTTTATATTTCATAAAAAAATTATATATATATATATATTATATATATATATATATATATATATATATATATATATATATATATATATATGTTTTTTTTGTATTTTTTTGTATATATATATGTGTGTGTGTGTGTAACAATAATTTACACATATATATATATATATATATATATATATATATATATCTAAATGTGTGTGTGTGTATATATATATATATATATATATATATATATATATTATTATTAATAAATGATAGATAGATAGATAGATAGATAGATAGATATAGATATATATATATAATGATAAATAATATAACATACAATGGTATATAATTTATTTTCAGCTTCTTTTTCTGGATCTGAAAGATACATTTTAGTGGACAGTAGTTGTTCTGTGCGGCACTGAGGTCCTGAGTGGCCGTAGAAAATTTAACATGGCATGCCGAGTTTGGCCATTCAAATCAATAGGGGTGCGCCACAATCAAGAGCCAAACGCTAGCGCCACCTTAGCCCCATTGTTTGACAAATAAAAAAATCAGGAGGTGGCAGGATCGCCTTCTGAACGCTGGCTTGCCTCACTTTGAAAAGTAATTCACCGCAGATTGCATTTCAAAAATGGGCTAGCGCGAACCTAGACTAACTACAGGAAATACACAATGGCAAGAATAAATATGGATTGGTCTTTGTGAAAGTTTTAATTGTTGAATGCAGACATTTAACCCGGTGTAAGTTGATTAGTTACACGGGGCCTCAGCTTTGGAACTCCAATATCACCAACAGGGCTGCGCATAATATCCTGTATGTGTTATGCTACAGGTTAGGTGCAGGAAAAGAAAAAAAAGCTAGTGGCACTCCGTATATTCAAAGACTAGAAACGTTATTGCTCTGGACAAACCAACAGAATATTCCCACCTGTGAGCTGACGCGTTTTATCCACAATACTGGGCTTCATTGTGGATCTGTGTAGTTAAGCCCAGTCTTGTTGAGGAGGTGTTCCCAGACGGGAAACTTCTGTCGGTTTGTCCACAGCAATACGTTTGCTAGCGGTTAAATATATGGCGTGGCTCAGTCTTTGACATGCAGGGTGTAGGACAACCCCCGGCCAGTATCCATTGTCCCCAGAAAATGACCCAGATAAGGGTTTGGGAACACCAGATTTTATTCCTTTACATAATAGGTGTGAATGGAGACTGGACACACGTTGATGGAAACTGGAAACATGTCGAAGGAGGCTGTTGGAAATTAGGGACAAGTTACGTGAGACTGCTAGAGATTGCTCCCACTGCTGGGACACAATATGTATGGTTAGCCCTAACCCTAAGTACAAAAGGTCCATGTTCTGCCCTAGGGCCGCAGGTTGGGTACCAGGGGTTTAACCGATGAAACTGCCCTGTAAATTAACCTGTATAGAGCTTTGGGTCTCTGCTCAGGCTTCTGTAGCCATGTCCGTTGGATTCTTTTATGGATGCAGAGTAAAGAGTCCATCCTGATTCTGTGCAATATGTAGGTATCCCAATTGTCACACACCGTACAAGCCAGTTCTTCACACAAGTAGTAGCAGCCTTTGGGGTGGCCCAGTCTAAGCCACACCCCCAATGCGTTTCACCCCTTCTGCAGGACTTAGTCATGTAGGTCCTGTAAATGATTCACTCATAGAAATTAGACAAGAGGTGTTGTGTTCCCTTTCCCTCGAAACGGGTAGATGATTGTGTTCAAGATGTCTCATCAATCTCTTTATGCTTTTCACCTGTTTCCCTGTAGCATTGGCTCAGCCATGTATGTATTGAGGTCCCATAGCTCCATCTCTGAACATATCAGTTGGGTGAAGCTGGCGTTTTACTACTGCCATTCTTCCAGTTCAAGCTAACTATTAACGCTGTCAAAGCTGTTTTGTGCAATCTACCGGCATGAAAGGAGTTAAGAGATGCACCCTATGCATCAGGGATTGAGTAGCAGCTCCAGCTGTTGGTTGCAGTGCTCATTCCCTCTTGTTTGTGATCTTAGTGGTAATATTGGTGTTTCTCTCTCTCCCCCCCCCCCCCCCTGGTTTATTCATTACCAGCTTGGCCGCTCATCCTCCAAATCCAAAGGGCTCCCACCAGCAGAAGCCTAAGGTATCAGGCTTTACCGTCTCCTGGCCCGTGATCTTCTCGGCAGTTCATGTCCCATAAGCCCTACCGAATTTGGAAATGCATCAGTTTTTTGGTGTCATTTACAACGCCATCATTTGCTGCAACCTCCGTCACCCCCCCCCCCCCATTCCCTTTCCACTCCCCCCTGGACACCGAAAATGTCACCCAGATAACTAGTAGCTACCCTTAGCGAGGGCAATGGTGTGTGCAGGTCCGCAGCCGCCGCAGTCCACGTCCATTAAAACCCTCTCCGGGCTCCATCCATAACAACGCCATTGTCTTGTATTGTCTGCTGTCACGAGTAATGATAACTATCCATCAGTCCTCGTGGTTTTTAAATGAAGATAAATGGAATGAATAAAGCTTGTTTGATGCCGTCGCCACGGAAAAGGATTCCAGAACCGCAGCTGAAGATATGCTATTGTGATAATTGTGAACTTCCCGTAGCGCGACGCGGCTAATATTTGTTTGACCTTTTGCTGATGTTATTTAATTGTGCGCCTTTTTTTTTTTTTTTTACGTTTCATAAATAACAGCTGACATTTTCCGATTTTACGTATACGTTCGGCAATGGAGTAATTCAAAGCAACTGAGCCATTCCTGATTATATCTATATATACAGTAGATAGATAGATATATATATATATATATATATATATATATATATATATATATAATAGATAGATAGATAGATAGATATATATATATATATATAGGTATATCTATCTATATATAGGTATATCTATCTATATATATATATATATATATATATATATCTATCTATCTATCTATATCTATATATATATATATATATATATATATATAGATATATAGATATATATATATATATATATATATATATATCTCACATGGTAAAGACTTGGAAGTCTTTGATTTAGGAGGAAACAAAAAACGAGGGTTGGAAATCCCGCGTAACTCCAAGGCAAGGCATATTAAAACTCAACACACCTTTCATCTCTTAGGTTCTACATCCGCATATCTTTAATTTGCTCATCCTTTAGCACCTCTATGATAAAGAACCCGGTTTCTCGCAGCCAGGGCTTCCTTTTTGGGAGGATGTGTAAAATACAAATTCCGGATTCCTATGCATGAATCACAAAGATTATTATTTAATTTTTTTAAAGTGGACCTGTTCTAAGACTGAATCCTTAAGAATTCATCAGCCCTTTATCTCTGTATCATAGCAATAAATAATCGTAATCAGATCTCTACACAAATGTTAGAGGCGTCTTACCTACATTATAAATCGCACGCTTAAATTGATGTTACCTGTGAAGTGAGCGGTCAACGCTTCTTGAATAACGCAATGCTTTTAAGATTACAATTTAAAAAAAATAATATATTGTCCCAATAATTGACCTAATAACGTGAAACGCCACCCCTGGTGTTTACTCTGCAATTTATCGCCGTTACGACACCCCCTCTCCCCCCCCCCCCCCCATCTTCTGGAATATGCGCATTGATACAGCCCGTGTTTGCAGAGCCATTTAGACAATGATGGCTTTTCCCTTTGTAAATAATAGATCACTCGTCCCACATTCAGATCTAATAGTGCAGCTTGCTGCCTCTGATTCAAGGACGCCGTGCATCTGCCTGGTAGATACACTCCACCAGAGGTCTCCTGCCAGCTAAGTGCGACCAGGCCAAGTGACTTTTCTCAGCCCCGTCACCAGGCTTGTCATGCCCCATGCTTCTCCGCTCCGTCGGAGTACGGAATCGTTTTTTGTTTTTTTTGCCTTTGCTGCTCGACTGTTGGGGGTTTCACCAAAAGCTTCATTGAAAAACCCCAGAAAGGGGAGCGACTGAACCATTAATAACGCAGATAAGAACTCTCTATAGAAACCCTATACAATATCCTATTGCAAATTCCTTTTTCACATCCCGTCACAGCGCGCTTGTTCCTAAGCGTATATAAATCTCCGTATGCGCCGAGTCTTTTAAATATATTTTTTTCTTTATACGGCACACAAAGCGTTTACACAGTTTCCTTGTTTTGTGGCCAGTTAAAGAATAAACGATTACATAATAAGATAGGAGTAGTAATTGCACTTACATATTTGTGTTCAGTGAGAAGACTGTCTGCCATTCAAAAAATAAAATAAAAAAACAAACAAAAAAAAATAAGGCATAAGGGAAGCATAAAGTGAAAAAAAAATAAAAAGACAGTTCAAAACCAAAAAAACTGCCTTTGGGAAAGGCTTGTGGATATTTTTATTTTAAATTCAAGCAGATGGGTGTAATAACATTGCGGCTCCTGCTAAAAATACAAAAAGCCTCCTGCCAGAATAAGCAGGCTAGCTTTTTTGTTCCTTGTATTTTTTCCCTTCTCACCTGAGGGTAGAATGTTATTCCTAACTAAATATATCCATCATCTTTTTCTTTTTTTTTTCTCTTCTGTTTTATCGCTCCCACACTTACACGCACTGCAGAAGATCCGAGCGTTTCAATGTTTTATTGCATAACGTCAGTTACCGCTTCCAAAAGCCGGTCTGCTATGTCCACTGTAATGCCATCCCATCATATAGGTTTTTTAATTTTATTGTAAAGCTTTTAATAACAGCAACACAATGATTTTTTTTTTTTTTTTTTTTTTTTTTTTTTGCAACATTGCATTAGTTATCAGCTTGTAAATTGTGCATCTTAATTTAGATATAGAAGAGAAAAAAGTAATAGCATTAAAAAAAGGGCAGTTACATTTTTAGATTATTCCTTTTTCTTTAGTTGACATGTAAATGTATGCATCCAAATTTATTTTCTTGTGTATATGGTTTGTTTGTTATGCAACAAAGTCACATGTCAAGCATCTTATTATTTGGTGATTTATCTTGCCCATTCTTGGCTGTCTTTCTACTATTAATCCAGTGCCGGCACGGCTTCGACAGCTGATATACCTGTCATCTGTTGTGTTGCGTCTTTGGTCATAATAAAGTGAAGAAAATGCAAGAAAAATATAGAAAGAAGTTAAAAAAATAACAAGCATAGTTATAATTTTTTGTTACATTGTATCCGAATTGAATGTTCCTTATTGTTTAGTCCAATATATCCAATACATTGTTCCTAAAGCCACTGAGAAATTATAGGCACTGCTTTATGTTAAGACTGCTTTATGTTCTACGTTTATCCAAAATAAGCAATCCCAATTTTTCAATTTTTGTGCAATGGCTTTTCCACTAAATTCTACTCCTAAAATGAATCTAATTTCCATTTGGATTTTCTAATGTTTTACCACCATGGACTGTCACAAAGCAAATGTTTTAAAACTTTGCAAACCAACATCAGTGACATTTTCGGAGGGGGGGGGGGGGGGGGGGAGAAAAACATTGACTGTCCGCTCTAAATTGCAGTTGCAGAATATTAGAAACTTGTATTAAACTTGCGGCGTGTTATCGTGGACGTGAATTGTGATACTTTGTATTACACTCTGGGATAGAGAGATAGACACAGGATTATAAAAAACAATTTCTAGGCATTTCTAGATGATAAATTTAATTTTCTTTGCTATTTGGAGGCCTGCTTTGAAAATGCAATTGTAATGAACACATTCACAACCGGAGAATAGATTTACCCTTGGCTTCAAATGGTTGACGTTATCGGGTTCTGTCATTCGTTCCTTCCTATTTTCAAGCTGCTAATTGATGTTTTTGAAGTCAGCAAGAAAATTGAGGGAAATGTCATGTGTGAACCAGTGCGGAAGTTAATAAGATTGACTTCGTTGACAGAATCTACAATGAGCGAAGAGACTGTATAATGGGACCACTGCGAATTCGTGCGCTCTCTTTGGAGTCAAAATTGACACCTCATGCTAGGCCGGGCGGTCGATAGAAAGACGGAACATTTGGGGAAGGATCTTAATCTCGTCTTCTCTTCCCCCTCCAACTTTGGTCTTCAGAGCTTATGTGGTGGCGCAAGCATCTGTCTGTCCAGAGGGCATTCTTTCTGGACTGAGCCAAATCCTTCTCTAGGTCTCCCAATGCCCACCAACAATGCAAATTTCTTATGCTCTTTTGAGCTTGAAAGGGATAGAACCTTGAAAAGGTTAGATTATGGGGTATCTCAAGCAAAGATATACTAATATCGGTGTGGGTTATTTCAAATGCCTTGGCTTGGGTCACCAAATCCCTTAGCAAGTCTAAAGAGGAGCCCAAGTGGGTTTTTCAGCAAAGCCTTTTAAAGCGAATAAAAAAATGCTAATGGTGGTATCTTTAGCAGAGAGTGAAAAAATATAAAGGCTTCAAAATCTCAAGATAATCTCCTTTCTAACAAGAAAAGGCGGAAAAGAAAAACTTTCAAAAATGAGTCCATACATTTGTAGCTTAATTCTGCACTAATATTGGGAAGTTTATTGGATTTGCAGCCAGTATAATTATGGGATAGATTAGCTGTGTTTGGTTGAGCGCTTCTGATTATTTTTAGGCCTTCAGGGAGAAACGCTAAAGCCTTAATATGTCCACTACCCCCAAGCGGTCGGTCTTTGAAGCCACCGCTCCAAATGCGGTCTTGACTAGCGCGTGGCCTCCAAGGATCATCAGGCAGACACTATCCTCAGAATATCCAATTAATTTCATGGGCACTGATCAGTTAGCGCCTCTCTTTTTTTTTTTTTTTTTTAACCATTCTCGCCATTTGAAATGCAAACACAATGAAGGTTTTTTTTTCCGCCATTGGTCCACGTCCCTCGGTTAAGCTGTTGCCGCGAGCTAAGAATTTTATCGAGTGATGAGTCCGGAAGGCTGAGCCGATAAAAGGTTACACTACGTGATTTGCATGGAAAAACCATCTTCGGATTTATGAATGTAAAAAGTTCTTTAACTTTTGTTTGACTTCTTTTGCCCTTGTACGTATGGATAGGGTCCAACTATAAGGTGGGAAAAAAGGGGGGGAGGGTGTTCTGTAGGGTTGAAACATGTTCGTGTTTCGGTTTTTGTTGAATCTTTTAGCATGCTATTCAATAGATTAAAGATGGAGTCTTTCATACCGTTTGCGATCTTTTCCAGTTTACCATTTGATTTGAATCTGTAGAGCGCGAATGGTTTACGTATGCTTGGAAAGGAATGTAACACAATCAAATTTTATTCAACTGTTTAAAATTGGATGATAGGTGCGCTAGGTGTTATTAAGAATTTAATGTACCACCAAGGGAATATTTTTATGCTACCTAGCTGTGGACATTTATTATATTGCGTATATTTCAGATTTGTCATGAACCCGAGCGCTAATCCTAATTCGTGTGAAATTACTTAACAAATTAGCATTGTTGAGTGTATCCAGTGCAGGAAACTTGATATAAATCCCACATCCGCGGGCAGTTCACACAGTGCACTTTAGGTGATCTCATCTTAAACTCCCATATATCTCAGCTGAATGCAGAAAATGGTGGGCATTCTTTGTTGATGCAAAGATCCAATAGACATTTTTTTTATCCCTTTCTTGATCTCTAAAAGTATTTTTTTTTTATTTAACAGCCGTAACGTGGGTAAAAAAAGCAAGGGGAGGGAGTTCCGAGCTTCAAACCGTTGTAATGTAGGAGGCAGTCTGCATAATGCTTGCTGGAGTCTTGACATATTTCACTGGAAACATTGGTACCCCTACCAAATGTGCTTGCAGAAGGGACAGGCAAAGCTGGTTACCCAGTTTGCTTCCTCCTTATTCTCGAGCTGTCTGTGATGAGTGAGGCAGGTGACTCCCCGTGGCTGCATTTTCATGACAACATGCCATCTAAAATTGCAGCCCTGTTGATCAATCTTCTGTACGTGACAGCTTTGCCGCAAGGCCTGGGTCTTTGAGAACCAGCTCGATGCCTTTTCCCTTCTTTTTTTCCTGCACTAATTGGGGAAAGTTTTTCACTGCGCTTGTGGCATAAGAAATGCTTTTGAACATTGTCACAATTGAGTGTTGACTTCTTTGGAATTGCAAGTAGGTTAAGTATCAACATTAAACACAAAAGATAATAGTTTGAAAAAAAAAAAAATGTATTAAAGTGGGCTTGGGAATTTACAACAATTGAGTTATCAAAAAGGTACATTTTCTTTCCAAAAATAAAAAGCATTTAACCCAGAACCACAAAATATATTTTTAATAAAAATATTAAAAATGTTTAATTGCTTTATCACAATAACTGAAAGTGAACAATAAAATATATTTTGGTCGTTTGCTTTACATGAAAGTAATAGGACCCCTCACAGTAGGGACATCTTTTCTTTGTCATCCTCTTCCTTTTTTTTAAATTATGAAACACATGGTGAATTTGCATATTTTTACAGGAAGACACAAATAAATATAATGTAAAAAAATATTTTTAGATCATATTATTGTTATTATTATTATTATCATTATTATTATTTACATAACAATAAAATCTAAAAATGTAATTTTACTTTTATCTTATATATTGTAAATATTATTTTACTATACAAGAGCTGACCATGCTAAACTGCTTTTCTAGTTTATATTCATCAAACAGGTTGACTGACGCATTTTAGCTCTGCAACGTAACGCAAATTGATTTAGTTAAATTCTTTATTTTGCACCTGTAAATATATCCAGGGTTGTGTTTGATTTGGCACAGCTTTCTCTGAGCTCTTACGAGTGGATGTGATCGCTGAAAATCATAGATTAGATCCAATGCATCTTTTCATAGCTGCAAAATGTTCCTTTTTTTTTTTTTTAATGTCCTCGCTCTACACTTGTCTTTATGTGTTGTAAACACATTAACAGTTTGCTTTTATGGTTCGCTTAAAATGCTATCAAATATTTATACAATCAACGTGCTTCAAAATGCTATTGAAATCTTACAGTGTCAGGTGCCATTCTCCCCCTCAGTGAGGACTGAAAAGAAAATGTTAATTTTATTTTTTTAAAGCTTACATTTAGCAAAGAAAATGATTGACAAAAAAGAGTAGAAAAAAAAGGTGTCTCTCTTTTTTTTTTTTCAAAGCATACTGGTTATATAATTTGTTTTGAAAACTGTAATTGGTACAATTAGGAATTTCACCCACACCCCCATCTAGTTGAGAAATAAATTACAAAAAAAAAAAAGAGCAGACATTTTATATAATTAATTTGTTTCCATTGTAAAATTCATTTGCTAAAAAAATTGCTTTATTAACATTATCAAGCCTATGACTGGTAAGACATCAGATCAGACACGACGAGTATGAAGGGCAGCTTAGGGAGAATTGGGCTTTAAACCCTCTGCAGATCGGAGTTAGGATCAAAGGAGCTTGTATTATGTGGCTGTGTGAGACTTTGAAGTCTTGACTGCACCTACAGCACTCATTTCATCAAGTTCACTAGTGTCTTAATAGCAGATCAATAAGTTTCAAAGTCGGAGAGTTAATTTGAAAGTAGTGCTGATGCGTTCGTGCTGGGGAAGCAGAGATATTGAGGAGGAGAAAAAGCAGACTATTTAAAACTCATGAGTGTGATGCGTCCTTAATAACTGTTATTGTACTTTTCTAAATCAGATTGGAGACGTAGAAATATTTTAACCTTTGCATGTAAAATAACTAAGAGCTTGGGAATATTAATTTACAGACAAACATACATTTATATATTTTTTATTTTATTTTATATCATTTTAATCTAAAAAAATTGAAGCTAATATGCTTACTGTAGTAATTGTTGCTTTTAAATAATAATATACAGGTAAATAAATATACATAAAATCTCTCTCTCTCTCTCTCTCTCTCTCTCTCTCTCTCTCTCTCTATATATATATATATATATATATATATATATATATATATATATATATATATATATATATATATATAATATAGATAGATAGATATATAGAGATATATAGAGATAGATAGATATATAGAGATATATATAGATATATGTAGATAGATATTTTATGTATATTTATTTACCTGTGTATTATTATTTAAAAAACTATTTGTTAATTTGGTAATTCATTGCAGCCACTATTTTTTTTTTCCCCGGAAACGACTGGAATTGCATTAGTCTTTTGAGATCAATTACATTTTTTAACTGTATGTCCAGATCATTTTTTTTATTTTAATAAAATATAACAACTTGCTGTTTAAAAAGAAAATCAAGTTTCTTTATGTTTTGGATCTTCATAGTTGTCTAAAAAGTAGTAAGCAGTGCTGCTATTCGTTTTAATTCCATCAGTTTCATTGTATTCCAGTAGTAACTTGATCTGAATCCATGTTTATGTTATTAAAGGTGTTCCCCGGATCTTGCAATGAGCATTTTAATTCTTATCCAGCCTGGTAAACAGAGGCAGGAGATTAAATTGTTTGAAAAAATCTAAACAAATATAGTATTTAAACATTAGTGAAAGTTCTCTCGGACAAAAAAAAAATGTTTCAATGCTAGACTGCGATTTACGGCGCGTGAGAAAAAATAACCATTTCAATTGTCTCTTTTTAATTCGTGTTGCCAATGTATAAAATGGGAATTGCAGCAATAGAAAAGGCTGAGAAGGAGAGATAATGGTAAAGCTTTTAATTCTGTTTGTGTTTTTGCCCCTACCGCCTTAAAACCATCTGTACTTGCGGAGTAAAGGAGGGTGGGTTTTTGTCTTTTATTTTATTATTTTTCTTTGCCTTTTTTTTTTTTTTTTACCAGGGGTCAAATTCACACCCTTTCGTAACAAACCTCTAATTTAGAATGTTCATCTAAGGGTTCTTAATGGTATTAGAGGCTATTGGTGTGGACAGTGGGAGCAGCAGATTAGCCACATAAAGCCTTACAGAGGCGATTCACTGGGAAGATTAAGTAAAACATCTGTTATTTTACTTATGCAATACTTTTTTCTAACATTAAGATGGATGTTAAAAATTGGAGGATAACGTATATAATATTTTATAGATGGCAAGACTATGGGAATAGTAGAAAACGTGGAAAAAGAGCAGTGTTCTTTGCACAAAGGTTGACATTGCCGGTCATTTTGCTGCCATTCCATTTTCCGCCTTGTTGATTTTTTTTTTTTTTTACTTTTATGCTTTGACGAAAATTGTGGCCAGATAAGCTCTGCAGCCTCACAGTTTATTTACTAAAGAAAAAAAAAAATACAATCCAAGATCACGAACTTACGTTCACAATTGTTTGTTTCTGATATACTTCCCTTATAGTACTTCCCTCCACCCACATGGATGGACATGTTTTGTCATGGGTTTGTTAGTAGGCGATGTCACAATAAAGCCAAATGATGTTTTTTTTTTTTGTTTTGTTTTTTAAAGAGTTCTTTAAATGTAGCACTTCATTCAGAAGAAAGTCTGATAAACCCCACTTGGGAACTGGGAGATGAGAGTAAAAAGAATTTGAGCTGATAAAGGTGTTTCTTGTCAAATTTGCGTGGGAATTTACTGTATCCTCTTATCTAGGGGGAAAATGATGGAGGACATTTAAAATTAACACAGATGGGATTTTTCAGTATGCTCCTATATTTTTCTTTTGCTTTTTAAGATATTGCTATCGATTTTGTTAATAATAAAAAAGACAAACACTTACAAACATAAAAACATGGGAAAAAAACAGCACAGCATGGCCAAAACTCTTTAGAAAAAAAAAAGTATTTTTTCTTTTTTTTAGCAACATTCAAAGAAAAAGCCCCATAACAAAATGGTCCAGTTTATTCCATAGCACTTCACACGTAACGATCTCTACTTCATTAAAAGCATATTAATCTGTTCCCCACTCCCCTGGGAGACACCTTTAAGATGATGATATTGTATCCCCCCCCCCCCCCCCCCCCCCCGAATTGTTAAAAAAAAAAAAAAAAAAATCTAGCAGATTTGGTCCCTGTCAGTCAGAAATAATTGTGTTCTTAATCTTGTCCCTGATGGATGACTCGAAGTTCAGCAACGGACTAGCTCCAATGACAAATACAATATTAATATTCATTAACTGCTTTGACAATGCTAATTTTGATGCAGTAGTAAAGGCCCTTCGAAAGTTAGCGGCCAAAAGCATCAGAGCTGCGCAAGGTGGCAAGATAATTTGTGCTGGTTTGCTGAGCTGAAGGCTTTTAAAGTCTTTCGCAAAAAAACCTAGGTACCACAAACAAAAAAGAGGAAGGGGGAAAAGTTCTGAGGCATTGGAAGGCAGGGCTGCGGAAATAATACGATCACAGCCCGCGAAAAAATTTGACATATCCGATGCTGCTTCTTTGAGCGAAATTTCTACAAAGTTGCAACAAAAAAGCATAGCATGGTAAGTCAGCACATTTTTTTTTTTTTTTTGATTTTGTTTAATCTTTTTGATCTTTTCAATTATCGCTATTTGAAGATCAATAGTCATTTCTTTCTTTTTTTTTTTTTTCTACTCTGCTTGATGGCGCAGTGGCGGTTTAGTTTTTGCAAGGATGCCCATCGCTTTTTACAGAAGACAATCTTAAGTTTCTGTGAGTCCTTTTCTTTATTTTATCCTTCGGAAACCGGGTGAGAGAATCTGCTCGGGACGAGGGCTCCCGGGTCCCGGGGAGATCCCACCAAAGAGGTCGCCGTTGCGGGCGCTTACTAAGCCCTTAAAGTAGGAGTATATTTATTTTGGGATATTTTTGCAAGTTTTCTTTTTTTGCCCTTTTAATGGTATTTTTCTTGCTTTTCTTCACGATCCGGTCACCACGTTTCTCCCTTGAAAGTGGAAAATGTTTTAACGCTTGGAAATTTATGTATTTTTTTTGCTTTTTTTTGTTTTTTACTCCTTTCTTTAAATTGTTTGCTGTTAGTTCTGTAAGCTAAAAACCTTGTTTCCCCTTCCTTAGCCTAGGAACTTTGTAGAGAAAAAGGGATTTGTCTATTATATTTGCCAAGTCGAGAAGCAAAATATTGCCTTTTGTTCTTATCATTGAACTGGGGATTGGGAAGGTGGGGAAGAAGGGGGAGTTTAGGGGAAGCAAAGAATACAAAGAATAACAGGGGGGAAAAAAAGACTCTTTTATTAGAGAACCATCGTTGAATTGAGGTGATCTTAATAATTATACTCTTCCCTACCAACCGTAATAATTCTCTGAATGCCTGAACTTGAGCATCTTAGCTGAAGATCTGTTGAGGAAAGCCTGCATCAGCTGCTCGCTCTACGGGTCGGTCTGCCTTATTGCTGAATGGTTTAGAGAAGGGTGCTGCCCTCCAGTGGAAGGAGCAGCCATTCTCTTCCTTTTTTTTTTTTTTTTTTTTGTAGAGTCCCTCATCATGTCGGTTTGTGGAATGCTCTAATCGGCAGCATGCTACAAAGCAGGCAGATTGAAGCAGCTAAATAATACTTGTAAATGGTAAGCTCGACTCATCCTTTTGCTTTTCCAAACTTTAGCCTTTAAATGTAATTTATTTGTTTGCATGTCTCGATCCTCTAAGCTCATACTTGAACACTTATTTCTTATTTCTTTTTTGTTTCCTTTTTTTTTTTTTTTTTTCTTTAAATCTGACCCACAGATATTTTTATTTTTTTATGTGTAGACTGAATATCTGCTTGCTTTTGTTATTTTAGAAGTGGGTGCCGGAAACATCATTCTTTGCCATCTTTTTTTTTTCTTTTTCTTATTGTATTGGCAGTTGCGTCATAATTTTCTGAATGTTTTGTTTTATCTTTTGCCTTGGTCCTTGTTTTTCTTAGAAATGGTTCCTTTGTTGCAGGTATGTTTAGGCTGCTTTTAATTGTCATACTTGTCTAGTCTATGGTTGTTTCTTTGATTCTTTTTTTTTTTTTTCTTGAACCAAGGGAATTGGTCCCAGCTTCGGCATGCATTGCTGTCAGCTAATCTTGCAGCAAGCATCCTCTTACTGCTTGCAACCCGAAAACATTGAGAAGTTTTTTTGTGCAATTTCTTTTGTTTGTTTGTTTTTTTCCTCTTTTATTTTTTTTCCCCCTGTTGTTGCCTCCTCTGGGGATCCCTCAAACAAACAATTCTCAGTTGGGATTGCCTGTCTGGGTTTCCCTCAGTTTCTGGCTTATTGTTACCAAATGATTTGGAACTGTCCATCACCAGTCAGTACTTTTTTTTGTTTACTTTAGAAATCGCACGTGTTATAAAAGGCAGTCGCTGGAGTGTGGTGGCTGCTCTGAATAGAGGGAGGGAAGGCAATTAGCTGCTCTGTTGTTGGGGGCTTTTTACTTGTCAAACGGAAGCCTCATCGCTTTTGTTGCCACCTTGTAAAGGGAAATCATTAGGTTTTGTTTTGGTATTAAGGGCCTTAAAGATTTCTAGTGACACTCGGAGGCCAGACGGACGTGAGGAGGTGGAGTGAGGAGAATGTAGTTCATAATTTTTGTTTTGCGGTTAATGCAGTCCCTAAGCTTTTCACACCAGGAGAAAGGAATGCTAAACCATCTCTAACATTTGCCTTGCTCAAAGTCATTCAGCACTCTCCAGTGGCCAGCGGTGCTCTCAAAGGGGTCCTGCTCTTCCCTGGGCTCATCCTGGATGGGCCAACCATAAGCAATCAGAAACAGTACCACCAAGCCTCTTGTTTTTTTCTCATAACTCTGATTTTTTTCCCTTCTCCCCTTTAAAAACTCATCAGTTGAAGGTTACGTCAGTCGGTGACCTTGGCTTAACGTGTAGGCAGTGTGTCACGATAGGTAAAGCTTCGAGCAGTTGTAGCAAAGCTCCTTGTCTATTCACTCAGCAAACATTTGCAGTTCAGAGGTATTCGTGTGTGGGATAGGGGGTTTAGAGACACTGTTTGGCCACTGGGAGTCCAGTTTAACAAAAGGTCTCCTTTGTATTGTTTAAAGCCAGACTGATATTTAACGCTGAGTGAAGGTGGGATGGAAAGGAGCTGAACAGGCCACACAGATCTTGTC
Source organism: Lithobates sylvaticus (assembly GCA_028564925.1). Taxonomy (NCBI): domain Eukaryota; kingdom Metazoa; phylum Chordata; class Amphibia; order Anura; family Ranidae; genus Lithobates; species Lithobates sylvaticus. Next base: position 49,970,712 of record CM053036.1, on the reverse strand, counting down.
ACTCCTTGACACAGTGACAGTGATCCTTCGATTTATTTTTTTCATTCCCTTGACTTATTTAAACCCTGAGATATTGGTTTTACCTGATGCCAGTCACAGGTGATATTCTGCTGGATGTGCATTGCCAGACCGAGTGGTTTCTCTTTTGTTTTTCTCAGTTTTAGTTACAGGCAAAATTACTTCCCTGTGTAGGAGCCTAGGGATGGTGCACGGTTTCCCGTTAAGATTTCCCTGCCTGTGACACCTTGAAAACCATTTTGCCATGACTGGGTCTGGTGGACGTAGCTAGTTAGAGCCATTGGAGTGCGGTACAGGACTCTTTAAGATGTTAACCATGCAAGGCCAGTGCCCTTTATGTCAAGTGTCAACGTGAGCTTTTTGCAAAGTCTGGACGCGGGCGGAAGACTAAGTCAGCAGTGGAAGTGTTCGAGAGTTTTTCCTGACCTGAAGTGAGAGAAGAAGGCTGTTGAGTACACGGGCGATGCCATTTTAGTTGGGATGGATGTACTTTGTGACAGAAAGACTTTACCACCCTGTGGATTATCTGTACTGCAAGAACTTGGCAACTGGCACGCCAGTCTTGGCTGCTGGGTAAGTAGCACACATCCTGCCCCATCCACAGTCGTATTTTCTAATCATGTAAATAAATGTCCCTCCTCCCCAACCTTGCAGAATAATGTAACCCCTTGCATGCTGTGGGCACCTGTCACTCTTACCAGAGCTGTGCCAGTCAGCTGCTCTTATACTTTTATCACCAAGCCACTTGAAAGGCTAAGTTGACTGGTGAGGTTCTTGTAGTTGTTGTTAGTGGTTGTAGGGTTAAAAAAATATATTTTCATTATCTAGCATGTTAAAGGCACAGTGGCAGACCTTATTTTATGACAAGTTCATAGGCCAGTCCACGTTAGGACAACACTTCCATATTTATACAGTCGTTTTAGAGTTACACACACATGTTCATCTTTGCCAAATTTAGGAGTCCTCTGTGTATTTGACTCTTCCAAGCCCTCTCTTGTTCAGGGGATTAGTATTATTATTACATTTCTTTTTAATATTTAAAGTCTTGGCAGCTGAAAAGGTTTACAAACCTCGCCTGTGAGCTGGCCCTTATCCAGCGAGGTGCCTTTTGGAGAAGGTTGTTGTAATATTCAGTAATTAAATCACAATAGTTGCATGGCAGGACAGGGAATAGGTCAGAGGGTACCAAGCAACAATATCTAATTGTTACTGATCTAGTGACAAATTGATTAGGAGATGATGGCTTGTGCGTGGAAGGCAGATGTCGATTTTATATGTGATAATTAATTCAGGACAAAGTGTTGTCACTTCGGCCATCTGCTGTAATGTCATCATTAATGTGACGTACCTGTATACAAAAGGTCTACACCTCCGGCCACAGAAGATTTGATATTTGGCAGCAGGCCCAGTCAAGTGGAAAATATTGATATTGTAGGTTGTGTCTGTGCAGATTCTTCCACACTACCTCTGCACATTGCTTTGTTGGAAATAATTCATGTTTATTAGGCAGTTATTATATTTCAGTGTAGTGCTTTGAATACGTGCTTGTGTTGGTCTTACAAGAATGAGGCTTACTGTCATTACTGATCACTATAGACACTGAGATGAATTACACCTTTGTAGACTAAAAGGACTTTGAAGATAAATTAGATCATATATATCATTATTGTTACTCTTTCCCCCACATACTGCTCTGTAATCTAAATAGATACATTGTTACTCTTCCCCTACATTCTGCTGCTTATTAAACAGATACAAGGTTATTCTTTCCATATGTATTGTCATTTATTAAACCGATACAATTCTTACTCTTTCCTTACATATTTCTGCTTATTAAAATTATACAATGATACTCTGTCCCTACATACTGCTGTTTATTAAACAGATATAATGCTACTCTTTCCTTACATATTGCTGTTTATTAAACAGATGCAATGCTACTCCTTCCATACATCATACTGTTTATTAAATAGATACAATGCTACTCTTCCTACGTATTGCTGCTTATTAAACAAATGCAGCGTTACTGTTTACCTATATATTGCTTCTCGTTTAATGAACAAATACAATGCTACACTTTCCCCACTTCCTCTTTAAACACAAATGCTATGGAATTGTTTTTCCAAAGTGACAGGGCATGTTCACTTTTTAAAGTGAACTTTCACCCAGCTTAGGGAATGAGGTTACTCTAAGTGAAAATACCCAATCACGTGCAAGGAAAATAAATAAATAATGGATTTTTTTTCTTTGCACACAATTGAAGTCAGCAACACCTTCATCTCGTTCACTTTGCAAAGTGAACATGATCTACTCTTTGGTAGACCAATCCCAATGTCCCTGGTCTTCATATTAAATATTCAGATAATTGTAGGACTTCTAATACCATCTGCTTGGTAAAATTTCCTGTCAATCTCAGCATATTGTTTTGATGGCCTGTACAATCCTGTAAACAGGTGTTAAGCCCCCCTCCCCCTCCCGAATTTAAGGGTTGACTGTTTTTGAAAACCCACGTCACACTTGTATCTCCCCATAGTCTTTAGATCTGCACCATCAGTGATGTGAAGTCATCAAAGTGGAAGCACCCTGGTCATTAATAAATAAATGAGTCATTAGAGGAAGAGCGCTAATAACCGATAGGGGAAGTGTTTTATTAACGTTATTGACTAGAAAGAAAATTGCTAAGATAATCTAATAAAACCAATGTCTTTAATATTAGGTTAAAAGGGAATGTTTTTTTGAGATTAGAAGAAGGGGCACCTTTTAGTGATAGAATTTTGGGACAGAAGACACACCCATGACACACCCCCAGCAATACTTTCATTATTTCATCCAGGGGAATTTTTTTTTTGCATTTACGAATGTCTGGAAGGCACAGGTCAGAAAAATAGAGATACTATAGAAAACCTCAATCACTCGAACAACTGGTTGTCTGAGCCATTGTTCTCAAAAAACAAATTCCTTATAGAATATGAAAATAAACCTATTACCTGGGGGGGGGGGGGGGGGGGGGTCCCAACAGCAGCATAAACACTTAGGCAGTTATTCACATACTTTTAAGTTGTGATGTTTACCCTTTAATTCCTTTTTTTAGGTAACTTTCATGTTTTGCACACTTGGTGTTCTTTTTTTTCTCCACTGTATGACTGATTTGACAACTGTCCCTCTAGTGGCTGCCTATGTTTCAGCCAGCCTGATCGACAGCTGCTGAGATAAAATCTCAGCCAAGTGGAGAGTACATTGCTTTCAATCAGTCAGCTGTGACTGGTAGACTTGTATCTTCAGAGAGGAATAGAAATGTAACTGAGCAGTATTAATAAGCAGAAATCAAAGATTGTGCATTAAATGAAGCTGTGATGATGCCCTCTAATATTATTGCGTTAATAGAGTGCTTTAGAGATCACATACAACAATTCACTTTGTTCCCTGCTCCGCAAGGAGCTTACAATCTAATATTTTCACACCCTCACAGGGCCTCTTTGATCGAATACTAAATTACATTTGAGTTGTAAGCGGAAACTCATGGGTAGCATGCAAACTCCATTCAAATGCTGCATGTGATTGTTATTGAATTCAGGGCGCCAGTGCTGCACATGTTTAATGGCAACATAGTAACATATCTGTAGGATAATTTATATTCAGCAGGTCCCATTTAAAAGATTTTAATTTATACATCAGATTAACATTTCGTGGGTGGAGGGGGTAGAGGGATTGGGTTTTATAGTTGGGACAGCGGGGAGCTACAATAATATTACTGTAAAGTAAAGAGAGAGGAAACCACTTTAAATATTTTACGCTATTAAAAGTTTTTTATTTTTCCAGTTCTTTTTCCTTTAATGATCGATGAGCCTTTGGATTTTTCCGCTAGTGATGCGAGAGTTAACTTGTTTACTAGAAAGGCCGTAATTGGCAGATATTTAGCCGCTCGGTGGACATCCGATACTGGTGAAAAATAATCTTTGGGCCAGTTGGTGAACAATGCGGGGAGAGGCAGTGTGACAGCGGCTCTCACATTCCACAACAAACAGTGGGGCGGGGGGGGGGGGGAATAAATGCAGAGAGATGGCAGGTGTGTAATCACAGGCTCGGCCTAGGAGCTAGCACTTGTTCACATCTTTACAATGTTGGGAGCAAAACCAAAATATTTATCACTGGAGGCTTTATCAGAGGCCCTACTGGAACTGCAAACCTTGTAGATGTTAATGTAGACAATCAATAGCTACAAAGAAAGCTGCTCCAAAAATAATTCTTGGTCATATTATTTAATAGTTAGCATCTGTAAATGTATTATTTGCTGTTAAAGCAGTGCTTGGTAAAGAGCAACATTTTCCAAAACATATTTGATGGAAAGACTGGGTATGTACAGTTCTTTGTGTGCCTATTAAAACAATGTTTTGTATGATGAGAAAAGAACAGCAAGCTCAGGGGGAATTTTCATTGTATTAAAATGGCAGTAACGAGGGGTATAAGCTGTTCCTTTCATAACCCATAGACACCCCTTGTGGTAGGAAGAAAATAGGTTTTAGCAAAAGCTGTGGAAAGGGTTCTTTACTGTAAAGCCCCATACACACGAGCGGATTATCCGAGGACCAGGTCCGTCAGACCATGTCCGTCATACTTTGTCTGATGTTGGTTTTGCGTACACACGGTCGGACAAAGTTGTCGGAAAATCCGATCATTCTGAACGTGGTGACGTTTGTTGCCTACGACGGGACTACGTAGAGGCTAGTAGCCAATAGCTTTGGTCTTGTAATGTGATCTGAGCATGCGTAGCACTTTGTCCGGTCGGAATTCGCTACACACGATCAAATTTGGTGTGATCGGACTTTGTTGTTAAAAAATCTATCCAGCAGGAGATAGGACTTTGTCCGTCAGACAATCTGATGGAAACTGTCCGATGGTGCCTACACACGGTCTGATTTTCCGACAACATTGTCCGATAGGACAGAATCCATCGGAAAATCCTACCGTGTGTATGGGGCTTAAGAGTTGAAAAAATGTGAAGTCGTTTAAAAGACTTTGGGGTTTATTTACTAAAGCGGGAAAGTCCAAAATCAGGCTCACTTCTGCAGAGTAGCCAATCAGCTTCCAACCTCAGCTTGTTCAATTAAGCTTTGTCAAAAAAACCTGGAAGCTGATTGGTTTCTATGCGGAAGTGAGCCTGATTTTGCACATCCCAGATTTAGTAAATAAACCCCAATGCACTTGTTTGAGCAGATACAGTAGATTGCTAAACAAAATATTGTACAAAAGGTCATTTATATTTCTATAACTATCAGGTATTTCTGATTGCCATTAGTTGTGAGGTAGGAAATGTCTACTGTTACAGCAAATTTGACCATACTTTCCAAGGGAAATTCTCTGGATAATGTTGGATTTTAAGGATTTTTTGTATTGAATCTTTACAGTCCTAAGACCTGCAAGTATGTTCAAACCTGTCCAGATTCAAGGCATCTATTACATTTTAAAATGTATTGCCCCCACCCCCTATACACCCCACAGTCTGGTCAAGTGGTGTGCAACATAAGGGCAGCCAGGGTGTATTTGTATTGTTTCACTCTGCCTTTTTTGTGTGCAGTTACAGTCAATCACTGATTTAATCTCTTTTCCATATAGCGTAACCGTTCAAAGGGTGCTTAAACCCCTCTTCTATGTAGAGTAACACTTGAAAATTTGGGGTGCAAGGTTGCTGAAACCTCTCTTCCATGTAGTGTAATAGTCGAAAATTTGGTGTACCAAGGATGCTCTAACCCCTCCTACAAATAGTATAACAGGAGAAAAATTGGGGTACAAGAGTGCTGTAACCCGTTTTCCATTTAGTGTTCCCTCTGTATAGTGTAACAGTAGGAAGTTTGGGATACAAGAGGTGCTGTATCCCTCTCCCATATAGTATTACACTAGAACATTTGGGTTGCAAGGGTGCTGTAACCCTGCTTCCATATAGTGTAACAGTAGAAAATTTGGGCTACAAAGATTTCCTTTTGTGTCAGACATACATGCTTTAACGCTATTTATTATTGGAGGAGAATTTCTGAGCAGTAAAGGTGGTTGTAGTGTTAAATACAGCATTATAAATGTGTAACATTTCTCATTACTGACTTGACATCTCTAGGCCTTGTACATGTGATTGTACACCGGTCTATGATTGTGCGTCAGTATGTCAGCTCCATGTCTCCATTATCTTGCGCGGTATTTATAGAGGTCATATGAAGATGCACCATCTCCTGCCGTCCTCCGTTGTACAGTAAAACCTCATTACTGTCAACAGACATGTTTCAGCTGCTGCTACATATTGCTTGCTGTAGATTGGATGCCAGGCTTTGTCTCTCTAACCGTTATCAGTGCTGGTTGTACTGTATCCAGTCTACCTTGTATAGAGTTCCTTGGTAGAGTTCAGTCTTAATAAGATCTGCAATCCTTCCTCCTAGAGGTAAACAGAAGATGGGACCTTAGGCCTCAAAGGCTTACACTCTCTAGCTCAACACCACTTTTATATTAACCAAGAAAAGTACATCCAATCAATCATGCCTGCCGTATAGGACGAACATCACTCAATAAAGTTGACTTTGTGTGATCTGATGTTTATGGGCCTCCCAGAAATAAGATATTTAGGAAATCGGTGTCATGACATGTAAGAGTCCACACTTTCCTTCTTGCATAGTTGTTTTGGGTCAAGGGATCAAATACGTATCTAAACCGGAGCCAAAATTTTCAGAAAGCCAACAACTTAAATTTTTTCTCCTGGGGCAGGTTTCCTTTAGGTTGCAGTTAGATGAGCTATAGAGAGTCTTCTGCTTTCATCATATGAGACCTGGCTCATAGGCCCGTGATTTTTGCTATTCTGTATATTTGCTACAATAATCGAAGCAAAAAAAAACGGGATTCAGCACTGACACACATAAAGAAAATATTAAAAATTAGGAGCAGTGCTCTTATCTGCTCCTCTCCATCTGATTTGTTAAATCTAGCAAGGTGCCGAAGAAACTACAGAAATTTTCACATGTTTTGAATGCTCAAATTTTTTTGCATGTTACCTGAAAGCTTAAACATCCTTAATGTTCAGAACCTTTCCCTATATTGTTGCTGCATAAATTCAACTGGAACCACCTGAATTAGAATCTCTTGTTTGTGACCTTCGGTGCTTTGACCAGCCGCTACACTTTGCAGCTGCAGGTTCACTAGATCTGATCTAATTCCATTGGCAAGTGGTTTTATTGAATTGGCTTTGGCTTTTGGCTCATGACTTAAAGCTACCCTTTTGCCAGAGGTACCATTGACAACATTATAGGCCTTGGAGGACAACTGGACCTTGAAGATATCCCCAGATCCTTTATTTATATGGGTTTCCACATAAGCATGCATGCTCAGAAAGCCTGGGTGTCCATGTTTATGTGAATGGAGAATGGAACTTGACCGTCTTTGGTGCTACTTTATCTTGAAAAGAAAACAGAAATGTCTAATTGGTGTATCTGCTTTCTCCTGTATTGGAGGATTGGATTGTAACTTTACTATCTGCCCTCATATTGTAAAGTGCTGTGAAAACTGTTGGCGCTATATAAATCCTGTATAATAATAATAATCTGCTGACACCAGTTATCCAGGGTCTTCTCCTGCTAGCATCAAATGGTTATCCAACCTGGCAGAGGTGATATCATGTCTCTAGCCTGCTTTAATTTGTTAAATGTTGAGATGTTTCACAAGGCTCCTATTTCCTTTTATCTGTAATACAGTGTTATGAATTTTCTCCACCTATTAATCTGTTTTATTTTTATTATCTTGCATTTTGAGAGGGTTATTGCTAAACAAGTGACTCTAAATACTTTAGCCTTAAGCCCCATACACACGGTCGGACTTTTTCATCAATTTGGTCCGATCGGACAAGGTTGTTGAAAAATCAGACCGTGTGTATGCACCATCGGACAGTGTTCGTCGGTTTGTCCGTCGGACAAAGTCTTATCTCCTGCTGGAAAGATTTCCCGTCAACCCGGTCCGATCACACCAAATCCGAGCGTGTGTACGCTTGTCCGACCGGACAAAGTGCTACGCATGCTCAGATCACATTACAAGACCAAAGCTATTGGCTACTAGCCTCTACGTAGTCCCGTCGTAGGCAACAAACGTCACCACGTTCAGAATGATCGGATTTTCCGACAACTTTGTCCGATCGTGTGTACGCAAAACCAACATCAGACAAAGTATGACGGACATGGTCCGACGGACCTGGTCCACAGATTGTCCGCGCGTGTGTATGGGGCTTTAGTCTGTTGGGATTGATGTCAAGTGTTCATGTGCAATTTTTATTGTGATTAAATTTAGAGCGGAATACACCAACTTCTCTGTTTTGTGATAACTAAAGGAAGATATATCATTATACAATATTCAGAGTCTGGCCATAACTCCTGCTTACCGCTGCTTCCATGGATACATTTGAGATATGATCTAATACAATCTTACAAGATATCTTGAAGACTCTTGAAGACAGGATTTAATCTAGTGGGCACTTTGTTGATATGAACATCAGATCTTAACATGTGTGGAATCCATTTCTCAGGGCGAAATTCCTGATTGTGACAACTGTGGACCATGCCCAAGTAATGTGTTTTAAAACACTTGTAGTCTCCATTGGAAATCCGTGTAAAAGGGTGACAATGCACCAGCACGTTTGGGAGATAGGACAAAGCGATGTCACCCTAAAACAGGAAGTAAACAAGAACCTTCATGGCAGGATCTTCAGGGATTATTTTAATGACAGTTGAAGATTTAAAAATATTGAAAATAATTTTAATATTGCATTAACATTATTATTGTTATGTGAGAGATTAATGATTTGGCTTAATTTTGTTTCAGCACTCGATTGTTTTTTTAATTAAAAATGTTACAATATTTAATCCAAGATATTGAAAAATTACATTAACTTGCCATCATTTCATCTAGCTGAAGCCAAAGGAAAATTTAGGGACATTGGAAGTAAATATTGCATTTGAAATAAGCAATTGCAGCCAGGAAAAACTTAATAGGGATTTAATCTACTCTACATTCTATGGAGTTGCATTTATTAAGTGGACGGATTGACAATTTGGCTTGTGAGATTTGGCTGAAGGTCGAAGGCCTGGTATTAAAACACAATTCTGGATGTTTTAATGGACAGATGACTTTGTGTTGGTTGTAGGAATGAGCGAGAGGAAACACGATGTTCAGCTATTTAACTCTTGTCAAGGCTCTGACTCCCTTGGCATTAATACAAGCTGCTTATGGAAATGAGGCAATATCTGGCCTGTAATCCGTTCATCCATTTGTACAAGTGCCTCTTTATCTGCTCGGCCACCTAATCTGGTTAAATGTTCTTCCTTGTATGAGTGGAGTTTATTTCCACCTTGGGGAATATGGATTTTAAGCAAGGGTTTGCGGCCTGCCTCGAAAGACGCCTTCCAGGCCATGGTGTTTGTGTGAAGGTTGGCTGCCGAGAGCCTTGTAGTTTGTAGGCCTGTCTGGTGCTCGCTTGTGATAAAAGCGTTTTCGGACTGAATAGCAGAAAAAAAAATGAGACCTTCTCTGTGTCATTTAATGCACGCAGAAGGTCTTCACTTCCTTTGTGGATAAAGGGGGAGCCGCTGGCTTCTAGAGCTAGATACAGTGCACGTTAACAAATCCGCGGGCTCTGTCAGGGGGCCTTGGACGCTATGAAAGGCGAGGCACCCCGCTGGGCTGACTTACATCACAAAGGGGTGTGAATCGCGTGGAGTCAGAGGGGTGTTGGCCGGGCCTGTACCTCAGCATGGATTACATTTATGCCACGGCAGCAGAAAATTGCTGGGAGGGGAGAGGAGCCGGCCTCTCTGGGGAGGAAGGGGCCAACGGGTGGGAGATGCCAACCTCAGCACAATGGCTTTTCCACATCAATATCAATTGCAGGGTGTATGGCTTATTTATAGCAAAATTATTATTAGGGATTCCTGCAATTGTCTGAAGGTTTTCTTTGATGATATTTTGGTGTCTGGTGGATGCTGGAGAATTAAACTTGCTGAGAGTTCTTCTATCTCTTTAAGAGTCTATTGGTAAGATCTTCATGTTTAGTTCTCAGGTGTGCACACCCCAGGTTCCCATTATGAGAGATTCCCACCATCCCTGCACTACATTTCCAGGTCTGCACACCTGCTAAGCCCATTGTAAGGGGTTCCCACCGTCCCTGTGCTGATTTCTTAGGTCTGCACACCTGCTGCTCTCATTATGAGGGGTTCCCACCAACCCTACACTGAGTTCCCAGGTCTGTACTCCTGCTGTGCCTATTACGAGGAGCTCCCACCATCCCTGTACTTAGTTCTTGGGGCTGTACTCATTTTGAGTGGTTCCCACCACCTCTGTGCTGCATTTATTGATCTCTACACCCCCTGTTTCATTTTATAAGGGCTCCCACCATCCCTGCTGGATTATTAATTTATTTTATAGAGGAGGAGCCAAAACATGCAAGGGTAGGGACACCCTAAACTTCAAGCTGTGCAGGACCAGAGCCTGGAATTATGTCAGGAATGTCTCGCTGTTGGAGCATCCAAGACATATATGAAATCAGTGGCTAACTCAGCCCACCAAGCTTTGTCCAAAAATATTACTTGGGTGGACTGGTTTATAATTTCCAAATGATGACTTGATGCTGTTTTCATTATTATTTTATGTTTTCAATGACTATATTCAGTATAGCCTTACATTTTGTTAAAGTAACCTGTTGGTTATGGGAGATTTATCTAAAGCATAAAAAAAAAACTTGTGTAAAAAGGCTGTGGTTGAATCGGGCACATCGAGACTCACAGGGCTAACACTAGTTTTGAGTTAACGACTTTGCGCAAATCAAAGCTGAGTGCGGTTATTTTTTTTCCCGGACCCTTAACTACTCAATAGCCCTACTCATTAGCGCTTACAATCTAATATACTATACTATTTAGTATGCAACATTCCATATCGTAATCATAGTTTATATACTAAATAACATAACCACAACATAAAATGAATATTATCTTAATGGAAAGTAATAGTAAAATGTAGTGAGTTAATAACAGTAAAATTATATAGTTGTAGATAATATAACAAATCATAAAAATGGTCAATAAAACGTTTGAAGTATAACCGATTGTTGTAAATGATAGTCTATAAAACATATAGAAGAGTATAATATTTCAATATAGGATATTGTGGGAGTGACAGCATTTTGAAAGTCAGGATTTCCAGAATGTGGGCACCTGGGGTTTTGGAGACTACAGGTTTCCTTAAAGTATATCCAAGGCCAAATCTTAGAAGGATCGAGTACTGAATAGATAAAAGCTGTGTGTTTTTTATTGTGTCTATCTTACTTTGGGGAGACTTCTCTTTACTTCCTGTCTTGGAGACAAACCAGGAAGTGAGAGGAAGGCTCTCCAAAGTTAGGGGAATTCCGCTCTTAGACAGTTGTCACCAGAATAGGTGTCCCCATTGAAAGATTTCCCCTATATTCCTTTTCTGGTGACATCTGTAAAATTTTGGATTTACCATCCGGTCTAGGCAATAATGGTCACCAGGACCAATAGCTCCCCATTGGAGACACAGAGATTAATAAATACATAACAAGGACCCAAACCCTTCCATGCCCTTCTACACTCTATCCTGAAGAGGTTTGACTTTAGAAACTCTTTAATATGGAATCTCTGCTTGTAAATGCTAAGGGCTGTTGTTACATGTTAGTGTATATTGTCATTCTCTGACTTGTCATCATACATGCTGGAGGATTTCATGCCAAGAACAATGCTATAAAATACTGGGAGGGTTTATGTAAGAAAATTTCGCCTCCCACATGTACCTCAATTGCTGGCTGTACATTGATCGAGTTTCTGCATTTTTCTCTGTTTGAGGCGAGCTCTTTGTAAGCTACTCTTGGTGAATTTATTGGTATATCTGTACTACTATAGATTAGAGTAGGTTTGTATTGTACACAAGTCAAAACTATTTCTTAGCTATTGCAGGCAAAGCTTAAGACTTTTGTCAAGTTTGTATTGCTTTTTGTGTCCCCATTGGGGAGATTCAAGCTCTTTATTAATTCTAGTGACTTATAACCCCTTTCAGGTTTTCATTGATTCAGTGCTCCTGGCCATTACAATAATATCAATCTATGTGTTCTATATAGTCATAGTTTTTAGATGGGAGTTCACTGCTGCCTGTTTTTTCTTGGACTTCTGTAGTGGTTCTTATAGAAGCATGTAGACTAGGTAGAATGAAATAGAAGCACTGCTCTACTTCTAAAGTCCAGATGTAGAATTTATTTGACTTTACCAGGAGAATCCAGTGCATTTTGGGGGTTACAAGGGTCCCCCATCCTTCAGGGCTAAAGAGGAATGGAGAAATGAAATCTTAGCTGGACTTAAGGATTCTATTTTAAAGATGGTCATAGATGGTTCGATTCTCATTTGAACGTTTGTACGGAAATTCAGAAAAATCATTGGTCAGAACATTCTTTCTTGCCATCATTGAGTCAACTAATTTTGAAAGGCCTTAAAATTTCAATCAGACCTGCTATCTTAATGGACTCCTAGATGTCTTAAACATATTTCGGTACAATTCTTCCCAAATGAAAATCACATGCACAGTTATAATTTTGTTTAACCGAGAAACATTTTTCTTGTCACTATGGTCCAAACTGGACATCAATTCAATTTCACTAATTAGTATAATATCGAATGAATGTGCCCAAAACAATGTTTTCAAATGAAACTACTGGTGTATGGCCAGTTTTAAACAATCTTGCATTAGATAGTCGTCTCTAATGAAACATAGGGGTTGATTTACTAAATGCACTCTGCGAGTGCATTTGCTCCAGAGCTTAGTAAATGAAGAAAAGCTTAACTTTGCAATGAATACCCAAACACATGCAAGGAAAATAAAAAATAAGGAATTTACTTGCACATGATTGGATGATGGAAGTCAGCAGAGCTTCTTCTGCTCATTTACTAAGCGCTGGAGCAACTGCACTTTGCAAAGTGCACAGTGTATTTGCCTTTAGTAAATCAACCCCATTGTTTTCATTTAGAATGCATGTCTTTGATGCCCAAGTCCATCTCAGATGTAAGTCATTTCCTTCTCTTCAACCCTGAAGAAGGGGGACCTTTACCCCTGAAACATGTTGGCTTCTGCTAGTGAATTCAAATAAATTCTTATTCTGGACTTTATAATTGGATTTGTGCTCCACTACCTTGTAAACAGGAATGTATTGATATTTTTGTCTTCCTGTTCTGGTGGCTCCCCTTTTCCTCTTTTCTGACTCCAGTGGCTCCAGTGTGGTCAGACATTGCAGTAAAACCCTGGCAGAAGTTTTTACTTGTTTCTACTCAATCAGAAGCTAAACAAAACAGTTTTGGCTGGAGTTGGGCTTTTAAATATTAGAATCTTGTTTTATTTAGGTATTTTTTTCAGTGCCTTGAAATTAGTTAAATATCTAAACAATAATAAAAAAATAGATTTTTTCATTTTATGGTGATTTTTATGGCATCTGGTACTGGTCTGGTGTCTCGTGTACCTTGTTAACATACACGTTTCTCAATGTTAGGAGTCTTTTAATGTCTATGGACCAACTGTGAAAAATTCTGTAGGGCTGGGAAATCAAACACAGCAATTCCTATCTTATGTCTATAAGTAGCCTCAAAGTCAACTCTAGGCAACATTTTTTAGTTTTGGAATTAGTGGTGAAAGATTAAGCCTCTATCATATTTGTATTGCTGGCTGTGACTCCATTAAGTAGATTTGTGTTAATTTCCTGCATGGTAACCAGGACAGGAGGGCAACCTCTCCTATGGATGCACAGACAACAATGGAAACCTTTTTGTTTGACAGGGCTGGAGAGGAATAGATTTTCTCTCAGTTTTTTTTTTTAAGGTAGAGTCTCCTTCCTGTATGATCACCAATATATGAAATAAAACTTTTTGGAGTTGGGCTTTGGGATGGCTATCACCCTTGAAGGGCAAAGCATCAGGTTCACTTAGAGGCCCACGTATCTTGTAAATACTAACCTTTACTGCTATCCTCTCCTGCTCTCTTTGGCCTCCAAGAGTATACAGAAGCATGTGACTCGCTCCCCTACCCCTACCTTCCACAATGCAGTGCTGGATGCCTAAGTGATCAGTTGCCCAAGTGCTGTCAAGCGATGGGGAGAGAGTCCTCAGTCCCATGCAGGCTCCTCTCAGAGCAACTTAGAGCCAACACATGGCTTCTCCACCCTGCTATGCTGCATGCAGCACAGGTTTACTTTAACAATGATATTTAACGCTATCCAGTAAACATGTTGGTGCTAAAAATGTAGCTGACCAGAGAAATTAGTACATCCAGACTCTACACTACTACGTCAATGTGATTATTATACTGCTCAAAATTTGAAGGCGGAAAAAAAAAATTGGGGCGGAAGTAAAAAATATTTGAAGTTGGTATAATTAGCTGCCTATATCATATGTAATGACACCAAGTAGCAGAGTTTACTCCATTTCACGCTGTGTCTGTGGATTATTAGAATTGATAAAGTTGCTTCATCTGATATGCACAAGCTCATACTGCAAAGCTGGCTCTCATGAAAATTCTTGTGTTTGTGTCTCCACAGTCTAATAAAGTTCCAGTAGTTCAACATCCCCACCATGTCCACCCACTCACACCGCTTATCACCTACAGCAATGAGCACTTTACACCCGGAAATCCCCCTCCACACTTACAGGGAGACGTGGACCCCAAAACAGGTACGTCTCTTCAAGGTCTCTCTTTGCTTTTGGCTAGAAATGTGAACTCTTATTGAATGCGTAACAATGTAACACCATGGGGTCTGTTTATAAAAAAAATCTTATAACATGTACATTTGTTCTGTGCAAACTTGGGCAAAACATTTTTTATTAGGCTAATTTGTGTGCTTGTCGAATGAGTTTCAGTGATTTAAAATTGAAAACACTGCATTTGGCCACTAGTTGGCAATAATTACAATTGGAAATTTCTATGATGCTTAGCATCATCTAGTGGCCAAATGCCAGAGCCACAGAGTGTTTTAAATTGGGGTGTTAGCCTGCTTCAGGAACTCACCCCTCCCTTCTGAAAACACATGCAAATACATTAGTAACAGAAACTCTGCCATGCCTCTCTATATCTTACAATGACCCAGTGAGGGACACCTGCATTGCATTTTGGGATGCTTTGGGGGTATGCCTGAGCTCTGACTTAAAGAAAGGTCAGTATTTGCATATTGTATATGCTTTGGATTTAGGGGTCCCCTGGATATGCTGGAGTCCAAATTTGATAACCAATGGTACTGGTGTCATAAAGTGCTGGTTTATACACTATCCATAGAGATAAGTGTACATTATGCCTGCCAACGTGTGTAGTCACACTTGTTTCAGAAGGCCATTACATTGGTTCAGTGTACAGTGTGGGCTGATTGCAGCACCATTATTACCATCTGTGATTTCAGACAGCAGAGGGTTCTGGGATAGCATCCTCACTCATATGAGATACGCTCCCAGAACTTACTGCTCTCTATCAATTATCTGAGACTTCACTATAATACAGTAGACATGCAGATATCTCCTGTAGGGTGAGAGGTCTGTACTTGAACAAACTCCCTGAGATTTTCCATGGTGACACCCACGCGGTACTCTGACCTTGACCCGCCCCAGAAATTACAAGTATCCCTTTTTTCCAAAATATATTCCATAATGGATTGTATTCTGTTTTTGGTCACTGATTGTTTTTTGTACATCTTTTGCGCTATTTGAAATAATTACACACTACTTAACAAATGTCCATTTCCACCTTTAGAGCAAAATTGGAAAAGAGACTTGCAAAATAGTGGCAAAGCATTATAAAATAAAAAAACCTTCATAATCTTATTCTCATTTTAATTACTCCTTTTTCTACTTGCTTTTTTGCTGGTCTTTGCATAAAAGTTGGAAAAACAAATTTAAAACAGACTCTGAGATTTTAATGTGCTTCTCGTTTACAAAAAGCAGCTTGGCCAAAACTGCAAAATGTTGTTTTAAACCGGGAGAGAAGAGTCAAATTAATGAAAATATCATTGTAATTATACTTGTACTTATCAGGGCTTTCTGTGGCCAGCCTAACAGTTTAATTTACGGTGTTGAGTTTCTTGAAGGACCTGTAATACTGAACTCTTTTCCTTCATTAGTCTGCTTCCTAAAGCTAAAGTTCTAAATAAGCTCTTTACCTGGATTCATCGGCTGCACCTGTACTTTGGGTTAATCTTCATCATTTATTGATGCTGCTGGCAGCTGTCTCCCTCTTAAATCTGCTACTCTGCCCTGGTCACCCTTCCAATGCTCCTATTACAGTAGGTTGAGGGCGTTATGACCAGGGCAACTATTACATCATAGCATGGAGAACTTTGCCAGAACCCTAATCAAGAAAACCTACCTAGTGCCAAACACAGGGATTGTCCAAAATGTTGATTCCAATTTTCTGGAGAAGGGACTGGGCCACTTCATTTCATAGGCCAAATTGTGCAAAGGGTTGCAATGGATTTAAACTAAGCCAAGAAATATTGGTGAAAGATGAGTAATAATTTTCATAGACATCTTGACAAACACAGACAACCCTAAAACAAACCCATCTAAGGCTTAAAAAACATATTCCACTTAAATGTGTCCATGAAATGAAGGTTAGGAATTGACTGAATAATGCTAATAGTTTTTTTTTTCCTGCAAGCTAAACCTGGGGTATTCACAGGAAATATATTTATTGTAGCTAAACTACAAGAACCACAATCACCACGAACAACAACTTGTATGAGTCTGTTGACTTCTGGATTTGCATGTGAGATCTATGTGTCATTTCATGGAATCTAGGAGCATTTATGAAAGTAAAAAAAAACAAATTAATTCTGTAGAGGAAACTTTAATTTGTGCTAAGATACAGCATAATTCATGAGTTAAAGTGCTGGGATGCTCTAATTTTGCAATACCGGGGTCCAGCGTCCCAAGGGCCTCCATTCATATATTTTTGTGTATTACTGTGGGTTTCCAGATGTTTTGTTTTCTCTAATAAATTATGTGGGCCTTATTTCTAATCCCTGGGGGCATAAAAATGACATCAAATGCAAAGATGTTGATTGATTTTTATCTTATTTTATTATCTATTTTATTGTATTATTTTTTTATTTTAGTATTTAGTATCATTCATTATTATTTTATTATCTCATTTTATTTTTTAATCTTATTATTTTTATTATATTACTTTTTTGGGGATGGGGTTTTAGCTTCCTTTCATGATTGGATACTGTGAGTGGTTTTCATTCCTATTATGTGTTGATCCAAAGCAATGAGCTTTGGCATCTGCCTCTCTTGCCAGGAGCCTACATACTGGTGCTTGTTTGTGAGTCCAAATTACTATGGTGGGGAAATTGGATTGTATGTTCCATTGGAGGCAGAGGCTTATATGAATGATTCTATGTACAGCATCAGGACTTAAGTAGGCACTGTAACAACATGTAAAATATATTTTAAAAAAGTGCAATGATGCATTTTGCCAAGATTTAAAAAATGTCTTTCAAAATACCTTCTGTGTTTCCGATTAAGCATTTAGTATCTTTTAACATGATGTTTTTGTCTGTATTCCTAGGAATCCCGAGGCCTCCACACCCTCCGGATATATCTCCCTATTACCCTCTATCTCCCGGCTCCGTAGGACAGATCCCCCATCCGCTAGGATGGTTAGTACCACAGTAAGCAGTTCCACAGTTCTTTTTTATAACCTGTAATTGTTGCAATTTTGGTTAATCGTAATAAAATCTAAAGAAAAGTCCAGTGTGCATGGTTTACATGGGGTTTAAATATCAATTAATCATCCCAAAAATAGTGTGCAGTAGATTCACAAATTATAAATTCTCTATCTGTCTTCTGTTGCACCGTCAGAGGTTTTCAGCTCCTGTTGGAGGTAGAATTTGGAGGGAGGAAAATAGAAGTAAAATACAAATGAAATAAGAACTATGATGAGAAAAAGTAGGAACTGAGTACTAAAGGAAGTTAAAGACTACCTAAATCCAAAATTGTTGCATAGTTTTGGATAGAGTTGGGAAAACTGTACTCTAAGGTTCTTATATCTAAAAAAAAAAAAAAAAAAAAAAAGCATATCCAAGGGGCATTGGGAAGTCAAGATTTGTTCATTCAATAAAACAAAGCATAAATATTCACTGGCTCTGATGAGGCTGCCCTTGGAAAGCAAGGTTCCCCTTCAATTTGTACTGACTTAAACTGTAGAAACACAACAGGTGCACCAGACCTAATGATAAGTGTCCACATGACCTTTATGATTCCTCAAATGATTACAGAAAAAGGCATTGTGTTTCGAGGTCTAGCAGACTCCCCTTTCATCAGATCTACAAAATACAACTTACGTATATTATTATTATTTTTTTTATTATTATTATTATTATTATACAGGATTTATATAGCGCCAACAGTTTGCGCAGCGCTTAACAAAATAAAGGCAGACATTACAATTACATAAAAATTTGGTACAAGAGGAATCAGAGGGCCCTGCTCGTTAGAGCTTACAATCTAAAAAGAAAGGGTCAATTGATACAAGAGGTAATAGCTGTGGGGGATGAGTTGATGGAGGAAGTAAAACAGTGTTAGTTAGAAGCAGGATAGGCTTCTTTAAAGAGAAAGGTTTTCAGGGATCGTCTAAAGATGGATAGATTACCGGACAGTCGGACAGATTGGGGTACAGAGTTCCAAAGAATGGGAGAAGCTCTGGAGAAATCCTGGAGGCGAGCATGGGAGGAGGTGACAAGGGAGCTAGAGAGCAGGAGGTCTTGGGAGGACCGAAGAGAGCGGCTTGGTTGGTATTTTGGTACTAGGTTAGTGATGTAGCTGGGGGCAGAGTTATGGATATCCACATACATTTATACACATAAATAAGACCAACTATTACTTGAAGAATACATCACTTAAGATGCACGATAATAGAAAAAGATAATATTAAATTAAATAAATATTTTAAAAACAATTACCATGACTTTTAATATTATATTTTTCTATTATCTTGCCTTTAAGTTATGCATTTTTTTATCAGTAGTTGCTCCTAATTATTCATATACATCCTATATATATATATATATATATATATATATATATATATATATATATATATATATGGATATTCGTCATTTTTATATTTATTTTGTAGTCCCAATGAAAGGGGAGTCTTCTGGCCCTCAAAACATGTTGGTTGTTTTATGTGATCATATAATTCATTATTAATGTGACATGGGCTCTTCTACCTAGTTGGTCTGGTGCTCCGGGTTTTTTCCGATATTTCAGGTTTATTTCTCATTGGGAAGATTTTGTCTTACTTCCCTGTCCCTTTGAAACCCATATACGAAATAGGAGTGCTATTGTCACCAGATACAGGCCCTGTGAGCATTAAAAATATGTCAGTTTTTCTGTCCTTGCCCACATCACAAAAAATTAAGGTGAGTTTTGTAGCTGAAAGTCCCAGGTTCTGAATGTGCATAACAATATCAGAAAAAAGCCTAATAACTGCTTACATATCCCTCTGAATTTATACAGATATGCACACCCAGAAGCTGGGAGACAGCATTGAGCTGGAGGTCAGAAGATTGACTTCTGAGAGTCTTCCTCATGCAAACTTTGCTAACAAAGGGGATGGATATATATCTCCCAAAAGTAATACACAATTTCAGACCTAATAAATATTGTTTATTAAACCCCATCATGACAGGTTCTCATTGCAGATTTATTGAGAAATATAATCTAACCATAGCACAAATTCAATTTAAAGGGTATGTAATCCCTAGCAATGAACTAGTTTAGTGCCCTCTGGTCTGCTAAATATACCATTGATATGTATATAAAAAAAAATTATGTAATGTTTCTTCCTGCATTACTGGAGATCTCCTCTCTTCTTCTGCAACACAAGCACAACAAATTAGTGGAAGGCTCCCCAATGGGGAACACAAACTGCAGTAAAAGCTAACAGAGCATATAATCCCCCTTCACTTGACAACAGGGTATTTTGTTGCTGGAAGTAATCAAAAGTCACTCCAACAGGGTCCCAATATCTTTATTATCTGTATTGCACATGAAAAAAAATAGAAACTCAACATGTTTTGGGTGCTCAATACTTCTCCTTCATCAGGGTTTAGATGTGCATAATAAATGGGGAGAAAGTTTTGAAAAGTGCTGGTTTGGGCTTCCTGTCAGAGATAGCCAGTATTCTTCTCATTTACCAACAGCATCAAAGCCCTGATAGTGAACAAAAAAGCCACTCCAGTGAGACCACATAGTCAAAACTTTATTGTTCTGGACAAGATTACAAGAAGTCCACCTAGATCATCCACATGCTGATGCATTTCACCCAGAAAGAGCTTAATCTTAGGGATCTAAGCCATGATGAAGGAGGAGTATTTGATCCCCAAAATGCATTGGGTTTCTTTCCTGACCTTTTTACATGTTCAACAGAAGTTTGCTGGACTCACATTAAATCTGTGGCACTCTCATCCTTTTCACATTCCTTGAGACTATTTCTAAGACCCCCAAGGATTCCCTGGTTGATGGTGAACTGCCTTTAAAATTAGCATTTGAAGCCCATCCCATTCTACTTTGGGTCCAACACTCTACCAACACTTCTATAAAAAACCCAAATAAAGTTCGAAGCCTTCCCCGCTCTATTCAAATGGGAAAAAATGTCTTAGTTGGGTTTGGGATCCAAGCCAAGACCTATTTCCCTTCACCGCAGCTTTAGTTAGCAAAAATGGGACTTTATCTAACGTGAAAGGTAGAAAAACCTTCACAAGCAGTCATCTCCTGTTCACAAGGCCGGCAGAGCTGCCGTCTTTTGCGTCTTCTGGGTTTTCGGGGACTATCATTTATTCAGAGATGACTGACTCTCTCCATATCTCCCCCAGTGCAGGTCGTTGTAATTATTAATTATTGTAACGAGCTGTGACTGTCGATCGGTTCCCCACAATCCTATTTGGGGACTTTCCCCCCCGGTACATCTTGTCAGCTCTCATTAACGTGACAAAAGGCTACAAATTAAGATCTGTTAATATAATGTTTTCTCACCAAGAACTAAATAGCGAAAGGGACCCTGGGCACAGCTGAAGTCCTTTGATTGCCCGCACTTTATTTTGGTATAAATTTCCATTCATTATTGTTTTCTTTGCACGCGTAGCCCTCAATTAGCGTGATGGCTCCATTAAAGCAGTCGAGGCTTCGCCTTTAATTATCACAACAAAACACCTCGTTCCAGCTCAGGGAGAGGGGGGCCTATATTGACATTAGCCGAGGTTATAAAATTTAATTAGCCGTTCGTACCAGATTTATGGCACTCACATTGTCTTCTTTGATCTCCACCGTACAATCCCCAAGATTTTATGTCTTGATTAAATGAGAATGCTGGGATTTTTTTTATCTATTTATTTCTTGAAATATATTTTAACTTTTTTTTTTTTTCTTTTCTTTGTTTTCTCTTTCTTTTACAAGGCAAGGTCAACCAGTTTACCCAATTACAACAGGGGGCTTCCGACACCCGTACCCCACAGCCCTTACAGTAAATGCTTCCATGTCAAGGTGAGTTGGCTCTTCTTGGTCAAAGTGTGTCATTGTTGGGTCAGAATTTTCTGTTGAAGTTGTATTAAACATGGATGTAATATTGTGGATAGCCCAACCCTGGCTTTTGCCTGATTAGTTATTTAATTTTGGTTTGTTTGGAATGCTGAAAAAGTTGAATAATTTTTTTATTTAGGAAATTGTTAAGCCTACAATAATGATTTTTTGGTTGAATTTGATGGTGGTGTCCTCTTTACACCTTACTGTTTTAACTACACAGAAGCATTCTAGTGGTAGAAGGATGATGAATCGAGTTATAAAAGAATTACCAGTTTTTACAAAAAAAGAGAAAAAATTTTAACTGATAAAGCTGCCCTGGGCAATTTTCCCTTTTGGTAAAAAGTGGCCAGAAATGAGAAAATGTGCTTAGCTAAATCTTTAAAGGCCTGCCTCAAAATGTACAAATTCCTAAACCTGGCATGCTCCATTATTTTCAGTTGAATATACTATATGTTTAGTGGGCACATGTTTTGAATTATTGCTGTTTCTGAATATCAATTTTCGACTTTTACATTTTACAAACTTGTTTTCTCATGCCCTTGTTGTTGTATTATGTATGGAAATTTGCTACTAGAGGGGGGTCTGTGTTTCACTGCAATGTCTCAGCCTTTCTGCTTAACAGCCGTTAAGATATTTCCCACACAGGGAGTGCATTGTTTTCATTGGGTCAGCCAACTCATAGGGGTTGATTTACTAAAGGCAAATAGACTGTGTACTTTGCAAGGGCAGTTGCTCCAGAGCTTAGTTACTGAGGGGAAGCTCTGCTGACCGATCACGTGCAAGAAAAAAGTGCATTTTTTTTGCATGTGATATGGTATTGTTTGCAAAGTGAAGCTTCCCATCATTTACTAAGCTCTGGGGCAACTGCACTTGCAGAGTGCAAAGCATATTTGCCTTTAGTAAATCAACCCCATAGACTTGCATTGTGAGGAGGAGCGGTAAAGCACAACAATTGTGTAGCACAGAAAAGGAGACAGCAGTGCCTGCCTATGTGATGAGCTAATCTGGTTTCCCACCATGTACATAAACAGTATACCTACAAATTATACCGAGAAGTTTATAAAACAGATGTTCTAAAACAGGGGTCTCCAAACTTTCTAAACAAAGGGCCAATTCATTGTCCTTCAGAGTTTAGGGGGACCAGACTGTAGCCAACGGGTGTTTTCCAGGCATCAGTGCGAGTAAACACCACCACATTTGGTATTAGAGGAAGGAAAAGTGACCTATCGTTAGTATTATTGGGAGGAATAGTGCCTCATTGTTGGTGTCAGTGTAAGAAATGGTGCCCCATTGTTGGTGTCAGTAAGCAGAATAGTGTCTCATATCAGTGAGAAGAACAGTGCCCCTAGGTCTGGATAAAGGCAAGCAAAGGGAGACCACTGATCTAAAATATTAATATGTATTTTTTTTTGTTTTTATACTGTACTGACTTCTGACACAAGTAAGAAAAAAAACACTGACGATACCATATATTTCCCTTTAGGTGTTGGCTTTTTGTTGTTTTATGACTTGTTTTGCTAGGTGTTCCCTAGGGGCTCATTCACACTTCCAGTTTATTAATGCACACATTAAAGCGCATTAGGGCTTTTGTTAACGTGTGTTATGTTAAGGTAGTCCATTGATTATGAATGGGCTGCCAACGCCCCACAATGGATAAAAAAAAATGTACATAACCCTTTTTATATGTTATGTGGTATATGATATACACTATATTGCCAAAAGTATTGGGACACCTGCCTTTACACGCACATGAACTTTAATGGCATCCCAGTCTTAGTCTGTAGGGTCCACCCTTTGAAGCTATAACAGCTTTAACTCTTCTGGGAAGGCTGTCCACAAGGTTTAGGGGAGTGTCTATGGGAATGTTTGACCATTTTTCCAGAAGCCAGAAGTGCATTTGTAAGGTCAGGCACTGATTTTGGATAAGAAGGCTTGGCTCGTAGTCTCCACTCTAATTCATCCCAAAGGTGTTCTATCGAATTGAGGTCAGGACCCCAAACTTGCTCATCCATGTCTTTATGGACCTTGCTTTGTGCACTGGTGCGCAGTCATGTTGCCAAAATGTTCCCACAAAGTTGGGAGCATGAAATTTTCCAAAATGTCTTTGTTTGCTGACGCCTTAAGAGTTCCCTACCCCTGAAAAACAACCGCACACCATAATACCCCCCTCCACCAAATGATTTGGACCAGTACACAAGATCCATAAAGATATGGATGAGTGAGTTTGAGGTGGAGGAACTTGACTGGCCTGCACAGAGTCCGACCTCAACCCAATAGAACATCATTGGGATGAATTAGAGAGAAGACTGCGAGCCAGGCCTTCTCGTCCACATCGGTGCCTGACCTCACAAATGCATTTCTGGAAGAATGGTCAAACATTCCCATAGAAACACTCCTAAACCTTGTGGACAGCCTTCCCAGAAGAGCTGAAGCTGTTATAGCTGCAAAGGGTGGGCCAACCAATATTGAACCCTACGGACTAAGACTGGGATGTCATTAAATTTCATGTGCATGTAAAAGCAGGTGTCCCAATACTTTTGGCAATATAGTGTATGTATTGTGGTTCATTGTGGTGCGTTGGGCTCTACTGTACAATGCCTTGGAGTGCCATTCACAAATAATGGCACCGTATTGCACCACAAATGGAGGAGGTGCTTTGCCATGTGTTTTGGCAACATGCCTTAACAAGAATGGCCACAATGCAAGTGTGAATGGGTCCATATCGAAATTGAGGTGGAAGTTTAGTGGCCAGATATGGCAGAATGCCACAGAACAAAAATCAGTTATTTTGCCAACCTTTATGAGCAACTTCTATGGAGGTGATACTCTTCACTAATAGATAGATATCAGTCATGACGTTTTATCTAGTATATAGTATTTTTCCCTCTTCTACATGTTCACCATAGAGTGAGCAGTACATTTTTACTTTGACTAATAAAGAAAACATTTTTCAGCTTCAAGCTAAATAGCATAACCAGTGCAGGTAACAGCGCAGAATGACCACTAGGGGTGCCAGTAGATTGTGCATGTAAGCAAAATAGCTTTATCCTTTGCTTTGTTTTTGATGTCATTAAAGCTGAATTCCACCTGGGTAAAAAAAAAAAATTAAAAGTCAGCAGCTACAAATACTGCAGCTGCTGACTTTTAACATAAGAACACTCGCCGGTCCTGGGAGCCCGCGATGTTGGCACCTGAAGCTGACCCGTCCCTTGGCCCCGGGTGCAGGCGCCAGCATGATTACTAAGGAAAACAGGAAGTGAAGCCTTACGGTGCACAATGGCGATCTTTCCCCAGAAGTGGGAGCAGATATCTGGATTTGACAGGTATCTGCTCCCCCCCTCCCCCCAAAGGTGCCAAGTGTGGCACCATAGGTGTGTAGGAATCAGTGCACACTGTGGGCTGTTTTTGCATAATTTACTTGAAAACTACTTGTGTTTTCATACACCAGTGGACAAATGCTTCCTCTAGTTCAGGGGTAGTCAAACTGTAGCTCAGTAGCTGTTACAAAAGTACAAGTCCCATCATGCCTATGCCTCTGGGAGTTATGCTTGTGGCTGTCAGAGTTCCACAATGCCTCATGGGACTTGTAGTTCTTCTACAGTTGAAGGGCCAAAGTTTACCCACCCTTGCTCTAGTTGCTTTTTTTTTGGGAGGGAGCATGATCGACATTGCTGCTGAACAAAATCAATTGGTCACATACAGAGTGTATTGTTCTTAAGGACTTCTGTATAAATGGAATGAAGTAGGCTTCTTAGCTTTTCTGAAAAAGCTGTTTGCCTGGCTGTCTTGGATCTGGTGTGTTCACACTACAAGGCGCATAAAAAAAAAGAAAAATTACTCATGCGTGTTAATGTGCATTAAAAAGCATTGACATGCACCTTTTATGTGTTGTGTTGCATTTAATGCACGTTAACTGTGTTTTTTAATGCTTTTTTTTGTAGTACAGGCTAAATCAAGGGTCAAGGTACTATTTTTTTTAAATCATTTTACTGCAAGGCATTGCACTGCCTAAAAATTCAGCATGCCTGCATTTTTCCTCAACGTTCTTTGTGGTGTGCAATGGTTTGCAGCATGTCCTTGCATTCAACCTGCATAGGACAATGCAGCCCAATGCACCTGGTGTGAACGAGCGCATCAAAAAACAGTCTCAGTTGTTTGTGTAAAGTTTCTTCTGTGCAATTAAGTCGTCCAGCTCAGGCGAGGCAGGACGCCATATCTCCGGGTGTTGAGCCAGCTAAAATGACAGTGCTGTATGATGTGCTGGAGTCTCGAATTGTAATGAGAATCGGAGGCTACAGGCTAAATCTTATTAACATATGTATAACATACTCTGAGCATTGTGCTAATCCCCTGCTCTGTGATTATGGGAGCCCGGTCTCTATTCTTCCTTATGAATAATACCAGAGCCCGATCAGACAATGACACAATTCCCAGAGTGGGAGCTCAACACAGTTA
The DNA here is from genome assembly GCA_028564925.1 of Lithobates sylvaticus. NCBI lineage: Eukaryota > Metazoa > Chordata > Amphibia > Anura > Ranidae > Lithobates > Lithobates sylvaticus. The sequence continues at coordinate 49,944,607 of CM053036.1, read as the reverse complement.
AAATAGATGTAAACCCTAACTGAATATGTAGTGTGCTCTGTGCATCCCAATCCATTGTTATTTTTTTTTTAAATACTGCTTTTCCATATGCGGATTTTCTTCAACCTACCTCACTTCCTGTTTACATGCATGCCAATGATGGCTGCATGACATTTTTCAGGGTGGATTTCCTGACGGTGACAACAGTAGACACTTCGCCTGTGTAATGTGTATTGAAATGGCCATTTGTAGCCTCCATCAGAAGCCTGTGTGACAGAGTGACAATGCTGGAGCACAATTGAGAGACAAGGACAGAGCGTTGTCACCATGCCTAAACAAGGGCCATCATGGGAGGAGGTGGTCAGGTGCTTCCACAATGCTCAGAAAAGATTAATGGCCCAATCCTTGCACCTAGGTTTAATAATAGGCAAAACCATAAAGATCCAACCAAAAGACAAGACTGAAAACGACAGAAATGGGTTTTCCTCTACGTTTAGGACAGTGGTTTCCAAACTATGGCTCTTTGTTTGCCTTTATCCAACCCTTGGGGCTGACACCAATGATGGGATGCCATTCATCCAACTCATACCAAAGATGGGGCATTATTCATCCCACTGACACCACACCATTGATGGGGCACCATTTTTTCTATTAAAACCAACAATGGGGCATTGTGTACTCCCACTGGCTACCGTATGGCCCCTTAAAATTTAAAGGACAGTAAACTGGCCCTTTGATTAGAAATTTGAAGACCCCTGGTTTATGAGATTGAACTGAAAAAGTAAGGCAGAAAATCTTAAAAAAACTTACTTTATAAGCGATACATTCCTCTAACAGCGATACACATGTGGACCAGGAAAAAAAATCCCACTCAAAGATACAACAGGCAATTCTCTTATTATGTAATTGAGCTGAAGAGCTGAAGAGCTCAGATTGAGAATCATGTTAGTTGTATTTATAAATTTCATCCTCTCCTTTTGTTTTTTAAAATTCTGCTTTGCGATTTGGGTTCTACTTTTAAATTAAATGTATAATTTGGCATCAATGGGTAGAAGTGGGCACCAGAAGGTACCCTTTCATATCCAAAGAATGTTCAATTCCAGCATATCTTGGGAACAGCCTATACCCTCTATGGCACAGTAAAGCTGGTCGGTCATACGTGGCTTGAATTTTTGTTGATTTGATCAAATCAGCTGAAATCAGCTGAAATTGTGGGTGGCCCTTCTGCCATGATCTTGACAAACCTAGAATTGAGAAATTGAAGGAGCCATGCACAAAAAAGTTGGCTAACCATTGATTGCAACCAATCAGCCGTGCTGGCTGTCTGATTGCAACACTGGGTGGGGGTGAGGCACTGGACATAGATTCTCTACCAATAGATTGCTGACTCATTGATTCACTGGTCCAAGAGATAGAGGGGTGCTGGACACTGATTTTCACAGACTGACTCAGAATGTGGACAAATTCATTACTTGAGCCCACTTGGCCTGTATTCGGCATTTCACCACAACGATGGGGACCCCCTCAAGGGTTGGGAAATCTGAGTGTAATATGTCAAAGTGAGTGCCAAATGAAAAGTCAAAGTTCTTATTGTTCAACTGGTTACAACAAGAAGGGCAAAGGGCATCCGATGCATTTTTGTTCCCCATGAAAAGCTTTAATGTCCTTTTCCCTGCTTGTTGTAACCAGCTGAAGAATAAAGTGTTGGATTCCTAAGCATTTTTCATTTGGTACTCTCTTTAACCTGTTACTCAATGATTCATTGATCCTGGTCATATCTGACTTTTTACACAAGAAGTCAAACCTGGTGATTGTATCACTTTTGAATCCCTATTCAATTAATTGGAGGAGATCTATGTGCCCCTGGACCACATTGGCTGTCTTTTGTCCTTTCCGTGACGTTTACCAAACTAATAAACCACTGTCGGATCATTTGTTTGGCGCTCTTTCTAGTGCAACTGTGAATACATCAATCAGAGTCCTGCTCCTAAATGTGAATCTATAGATTTCTCTTGTTCAGCTCATTGAGAAATCTTCTGCATGTATGGCCAGTTTAATGCAAGCCTGTGTATGATTTTCTAAAGATAGGTTCACTTTAAGCCTTCCCGTGTGGCTTGGCATGTCAGATGGCCACGATGCCACATTCCCCACTAACGACGTTCATTAAGGGTAGGCGAATTCCAACAGATGACGGTGGCAGATGTGACAAATCCTTGACAGGGGGCTCCTCTGCCTATTGGTGCTTGTAGGGGTTAATGCAAATGGAAGGAGCTGAACAAAGCCGAAGGTGGATTTCTCGAATGCTTATTAGCGAACGCCAAACCACCTTGGGATCCTAGTCTCTCTCTCTCTCTTTTTTTTTTTTTTGGGCTTCCTTCCAAACTTGGCTGTATGAAAGGTGTCTAGTTAAAAAGCGTATACAGCAAATTAAATACATTATTGTGATAATGGGTTGACATGAAGTACAGGTCCATTAGACTTATGACAGTTATAGAAAAGCGGAGGCCTGCACCCTGTTCGGTCGTCGTCTTTGATATTCATTCAATCCAGCGCCAGGTCCGGGGATTCTCAGAATTAAGTGAAGGGTCATTATACTTTAAACACCGTGGAGAAGCCTAGATTGGCAATTAAGCAGCACTCTCTGACACTCGCCGATGCCACCCTGTGACCCCCTTTCGATTGAGATGTTGGAGCTTGGGGCCCTCAGCATGCTAAATTGGTGAAAGGCACTTCTCCTGACGAGGGCAACGCTGAAACCGTCTGCCTTCAAAGGGAAGCCACATCATGTTTTAACCATAAAGTGGGCGCATGCCAGGCGCATTCCCGGGCAGAAATAGATGAAATGTTACAAGTGCAAGAGGATAATGACAAATCCAATGCGATTCAAAGGCACGCGGCTGCAGAACGGAACGCATCCTACAGCTTGTGCATAAAATCAAGGGCGACGGATGACAGGCACTTAATGGAAGCGTGTCAACAAGCGCGCAAAATGAGGCCGCAGAAGGCGGAAGCCCCGGAGACTGGCAAGAACAAAAAAAAAAAATTAGTTGTCCCAACTTAGTTAACTCTCATCATTATATTCTGGCTCGGAGCCATAGAGGCGGACAGGGACTCTAATGAGCTGCTTTCAGGGTGTTTACTGCCTGTCTATGGGACACGAGACACCTTTGTGATGCAGAATGGCATGCTTCTTATATCCATCTAGTTAAAAAAAAAAAAAAACTTCTGAAGAGACCTTGGGTTACATTTCTAAAAAAAAATTACAAACGAGAAAATATTGGAATTTTTATGCAGTCTTTATTTCTACTCTACAATGCCATTTTATTTATTTATTTTTTTCTTTTAAGATCAAAAATCTTATCAATCTTAATTTATTTATTTTATTTGGTATTAATAAGTGTTAAAGGATTAGTCCACTCTATATTTTGAATCTAGCTGTAGCCTAGTGGGGCTGGGTCAGCTCCTGGTTTCTTATTTTATATGATATGGATGTTCCAATGGTGAGGTCTTCCTGTTGTAATTACCAGGTCTGTTTCTCTAGGTTTTGGTTGTTCAAGGCTCCCTTTGCGAGTCCCCGCTTTTCCTGTTACATTTTTTTGTAATATGAAATAATCCAGAAGGGATGGTGGGGTGGGCAAAACGGGTGTGCAGACCCAGGAACTCAGCAAAGGGATGGTCAGAAGCCCTAATGATGGACACATCAGATGTGTAGACCCAGGAGCTCATAGCAAGGATGGTGGTAACCCCTCATAATAGGCACAGCAGGTGTGTAGAACTAGGAATTTAGAGCAGGGATGGTTAGAACTCCTCATAATACACACAGCAGGTGTGTAGACCAGGGGATTCAAAGTAGGGATGGTCATAACCCCTCATAATGGGTATAACAGGTGTGTAGACCTCTGTTCAGGGATGGTGGGAACCCCACATTATATATGGACATTTTGTTAGCTGTCTGTGCTCTTTACACACAAATTCTTTGCTTCAATAATGGTGCACAGTGATTGTGCTTTGCTATCTCTCCTCTTACTCAGTGGTAGTCTACCAGTTAGAACTGACTTGACTGAAAGCAGTAAACATTTCTACAAGACTAGCTGCGCTTATCTGAGCAGTCTTTAGGAATGGTCTACAAGACTATCTGAGCTTATATAAGCAGTCTTTAGGCATGGCCTACAAGACTAGCTGAGCTTATCTGAGCAGTCTTTAGGCATGGTCTACACTGCAGAACTGGCTGAGCTTATCTGATCAGTTTTTAGATGTGAATGCTATTCACATTCCCTGATACATGGATGACCTTTAAAAAGAGCAAGGTTGTGGGCATGAAAAAACAAGTTAAAGTCCTATCAAATGACTTCTGGCTAAACCTGTGTGATGACTCAAACTAATATTGGCTGGAAATACACTTAAAGTGGTTCTAAAGTCAAAATGTTTTTTTTTTTAAAACACCCCCCCCCCCCATAACACTTACCTAAGTCCTACATCGATCCAGTGATGTGCCCCTTTACAGCTTTTTTTGCTACCTGCCTACTCTTACAGGTTAAAGGGAAGCAGCAGGAGCCGCAGCAGGAAGCAGCAGGAGCCATTGGGGGGTGTGGTGGGGCCAAGCCATGCTATGTGTGTCTATGGATGCACACAGCCTGGCTCAGGAGTGTGCACAGGAGCACACAGCTTGCTATGAGGGCAATCTCTTTTTTATTTTAATAAAATGCTCTAAATAAAGAGTTTTTGCTTTAGTTGTACTTTAAAGTGTTTAAATAAACTCAATAGTTTCAATGGAGCGAGGTTGTTATCTAAATGTTTATTTTTAAACAAAAGAAAAAACAGCTTGCCGACCGCCTCACGCCGATATACGTTGACAGCAGGGCACGTACTGGCATGTTAACGTACCTGTACATTGCCCTTTAAGAAGCGGTTTGCGAGCGCGCGCCCGCCACTGGGCTCTGAGTGTGATCGCGAGTCCTGCGGACGCGATGTCTGAGGGGATACCCGTGATCGTCTCACAAAGAGGAAGAACGGGGAAATGCTGATGTAAACAAGCATTGTGACACTGATCACAGCTCCCTGTAATCGGAAGTGGTGATCAGTGTCGTGTCACACATAGCCCCTCCCCCCCACAGTTAGAATCACTCCCTAGGACACACTTAACCCCTACAGCGCCACCTAGTGGTTAACTCCTTCACTGCCAGTCACATTTACACAGTAATCAATGCATTTTTAATCGCACCGATCGCTGTATAAATGTAAATGGTCCCAAAATAGCACCAAAAGTATCTGATGTGTCCGCCATAATGTCGCAGTCACGATAAAAATTGCTGATCGCCGCCTTTACTAGTAAAAAAATAATTATTAATAAAAATGCCATAAAACAATCCCCTATTTTGTAGATGCTATAACTTTTGCGCAAACCAAACACTTATTGCGTTTTTTTTTTAACCAAAAATATGTAGAAGAATACGTATCGGCCTAAACTGAGGAAAAAAATATTTTTTTAGATATTTTTAGGGCGATATTTATTATAGCAAAAGGTAAAAAAATAATGTGTTTTTTTTTTTAAATTGGCGCTATTTTTTTGTTTATAGCACAAAAAATAAAAAAACGCAGATCAAATACCACCAAAAGAAAGGTCTATTTGTGGGGAAAAAAGGACATCAATTTTGTTCAGGAGCCACGTCGCACGACCGTGCAATTGTCAGTTAAAGCGACGCAGTGCCGAATCACAAAAAGGGGCCTGGTCCTTTGGCTGCAAATTGGTCCGGGGCTTAAGTGGTTAAAGCTCATCATAAAGAAGAGCACCTTCCAGTCCACAGTACATCATGTGGCAGGACAATTGGAGATCCAATGGCTTGCGCGTTTCGAGGACGAAGAGGCTAGTCCTCGAAACGCGTTAGCCTAATGGATCTCCAATTGTCCTGCCACATGATATGATGTACTGTGGACTGGAAGATGCTGTTCTTTATGATGAGGTTTTTTTTAATCAGATTATTTTTATTAAGAATTTTGAAACATACACATCAAGTTTATGATGAGGTTTAATGCAACTGTCATTTTGGGAGTATAATACTTCCCACCTTTTATATTAATAAAATTATGTTTTTAGGATAATGCACTAGGCCGGTGCTCCCTTTGTTTTGTGGTTTCAAATGAAAGGGGCAGCCAGGGCAGTCAGACTGGGGAGGAAAGGGCCAGATGATGCAGGCCATCCTCTATTTAGGAATTGAGGTGGGGGTCAGTCTGACTTGCTGCAACTTTTAATGCATATTGTGAGAAGCTAACAGTGTGCGGTTGAAATCAAAGTAATCCATTTCAGTAGAGGAAAAGAGCCTGTACAACTGTGCAAGACTGGAGGGAAGGCCAGAGGCCAGCAGTAAAGGGGCATTCCACCCACACTAATTCAGTATTTGGTGACTGTTGGCTTTGTAAATCACTTAAAGCTCAGCAGTGTGAAGATGCTCATTCATGGGTTGGAAGTAAGGAGATGAATTATAAAATGTGCACAACTAAATAGTGGTATCTCCCTTTAACCACTTGACCGCTGGAGGATTTACCCCCCCTTCATGACCGGGCCATTTTTTGTGATACGGCACTGCGTTACTTTAACTGACAACGACGTGCGACGCTGTATTAAAAAAAAAATGTATGTAATTTTTTTTCCATAAATAGAGCTTTCTTTTGGTGGTATTTATTCACCTCTGTGTTTTTTATTTTTTGATATAAACAAAAAATATACAAATTTATAAAAAATCAAAAAAAAAACTATATTTTTTACTTTCTGCTATAAAACATATCTTATAAAAAAAAATGTAAAAAAATCTAATTTCTTCATCAATTTAGGCCAATATGTATTCTGCTACATATTTTTGGTAACAAAAATCCCAATAAGCGTATATTAATGGCTTGTGTAAAAGTCATAGTGTCTACAAACTATGGGATATTTTTATTTATTATAATTTTCTAGTAATGTCGGCGATCAGCGACTTATAGCGGGACTGCGATAATGCGGCAGACAGATTGGACACTAACTGACACTTTTTGGGGACCAGTGACACTAAATACAGTGATCAGTGCTAAAAAAATAAAATAATATCCACTGTCACTACTAATGACACGGGCTGGGAAGGGTTAACATCAGGGGTGATCAAAGGGTTAAATGTGTCCCTAGCCTGTGTTTATGTGTACTGTGGGGGAGGTGCTTTTACTAAGGGAAGACAAAGATCTGTGTCCTTGTCCCTATGCAAGAACACAGGATTGATGCCTTCTCTCCTCACAGAACGGCAATCCGCCTTGTTTACATAGACAGATCTTCATTGTATCTGTGTACTGAATAACTGGCGGGTGCTGGCGGACACCGAGTGGGTTGCCAGCGGTGCGCCCCAGACACGGAAGTATCAGATCACATACTAGGTAAGTGATCTGGCACAGAGTGTCCGCCCTGCTGCAGTATATGTACGGTGGGCGGTCCGCAAGTGGTTAAAGCAGAGTTCTACCCATTTAAAAAAAAAAGTGTAGCTGCTGACTTTTAATAAACACACTCCCCTGTCCCATGATCCAGCGATACGGCCGCCCAAAGCCTTGCTCCTCTCCACGGTGCCGGCATTGTAAAGCCTCATACACACGATCGGACTTCAAACAAACTTTTCCGTGGATTTCTGCCCAAAGGACGTTGGCCGTGAACTTGTATTGCATACACACGTCAGGACTTTTTCAGCCAACTTTCACCAAATCACGTTTTTTCTGCTTTTTACCGCCACCCTTTGGTCAACTTCTGTACTGATCTTTTGCATTGGTTCTGAGCATGCGTGTTTGTACTTTGGACTTAAGTCCGATGTATTTCTGTACACACGATCGGACTTTGCTCCATCGGACTTTTGTTACCGAAAATTTTGTCTGTTTTCAGAGCGAACTTTTGTCCGATGAAACCCGAAAAAGTTTGTCCGATGGAGCGTACACACGGTCGGATGTTGCCTTAAAACAGCTAATTTGCATGTTTGTTGGCAAAAAGTCTGATCATGTGTACAGGCCTTAACTGTGGGCGCCCCGGCTGTAGCTTCACAGCCGGGCACGTACTGCACATGCACGTTCGCGAATGGCCGGGCAATCTTCTGTGACCTGTGACCTGTCCCAGAAGATTGCAGGGAGGGAGGGGGGAGAGGTGAACTTCCCCCCCCCAAAAAAATGACATGCCAAAAAGCGCCAGGGGAGGAAGTGGGAGCTGAGTGCCTGTCAAAACTGGGTAACTGCTCCCCCCAAAAAAATTACATGCCAATGTGGCATGTCAGGGGGTCACCGGTACTTAAAGCGGAAGTTCCATTTTTTGGGTGGCTTTAAGCAATGCACTGTGGCAGTGGTGTGGGAATCAGAAGACTGGCTGGACAGAACTGCAAATATTTTGGGCAGCAAAATGGATCATATCTATGAATTTCAATGTAGCTGTACCTGTTGTTTGTGAAGCTGCCACATAACTGGAGGGTATCTGACCAACATGCCAAACGGCCTCCATATTATCTCCCGTGCAATCTCAGCATCCTTCCTTCTGGAGCTGGGGGTAAACCATGACAGGTCCTCTCCCCGATGACAGTGGCAACCTCTCTATCCTCCCTGACAGGTTACAGAGCCGTCACATTTGCAAACACATCTTCCGCAAAACTGCTTTAGTGTTTGTGTCCACGCTCCCAGCGGGAGATGAATGGGGCGCTTTGTCCTCATTTATCACTTAACGCTCAGCTAAGATCTGTGCGCTTTCTCTTCTCCTCCCCAAAGAAACAAAAGTCTCCAGCAAGGCCTCCATTCTGAGCCCATGACAGCTGATGGATTGGGGCGGCCGGCTGCTCATTACCATACACGGGAGATGCTGTGCTGGACAATTCCAGGGTCACAGTTTCTCTAAACGCTGAAGGGACCCATCACTTAACCTGGATTCTGATGGATAGAGGCTGGAGGATTCTGGGAAGTCTACATGTGCCAATACTTCCCTTTGGAGGAAACCGAAAAGAGAACATGTCACGGAGCAAGCGCTGGGAATTACAGCTGAAGTTTAATCTGCTTAAAGTTGGCCTTCCCTGGTTCCTCCATCCCCCTCATCAATGGTAGGGAAATGAAAATTAAAATATCAAAAATTAGATATTAAAAATATTAAAGTAAAACCCGTTTTCGTTACATACACACACAGTGATGTCATTACTGGATCTTTGTGCTTCTCAATGCAGTGCAGGCAGATCATGGCTGATAGAAGGGGCCAGCAGGGTACTCTACAATGCCTACTAAAAACATCAACCAACATACCGCATCAGTACTTCTCTCAAGAGCCCTCAGCCTTCCTGCAAGCACACTGTGAGCTTCTCACAGTGAGTCTGATGGAGTCCCCCTCATTTCCTGGCTGGAGGACACCCAGCATTATCTGACCCTTTCCTACCCAGCCTGACTGGGGGCGGGTATCTGGGTCATGTGACACAAGTTCTTGAACCGGCCCTGTATCTGGGTTACTTGTTTCCTGCTGCCCCTGAGCCCATGTGTGCTCCCAGGGTCCCCCTCCCTCCCCTCCCCTCTCCCACCAAGAGCAGGAGAAAGGCCTGGTAAATATGTAATTTACCGTCCCCTTCTATTTCTGAAAGGACACAGTGAGTGATCAGTACCGGTCCCCCACTGTGTCCATTCCTAACTGAAGTATAGGAAACTATGTTTACTATGCCTCAATTTGTGAATGAACTGGAAGCTCTGTACAGAGCTATTCCTATCCATTCATTCTGTGCAGCTGATTGGCTGTCACAGCGGTCACATGATTGGAACGCTCCTGATCACAAGTATGCATTGTGAGCTTTCTGATCCCCGCCAGCAACTGTGGTGGGAGCACGCAGGGCACGCGCTCTCAGCACAGAGATGTTTACATTTAGGCCCCTTTCACACTTGTGCGACTTCAAAGCCACGCGATTTTGCCACGGTTCGCGGCCGCGATTTTGCCGCAATTTCAATGAATGCTTGTGTAAGTGGCATCAAAATCAGACCAAAGTAGTGCAGGGACTACTCTGAAGTCGTACTAATATGAATGGCTGTCATTGGAAATCATGGGGAACGACTTGTCTTACTACTTTGCAGTCCCAAATCGTGGGACAAGTCGTATAAGTGTGAAAGGGGCCTTAGGCTGCATAAATGCGGCTTCTCAACGTTAAAGCCCACCCCCCAAGAGGCCGGATATGGGCGGTGGGAAGAGGTTAATGATTACACCCAGGTGGGTGAAGCAAAACATGTCAGGTGGCATGACTTTGACAGAGACTCCTGGGCTAAGGCCATTTTCAAGTCTACACTAGGTTGGCTGGACAGGAGATCAGCACTTCTTTGATTTTATACAGCTTTATCAAATCATTTTTTTGGAGCATTAGTAGGTTGAAACCCAATCATCTAAATCTTTTTAAAGTTTTAACATATTAATGTTGTTTCAAACATTATTTTCAGTATGTGCTTTAACCACTTAAGCCCCGAAACCAATTTGCAGCCAAAGGACCAGGCCCCTTTTTGCGATTCGGCACTGCGTCACTTTAACTGACAATTGCGCGGTCGTGCGACGTGGCTACCAAACAAAATTGGCGTCCTTTTTTTCCCACAAATAGAGTTTTCTTTTGGTGGTATTTGATCGCCCCTGCGGTTTTTATTTTTTGCGCTATAAACAAAAATAGAGCGTTTTTATTTATAAATGGTATTATTTATAAATAGTTTTTACTTTTTGCTATAATAAATATCCCCAAAAAATATATTAAAAAAACATATTTTTTCCTCAGTTTAGGCCGATACGTATTCTACATATTTTTGGTAAAAAAAAAATTGCAATTAGCAATTATTGATTGGTTTGCGCAAAAGTTAGAGTTTACAAAATTGGGGATAGTTTTATAGCATTTTTATTAAAATATATATTTTTTTTAGTAGTAATGGCGGCGATCAGCAATTTTTATTGTGACTGCGACATTATGGCGGACACATCGGACATTTTTGACACATTTTTGGGACCATTGTCATTTATACAGAAATCAGTGCTATTGGAATGCACTGATTCCTGTGTAAATGACACTGGCAGTGAAGGAGTTAACCACTAGGGGGCGGGGAGGGGTTAAGTCTGTGTGTGTTTTTTTTACAGTAGGGGGGGGCGTGGCTTTGCGTCTGACGTTACTGATCGGCTTTCCCGATGACAGGGAACAGCCGATCAGTGTCAGTCGCACTAGGAAGCACGGGGAGAGGTTTGTTTACACAGACCTCTCCCCGTTCTTCAGCTCTGTGACCCGATCGGGTCTGCTGGTCCCGCGGCCGCGGAGCTCAGGACCGAGTCGCAAGCGCGCCGCCGCGCGACCCACGGCTGGGCTCTTAAAGGGCCAGGTACAGGTACGTGGTTGTGCCCAGCCGTGCCATTCTGCCAATGTATAAGCGGTTAAATCTGCAGCTTCCATTACAATAATCCCTGGTGACTTTGCCATGAAGGGCCTTGCGCAGGCACCTCTTGTAATATGGTGACAACACTGTGCCTCCAAATGTGACCCTGGGTTGTCACTCCACTGTTCCACTAGAGGCTACAAGTGGTCGTTTCAAAGCACATTATACAGGCATGGTCCACTGTGGTCACCATCTGGAAATGCAACCTGAGAAATCTCTTGCGCCCATCACCGGAGTCCATGTAGACAAGAAGTGGCTGCAGGAGATCAACTACACCAAGATGCAACAAAGGGGAAAAAAAAAGGTTATTGTTGAGGATACAGAGAGGAAATGGGGGGGCTAACATCAACTTTAATTCTTCATGGTCCTCACAACTTGAGGTGCAGCAGTGGGGGGTGCGGGGGGGGGGGGGGTGACCTTTGCTTTCATACTTTGTTCTAAAAGGTGTTCCTCTTTCCCATCCTAATTAGTTGGGTGTTGATGAGCTTCATGAAGAGTGCCGGTAGGAATACGTATCTAATATTGAGTTTCAGCCACTTTGGAAAACGCTGGGAATCAGATAAATTGAATCTCTGCAGTGAAATCTTCCTTTCTGGACGAATCTCCATTTTCTGCCGCGTTCAATACTCGGTAATATTCCTCCTGCACAGTGGGTCTGACATCCATTTCACCGGTGGGATGAGGGCCAGAAGGCATTTCTACCGTTCATTTACCAGACAGAAAATGCGAGGGAAATGAGCCTCATTCCAGGCCTTCTTGGGAGAGGAAACTTGTTTTTTTTTTGCAAAAAATAAATACACCTTCGTTAGCGCAGATCCTGTGCCGCGGATAAATGATCAGCCGCTCGGCCCAGACAACTGGGGCTGCACATTAAAAAAAAAACGCCTAACAGCCTGTACCTGTGCCAAGATTGTGGGTAACAGATGCCGCCGAGGTAGATGTGGTGCCACCTGGAAGGACTAATTGAAAGCCTGTTTTCTAATCGCACGGATCCCAATCAAAGTCGTGTTTCTAGGAATCTGTAAATGCCTGGCTGGGACGGCGCATGTGATGAAGGAAGCAGATTAATCCTTTAAAAGGGGATTATATACAAAGCCTTCAGCTGCAGCAAAACTGACTGACCAATCAGCAGTTATCACCCATCTCTGCCTCAAACAACTGAAGTTGTTTGTCGCGATGCGACAATACAATAAAGGGAGCGACTGCGATAATCTGTAGTGGAAAATAAAATAAACAAAACTGCATATACAATACTAAGAGGCATACAATATTTAAAAAACAGTGAATCTGACATTCACCAAACTTTCACTGCAGGTGAATCTTTGGGGCACATATTTTTGCACGATAGTGATTGATTCACCACCAGTGAATGTTCGGTGAAAGTCACATTCAGTGCTTTACAAACGTCCATTATAGTATTATCTGATAAATGTAGTGCAACTACAGCCAAACTTTTTGTTCCGGTGACGCCGGCAGGTGATGCTGGCACCCCTGAGGAGTGGAATCTAAAAAACAAGTTAGTCTTCACCTGAGCTCCTTATGGTGGAAATGGGCTAGGAACTGTATTGGTCCCAATTTACTTTACTGCAAACTGACACCAGATGTCTGCCCTCAGGATCGCCCCATAAAGGGAGTGGCTGGAATGGAGAGACAATGGTGCAAAGGTTGTTCACAGGGCTACAGATGCGAGAATACTCAAGTTCAAGCAGAGGTCTAGGTAGGCAGCAAACACGAGCATAGTCTGGGTAAGCAGCAAGCATGAGCGTAGTCAGGTCCGAGTAGAGGTCTAGGCAGGCAGCAAACATGGGCACAGTCAGGTCGGAGCAGAAGTCTAAGTATGCAGCAAACACGAGCATAGTCTGGGCCAAGCAGTAGTCTGGGTAGGCAGCAAGCATGAGCGTAGTCAGGCCCGAGCAGAGGTCTAGGCAGGCAGCAAGCAAGACTGTTGTCAGGTCAATCTGGATTGGCAACAGGCAACTGCTCTTTAGCTCTCCGGTAGCTGTTGATAAGACACAAGACCAGCCACTTTAATGGCTGGAGCTTAAACACCCCTCTGGTTAGAGGATACATCTAGGATCATTAGCGAGAAAGATGGAAGTCCTGGCAGTAATTCTGCAAGTACCATTGGAAGCTTTGAGTGGGATTTAGCAAGTACTATTGGAAGTCCTGGCATCGATACAGCGAGTACCATTATGCCCCGTACACACGGTCGGAAATTACGACCACAAAATCCGTCAGATTTTTTCCGACGGATTTTGTCCGACACTCGTGTTGCATACACATGGTCGGACAAAGTTGTCGGAAAATCCGATCATCCTGAACGTGGTGACGTTCGTTGCGTACGACGGGACTACGTAGAGGCTAGTAGCCAATAGCTTTGGTCTTGTAATGTGATCTGAGCATGCGTGGCACTTTGTCCGTCGGAATTCGCTACACACGATCGGAATTGGTGTGATCGGACTTTGTTGTCGGAAAATTTGAGAGCAGGAGATAAAACTTTATCCGTCGGAAAATGTCCGATGGAACCTACACACGGTCGGAATTTCCGACAACATTGTCCGATAGGACATTTTCCGTCGGAAAATCCGACCGTGTGTATGGGGCATTAGAAGTCATGGCAGGGATTTAGTGAGTACCATTGAAAGTCCTGACAGGGATTCTGCAAGTACCAATGGAACTCCTGGCAGCGATTATGCTAGTAGGAGTTCTGAAAATCTTGGCATGCATTCTATACCATACCAGGATGTTTTTGGAAAGAGGGGAAAGGCCCTGTGTCTCCAATGGAGGTTTTCCATCACTTTGTCCGGCTGTCACCAGAACAGGAAATGAGGTGAAACTTTTCCAATGGGGTTTCAATGAAGAAACTTGCTTCCTGCATTTTGGAAAGGTCTGACTGTAGCTACCATCATCTAACACCAATGTGGAGCTGTCATGTTACTGATGACCCCATGACTCCGGTCATCTGGTTCTAATGCATCTATTAGTCTCCTGTTTCTAGCACAGAAGTGACTAACCTTCTGACACTCCGTCTTTCAACCACGACCATGTAGACCCTCGGGAGTGTCTAGAATAATGCTGAAGACATCTCCTCTTCTTTCTCAGCTGGAACAAAGTTTTATTGTTTGCTTTTTTGTCATGTGTCAATCCTTAAAGCTTGAGCTACATGGCCAACTTCCGATCTTGTTCACTCTATGCATGATTACATAACAGGGCTTCAAAAAGTTTCATCATCTCCACAATATGTAATTAGAGTATAAGATAACGAAAAGCTGCAAATGTATAACTACAAGAAAAGATCTATTAAAATGGTCACTTGAGCTTTGGCTAGGGAAGGTATTCATTACATGGATCTTTGGGAGATTTAGGACCTCTGTAAAGTTACAAGTCGAACTCCAGGTCAAAATGTTTTTGGTTAGAACAGGAAAAGATTTGTGTCTCCGCTAAGGAGAGTTCCTATTTAGAAAATGATTCTGAAGATTCTTTTTGGCATTTGGCGCTGTCCAGTCAAAATAAGGATAGCCGATGAGCAGCAAAAGTCTGTCAGATCACAAGTTTCCGATCACTGATATAGATAATGTACCTACCTGAAATATCTTTTTTTATAAAAGTAAAAGAGGGCAATATAAAACAAATACGATAATTGACACCGTTTTTGATAAACTAACGCATCAATATCTGGTTGGATGTATGGAGTAGCAATTCTCATTTAATTCTTAAGGTGCTCATCAGATATTTTGGCTCTAATTTTGCCCTTCATGTGCTTTATCCTTGTATATAGCTGCTCACAAATAAAGGGGCTTCCGAAAACTGATAACATAAATAAGGCATGATTGTGAAGAATGGGAGATATTTCTTTGGGAAGATACAAATGATAAAATTCCAGTAAAGAGGCATTGAGGGTTTATTTACTAAAGGCAAATACACTGTGCACTGGAAGTACACTTGGAATGCAGTTGCTGTAGAAAACAGAAAATTAAAAACAGCATTTTTGCTTATACATGATTGTATAATAGAAATCAGCAGAGCTTCCTCTCGTCTCAGATCTTCCCCTCAGATCTACAGCGACTGCACTTCCAGATCTACTGCGAGTGCACTTGTGCGGCACTTGTAGTGTACAGTGGATTTGCCTTTAGTAAATTAACCCCAAAGTCACATTTTTCTTCGCCCATGTGTGTTAGCCAAGTGTAAACGCATTTTTACCGAAAATCCCCCCCCCCCAACCCCAAAAAACAAACAAAAAAAATCAACATTGTTAAGTACGCTTTTCATAGCCTGTGGACCAGGTTGGGGCGCCCCTGGTATAGGAGATCCATAGATATGGCTGCCATATGCTCTTATGATTTTCCCTCCCTCCATCACCTCTTCCATAGCTGTTGAAGAACGGATCGCAATACAATCCTGCCACCCTACAGAAAAATAGTCATTTGATAGATGATTTTTTTTTTTATCTTTATTACTTTGGAGCAGCATAGATATCATTTTTTTGTGCCCCCCCCCCAGTCTAGTGGTCTGTCAAGGGCAAGGTCTTCAGGGTTAAGTAGAGGGATCCTAGGGGGCAGTGTCATGGCTATATGTCCTCTCTTGTAGCATGACACATCTAAGAATGCCCACCTGGCGCACACTAGCCTTTGTGGCATATTTGTAGTATTGCACATTTTATTAAGGCCCCTGTACTGTATATTTCATTGTACCTCTCCAGTAATACTGTGCCTCTAGTAACTTGGTCCCTGCGGTAATACGGCAATATAGGTAATGCTGCACTTAGCTGCATGTCTGGTAACATGGTTTCTCTGGTAGCCTAAGCACTGACTCTGACTGAGATGCCATAGCTCTTTCCAACGTCCTCATCTCTTTGTGTGTACCAGCAGAGGAGAGACGGTGTTTGGGACCTGACCTGTTGGAGGGAGGGGCTAAAAGTGCCGGAGGGTCCATGCCTAAGGACTCTTGATCTATAAATTGGGCCCTGGTTATCACCCAGAACTCAGAGAAGCTCCTTGCAGTCACATGTATCCCGGAGATATAACAGACAACCAGACTGTGAAACAGCCTGGCTCGTGTTTGTGTATTGTAATCGCAGACGGGTTATTAAATAAACATTGCCCGTACAGTTCTTTCCTTTAAAGTGCAGAACGCTGATAGAGAGCGTAGCTCAGGGGGCATCGCTTGGCTCAGACCACTAGAAAAAGAGTGGGCACTGATTGAACCCATCTGTACGGGAGCCAACTGCCTTGTCACCGGCAGACACAGACCGCGGATCTTCAGTGTACCGGGCCGCCAGAGGTGGTGGGGGGGTGGAACAGCCCCAGAAGGTGAGACAGAAGTGAGAGCAGAACATCATCCTGGGTACAACTCCAATCCGTCAGGCCTGACACACGTAGCACAGATCAGCATGCACAGCGTGTTTACAGAGTAAATAATTTAAGAAAGAATATACATTTGAAAGAAGACGCCCATTGGAACAGCCGGGACTAAAAAGCCTCGGGGCAAATCCTCGTTCATTTGCATGCTGAATTTTATTAACTTTGTGTATGGCTGCATTGAAGAGCGTACCTTTCAATTAAAGGAACTGCGGAAGAGAAATATTAAATGTGTCTGCAGGATTAACCCTTGCAGAGCTGAGGGCAAGACATTGCGGACTGTAAATCTAAGCATGCTCTGTTGTAGCAAATACTCCTCAATCTAAGCCTGGGGCAACAACGAATAAGGCTGGGCCCAGCACCAAAATTAAAGGCAAAGGGCACCCAAAACGAATAGCTCAGCTTTAAAGTCAACATTAACCCCAGGCACCCAAATCTCAGATACATTTTAACACATTACAAGCCTTTTTCATTTTAAAAGTACATTAAAATCTGCACATTACGCACATTACGCAGGCATGGTACACGGTTGTCACCATTCGAAAACCACCCTAACAAAAATGACACGCAGACAACTACTGGAGTTCATGCACACAGAAGTGGCTGTAAAGACGTTGCAGGGTACTAACAGTACTGAGATGCAACAAAGGAAGAAAAAAAGATAAAAAGAAATATTCGTATAAAAGAAAACGACAAATACACAGCAAACTAAATGTCATTCAGTGTCGATTAACCACATCAATACTGGGCACTTTCGCCCCCTTGCTTCCCAGACCAATTTTCAGCTTTCAGCGCTCTCGCACTTTCCATGACAATTGCGCGGTCATGCTACGCTGTACCCAAATGACATTTTTATCATTTTGTTCGCAGAAATAGAGCTTTCTTTTGGTGGTATTTATCCACGACTCCGTTTTTATTTATTTTTATCCGATATAAGTGAAAAAAGAGAGGAAATTTGGGAAAAAAAAAATATTTTCTTTATTCTATTTTAACCACTTGACCACTGGGCACTTAAACACCCTTAATAACCAGACCAATTTTCAGCTTTCGGTGCTCACGTTTTGAATGACAATAACTCAGTCATACAACACTGTACCCATATGACATTTTTGTCCTTTTTTTCACACAAATGGAGCTTTCTTTTGGTGGTATTTAATCACCGTTGGTTTTTTTTATTTTTTGCACTATAAAAGAAAAAAGACTGAAAATTCTGTAAAAAAAATAATTTTTCTTCTTTTCTGTAATAAAATTTAGCAAATTTGTAATTTTTCTTGATAAATTTTGGCCAAAATTTATACTGCTACATATCTTTGATAAAAATAAGTACAAATTGGGGTATATTATTTGGTCTTTGTGAAAGTTATAGAGTCCACAAGCTATGGTGCCAATATCTGAAAATTGATCACACCTGAAGTACTGACGGCCTATGTCATTTCTTGAGACCCTAACAAGCCATAAAAGTACAAACACCCCCCAAATGACCCCTTTTTGCAAAGAAGACATTCCAAGGTATTTAAAAAGAGGCATGGTGAGTTTTTTGAAGTTGTCATTTTTTCCCACAATTCTTTGCAAAATCAAGATTTATTTTTTTCTTTTTTTTTCACAAAATTGTCATATTAGCAGGTTATTTTTCACACACAGCATATGCATAGCACAAATTACACCCCAAAACACATTCTGCTATTACTCCTGAGTATGGCGATACCACATGTGTGAGACTTTTACACAGCGTAGCCACATACAGAGGCCCAACATGCAGGGAGCGCCATCAGGTGTTCTGGAGCACCCAGGACAATTCTGACATTTCTCTCCTACATGTAAAAATCATCATTTATTCGCTAGAAAATTACATAGAACCCCAAAACATTATATATGTTTTTTTAGCAAAGACCCTAGAGAATACAATGGCGGTCGTTGCAACTTTTTATCTAGCACCGTACTTGCGCAGCAATTTTTCGAACGCGTTTTTTTTTGGAAAAAAAATGTTTTGTGCTTTACAAAAAACAAAACTGCAAATTTAGCCCAATGTTTTTGCATAATGTGAAAGATGAAGTTACGCAGAGTAAATAGATACCCAACAAAAAAACCTTCAAAATTGCACACGCTCGTGGAATGGCGCCAAACTTTGCTACTTAAAAATCCCCATAGGCGGCGCTTTAAAATTTTTTACTGGTTACATGTTTTGAGTTACAGAGGAGGTCTAGGGCCAAAATTATTGTTCTTGCTATAACGTTCGCAGCTATACCTCACATGTGTGGTTTGAAACCGTTTTCATATGTGGGCGGGACTTACGTATGTGTTCGCTTCTGCATGCGAACACACGGGGACAGGGGCGCTTTAAAAAAAAAAAAAAATTATTGTTCATGTTACTTTATTTATTTTAGTTTGACACTTTTTTTCCCCCCCAAAAATTTTTTTGATCACTTTTATTGCTATTACAAGGAATGTAAACATCCCTTGTAATAGGAATATGGCATGACAGGTCCTCTTTACAGTGAGATATGGGGTCAATAAGACACCACATCTCACCGCTAGGCTGGAAAGCCTGAAATAAAAAAAAAAATGATCCTGGCTTCGATCGTAGCGAGTATTGCATGGTATTGCATGGTATTGCAGGGTATTGCAGAATATCGCAGGGTATTGCAGAATATCGCAGGGTATGGCAGGGTATTATTGGGGTATTGCAGAGTATTGTTGGGGTATTGCA
The DNA here is from genome assembly GCA_028564925.1 of Lithobates sylvaticus. NCBI lineage: Eukaryota > Metazoa > Chordata > Amphibia > Anura > Ranidae > Lithobates > Lithobates sylvaticus. The sequence continues at coordinate 49,925,155 of CM053036.1, read as the reverse complement.
GAGTATTGTTGGGGTATTGCAGAGCATTGTTGGTGTATTGCAGGGTATTGATTGTTGGGTACTGCTGAGTATCCATCCATCCATGCTCAGCCATCCCTCCATACCCTGCAATACCCAGCAATACACTGCAGGCAATTGCTGTGTATTGCAGGGTATGGAGGGATTGCTGAGCATGGATGGATGGATCGGTGGTGACTGCAGAGCAGGCTGTGGGCACTACAGATCCCGCCCACAGCACTGCTGCCACCGATCCCCCCCCCTCTCCTCTCACACTGTACCGATCCGTACAGAGAGAGGAGGAGAGGGGAACCGGCGTCATGAAATGATGACGCCGGTTTGCTTACATGTGATCACTCCGTCATTTGACGGAGCGATCACGTGGTAAACGGCCGCGATGAGTGGCCGTTTACCGTGATCCGCCTGGTCTCCTGGACCCGGCGATCACGGATGTTCTCGAGTGCGCGCCCCAGGGGGCGTGCAAGAGGGGAATTCTGAGAGGCCGTTAATGTACGCCCTCTCAGAGTTAAGCAACCGCCCTGTAGCCGTTTTTCGGCTATGGGCCGGTTGTTAACTGGTTAAAAGAAAGCCAATAAAATCAAATTTTGTCAAATTTAAGCCAAAATGTATTCTGCTACATGTTTTTGGTAAAAAAATCCTGTTAAGTGTATAATAATTGGTTTGCGTGATCATGATCACAGACATATGTACGCAGATGATCATGTACAGATGTGCGCAGGTGATCATGGACATATGTGTGCAAATGATAATTGGGACATGTGATTTTACTGTTATATATGTGGGGGACATGTGTTTTGGGGATCATTACTATGTGGGGACATGTGTTTTGGGGACATTGCGTGTTTACTGTGTGTGTCTACTTTGTGTGTTTTACTGTTGTGACACTAGACTTGTGATCAGTGAGTAAAAAGCTGTGAAAAACAGCTCATACTCACTGATCACCAGCCGGATGCAGAGATCCGCTCTCCTCAGCTGTGTGAGGAGAGGAGAGCCGATCGCCTAGCAACCGGCTGTTTGTTTACATCACATGATGGCCTTGATTGGACACGGCCGTCATGTGATCAGGAGGGCCAATCACAGAGCCCTCCTGCCGATCTAAGATGCGCCGTGTCCGGGTGACACTAGCGCAACAGGATCGCGCCGATGCGCGGGAACGCGCGCGTGATCCCGCTCCTTCTGAGAGACGTTCCTGAATGTCCACTCAGAAGGAGAGAGCACCTACCCGGCTGTACATATGCAGTGGCCGGGTGGCAAGTGGTTAAAGCAGAACTGAAGGCATTTTACAAATACCTTGCAGGCTATTTATTGCAAAAGATACATAAAATGTCTCCTCTGCAATAAAATACACCCACCTGCCTGCTCACAGTCCTTTGCGGCATATATACTGAGCTGCGCATGCGTAGCTCAGCTTACATCGCTGATGTGGTCTTTGTGTGTGCGCCAGGATGACTAACACCTGCCCATGTGCAGAAAGTTACATCACCCCGTGCCAGCCAATGAAGATGCCTTAGGACCGGTGTACTGCCGAGATGGTTCCCCTCGGCGGATTAGTGTAGATCCGTACTGCGCATGCGCGGCGGAATTTCCGAAATTTGCCGAAGCTAAACAGATGAGAGGGAAGTGTACACCGCGCACGCGCAGTCGGTGTATGAGACGATGCCGGGGAAGTCTAACTAAGGGGCGGATCTATTATAATCTCTAAGTAAGGGGCGAAGGAAAAAGAAAAATAAATCGTTCAGCTGTGGATATCGAGGAGAGTAATATAAAAGCCGTGTTTTTACAGCGCTATCTGGGGTGTATTTTTTTAAACTTTTTTTTTTTTTTTTTTAAACAAAATCAGCTGTGCGGTGTACACTTCACTGACATGTGTTTAGGTTCGGCAATTTCCGGAAGATGCCTAGTCGTTCGTACTGCGCCTGCGCAGTACAGAGAGGAACCAATCCGCCAGGGGAACCAACTCGGCAAGACACCGGCAATGTTGGGGGACCTCTTGTGGCCTTCAGGCCATTAGGGAGGAGGTAAGTATAGTGACTTTAGTTCCACTTTAAATCCCATGCAGCCATTGCTGGAATGCAGGTACACAGGAAGTGGCACTGAGATGTAACTCAGTGATTTTATTTTTTACCCCTTGAGTCCTGGGGCTTTTGTCTCCCTAAATCCTCTAGAATCTCCAAGCACTTTTTTCCTTTTTGCAATGTCTTGGTTCCATGCATTAAATCTATTCGCTTTTGTAGTTTATCCTAAGAGATTATACAATGGGGTTGGTTTACTAAAAACTGGAGAGTGCAAAATCTGGTGCAGCTCTGTATAGAAACCAATCAGCTTGCAGGCTGAAGCTGAAGTTAGAAGCTGATTGGCTACCATGCACAGATGAACCAAATTGTGCACTCTTCTGTTTTAGTAACTCAACCCCAAAGTTTTTCAGGCTTTATTTGGTAGCACATTTGGATATATATATAATTGTATTTCTTTGATCTTTATTGGGATTAAATAGTAAAACATAAAAAAATTAAAAAAAAAAAGCATTTTCCTGTAATTTTCCTCCAACAAAACATTTACATAATTTGCACCCCCCCCCCATATATTTACCCAAAAATATAATCAGCATAGTCTGATCATTAAAACAATATCACATTAGTGTGATTTTTATGAAAAGTAGCAGAATGGTAATAAAGCACAAAGTGGATGTAAACATTTTACTTTAAGAGAGTTTCATTCCCATTTCAAAAGGTACATTATGACGCACACAGGGAAAAAAAATAGATTTGAGTAAATTAGTGTAATATTAAAATAAGATTAAGTCAGGTTGAGGAGGGCAAAAATTAGTAAGACTTTTTCCCAAGTTTGCAATTGTTAAAATTTGAACCACATTACATTCTCTTACGTGAGCATTTGATGCTTGTGCAGTAAACACAAATGTTGTGCATGGGAGGAAATATTTTTATTTTATTTTTTGAATATATGTATTTATCATTTTCATTTTTTTAGTATATTTTACTTTTATTTATTAATATATGCAATATTTTTATATTTAATATAATAATAATATATTATATATATATTTAAAATATATACATACTTTCACATATACACTGTATATTTATTAGTTTACACAATTTTAATTATTTTTTTTTTCTTCATGCAAGATTTGATTTTGGTCAGTGAATACCTGATCCAGACCCCCCCACCCATGCAGCTCTACCTGAGCATCTGTACTTGGAGGATTTGCTAAGGCCTCACTTTACACTTTATTTATGTGACACATGGAGGCTTAGTGGTGGACCTCGGTTGTCACTAACAGTTGGTGGTTCCAGTGCTATAAGCTACTGGGACACACAGGAGCCCCTGAGACCGGTTGCCATTTTTAAAAGGCGGTGTGATAAACAGTCAGCGTTGCTGTTTGAAAACCCTCGGGATTCAATAGGTTAAAAGATTTTTGCATCTACTTTAATCAAATTGCAGAAGACCAATTATTGTTTTGGCTCCTTATATCTAATTTGGGGCTTGTGACTGGTGAGATCTCTCTGACAAAGTTCCCGATTGTACTCCGATGCAATGGGTGAGGCTAATATAGCATGTCGCGCTTCCTCTGCTGGAATGTTCGAGAGGTCAAATGTATCATTACATGATCCAATGCAGATGCAATGAAGAATGCAATTGCGACAGCGTAACACCTTCCCAGTCCAAGAGGTAGAGGGATGGAGATAGGAGCTTTATTGGGAAAATCTCCCCACCCTAAAAGGAACTTTAAAGTGTTGTGTCAAATATGAATGAGATGTACATGTGATCAGGTCAGTGTCAATGTGTGATAAAGCCCAACTCTAGCTCCTTTAACCCCCCAGTCATGTACCCCCACCTCAATTTTTTTTTTTTTTATTAGAAAAGTTGGCATACACACCTTTTTTTCAGCTGCCATTAGTCTAGTCTAGCGTCATGCAGGGCCCTTCTCTTCCGGTGAGAGTGGTACTGATCTAAACTCAGTTCTTTGCAGAATTCTCCTGTAAGTCCAGTCCAACTTGATGACATGCCCCCAGAAAGTGTGCCGCTAAATACCTGGGCACACCAAAAGTTGGTTGAAAGCTCAGACGATGCAGGGGGCAGAGCATGGAGAGGGTGGCAAAAAGGGGGAGAGCAAAGACAGAAACTGCAATACCGCTCCAGGTGATATGCTCAATAAGCTCAAGTATTGGGTGCTGGTCCAGTCCATGAACTGGATAACATGAAGACAAGTATTGAGAGAGAGGACCGCACTCTGATCCTCAGAAATGTCAATGCTTCATTAAGTAAAATCCACGTATAACATCAGAAATCCAGGCTACATCAGGACAATTAGCAGCTAGGTTAACATGTTTAACAAACTGAATCACAATCATTAAGAAAGGGGGAGAGGACAGTCCTATTAAAAATAAAATACCTGGGGACGGCCTTTCATGTTTTTGGAATCCAGCCACTGTATCCTCTACTCCTTGTGCCAAATTTGCAGTCTGAGGGTCACACAGTCCTCTTGAAAAAAAACTTTCACCAAAGTGAAGCAAAAATATGAACACACACACAGAAAAGTGCAGAAGGTTGTGTTGAATCATCCTCTCCCGAAGAGGAAGAACTCCTTCCTGACCACCACCACCACCCCCCCAGGGTAAAAGACTCCTCACAGGGGTAAGGCACAAATAGGTCTGCTCCTCATGATCAGCCAAAGCCAACCAAAGAGTACTGGGCAGGAGGCTCTACCGAAGGCAGGGTGGAAGAAACCTGATGGCCACACAGCCTCCTCCTATACTTCAGGGTAGGCCTGAAGACCCCACACCCTACAATCCTGAATGAAAGGTGACACACAAAAAAGTGAAAGTAATGGATGTGGAGGGAAAAAAAAAACGTATAAAAGGTGCTATACTGGTGCGCGGTCATGTTGGAACATCAAGTGGCCATCCCCAAACTGTTCGTACAAAGTTGGGAACATGAAATTGTCCAAAATGACTTGGTATACTGACACCTTAAGAGTTTCCTTCACTGGAACTAAGGGGCCAAGCCTAGCCCCTGAAAAACCACCCCACACCATAATCCCCCCGCCACCAAATGATTTGGACCAGTGCATAAAGACATGGATGAGCGAGTTTGGGTTGGAGGAACTTCACTGGCCTGACCTCAACCCAATAGAAAACCTTTGGGATGAAGTAGAGCGGAGACTGCGAGCCAGGCCTTCTGGTCCACATCAGTGCCTGACCTCACAAATGCGCTTCTGGAAGAATGGGTAAACATTCCCATAGACACACTACTAAACCTTGTGGACAGACTTCCCAGAAGAGTTGAAGCTGTTATAGCTGCAAAGGGTGGGCCAACTCAATATTGAACCCTACGGACTAAGACTGGGATGCCATTAACCACTTCCAGACCGCCGCACGCGATATATGTCCTAACTTTGAAGAGGGATGTCTTTGTTATGGCAGCATCTAGCTGCCATAACCCCGTATCCTTTTCTTTGGCGGGCGGGTGGTCCGGTTTCCAATAAAAGCGGCCTCTGCGGCGGATTCACCGCAAGATCACTTTTAATCGGCAGCGGGAGAGGGCCACCCCCCATCTTGCCATGCTTCGGTGCTTACCGGCAATGATCAGATCCTTCTTCCTGCTAGGCATGGAGACGAGTGAGGGGAGGATGGCCCCCACCCGTCTCCATACCATTGTAGGGCGGAAGCGACATCAAAACGTCACTTCTGCCCATAGCTCTTAAAGGGTCTTGTAAATATGAGATCTGAAGTCTTTTTGACCCCAGATCTCATATTTAAGAGGTCCTGTCATGCTTTTTTTTCTATTAAGGGATGTTTACATGTAAAAGAACAGTTTAAAAATAAATAAAAGGTAAAATAAATCAAAAAAAAAAAAATATTTTAAACGCACCCCGTCCCTCCAAGCTTGCATGCGGAAACGAACGCATATGTGAGTAGCGCCCGCATATGAAAACGGTGTTCAAACCACACATGTGAGGTATTGTCGCGATCGATAGAGTGAGAGCAATGAACATAGCCCTAGACCTCCTCTGTAACTCAAAACATACAACCTGCAGAAGTTTTTATACATCGCCTATCGAGATTTTAAAGGGTAAAAGTTTGTCACCATTCCACGAGCGGGCGCAATTTTGAAGCGTGACATGTTGGGTATCAATTTACTCGGCGTAACATTATCTTTCACAATATAATTTTTTTTTTTACTGTTGTCTTATTTTTTTTATTAAAAAAAGTGTATTTTTTCAAAAAAAAGTGCGGTTGTAAGACCGCTGTGCAAATACGGTGTGACAGAAAGTATTGCAACGACCGCCATTTTATTCTCTAGGGTGTTATAAAAAATGCATAATGTTTGGGGGGCACTAAGTAATTTTCTAGCAAAAAAAACATGTTTTTAACTTGTAAACAACAAATCTCAGAAAGAGGCTCAGTCCTTAAGTGGTTAAAGTTCATGTGTGTGTGTGTGTGTGTGTGTGTAAAAATATAGATCTATAATGATGCGTTCAAGTATACATGTTGCAAGCCTGTGAAATGCAAACAGAGACTACAATAAAAACACATATCCAGAGGTCACCTCCAATGAAAACTGCAAGTCAGAATGATCAGTAGACCTGGAGATACAAACGACTGTATAAAAAGAAGTGTGAAAAAGAGAAGAGAGGCTGCGGGATTATCTATGATAGCAGGTATTCTCCGTATCCCTTCAGATAGGCATGTTCCCTGTTGATACCCGGAAGCTAAGCATGACCTGGACTGGGAAGAATGCACAATTAAAGGGATGTCTCTTTTTTTTTTTATACCTCTTTAGGCAGAGAGACCTCTGTCTGCAGATTACTTTATTCAGAAATAAAAAGCATTCTCAGTGGACAGCAGGAGAAAGGAAAGGTTTTATCTGTAAACTTGCTTTACCTGTAAATACTAAAGGAGCTGCGATGTCTTCAAAGCGCTTTTATTTCTTAAGTCATTATTCCGGAATACCAATAAATATTTAATACTTTATCTACTATCAGAAACTTTTTAAAACAAGAAGATGACCAGATTTCAATATTTCAAAATGAAATCCGAGGGCACCCCTGCTGACCATGTCCCCTTTTAATGGGTGGGGCAGGGGTCGGGTTAATTGTGACACAGAAAGGTGCGCTGCGCCAAATGATGTGTATGGCCAAATTGTATTTGAAGGGGTATTGTTTAATATGACTTGATCCCACTCTTCTCTGGCTCATGAGCCCATACTGCATAGAGTGCCAGTGTCTGGAGTAGGTCCAGGGGGCAGGAGTAAATAATGCACAAAGTGCCTCCAAAGTAAATGTTGCCAGGTGGGGGATGTCTTTGGGGAACCAGGGACAAATCTAGGGACACTTTTTTATCCCCGGTAACAACTTTGTGAAATCAGGAACCTATCCCAGAAGCAGTGATGTCTGGTCACCCTACTATACAATTCATTTCTGTAAAGTTCTTTCGTAGAGTCTTGTGCCATGTTAGCTATCAATTAATTCAGGAAATTTGGAACCCAGGTATACTCTTTTTTTTTTTTTTTTTTTTTTGTTAAAGTAGATGTAAACCCCAACTGAATGGACTTTAGTTCACTAACCCGGTGTTTCTCAATGTTTTTCAGTCACAGCACCCTTTAAAATTATGGACAATCTTGCGGCACCACATTATAATATGCAAAAAAAATAAAAACTAATAGTTTTACATAACAAAGCAACATCCACAAATGTGGGACACCCAACTTTAAGGCACCTTTCACGCTTATACGACTTGTCCCACGATTTGGGACTGCAAAGTAGTATGACAAGTCGTTCCCCATGATTTCCAATGACAGCCATTCATATTAGTACGACTTCAAGTCGTTCCGACTTCAAAGTAGTCTCTGCAATACTTTGGTCCGATTTTGATGCCTCTTACACAGGCATTCCTTAAAATCGCGCAACTTTAAAGTCGCACAAGTGTGAAAGGGGCCTTAAGGTGTTTTATTTTACAAAGCAAATATACCTTTGCACACTTGTAGTGACTAGTATTCCAATGTTTCTCTTCTCCCTCAGCTGTTCTCCCTCATTCAGCTAATGTTTCATCAGTGCTGATAGAGAGGGAGGGGCAAACAAGGATGTTGCGCAGGCACCCAATCTCCTCCTTATCAACCAATGATGTCATTGGTCGTTAGGATGCCGTCAGCTAGAAGGTTATTTTTGGGCAATCAAGTCACCCCACTTGAAACCTGAAGGCACCCTGGTTGAAAAAGGCTGCACTAACCCCTCTTGAAACACAATATCACTGAACTGTGTGAGATGCGAAAATAAGGACTCTTCTTTAGCGCAAGGCATGCAAGCAAAGGACACACCCCTGCTCTTCTTCTAGCCATGTACCTTTAAATTAGATGTTAATCTGAACGATATTTTGTTTGCTTTGTGAAATTGTTTTACAATTTAATCCCCCCCAAAAAACTGCCATTTTCTTTTTAATAAAATACTTGCTTTCATCTATTTTCATCACTGTTGCATCTCTGGTGCCCTTGAATAGGGATAAGCCTAGGTTTGTTCTGAACTTGGGATCGGACCAAACCTGTAAAGAAACGGTCACTCCCTCCCACTGACACCCAATCAATTGTGGTCAGGGCATTTTCCGCCCTGCAGTTGGACATACACAAATGGGCGGGGATTCTCATGATATCATTGACCTAATATGGTCACTTCCTGTCTACATGAACTTCAGAGATGGCTGCATGACATTTCTCAGGGTGGGTTTCCTGATGATGACAACAGTGGACCATGCCTAAAATGACCATTTGCCGCCTTTGTCGGAAGCCCGTGAGACAGGATGACAACATAGCAGCAGAGTTGAGAGGAAGGGATAGAACATTGTCACCCTATAATGGGAAGTACCTGAACAAGAACATATACAACAGGATCACCAGGCATCGCGGTAAAGAAAGTTGCAGATTTAAAAGCGAACACCACCTTTGTACCATGTTGCATGTTACACCCATCTTTACAGTATAACATGTAACATAATGGAAATCAGCCCCCCCCCCTAACCCTCACCCTCAAACTGACAGTGCACAGGGGTTTGTCTTCCCCACAGCAGCAGTCATTTTTTTAAATCTAACTAGCTGTGTGGGGCTCAGCCCAATCTGTGAATGAATAAACTACTAGTCCCATCTGCCACTTCCACAAACCAACCCGTAGTTCTCAATGGAACACAAGTGTTATGATCCCCACACTTGTAGTCCATTGATACCTCCAGTTCTCTAACTGAAAGCCCACATCTTGGAATGAACAAGGAGCTGGAAGAGTCTGCAGAAGCCTGGCATTGCACCTGGGATCCACCGATCATGGTTATAATGCTATGCAGACTCATTAAGAATATATATTTTTTTTTAAATGCACAATCGGCTGAAAATATATGTTTATTTTAATAACTGAAATGGACTTTTGAAATGACATTAACATGTTAAAACTCAATGAAATTTTAAGGATTGGATTTTAAGCTATTAAAGATGCACACTTTGAAACAACATATTAGGTTGCTTTTCCAAGTATTGTACAAATATTAAATTCTTAAAGAAAAAAAAGTAATGTGTTGTTTTCAAAAGCGTGCAGGTAAAATTCTTTGTAACGCTGTCTATGTCGCTTGGGAATTTGTTTTTAGGTAATATTTCAAAGATTTCTTAGAATTAAATTCCTTCAAAGACATGACTGGTACATACACATGAAAAGCAGAATCTCCCCACCTTTTACATGAACTACAGATGTATCCAAGAGGAGAGAGGTGCTTTGGTAAGACATGTGATGGACGATAGTGTCAGGACAGTTTGTCCAAGAGGTCAAGTGTATGAATGTCTGTTAATGCCGGTAATATATCAGCAGTCACAGTGAGAGCACACTGGAAGCCACTGAATTCTTCTTCATCCATATTCTTCTGTAACGTGTATTCAATAGGACAATAAGAAAGGTTTGAAACCCACAGAAACGTTTACCGACTACAGTGGATGCCCCTGACATGCCACTGCTAACATGGCCAATCATTTCATATCTCACACCATTGTACTATACATGCACCTTGGAATTCTGTAAAGCCCGATTCGTCATTAGAAAGCAGATAAGTGAAGTTTATAAGTAGTGCTCCTCATAGTGATTATAGGAGGAAATGCTTTGCAATCGGCTTTGTATGTGTTATGTCAATGATGGGAGCCCATATCTACTGATGGAAACATTTATCTAAAGTGATGTGGTAACACAGGAGTCAAAGGGGCACACAGAAGTGTGCAGGAGGCACAGGGGCACACTGTAGTATCTGGGCAGTCTGGGTTATAGTGGGTGCAGGTTATAGTTGCTTGAATTTGATGTGGGGATGCACTGGATGCCTTCAGCTGCCATTGTGCTCTTGTTGGGCATCACATGGGTCCCTGTGACTTTAAGGAGGGGTGGGCTCCCTCCAGACAAATCTGCCCTTAATCTACCACTGCTATATGTGCTTCAACTTTGAGACTCTAAAATTTCTAGTGTTACGACTGCAGTATACAGAGGAACCTTGACTTGGGACAGGGGCTTACGCATATATTTGTAAATGTGTGCAAACAAAACCCTCATTTTTTAACATGCATTATTAGACAGAGTCAATTTGGCTGTTTGGTAGGCTTGCTGGCAAGTGCTTGTGATGTGTGTGCATGTGCACCTTACTACAAAGGCTAGCTATAGGTTGGGGTGGTTGCCACTTGTTTGTATAATTTTGTGAGTGGGTGCGTACCTAAAGTTGTGTGGCAACACAAAAGTCACAGAAGCACACGCGGGCAAGCTGGAGGGACAAGGGTGCACAGGGATGAACTGGCACACTGAGGCACAGTATGCTTGCAGACACTGGAGCAACACTGAGGCACAAGAGGCATGAAGACTTTGGAGTACACTTGGGGCAGAAGTACTTATTGACTCAGGCAGGTGGGAAGCATGGGGGTGGAATCTTATTTCTAGAGAACACAGAAAAACTAAAGTCATTGAGGAGCTGGGCACTTGGGACGCAGGGGAGAGACTGTAAACAAGGGGGCTTGGATAGGCACAGTGACACATATCTTGAACGCCAAGCCGCATGGCACTGTGCCATAAAAGCCAGTGCCATTCAGCTAGTGCAGTAGTGCTGGCTATCTGCCAGTCGTAGTTTGTTTTCTGGCTTTGAGCAACCAAATAATCAATCATTTGGTGGAAATTGATCAAAATGCCTTTTAAGAGACATAGCTGTACTGCAAGAGCAGTGATTTCAATCAGATTTTATCTCAATTTCAGCCACCTGGTGGCTTGGAACTGGGAAGCGATTAAAACCGTAGATGCTGAATTAGGGTAGACTGTTCCATTTTTCAAGTGAGATATATATATATATATATATATATATATATATATATATATATATATATATATATATATATAATTTTTTTTTTTTTTTTTTTTTTTTTTAGGCGGAAGATGAATGGAAAATTTCCAAAACTGCCAACTTTATGGACAGCTTTAGATAATGGCCAAAGGAAGACATGAAGGCTGGCTATACACATTTTCAACCACTTTCAGTCCATGACTATGGCATATACGATTGCAACTAATTGCAAGAAACAAAGTAATTGACCATCTACCAGAATTTAGTCAATTGGAATGCTGAAACTGAGAAATACATTTGTCAGCTTCAATACAACTTGTTCAAAGATCAAACCGAAAACTGAAAAAAATAGAGCAATTTTTTTAAGGCAATCTGATTTTTCAGCTATGTTTGATTAGGGAAATTTCAATCCCATCGACTTGCAGCCCGTCGGAATCATCATTTTATTTGTTCAAGTACTTAACAAAAAAAATGTAATCAAATATTTGATCACTCCCTTAAAGCGCCAAATGCATGGCCAGCTAAAGAGCTCCTCAAGTAAGCAAGATAAGAAAAGTTAAATCAGGTTTTCTTACATTTACAAATATCAACAATGGCCAAGGAACAAAGGGAAACTACAACAAAAAAAACAATCAAAGCAAATCGGGAAGCAATCTAACAATATACAGATAACCTACTAGCGAGGCACAAACAAAAATGTTTCCGCTGTCAGAAAAAACACTGGACCACCCCCACCCCTATATAACAGGAAGTGTGTGAACAAGGACCTTCATGGCAGGATCACCAGGGGTTTTAATGAAACCAGCAGAATTAAATTACTGTATTTATCGGCATATAACATGTGTCGGCGCATAACACGAACCCCAATTTAAGAGGGAAGTTTCCGTTTTTAAAATAAACCACTTTAAAGCAAAATAATGGTCAGTGAGCATCAATGCAGCCTGATCAGTGCCTACCTGCAGCCTAATCAGTGCCTACCTGCAGCCTAATCAGTGCCTACCTGCAGCCTAATCAGTGCCTACCTGCAGCCTAATCAGTGCCTACCTGCAGCCTAATCAGTGCCTACCTGCAGCCTAATCAGTGCCTACCTGCAGTCTGCTCAGTGTCCATCTGAAGCATTGCTCAGTGCCCACCTGCAGCCTAATCAGTGTCCATCTGCAGCATTGCTGTTGTATATGCTGCCATCGAGGGATAGGTGGGGACGAGCGCTGCCAGAATAGGGCCGGATCTCCTGTGTACTCGGCTCAGTGTCACGCCCAGTCCTGACCCTTGGCCCGGATCCTATGATGGACATAACGCCGGTCCAATGCCGGGACGTCCATGCTAGGAGCCATCCAGGGGGCGGGACTGAGCGTGACTGCGAGCCGAGTACACAGGAGATCCGGCTTTATTTCGGCAGCGCTCTTCCCCTCGTGGCAGCCTATATCAGTGTATAACACGCACACACGATTCCCCCCTATTTTAAGGGGGAAAAAGTGCGTGTTATACGCCGATAAATACGGTACATTAACATATTAAAACTTCTATGAGATTTGATGCAGGTCTGCTGTTTACATACAGTAGGGAAAATTATTTGACCCCCTGCAGATTTTGTAAGTTTGCCCTACTTACAAAGAAATGAAGGGTCTATAATTTTTTATCATAGGTGTATTTAAATGATATGACAGAATATCAACCAAAAAATAAATGATACAAATGTTATAAATTGAGTTGCAGTTCAGTTAGTAAAATAAGTATTTGATCCCCAAGCAAAACATGACTTAGTACTTGGAGGAGAAACACTTTTTGGCAAGCACAGATGTAAGACGTTTCTTGTAGTTGGTGACCAGGTTTGCACACATCTCAGGAGCGATTTTGGTTCACTCTTCTTTACAGATCTCAAATTCCCCAGAGGAAGTGACGTGACGTAACGTGTAGGGCAAGGCCAAACCGTACAGTGGACCGTAAGTGACGCGAGAGGCAGAAAACACCATTGTTTTTACTATTCGATGCGCAATTTTATTGTGCTTTGATGTAAGCATGTTATCGTCTTTTTAATAAATGGTTTTATTGTAAACATTATCACACTATTTGAGGCATATTGTCTATCCCCCCCCCCCCCCCCCCCACATATGAAACTGGAGTCCTAGGAGTCTGGATCCTTGACTGTAGACAGAGGACATATGGAGGAGTCCTGGGAGGAAGGATCAGTAATATTGGATTTTGATCAAAGGCTCTTGATATGTGGATATGAGGTGAGAGTTATGTGAGCCATGAAGTGTTGGTTTAAGTATACAGAATTTGTGGGAGTATTCTATTAAAGGACTGATCATCAATTATAACTTGAGCACTTGATTTCCACCAGCTGACTGGACATCACATTTTGATTTGGATATCAATCACTTTTTTTGGACTGTTTGTTTATCCACATTATACAGTATTGGATATATTGAATATATGTTTTATTCGCTGATCATTATTCACCAAGGAATAGCGCAAGACCACTTATAAATCTTACTTATGCACGTGTCTTGTGAACACATTAGGTATTGCAGCAATTCCCTTTGAAGTTACTGTGGGTTATTCACTACATTTATTTCACTCTTCTAGTACATAGTAGCGCAGAGGACTATTCACATTCAAAAAAGAAATGTTGATGTAAATAACGATAGACCATAGACAACAGTTTCTGAAAACCATGCAGAAGCTACAAAGGCTTGAACCCTCCAAAATATAACAAAGTTACAGCGCCACAGATAAGTGTGCCTAGAATAGTCTAATGGACTGCTGCTGCTCCAATTATTGACGATATCAGTAAACAAAATTAACTATAGTAAGAGTAGGGCAAGTCCACACAACAATTTAAAATCTAAAGTGCTAATATATCAATATATATATATCAATATGTATATACATACATACATACATGTGAATCAAAACAATTATTTTATACCTAAATAAATTTGTGCAAAGTGTAAATGCAAAATTGTGCATGAAGAAGACATCTGTGCAAAATCTACAATACCATTGCTCAAATGCTTATATAGTAGTCCGTAGACTCCAAAAACAAAAAAATTAAAATAATTAGATGTGAAAAAATAAAAATAGTGTTCAAAAAGTGATGAATTTCCAAAAGATCTTCACAAAAAATCACCAAACACTCCACCACAGCGTGATTCCTTCACCACTCTTACTGAATCAAACTCACCAGATCAATCTGCTGGTAAATCTATAAACCAGCAAATAAGCTCAATCTCTCCCAGCGACCATCGAGATATTTAAAATCTAAAGTGCGAATATATCTATACAATACATAAACAGGTGAATAAACAGGTGAATAAAGGTGAATAAAAAGCAAGTGACATACACACGTCATGTGACGTCCTCACAGAGGAGCGGAGCGTGAGGACGAAACGTGCTTAGGGCGGGGCAAGGACGCTGGCGATATTGTGTGTGTTGGTCGGAGCTTGCGGTCCATGGCGTGACCGGAAGGGAATGACCATCTGAGCTGAGCGTGATCTCCCTAGTGCCGGGTAGGTGCTCTGAACACGTGAGTGGAACGTTTACAACTTTTAATAAAGCCTGTTGATATGTTTTTACACTTTGGGAGCCTCCTTCCTTCTTTTTATCTTCCACATTGGATGTTATGACTTATGAGATGGGATTCTGATCGATGCCTATAAGAAGAGATTGGGATTATTTGCTGGTTTATAGCTTTACCAGCAGATTGATCTGGTGAGTTTGATTTAGTGAGAGTGGTGAAGGACTCGCGCTGTGTTGGAGCACTTGGTGATTTTTTGTGAAGATCTTGTGGAAATGCATCACTATATCGGATGCTTTTTGAACACTATTATTGTTTTTTCACGTCTCCTAATAATTTTTATTTTTGTTTTTGGAGTCTACGGACTACCATTTAAGCAATTGAGAAATGTTATGGTAGATTTTGCACAGATGTCTCTTCTTTCACAATTTTGTATTTGCACTTAGTTTGCATAGTTGCAGAAATTTTTTTAGGTGTAATAAGTATATGTGTAGATCATTTGTTTTTGATTCACCTGTATATATTTTGATATGTTAGAACTTTAGATTTTAAATTGGTGTGTGGACTCGCGCTACTCTTAATAGACATGTGCACAATAGAAAAAATTTGTTTATTTTCGTTTCGTTTTTTTCGTTTCCGTTGATTCGTAACGATTCGTAAGTCGTCGGTGTTCGTATTCGTAACGATTCGTATTTTTGTAAGAGTTATTTTTTTGTTGATTCGTTTTTCCGTTAGTTTAATTTACGTTTATTCGAAAATTTGGACGCATTCGAATTTTGTAGATTTAGTTACATTCGTACTTTCGTTAGATTGATTTATTCGTACTTTCGTAACATTGTTTTCGTAGATTCGTAATCGGAGCATAATTCATAATTTTATGTAATGTGTATGCTATTATTACATTTTAAGAGACACGGAAAATTACGAATTGAAAAAAAAGGTTACGAATGTACAAATTTTTTTGTTCAATCCATTCGAAGCACGTTAAGCAGCGCCATTGCTTATAAGAGACATGGAAAATTACGAATCGCAAAAAAAAATAAAAAAAGTTACGAATGTACCAATTTTTCCGTTCAATCCATTCGAAGCACGTTAAGCAGCGCCATTGTAAGGGACACGAAAAATAACCAATTCAACAAAAAAAAAGTTACGAATGTACAAATTTTTTCGTTCATTTTGATTTTCGTTGTTCCTGTTTTCGTTTTTTTGGATTTTCTTCTTTCGTAGATTCGTTGTTTGTTTCTAATTAGTTTTTTTCGGATTTTCGTTGTTTTTCGGATTCGTTCGATTCGATAATTCGTTAAAATTTTTAGCGAATCGTTCGTTCATTCGTATGATAACGAATATATCTAATTTTAACGAAAAACGAAAAAAAAAAAAAACGAAACGAATTGCACATGTCTAACTCTTACTAAAGTTCATTTTGAACCCTCCAAAGACTCTCTCTACCTCTCAAAGCTACCCAATGTCAGGTACTTTAAAAGCAGATGGGACAATATATGGAAGCATTTGATTGGTAAATAAAGGCAACACAAACACCACTCTTTTCAGACACTGGTAATAAGCAAGGCCAAGTTCCTATGGAGAGCCAACCAGAACTCTGCTGTGACCCGGCTTCCCGACATACAAAGAAAACTTTCTGGATGTACTTTGCAGCCACTAAATTAAAGATGCTTAAAGTGTTTAACCCTCCTGCAGTTCTGCATTCATTAGCGAGCCGGAGCGCGACATTCGCACAGGTTCACGCTAACATCTTGCTCTCGCCTTGCTGACTGATTGACCAGCGATGAATAATGATGTATTGCTTGTACATTGTAATGCCATGGGAACAACTATCTTGACAATTAGCAAAGAGCCACGTTACAGAGAGCCTGAGAACTCTGGGGGCTCACAGGGTCGGGACGGCCCCCCAATAACGTTTCATGACACAGGGATGATAAAGTCAGATATGACGCAGCACTGAAACAATACACAAAAAGCTGTGCTAAATGGCCTGATGTCCAGGGTTCAATGGTCACTACGGAGTTATCTGTGCTGACTTTGTATTTCTAAGCAAAATATAAAAAAAACATACTTACAGGTTAAAGTGTTACTAAACCCACAACAGTAAAATCTGTATATGCAACAAAGCATGCTTGTTATACTCACTGTGGAACCTAAGGGGTTAATCATCTGCATTGTGTAAAAAAAAGGCTGTTTGATCCGCTCCTCTCTGATCCCCCCTTTCTTTTACTGTCCCCAATTTATTTGCTGATAGAACAGAGCCTTGAGGGCCCCTCTGCACATGCTCAGTTTGGTGTGTATTTTTTTTTCTGGGTGGAGGGTGCATGTGATCAGCTCAGAACAAATCAGCACTGTCCAGACAGAGGGTCAGGGGTCCTGCAGCCTCATAGGACAGTCAGAGGAGAATGAAAGCGGTATGCAGGTATGTGTTTATTAACCCCTTGGCGTCAGGGGTTCTGAAAGTGGGGAGGCGGGCTTCCTGATCATGGGATCACTGCAATTGGCTGTCACATGATCAGGGGCCCCTACCATTGGCTCCCAGTCGGCAAAGGTGACACAGTGAGTGTGCTCTCAGCACGGAACAATGGAGCTGACCGATGCGCATATGTATACATTTGACGTTAATTGTACTGCTGGAGGAGGCTGCTCCCTCCCCTAACTCTCTTCTGAAATACTCTGCTCTGCTGGAGGACTCTGCTTAGGGTCCTTAAAGTGGATGTCATAATGTAGAGAATAAGATTTCCTTTCATTTGAGCCCAGTCTTGCCACACAGATTTACTCCAGCCCTGAGAAATCCTCTTTTATTGTTCAGTTAGATATATCTTGACAAAGTGCTGAAAACTTTGTCAAAAACGCCCCCTTGCTGTGAGTGACAGGTGATTTACATATCTCATGCACTAGCCTGAGACAGGCACAGACCACAGATCCACAGACCAGAGTGAAAGAAAATGTATTCTACGTTGAACAGCAAGAAGAATATAGGGGAGATGTATGTAGTCAGAGTTGGGCAGAGTAGAACATCCAGTGATCTGATGATTGTTATAGTGCAGTGTGTGTGTGTGAGGTCACCTGATCACAGATAACATTCCTTTCCATCATTGTTGTGGGGGAGGGGTGAATTTGTCACTTTTTATAATTACACAGGATGTGCCTGTCTCAGGCTAGTGCATGAGATATATAAATAACCTGTCTGCAGAGTATTGCAGGAGAGGATAGTTGGATAGAGAAAGGAGGAGTCCCCCAGCAGAGCAGAGTATTTCAGGAGAGTAGAGTTAGGGGAGGGAGCAGAGTTCTTCAGCAGTGCAGAGTATTTAAGGAGAGGAGAGTTAGTTAGAGGAAGGAGCAGAGTCATCCAGTGGTGCAGAGTATTGCAGGAGAGGAGAGTTGAATAGAGGTAGGAGCAGAGTCCTCCAGCGGTGCAGAGTATTTCAGGAGAAGAGAGTTAGATAGAGGAAGGAGCAGAGTCCTCCAGCAGTGCAGAGTATTTCAGGAGAGGAGAGTTATATAGAGGAAGGTGCAGAGTCCTCCAGCGGTGCAGATTATTTCAGGAGAAGAGAGTTAGATAGAAGGAGCAGAGTCTTCCAGCGGTGCAAAGGATTTCAGGAGAGGAGAGTTAGATAGAGGAAGGTGCAGAGTCCTCCAGCGGTACAGAGTATTTCAGGAGAGGAGAGTTAGATAGAGGGAGGAGCAGAGTCCTCCAGCGGTGCAGAGGATTTCAGGAGAGGAGAGTTAGATAGAGGGAGGAGCAGAGTCCTCCAGCGGTGAAGAGTATTTCAGGAGAGGAGAGTTATATAGAGGAAGGTGCAGAGTCCTCCAGCGGTGCAGAGTATTTCAGGAGAAGAGAGTTAGATAGAAGGTGCAGAGTCCTCCAGCGGTACAGAGTATTTTAGGAGAGGAGAGTTAGATAGAGGGAGGAGCAGAGTCCTCCAGCGGTGCAGAGGATTTCAGGAGAGGAGAGTTAGATAGAGGGAGGAGCAGAGTCTTCCAGCGGTACAGAGTATTTCGGGAGAGGAGAGTTAGATAGAGGGAGGAGCAGAGTCCTCCAGCGGTGCAGAGGATTTCAGGAGAGGAGAGTTAGATAGAGGAAGGAGCAGAGTCCTCCAGCGGTGCAGAGGATTTCAGGAGAGGAGAGTTAGATAGAGGGAGGAGCAGAGTCTTCCAGCGGTACAGAGTATTTCAGGAGAGGAGAGTTAGATAGAGGGAGGAGCAGAGTCCTCCAGCGGTGCAGAGGATTTCAGGAGAGGAGAGTTAGATAGAGGAAGGAGCAGAGTCCTCCAGCGGTGCAGAGGATTTCAGGAGAGGAGAGTTAGATAGAGGGAGGAGCAGAGTCCTTCAGCGGTGCAGAGGATTTTAGTAGAGGAGAGTTAGATAGAGGAAGGAGCAGAGTCCTCCAGCGGTGCAGAGTATTTCAAGAGAGGAGAGTTGGATAGGGGGAGGAGCAGAGTCCTGCAGCAGTGCAGAGGATTTCAGGAGAGGAGAGTTAGATAGAGGGAGGAGCAGAGTCCTTCAGCGGTGCAGAGGATTTCAGGAGAGGAGAGTTAGATAGAGGAAGGAGCAGAGTCCTCCAGCGGTGCAGAGGATTTTAGTAGAGGAGAGTTAGATAGAGGAAGGAGCAGAGTCCTCCAGCGGTGCAGAGTATTTCAGGAGAAGAGAGTTAGATAGAAGGAGCAGAGTCCTCCAGCGGTGCAGAGTATTTCAAGAGAGGAGAGTTGGATAGGGGGAGGAGCAGAGTCCTGCAGCAGTGCAGAGGATTTCAGGAGAGGAGAGTTGGATAGAGGAAGGAGCAGAGTCCTCCAGCGGTGCAGAGTATTTCAAGAGAGGAGAGTTGGATAGGGGGAGGAGCAGAGTCCTGCAGCAGTGCAGAGGATTTCAGGAGAGGAGAGTTAGATAGAGGGAGGAGCAGAGTCCTTCAGCGGTGCAGAGGATTTCAGGAGAGGAGAGTTAGATAGAGGAAGGAGCAGAGTCCTCCAGCGGTGCAGAGGATTTTAGTAGAGGAGAGTTAGATAGAGGAAGGAGCAGAGTCCTCCAGCGGTGCAGAGTATTTCAGGAGAAGAGAGTTAGATAGAAGGAGCAGAGTCTTCCAGCGGTACAGAGTATTTCAGGAGAGGAGAGTTGGATAGAGGGAGGAGCAGAGTCCTCCAGCGGTGCAGAGTATTTCAGGAGAAGAGAGTTAGATAGAAGGAGCAGAGTCCTCCAGTGGTGCAGAGGATTTCAGGAGAGGAGAGTTAAATAGAGGAAGGAGCAGAGTCCTCCAGCTGTGCAGAGGATTTCAGGAGAGGAGAGGATTTCAAGGAGAGGTAAAAAGAAGAAGACTCAGAATCGTCAACACAAAAGTAACACTTTTGATTTTTGGATAAAAGAAGTATGAAGACAAGAGGACTCTGATAAGGCAGACATTGTAATATTTGGTCTTCCTGTAGTTAATTCCTCCTATCTCTATAGATGAAAATTTAACACTGTGCATTAAAACAGCGAGACACCTGTGATGAGCATCGCTTGTTTATTTATTTTGCACTTTTTCCAGAACGGCATAAATATTGAAAGGATCAATGAATTTACATCAGCGAATCCCCACAGTTTAAATATACATGCGGCCCGGGACGTGTCGCCAACGCACGGCGGCCACGCACAGAGTCTAGATGAGTTTTTCAGCCGCGCGCAGGCAAAACAATCCGAGCTGTGAAGGCCATTTGCGACAAGCCACTAAAAAAGCCGACTAGGAGACAAGATAAAAATAATGAGAATCTTTCTGTCAAAAAAGATTTAGGAAATATCACTAGCATTATTAAAATTTAATTTTTTTTTCTTTTTTTTTTCACCGCGCGTTCCGACTCCCCTTTTTTTACAGTGATAATGAGGAAGTCAGTGCACCTCCACATTACATCTCCTTGTTTCATACAATAAATTCAGCTTGCTAGTCTAGAGACATTTCAGGAGAGAGTGCTGACTGCTAACGGCTAATTTTGCCTTTCTTTTCATTCTTGAGGTTTTTTTTTTTTTTTTGTGCTGTTGCTTTGTGTTTTTCTTCTTTTTTTTTTCCAGGGAAAAAAAAAATAGTTATTGTGCTAGTTTTTCCACCAGGCCGATAGAACAAATAAAATCAATTTTAGCCCAAACGGACCTGGATAAGTCAAGGGAATAGGAGAGAGACAGAGAGGTGAACGGTGTAGAGTGATGGCTTCACAAATTGTTTATCTGCAAATTAGCTGACAGGCCAGGCTTTTAATAGCCTGTATTCCTTCTTCTGCCTTTATTGTGTGAAGAGAGCCGGATGTGCCTCTTCTAGGCTGGGAAGATTTGAAATGGCACCGGGCAGAATTTTCCATCACAGCGCTAAGAGAATGAGCCCGCCTTAGGCTGAGAGGCCTCTTCCGAGAAACTGCGTCGTGTTCGCCCGGGCGGCTAAACCGGCCGCTTACTCTCTGGCAAGAGCGGCGGGATGGCCCAAGGTTGTCCGTTAACAAAGCAAAGTGGGACCAGGTGCTGTTCTTAAATTTATTATTTTTTCATCTTAAAGTGACCCTGAGCTACGGCATTCAGATCTTAGCGGGAGGCAAAGAGACGCCATGGCTGAAGATGTTCATAAATGTTTCACGAAGACTGAAAACCCTCGAACAAAAAACATATTCGCTCTCTGTTTATGGGCCCGAGAGAGAGAGAGACACACAATATAGATATTACGAAACGTAATAATAAAAAAAAAGTTTAATAATCCAGAAATTAATAAGTCTTAGAAGTAATCCAATTAAAAAAATGCATTAAAGCCAGCCTTGCACAAGAAAATGTTATTAAAAAGTCAATAGGATCTCCATTGGTCCCTCAGAAGAATGGACAATATATACCGTATATACTCGAGTATAAGCCGACCCGAATATAAGCCGAGGCACCTAATTTTACCACAAAAAAATGGGAAAACGTATTGACTCGAGTATAAGCCTAGGGTGAGAAATGCGCAGCTACTGTAAGTGGAAAAGAGGGTCAACAATGCCCATTTGCATTCCTCACTGTGCCCATTTGCAGCCATAGGTCCCCCAAACTTCAAACTTGGTAGTTAAGGGTTCCTAAATGCCCCCTAGCTGCAGCCAAATTTTGGGGTCTCTGGACCCAAAGGGTCTTGAAATGACATTGCTGCAGATGGACATAGTTGACCGACTTTGGGGCCCTGTATCTCGGGGTCACTTGGTGCTAGGAACCCCATCCCATTGAAAACGTTGTAGTGCTAGTTCCACTGGGTTTGAATACCAAATTTGGGGTAACTAGCACCAAGTGTCCCCGAGATACGGGGGCTCCAAATTCGGGTCGGAAAATGTCAAGCACTTTTCTGCAGCAGAGAATGACATTTTCCGAACCGACTTTGGGGCCCCGTATCTCGGGGCCACTTAGTGCTAGGAACCCCATCTTTGGATATGTTGTAGTGCTAGGTCCACTGGGGTTCCTAGCACCAAGCGACCCCGAAATACAGGGCCCCAAAGTCGGGTCAGAATTTTTTTTTTTTTGCTGCAGAAAAGTGCTTGACTCGAGTATAAGCCAAGGGGGGCACTTTCAGCACAAAAAAATGTGCGGAAAAACTCAGCTTATACTCGAGTATATACGGTAAAAACATTACCGATGTTGTATTCTGGAGGGCCCCTGCCTCTGCATGGTGCATCTTGGTAAAGCTCCATGCCATATAGTTGGTGAGGTTGAAAAAAGACATCAGTCCATCCAGTTCAACCTATGATGTGTGTGTATGTGTTTATGTCAATAGTACATCGTATACCCCTGTATGTTGTGGTCCTTGAGGTGCCCATCTAATAGTTTTTCGAAACTATCGACGCTCCCTGCTGATACCACTGCTTATGGAAGGGAACTACCCATCCTTACTGCTCTGACAGTAAAGAACCCTCTATGCAGTTTATGAATCAAAAAAGGAATGGCGACTCGGATGCTCTTGAATAAAAGTCCTTTATTTCACTACATGGGTACACGGTTACAGGCTATGCTGATGCGTTTCGGCATGCTTTGATGAAGGCTTCTTAGCCGAAACGCATCAGCGTAGCCTGTACCTGTGTACCCATGTAACGAAATAAAGGACTTTTATTCAAGAGCATTCGAGTCGCCAGCCCTTTTTTGATCTCCGGACAAAGCTCTTTACTCCGAGCCCGATGTTGGAACACCAGGGCCCAGTCACAAGTGGGTGGCTGCATATAAAGGAACCGATTTCTTAATTTTTATATAAAAACACACACACACTATATATATATAGTGTGTGTGTGTTTTTATATAAAAATGAAGGAATCGGTTCCTTTATATGCAGCCACCCACTTGTGACTGGGCCCTGGTGTTCCAACATGATGTATAAATGCACATATAAACCAGTGACAGTTGGTGCTCAAAATTTTTAGGGGGGCGCAAGCAAACTGAAAAATTCAGACATAAAAACATCAATTGCAGGCACTGTACCATCAAACGCCACCACTGTGCCATCAAATGTCGCCACTGTGCCCATCAATTGCTGCCACTGTGCCCATCAATTGCAGCCACTGTACCATCAAACGCCACCACTGTACCATCAAATGTCGCCACTGTGCCTATCAATTGCAGCCACTGTACCATCAAACGCTGCCACTGTGCCCATCAAATGCTGCCACTGTGCCCATCAAACTCTGCCGCTGTGCCCATCAAATGCCGCCACTGTGCCCATCAAATGCTGCCAGTGTGCCCATTAAATGCGGCCAGTGTGCCAAATGCGGCCAGTGTGCCAAATGCGGCCAGTGTGCCAAATGCTGCCAGTGTGCCAAATGCTGCCACTGTGAATCCCCACCGCCCACTCGCACACCCACACACATGTATGCACACCCACACACATATGCATGCACACCCCCACACACACATGCATGCACTCCTCCCCCCCACACACACATGCATGCACTCCTCCCCCCACACACACATGCATGCACTCCTCCCCCCACACACACATGCATGCACTCCCCCCCACACACACATGCATGCACTCCTCCCCCCACACACACATGCATGCACTCCTCCCCCCACACACACATGCATGCACTCCTCCCCCCACACACACATGCACTCCTCCCCCCACACACACATGCATGCACTCCCCCCCACACACACATGCATGCACTCCCCCCCACACACACATGCATGCACTCCCCCCCCACACACATGCATGCACTCCTCCCCCCACACACACATGCATGCACTCCCCCCACACACACATGCATGCACTCCCCCCCACACACACATGCATGCACTCCCCCCACACACACATGCATGCACTCCCCCCCCCCCACACACACATGCATGCACTCCCCCCCACACACACACATGCATGCACTCCTCCCCCCACACACACATGCATGCACCCCCCCCCCCCCCACACACACATGCATGCACCCCCCCACACACACACATGCATACCCCCACACACACATGCATGCACCCCCCCCCACACACACACACATGCATACCCCCACACACACATGCATGCACCCCCCCCCACACACACACACACACATGCATGCATACCCCCACACACATGCATGCACACACATATAAAACACACATACAGTAGATAGACTTATAAAAAAAACGGCAGACATTTACCTTCTTTCTGCCGGGTACTGCACTGTAGGGGGAGACAAAGAGCACAGCACTGCTTTCACTTTAGGTATGTCTCAGCCTCCCCTTCTATCAAAGAGTACAGGGGGGCCTCAAAGGCCCCCTGCAGCAAGGGGCCTGGTCGCCATGGCGATCTCGCCGACCCCTATAATTCCGCCACTGCCCAGGTCCTTTTCCATCCTAGATCCCCTCAGAGTTTCTCCCCCTAGGCAGTAACTTGCGCTCGTGTTTTTGGCACCCAAATGCATTACCTTACATTTTCCAACATTAAACCACGTGTGCCATGTAGTTGCCCACTCCATTATTTTGTTTAGGTCTTCTTGCAAGGTTTCCACATCCTGCGTAGAAGTTATTGCCCAGCTTAACTTGGTATCGTCCGCAAATACTGAGATTGAGCTGCTTATCCCATCCTCTAGATCGTTTATGAATAAGTTAAACAGGATTGGTCCCAGGACAGATCCCTGGGGGACCCCATTTTCCACACCAGACCATTCCGAGTACTCCCCATTTATGACCACCCTTAGGACTCACCCCTGTAGCCAGTTTTCAATCCATGTACTCACCCTATGGTACATGCCGACAGACCTCAGTTTGTAAAGTAAACGCTTGTGGGGAACTGTATCAAATGCCTTTACAAAATCCAAATACACCACATCCACAGGCCTTCCTCTATCTAGATGGCAGCTCACTTCTTTATAGAAGCTGATAAAGTAGGTTTTGTAAACACTAGGCGTATCATATTCAAAAAAATGTTTACAAAGTATTTATGGGGCTCCTTTATACCAACAAACATCTCAATAATGTAACATGGGTGGGCAACTACATGGCAAATGAGGTTTAATGTGGAAAAATTCAAAGTAATGCATTTGGGTGCTAAAATCTCAAAGCGCTTGCCCCGACTTGTTCATGCCCCGACTTAGTTGGGGTAGGCGGAACACTTTGGTAGGGGTGGGTCAGCCAGACCTCTTGACCTTTGGCCTATGGGGGACACGCCTGCTGACCTTTGAGCTTTGGGGAAGGTCCCTATTCCAATCCCTGAGTCCTAACCTTGTTCTTCCAGGGGAAACCCTAACCCTAAACTCACTGGGGAGGAAAACCTCTGAGGGAAGCCCGGAAGGAAAAAGATGTAGGGGTCCTAGTAGATGACAGGCTTAGCAATGGCAGGCAATGCCAAGCTGTTGCAAGCAAAGTCAGCAGAATACTGGCATGCTTCAAAAAGGGGATTTACTCCAGAGATAAAACTATAACTCTCCCACTCTACAAGACTCTGGTCCGGCCGTACCTGGAGTATGCCGTCCAGTTCTGGGCACCAGTCCTCAAGAAGGATGTGCTGGAACTAGAGAAAGTCCATAGAAGTGCAACAAAGCTAACAAAGGGACTAGAGGACCTCCGTTATGAGGAACGACTGCAAACATTAAACTTATTCTCACTGGAGAAGAGACACTTGAGAGGAGATATGACAGAAATGTACAAATACCTTACTGGTGACTCTAGCATAGGGAAAAAACATTTCAGTGGGTGGGACTTTAAAAAGACATGTCTCCATTCACTGAAACTGCAAGAGAAGCGGTTTAATTTTAGACTGCATAGAGGGTTCTTCACTGTCAGAGCAGTAAGGATATGGAACTCCCTTCCACAAGCAGTGGTATCCGCAGGGAGCATCGATAGTTTAAAAAAATCATCTTAATGATCGCAACATACAGGGATATAAGAATTACTATTGACATAAACTTACACACACATACCACAGGTTGAACTGGATGTACTAGCGTCATTATTTATGTAACGTATTACCATTCCCATGAGGCATTATTCAATGACAGGCTGTACATATAATGACAGGCTGTCAGATGCCACGGCTGTTCACCTGTAACTGCACATCTTAGTGGTTACACACTTGCAGGGGATGGTTGCTCATCTACTGATACGTGCATGTAACTACTGTACTGAGCAACTTTCTGAAAACCTTTAAGCACCCTTCAGTTCCAACCAAGGAGTGTTGACCACATAATGCTGAGAGAACACAACTACTGCTGTAGCTTTAAATGAGCCTTTTGCAAGCTAAATGCCTGCTTTACCCTGCTAACTGCTTGCTCCAAGCTAGTCTACTAAAGACATCTGTACTAATAAAAAAAAAAAAGCTGTCAGATGCCACGGCTCTTGGCCTGTAACTGCATATCCAAATGGTTACACACATGCAAGATGGTTGCTTGTCCACCGATGTACACATGTAATCACTGAGTAACCTTTTGGAAACCTGTAAGGTGTCACTAAACCTACATCATAAAAAACTATCAGTAAATGGTGTATTACATGCTATTCATACTCGCTCATCCATGTCTTTATGGACCTTGCTTTGTGCACTTGTGCTCATATTGGAACAGGAAGGGGCCGTCCCCAAACTCAATCCCCAAACTGTTCCCACAAAGTTGGGAGCATGAAATTGTCCAAATTGTCTTGGTATGCTGATGCTCTAAGACAGGGGTGCCCAACCAGTGGCCTGGGGGCCACATGTGGCCCGCAGAGCCTTCTGATGTGGCCCGCGACCTTCTGCTCTGGGATAGAATAGAAAGAATACTGTTATTAAAGGTCAGTTTATTACTAAAATCACAGTGTATATATGAGCATATCTGTTCTGCAGTGGTTACTGGGCTGCTTTCAAACTGATCCGCAGGTGCAGAGCAGTTTACCTGCAGGTTACCTGCACTGAGCCATAGACTTCTATTATTACCTGCAAGTTTGGTGAGCTTTCTAAAAAGTGCACCAAACCTGCAGAATATAATAGAAGTCTATTGCAAAGTGCAGGAAAGCCAAAAGGTACACTGCGTTGCACACGTGGTGCAGGTAAACCGCAGCGCATCAGTGTGAAAGCAGCCTTGGACTCCTTTCACACGGTCAGTCCGACAGTCCGACCAATTGGACCCTCCATTCACCTCTAAGTAGTGGCAGACATAACCCGACTTGTGTTCTACCTCCAATATGATCCGCTAAAAAGTATCGTGGGCTGCGTCTGTGTCTTCTCTCCAAATGCAGAGTGGACACGGACATGCCTTCCACCCGCTCCGCTCATTGTGGACTGCGACCGGTTACCAAGTTGCTTAAGTGGCCCTCGCTCTTCAAAAGGTTGGGCACCCCTGCTCTAAGAGTTCCCTTCACTGGAAGTAAGGGGCCAGGCCCAACCACTAAAAAGCAACCCCACACCATAATCCCCCCTCCAACAAATGAGTCCGGACCCCAACCCAACAGAACACCATTGGAATGAATTAGAGCCGAGACTGCGAGCCAGGCCTTCTTGTCTAACATCAGTGCCTGACCTCACAAATGCACTTCTGGAAGAATGGTCAAACTTTCCCATAGACATACTCCTAAACCTTGTGGACAGCCTTCCCAGAAGAGTTCACAAGTTATAGCTGCAAAGGGCGGGCCAACTCAATATTGAACCCTACGGACTAAGACTGGGATGCCATTAAAGGTCATGTCCCAATACTTTTGACAATATAGTAGATGTCAGAGCTATATAAATATATAATAATAATAGTGCATGACCGTAGAGGGACATTAGACTGTAAGTTCCTCTGGTGCAGAGACTGATGTGACTGCCTTGGTGTTCACTGTACATCACCATGGAATATGTCAGAGCTATTTAAATGTATAATAGCAGCTTGTGAATGTAAAGCAATATCCACTTTACCCAATGTCCCTCTAACTCCCCGGATGTTGAGTGTCACCTGGATGGAGTGTGTCTTGTAATCGTCAGGAATGGTCTTACCACTGACACCGGCTCCAGTGCAGCAGCAGGACATTGACTGCTGGTAATTAGTCTCCTTGTGTAATCCCTGCAAATCTTCTGACTTATCACCCTACAGGAGACAGCGTTGGGTGTGACAGCAAAAGGCGCTGCACAAGTAAATATTATCCCAGACTCCAACACTTGTGAGGCCCATTGACAGAAAAGATCCTCAAATATCCAACTGCGAATAACTGCGTGGAAACTTCCTACATGACTATGTCAAATGTGGCCTAACGAGCGCTAATTAACACCCGAACCATCGTCTGAAAAATCTTTCAGAAGATAAAGACACAAATTTCATAAGGAAGGGATTAAAGGACTGGGCAGCGTGATCTGTGTTTTGTCGTGTTCACATCTAGACCTCCTATATCTAAGGGCCTGGGTGCCAAATAGAGGGTACACTATATTACCAAAAGTATTGGGACGCCTGCCTTTACACGCACATGAACTTTAATGGCATCCCGTCTTAGTCCGTAGGGTTCAATATTGAATTGGCCCACCCTTTGCAGCTATAACATCTTCAACTCTTCTGGGAAGGTTATCCACAAGGATTAGGAGTGTGTTTATGGGAATAATTGACCATTCTTCCAGAAGAGCATTTGTAAGGTCAGGTACTGATGTTGGACGCAAAGGCCTGGCTCGCAGTCTCTGCTCTTATTCATCCCAAAGGTGTTCTATCGGGTTGAGGCCAGTCAAGTTCCTCCACCCCAAACTCACTCATCCATGTCTTTATGGACCTTGCTTTGTGAACTGGTGCGCAGTCATGTTGGAACAGGAAGGGGCCATCCCCAAACTGTTCCCACCAAGTTGGGAGCATGAAATTGGCCAAAATGTCTTGGTATACTGACGCTTTAAGAGTTCCCATCACTGGAACTAAGGGACCAAGCCCAACCTCTGAAAAATAATACCCCCTCCACCAAATGATTTGGACCAGTGCACAAAGCAAAACAACAGGAGGAGGGAGAAGACTGACAGCGGGATGAACGCATGAGTCTACTGCTTCTCCTTTCACTGTCCAGTCTCAGACTGGGGGAGGGACAAGACCTGTAAGTGTTATTTAACGGTTTCGACTTTTAATCATGTTACCAGCCATCTCTCACACACCTCATTTAAAGTCCCATTTCTCCCATTTAACACCCTATGCCGTGAAGGACTGAAATCCTGCCGCACCCGCAAAGTCCCACTGCTCAAGAAAGCCCATGTACAGGTCCGTCTGAAGTTTGCTAATGAACATCTGAATGATTCAGAGGAGAACTGGGTGAAAGTGTTGTGGTCAGATGAGACCAAAATCGATCTCTTTGGCATCAACTCAACTGGCCATATTTGTAGGCGGAGTAATGCTGCTTATGACCCCAAGAACACCATCCCCACCATCAAACATGGAATTGGAAACATTGTGCTTTAGAGGTGTTTTTCTGCTAAGGGACAGGACAACTTCACTGCATCAAAGGGACGATGGACGAGGCCATGTACCATCAAATCTTGGGTGAGAACCTCCTTTCCAGGGTATTGAAAATGGGTCGTAGATGGTTATTCCAGCATGACAATGACCTAAAACAAACGGCCAAGGCAACAAAGGAGTGGCTCAAGAAGAAGCACATTAAAGTCCTGGAGTGGCCTAGCCAGTCTCGAGACCTTAATCCTATAGAAAATATGTGGAGGGAGCTGAGGGTTCGAGTTACCAAACGTCAGCCTCGAAACCTTAATGACTTGGAGAGGATTAGTAAAGAGTGGGACAAAATCCCTCCTGAGATGTGTGCAAACCTGGTGGCCAACTACAAGAAACGTCTGACCTCTGTGATTACCAACAATGGTTTCTCCACCAAGTACCAAGTCATGTTTTGCAAAGGGGTCAAATACTTATTTCACTCATTAAAATGCAAATCAATTTATGACTTTTTTGAAATACATTTTTCTGGATATTTTTGTTGTTATTCTGTCTCTCACTGTTAAAATAAACCGACCATTAAAATTATAGACTGATCATTTCTTTGTCAGTGGGCAAACTTACAAAATCATCAGGGGATCAAATACTTTTTCCCCTCGCTGTGTGTGCTCTATATTCTTTAGTAAAATGTTAATTCGACCATAAAGCTGAAGTTTAATCTGCTTAGATTTTGCCTTCCCTGGTTGCTTCTTTCCTGTCTCATCAACATTTAATGAAATATTAAAAGTATAACTAAAGGCTAAACTTTTTTTTAGTGCTGGATAGTGTAGAGGAATTAGAACCCCCGTCAGTTTTTATTGTTTATTAAGAAAAAAAGACTGTGCTGGAAAAACCTTAAAAATCTTAAAAAATAAGCTGCAACCCAAAGTGGACTACACACAAATACAAATAGAAAAACAAATATGATTGCGCTCTATACCTTTAACCTTATAAACGTGATGATGAGCGATCAAATATAATAAATCAATTAGAACTTAAAAAGTCCCACAAATAAATGGTGTAAGGCCCCTTTCACACGAGGCGGACTCCGCTTCCACGGAATCCGCCTCTGTCCGCCGGCTCAGCGGGAGATCTCTCCGTTGATCTCCGCTGAGCCGGCGGATGACAAGTCCCTCTCTGCTCACTGAGCGGGGAGGGGCTTGCGAGCGCCGCTGGTCTCTATGGAGAGATCGGATGAAAACGGACAGTGTGTCCGTTTTCATCAGATCTCACCATATCCGATCCGCCAGCGACGGATCTGGACGTGGGGCCATACGTCTGCTTTTGGCGGATCGGACCGGGTCGGATGTCGCTGACATCCGACGCTCCATAGACTAACATGGAGCGCCCGTTCAGATCCACCGTCAAAACTGACAGGCGGATCTGAACGGTCCGTCCATGTGAAAGGGGCCTAACTCTATTGCCCTGTACACACGGTCGGACATTCCGATGGAAGGAGTCCGATCGGATTATGTTGTCGGAAAATCCGATCGTGTGTGGGCTCTAGCGGACTTTTTCCGTCGGAATTTCGGACGGAAAAAGTTTGAGAGCAGGATCTAAAATTTTCCGACAACAAAATCCGATCAGACTTTATCTGATCGTGTGTATAGAATTCCGACGCACAAAGTGCCCTGCATGCTCAGAATAAATTTGGGGACGAAAGCTATTGGCTACTGGTCTCTTCGTAGTCCCGTCGTACGTGTTTTACATCACCGCGTTCTGAACGATCGGATTTTCCGACAACTTTGTGCGACCGTGTGTATGCAAGACAAGTTTTGCCCAAAATCCGTCGGGAAAAAATCCAACGGATTTTGTGGTCGGAATATCCGACCGTGTATATGAGGCATAAGTGTTCAGCGACGCCAAGTAGAGATTCCAATGGCAGTCAGTCAGACTTCCAATCGACCAATCTCTAACAAATAGTGAGAATATCGGCTTGTGATCAGTCCCAGATAAACAATGTGACTTTGCTTGCAGACCCACCACCATAAGAAGTGGGCTCTTACCAGCTGCAAAGACAAGTAATGCCAGTGGCTAACACCCAGCCAGGGCCTTTTCCTTAGTGGGATTCTGATATCGGTCCAGTCACCGCATCTGTGTTGGGATCATCTGGTCCGAATTTCAACAGACCAAATCCTCCGCTGAAAGCTTGTATGCAACTTAATGCATAGTGATGCAAACGTGGCTGAAAAAATGTCAAAGCCGCCATCATGATCGACATCACTCTTTAGAAAATGAAGACTTATTTTTCTAAGGCATCAGTAGTTCATTATGGGAGTTAAAAAGCTGAGGGGTCTGGGACGTTGGCATACAAGCTTTCAGCGGAGGATTTGGTCTGTTGAAATTCTATTTGTTATGCCGCGTACACATGACCGGACTTTCCGGCAGAATCATTCCGTCAGACATTCCGTTCATGTGTGGGCTTCATCAGACTTTTTCTTTCTAAAATTCTAACAGACCTTAGAAATAGAGCATGTTTCAAATCTTTCCGCCGGAACCAGTTCCTATAGAGAAAACTGCTCCTCTGTATGCTGGTCTGACGGACCAAATACGACGCAAGGGCAGCTATTGGCTATTGACTATCGAACTTCCTTTTCTAGTCCCGTCGTATGTCATCACATATGGCGAACGGACTTTCAAACAGACTTTGGTCCGTTCGCGTGTGGGCAAGTTCTTTCGGAAGTCCATCAGAACTCAGTCCAAGGTTTTACTGTATACCTAATTATAGAATGAGTGACTTACTAGGTCACTGTTCTTCTCAATGCAATGCAGGCAGATCATGATTGGTGGGAGGGGCCAGCAGGGGGCTGTACAGAGTTTCTTGAAAACATCCCAGCCCCCTTCCTCAGTACTCCTCTCAAGAGTCCTTTGCCCTGATGCAGGCAGGGAGGAGTTGTGCAAATATCAAGATGCCTTAACGGTTGAATATTGAACTGGAGTAGTGAATGTTTCGAGGCAAGCTGTATTTGCTGGCAGACCATCCTAAGTAATGCCCACATGTGATGCTGAGTCCCCATGACTTAAAGAACTGAAATCCAATGAATGAAAGGGGTGGGCCAAGCACAGTCAGGCTGGGGAGGAAAGCTGCGGTCAGATACAAACATCCATGTGAATGGAGCCTAAGGCTGACCATACAGGGTTCAAATCTCAGCCGGTTCAGCAGTAACCAACCGAGATTCAAACCATTAAAGTGGTTGTAAACCCTTACAAACCACTTTGACCTACAGATAAGCCTAGATTAAGGCTTACCTGTAGGTCCAAAAAATATCTCCTAAACCTACACGGTTTAGGAGGTATTTACAAAAAGACAGTCACCGCTGTCTACGGCGCGCAGGCACACTGAGCACACCGCAGATCATGGCGATATGCTGCTGGTGGCAGCTCCCGTGCACATGTGCGGGAGTGACGTCATCGCGGCTCCGGCGAATCACCCCGGAGCAGCGAGACCCGGAAGTCACTCTGGGATTGATGGCGGCGGAGGAGGACGTGAACGAGGGTCGCTACGGGGGCTTCGTTCTCAGGTAAGTTATTCATAATGAGCTAGTATGCTATGCATAATAGCTCATTATGCCTTTGCCTTGCAGGCTGAATTTTAAAAATTTTAATTTTTTAGTGCCTTTACTTCCTCTTTAAATTGGAAGTCCACCCTAACACTAAAATCTCAAAATCTACAGGCATCCACGATCTAAGACTAACCTATGTAGCCCTGTAAAGAAGAAATCGCTATACATACCTTTTTTGAAGCCACTGTGGACTCCAGCGGTGGAAGCTCTGCAAAGGAAACAGCTGACAACAGCTGGGAAATGAATGGGAAGTGACGTCACCCATAGGGTTACTAAGGGGCTTCTGCCACCACTGACAGCTCAGCGTGGGACCGGACCGGCTTCAAAAAAGTTATGTATAGCGATTTCTTCTTAACAGGGCTATAGGTTAGTCTTAGATCGTGTCTGTAGATTTAGAGATTTTAGTGTTAGGGTGAACTTCCACTTTAAAGTGATTGTTATTTTTTCTTGTTAAAAAAAAAAGTGATTGTTATTTAAAAAAAAAACAAAAAAACTTTCCAAACATGTTATACTTACCTCCTCTGTACAAGGGTTTTACACAGAGCGACCCCGATCCTCCTTTTCTGGGGTTTCCCCGGCAGCGCTCCTGGCTCCTCCTCTTCATAGAGTGCGCCCACAAAGGCTTTCCATGGGGGCACTCGTTCGGGCGCGCTCCCGAGTCCTGCTGCTGCGTCCATTGACACAGACAGCGGCACTCGGCCCCGCCCCCCGGCTCCCATGTCACTGGATTTGATTGACAGCAGCAGGAGTCAATGGCTCCTGCTGCTGCTATCAATCTATCCAATGAGGACCCGAGACAGCGACTGGAGCTGCTGTGCTCGTCTCCTTCGCTGGAACGATCAGGCTCAGGTAAGAAAAGGGGGGGCAGCTGCAGTGCAGGGATGGATTCCCCCCACCGGGAGAAGACAATGTCTCAGCAGGAGGGATTTCCCTGTCAATACGGCCTGTGTTAATGGAGGAACCGTGCAAATTTGCACCGTCTATGGCCTGCCTCAAATAAAACAGGACATCCTCCAGCCAGGTACTGAGGCGGGTTGTATCTGACTTGCTGCAGCTTCTAACGCATATTGTGAGAAGCTCACAATAAGCAATATCAGTGCAGGAGTGGCGCTTGTACAACTGTGCAAGACTGAAGGGAAGGCTGGAGATCAGATTTAAACTACCGTATATACTCGAGTATAAGCCGACCCGAATATAAGCAGAGGCACCTAATTTTACCACAAAAAACTGGGAAAACTTATTGACTCGAGTATAAGCCTAGGGTGAGAAATGCGCAGCAACTGTAAGTGGAAAAGAGGGTCAACAATGCCCATTTGCAGCCCACTGTGCCCATTTGCAGCCATAGGCCCCCCGAACTTCAAACTTGATAGTTAATGGTTCCTAAATGCCCCCTAGCTGGACCCAAAGGGTCCCAAAATGACATTGCTGCAGATGGACACAGTTGACCGACTTTGGGGCCCTGCATCTCGTATCCAAAGATGGGGTTCCTAGCACCAAGTGACCCCGAGATACGGGGCCCCAAAGACCGGAAAACGTCAAGCACTTTTCTGCAGCAGAGAATGACATTTTCCAAACCGACTTTGGGGCCCCGTATCTCGGAGCCACTTGGTGCTAGGAACCCCATCTTGGATACGTTGTAGTGCTAGTTCCACTGGGTTTGCACACCAATTTGGGGTTCCTAGCACCAAGTGGCCCCAAGAAAAGTGCTTGACTCGAGTATAAGCCGAGGGGGGCATTTTCAGCACAAAAAAATGTGCTGAAAAATTTGGCTTATACTCGAGTATATACGGTAATTTATATAGAGTAGACACATTCCGTTGTACAAAGACCGTGAACCAATCGCATCCCCTGCCTGTATGTTATGTTGGATGATGGGAATAAACAGTTATGGTAAATGCCAGGGATGTTTGAATGTTTTTAGGCCACAAAAAGTTTCCTGGTTGTGCCGGCGGTTCCCGGGACACCGACAGTAGGAAAACTTTGCCGATATCCCAGTAACGTTATTTTATGTTTTGCCAGAACCGATGCCTACAGCACATTTCTTCACTGGCATCCTCCGATTACCTGATGAACGGGAGACAATTCGCCCTTTTGTTGTATATTTTTTTCACAGACGCGCACAGCTCCCCCACCCTCGGAGCCTCCCGGCCGTCTCTTTTGTTCTGACTCTTTATAAAATAGGAGAGGCAGGCCCCGCTCTTATTCTGGGGGCAGACAATGACCTTCACTCATTCACAGGAGC
The DNA here is from genome assembly GCA_028564925.1 of Lithobates sylvaticus. NCBI lineage: Eukaryota > Metazoa > Chordata > Amphibia > Anura > Ranidae > Lithobates > Lithobates sylvaticus. The sequence goes on along the minus strand of CM053036.1, from coordinate 49,889,612 downwards.
TCCTTGCCTGGGCCCCCGGACGGCCTCTATTTTGGAGTATCTGGTTTCACCAGCGTTAAGAGGAGAAAAAAAATAAACTCAATATATATTCACAAGGCACTGAGATGGTAAAATACTTTTTAATATCATTTTAGAGCTCTGCAAATTACAAGTTACACCGAGGCCTCGGCTCCCAACTGTCACTCACTTCCTCCGAGGGACGGTCCCTCTTTGAGCCACGAACCTTAAAGTGGTAGTAAAGCCACTTTATCTTTTACCTACAGGTAAGCCTGTAATAAGGATCACTTGTAGGTATTGTGAATATCTCCTAAACTTGCACTGTTTAGAAAATATTCAGAATGCATGCAGCCGGGGATGTCCCCATATTGTGCCGGACCTCCAAAGCCCGTGCCATAAACGACCGCTCCCACGCGGATTGCCACTCATGTAGGCAGAGGCTGCAAACCTGGAAGGAAGACCGGGTGACGATGGAAGCCCTCTCAGCGGTGACAGCGTGACGCTGGAGGGCTTCATTTTAAGGTAAGTCTCTCATAATGTGCTAGTATGAATGCCCCCACAGCAAGAAGTTTGCTATGGGGGCATCCGAGCCGCAGCTCCCTGTGTCCATTCAGACACGGAGCCGCGGTTCGGCTCCGCCCTCTCTCTCTCCTGAAGATGTCAATCAACTGACTTTGATTGACAGCAGCAGGAGCCATTTGATGTCTTAGCCAATCAGGAGGGAGAGTCTTGGACAGCCGAGGCACTCATGCAACATCGCTGGATAGAGATGGAGCACAGGTAAGTATTAGGGGGGCTGCTGCACACAGAAGTCATTTTTATCTTAATGCATATGCATTAAGATAAAAAAAAACTTCTGCCTTTACAATCACTTTAAGCCGGCCACAGACGGTTCGAATGTCGGCTGGTTCAGCAGGGACTGGCTGAGATTCGATATTTTGTACTTTTTTTTTTATAGAAACACTAATAAAAAAAATGAACAAAACAAATACAAAAAAAGTTTAAATAATAGTGGTTAGAAAAATAGAAATACAGAAAAAATCAACAGGAAAGTAGGGGAGAAGGGGAAAAAAAAGAGTTAATGAAATTTGATTTGGGTAAACTAAGGCTCTGTTCACATCTATGCGTTGCTATTTTACAGGCGTTTTTCCGGTGTTTTTTTCGAGCGTTTTTGTACAGGCATTTTCAAGGTTAAAAGTTCACCAATGTAAAAACAGTAAAATGCCTGCAATCTGCCAAAAAAAGCTCCTGTATTTTTTGAGTGAAGGGTGTTTGCTTCAGGCGACAGAACGCTCAGGTGTGAACAGGGACCATCGAAATGAATAGGATTTGTCTTGTTGGGCATTTTTAGAGCTGACGTTTATAGAAGAAAAATGCCCAAAAAACGCCTAGATGTGAACAGAGTCGAAAGGATTAAATAGGAATACGTTTTATTTGAATTTTTTATTTTTTTTTTAACTTGTCAGGTTGCTTTAACCACTTCAGCCCCGGACCAATTGGCAGCCAAAGGACCAGGCCCCTTTTTGCGATTCGGCACTGCGTTGCTTTAACTGACAATTGCGCGGTCGTGCGACGTGGCTCCAAAACAAAATTGGCGTCCTTTTTTTCCCACAAATAGAGCTTTCTTTTGGTGGTATTTGATCGCCCCTGCGGTTTTTATTTTTTGCGCTATAAAGAAAAATAGAGCGACAATTTTGAAAAAAATGCAATATTTTTTGCTTTTTGCTATAATAAATATCCCCAAAAAATATAAAAAAAACGTTTTTTCCTCAGTTTCGCCCGATACGTATTCTTCTACATATTTTTGGTAAAAAAAAAATCGCAATTAGCGATTATTGATTGGTTTGCGCAAAAGTTATAGCGTTTACAAAATAGGGGATAGTTTTATAGCATTTTTATTAATATATATTTTTTTTACTAGTAATGGCGGCGATCACCGATTTTTATTGTGACTGCGACATTATGGCGGACACATCGGACATTTTTGACACATTTTTGGGACCATTGTCATTTATACAGCAATCAATGCTATTTAAATGCTATTTATTTAAATGGGAACAGCCAATCAATGACAGGCAGAGTAGGAAGCGCGGGGAGAGGTTTGTTTACACATACCTCTCCCCGTTCTTCAGCTCCGTGACCCGATCGCGGGACACCAGCGGCGATCGGGTCCGCTGGTCCCGCGGCCAGGGTCACGGAGCTCCCGACCGGGTCGCGAGTGCGCCGCTGGCGGCGCGCACGCGACCCACGGGCAGGCATTTACAGGATCACGTACAGGTACGGGATTTTGCCTGCCCGTGCCATTCTGCACACGTATATGTGCATGAGGCAGTCGGGAAGCGGTTAAAGTGGTTGTAAACCCATTACAACCACTTTAACCTACAGGTAAGCATAGATTAAGGCTTACCTGTAGGTGCAAGAAATGCCTTCCAAACCTAAAAGGTTTAGGAGATATTTGCAGAAATAACGGCACCACTGTTAACAGCGCATGTGCCGAAGACAACGGCGATCATGCCGTTAGTGGCGGCACCAGCGCGCACGCGCGGGAGTGACGGCATCGCTGCGCCGGCCAGTCACAGCGTCGGATTCGCGATACCCGGAAGTCACTCCGGGATAGATGGCGACATTGGAGGAGGGGAACGAGGACCGCTTTAGGGGCTTCGATCTCAAGTAATTCATAATGAGCTAGTATGCTATGTGCCAAAAGAACAAATTGTATGGAGGTATATGGAGATGCTTTCCATATGCTTGATAACAGGTTAAGGACCCTTTTGATGGTTTATTGCAACCTACGCAGAGATAAGTAATATCATTCTACTATCCTTTTCCATTTATGAAAAACAAAGAAATTACACTACATAAGAGCCTCCTCACCTACCTTGGGTTCTCCACTGTTTCCCCAAGAGCAACAACAATACAGTGACCATTACCACTAGAACAGAATGTTAAAAAGAAAAAAAGAAAAGGAACAGAAAGTTCTGAGAAGTCTACAATTTTAGGGCTTGCTCCCAACACCATGTCCGCTGAGTTGCGTTTCTCTGCACACCACACTAGGTATATGGTGCGAACAGGGTACATAGAAAACAGTTGTTCAAATGCAGAAATATGCAGCTCAAAGGACAAAGTGTGAACAAGCCCTTGTCACCAAAGCAAGAATTTTACAATGGATACACCTATTCCGATGACAACTGTATACCAGATGATTTTCACTCACTTCAGAGAGATTACCTCTTAGTTCCTGTCGTGTCTCAGGGACAAGAAGTGAAGGCCTAAGCCCCCTTTGGGGACACAAGCATTTCACATTTAAAAAAATTAATAAAAATGTTAGCATCAGTGATGCTTAACATGGCATTTTCCATGGCCCCCTCAACCCAATTTGTGTCATATTTTATTACCAAAGGCTCAACTTTCCCGACTTCCCGGGGCTGAGCACTACCGATACACCATCCTTTTGCCTAATAAGCGCTGTTAAGTATTCGATGATGTCCCACGGATAGAGGATGCTGTAAAGGTGGGGCTTAGCCTTATGCCGCGTGCACACGAGCGGATTTTCCGTCGGAAAAATCTTGGATGGTTTTTCCAACGGAATTCCGCTCAACCTTGGCTTGCATACACACAGTCACACAAAAGTTCTCTGAACTTTCGACCGCCAAGAACGCTGTGACGTACAACACTAAGACGAGCCGAGAAAATTAAGTTTAGTGCTTCCGAGCATGTGTCAAATTGTTTCCGAGCATGTGTAGGAATTTTGCGCATTGGAATTGGTACAGGCGATCGGAATTTCCGATCAAAACATTTTCCGACCGGAAAATTGAGAACCTGCTCTCAATCTTTTGCTGGCTGGAATTCCGCCAGCAAAAGTCCGAAGGAGCATACACACAGTCGCATTTTCCGACCAAAAGCTCACATTGGACTTTTGCTGGCGGAATTTCCGATTGTGTGTACGCGGCATTAAAGTAAAGAAATTCTTAATAAAGTAAAATAAGGTTCAGAGGGGTGCACAAAAAAGTTTTTGGCGGAGAATAATGGTATTACCAACTGACTTATGCGGCGTACACACGGTCGGAATTTCCGATGGAAACAGTCCGATAGGAGCTTTTCATCTGATTTTCCGACCGTGTGTATGCCCAACGGTCTTTTTATGTCGGAATCTCCGACGGACTTTGAATTGAGAACCTGTTCTCAATCTTTCCGACGGAAAACCTTTCTATTGGATTTTTCGATCGTGTGTATGCAATTCCGACACGCAAAATTCCGACGCATGCTAGAAACAATTCGACGCATGCTTGGAAGCATTAAACTTCCCTTTTATAGTGCTGTCGAACGTGTTTTATGCCGCTGTGTTACAGACCGTTGGAATTTGGTGTGATCGTGTGTAGGCAAGACAGTTTGAGCGGAATTCCGTCAGAGTTTTTTCTGACGAGAATTCCGATCGTGTGTATGCGGCATTAGACAACTGTTTTCAGGAAGGAGTCAAAAAAATCATGAAGCTTATTTTAGATGCCAAAATTACAAAGTATCCGAAGTGACAAGTGCCTACACTTCATTATATGAGCTTCTCCTAATTAATTAAAGTTGCATTTATTAATTTGGTAAATTGGTAAAAAAATAGAAAAAAATATAGTTGCCCATAAGAAGTATCTAGTTTATTACTGCACATGTCTGCATATGAAACAAATTCTGATGGTCCCTTCCGGACATCACAGACACCTCTTCAGTCAGGCACTTTTACAAATGAGGTTGAGCAAGTCCAGTTCATTGTGCATTCTTACGTTTCTCCCATCTGGGAATCTTGTTACAACAAAACTAATGACTCCGCTCCGGACATTTCCATCTGTTGATTATGATCCGCTTGCTTGGAGCGAGACCCTTGGCTATCGTTATGGATCTGTTTTCCCCAAACAGCTGTGACTTACAAGGCTCGACAATTCATGGCCCTTTTTTTTTTTTACCCTCCGCCTTAATTACGACCAGCCTCATTAGCGATGAAAAATCCGGCGCAGGCCTGAGCTCTCCTCCGCAGTGCTATGGGGGTTAATCGCTAAACACAGCAAAGTTTCTCCTTTCAAGGTTGCGTTTTATGGAAGTGACTTACTCGTGTCCCCCCCCGGTGCAAAGAGTCACTCTGCTTAGCATGCAAACAGAGGATGCTTTGAAAGACGAACCCAGGGGTTCAATTTTCAAAAAGGCTTCGCCCATTCCCTGCCTATGGCAATGAGCGTTTGAAAACGTGGATCCGTAGAGCATTCCCTTAATTTGCTCCCTCTTCTTCACATAGTTTTATATTAATTAGATACAAAGGTGTCCTTTCCGGATCCGTCGAGCTCTCCGCGGAAAGAATGCGAGAATCGTTTCTCTGCCAGAAAAGAGTGAGTCAAAATATACAAACGGGGAAAACACGCCATGGAGACACTGTCCCCTTCGCTTACTAATTCCACATTGCAAAGGAAGTTTGTATGTAAGAAATCAAAGAGGCCGCAGTGGAGCAATAATCAACCCAAGTAGATTTAAACCCAATCACTCAAATCTCATAGAAGCTTTAGCATGGTAAATGTCACTTCAGACATCATCTTCAATATTTTTATAACTGCATCTTTTATTAAATAACCCCTGGTGATCCTGCACCAAAGGTGGACCTTTCCCCTCGTTTACTAAAAAAAGAAAAGAACCTTTGCATGTTTATATTAAATCATCTAATAGTAATTTTTTTTTAATAAGGGTTTATTGCCTTTACGTACATTCCATGTGCTGCCACTTCCTGATTCTTCTTAGGCACTGGTGACCTAGCCAGGGCCTCACAGCTCCTCTGGGAAGGCTACGTCACTAGTGCCCTCCAGGGAGTTCCCACCCTTAAAGTGGAAGTAAACCCTCCTATCGTTTTCAGCCAAGGAAGCTGCCATCTTGGCCTCTGTTTAATCTTTAACTGCCATGAAGCTGCACATGTGATCAGTTATGACACCAGCCATTGGATGGTTTGACAGTTTGATTGAGACCACAACCAATGTGTCAGTTAGAATTTCCGGCATGCCGGGAATGTAACTGTTTTTTCAAACTGTAATGCGGCGTACACACAAAGGGACTATCCCGCGGGATTATCCTCTGGACTGAAGTCCAGCGGATAATCCCCTCGTGTGTGGGCGCCGGCGGACTTTTTGGCGCCAAAGTCCGGCGGACCAAAGTTTTAAGTTTGGTTTTAAAATTATCCGCTGGACTTGGCAGTCCGGCGGACAATCCCGCCGTTAGTAGGCAAGTCCGCGGGACTTTTGAAAATGAACGGACTTGCCGCTCATCGGCAAGTCCGTTCATTTAGCACGTGACTTCAGGTTACGTAGCTAGCGTAGGCAGTAAATGCCGCCACGCTAGCTCCGTAAGCTGGCATGGATTTAAAGGGACTCCCCACGCCGAAAAAAGGCTCAGGAGGGGGGGGGGGCGCTCGTTCGTCCCCACCCCTTTCCTGGCCTGCCAGGCTGCGTGCTCGGATAAGGGTCTGACATGGATTTGGGGGGAACCCCCACGCCGTTTTTCGGCGTGGGGAGTCCCTTTAAATCCATGCCAGCTTACGGAGCTAGCGCGGCGGCATTTACTGCCTACGCTAGCTACGTAACCTGAAGTTACGTTCTAAATGAACGGACTGCTCCGTGTGTGGGCAAGTCCGTTCATTTTCAAAAGTCCCGCGGACTTTGTCCAGCGGATTGTCCGCCGGAGAAGTCCGCGCGTGTGTGGGCAAGTCACACGCTCGGAAGTCCGGGCGTGTGTGGGGAAGCATTAGATCGATGGGTTTACTTCCGCTTTAATATCCCAGATATCACAAGATCTCAGGGAAAAGCCTGACCTTGCGCATGCGCCTTATTGCTTATACATGGCCATGGATTCGGCAACGTGCATGCGGATAGCAGGACGCTGCTTATGTTGCCACAGTAGACACAGTAGACATATAAAGTATAAACAATAACAGCATCAGATCACATACTGTTCATGACATCACCCCCCCCCCCCTTTAGGAAATTTAAAAAAAAATGGAGCTGGTATCTGGTTTTGACAGGTACCTACTCTCACTTTCGCTCGGGACGCTTAGGCGATCCAAGCAAAAGTTCTTCTCTCCGCCTCCCTCCCTAAAGTCTTCTAGGACACAAAAGACTGCGGGACCATCCACAAATGTGCAGTGTGGCCCGCGCATGCGCACCCAGGTGTTAACCCACAAGCTGTCACAGCGGGTGCCCACAGTTGAGATGCTGGGGACAGAAGACCGATGGAAAAAACTGCTCTGGCGAGCACATCGCTGGATCCTGGGACAGGTCAGTGTCTGTTTATTAAAAGGTCAGCAGCTACAGTTTTTGTAGCTGCTGACTTTTAATTAACATAAATATGACTGTAGCTCCGCTTTAACGTGCAAATCTTCTAAGACAAGTCCCTGCCTCCAAGCCACTCACGCTAATGCATTTCACACATTATGGCTTAATATCTATGATTAGACCCTAACACATGTTAGAGTGGGCAGCCTGGAGGTGGGGACAGATTTGCACGATAAATTAAAAGTGATTGTAAAGCTTGTTTTTTTTTCTAATAAAATAATAAACTCTGTGCAGTGGCTTTGCACAGAGCAGCCTGAGCCTGCTCTACTGGGGTCCCCCACTAGTGCTCCCAGCTCCTCCACTTTCTATGGGGGCACTCCTGCAGGCTTGATCACAAGCCTCCCTGTCTGCGTCTATTGACACAGAGAGTGCTGCTCGGCCCTGCCCCCTGCTCCCTCATCACAGAATTTGATTGACAGCAGCAGGAGCCAAGGAATCTTGCTGTTATCAATCAACCCAGTGAGGAGGGAGAGTGCTGCTCTTATGCAGATCGCTGGATCGCAATTGGGCTCAGGTTAAGTATTTGGGAGGGCGGGGGTTGCCTCTGTCACAGAAGGTTTTTTACCTTAATGCATATAGGTAGAAAACATTAAGGCTTTAGAACCAGTTTAAGCTAATCTTGACATCATGGGTGTGCTAGCTGTGTGCTTCTCGTTTGGTTTGTCTGGAGTGCAGATGGCTCCCTTGCAGCCTGGCACCCAGCTTTAGGAAACAGTGACACATGCTTAGGAGAGGAGGACAACCTTACTGTTTACTTATATCATCTGCACATGATTGGATAAGTGAAGTGAATATTCCCAAATCTATTAGTTTCAGTTTACAAATGTGTGATTTCATGCTTTGACTGTTGAGTAACAGTGCATGACATGAGGAATCCCATTCATATCGATAGGGCCTGTTCACACCTATGCAACGTGCCTCTGTGCGATTGGAAAAAGGTGCAGGTGCATTTTTTGGTGCAACATAGTATGCTTTTGGTCCCATAGACTTCAATGGAAGTGCATGAAAAATGCACACCCAGAAGTGTGAAGTGCTGCATCACAGACAGGCAGAAAATACTTTAGCAGCTTTTGACAGGGCTGGTACATAACGGCAACACAGCATATCTTCTACATTCCTCTCCGTCAATAACTTTTCTTTTCTTTTTTAAATAGATCAGCCTCAACATCAGCAATAAAAAATTTTAAATAAATCCCAGATACCCACTAAAGTGGGATAGGGATGGGCAGAGGGCACAAGGGACACATTTAAAGTGAAGTTCCAACTTACCAACCGAATAGTAGCAGCAAAATTTAGGGGGAGATGGGGCTCCCCCTCTTTACTCACTTCAGATGAACGTACCCCTGAAGGGGTCTTCTGGGACTGGGTCACCCCAGCGTGGATTGTCACTGCCCTGGGCCTGTATAAGCAGTGTTTCCCAACCTTTTTTCAGTCAAGGCACCTTTAAAATTATAGACAATATCAAGGCACCGTTTCTATGTAAGGCGAGTCTTGAGGCACCCCATTCTAAAATGTAAAAAAAAATATTCTAATAATTTTACTTAGTGGATGTAAACCCACCCTCATCCTTTCTAAACTACTGCAATATTGGTTATCTAGAAGGATATACATGCCTCCTGCATGTATACTTATCTGTCAAATGTCTCCCCTCTGTCTGCTATGAGACCCGAAAAAATGCAGATTTTGTGGGTGGGTCTGTTTTCCAGGGCTCAGTGGGTGGAGTCGTGACGTCCACCTCTACACTCCCCTGATCAACAAGCATTTTCTCCTGTGTATTTCTTACACTGAACTTCTGCTATGATCTCTAACATCCAGTCAAAACCCAGAAAAGTCCCCTCATGACTTCAGCATGCCAAATCATGCTGAGGTGTGGAACAGCCAATCCTTGAAGAGCTGCTGAAGAAAGGAGTGGGGGTGGGAATTAAAAAATAATGCATGTCTTAGGCTAGTGCACGAGATATGTAAATCACCTGTCAATCACAGCAAGGGGAAAGAACGGACAAGGTTTTCACAGTTTGTCCGTTTTATTTCACTGAAAAAAAGATGAGGATTGCTCAGAGCTGTATTAACTCTTTGTGGCAAGACTGGGCACAGCTGATCTGAAATCCCATACTCCCATCCCATATTGTGCCAGACAAAAAATAAATAACAATTTTCGTGTTTACATCCACTTTAATGAAGCAACATCCACACGTAGGACACCCAACATTAGAGCTGATTTTTTTCTTCCAAAGCAAATACACTTTTGCAAACTGGTACTGACCAGTATTCCAATGTTTCTCTTCTGCCTCAATTTCTCTCCATCAGTCTGCTAATGTTACCCTATTGTTGAGGGAGAGTGGCAGAGGAGGGCCAAACAAGAATGCTGTGGAGGCGACAGAAATCCTTATAAACTGATGACCTCATCAGTTGTTAGGATGCCAGTGTCTAGAAAGTTGTAATGGTGCACAATAAAAACCTATGGCTTTGTGTAACTAAAAGGCAGGCTTCATCCACCTGCTGGCTTTTTCTAACAGTTTTTAGGAATTTTGCCTGGGCACTCTGGTTGAGAAAGGCTGCTGTGTAGTACCCCATGGCTATCTCCACATGTTGCCCAGTGTGCCAAAAAGGGGCAGCTAACGCAGGATCCAGTGCCGAGAGCAACTTTACAGGAAAACCCTGTGTCTTCCATCTCTTAGGCAAGGTCTGGGTAGAAAGGCTGGGGTGTAGTTGGGTTGGAGCAGAAATCTAGAAATGAGAAAACATTAATCCCCCTCCATATAAAAGAAGATATCTGCCACATAAGGACAATAGCAAAAACTGATTGTTATGAGTGGGCATGGTTCTAAGGAGGGACCTAACAATTCTGTTTGCCTGTGTCCAATCGCTTAAAGGTAGAAGCATATGCCTATGTCCTATACTGGATGATGAAGAAATCCACCACAACCTGGAACAAATCATCTGCTGACAATGAAGCCTCCCGTCTATCCTGCCCAGGAATGATCGGCAGGTGATGGCAGTGTATTACTTGCCATCTATTGACAAGATGCCAGGAGAGCAATGCTAAGTTGAGCAGACTTGGTTAGCATGCAGTTGATTATCTGAATGTGTGAAAATTAGGGTTGCCACCTGTCTGGGATTCACCTAGACAGTTCGGGTTGGGAATCATGCATCCAGTTATCAGACTGCCTGAAGCCCAGACACATTATTCAGACTGGACTATGGCTTCCAGATATATCTGGATGAGAGGTGCTGACTTCCAAGGGCTGAGTGAGCTCCCCATCCATCCCTGTCTGTGACTGAAGACTTCCTCCTTCTCTCTCCTGCCTAGAGTGAGTACACCAAGGTAATTCAGGATTCTCAGAGCACCCCTTACATCAGAGTTCCCCTTTACACCAGAGGCCACAGTGTTCCCCCTTACATTAGAGTCCTCTCCGTACATCAGAGTTCTCAGTGTTCCCCCCTAAATTAGGGTTCCCAGAGTTGTCCCTTACATCAGAGTCGGCAGAGTCTCCTCTTACAGTGAAAGGGAACTTTGCGAATTTAGATGTAAAAGGGGAAGTCTGTGGATTCAGATGTAAAAGGGGAACTCTGTGGACTGTAGACAGATGTAAAGGGGGACTCTTGTTATTAACTTCATATGATTAGAAATGTTATTTAATAGCAAAATAATACTATTAAAAAAAAAAAATAGCTATAAAGTGTTCAGGTTTGACTTGAAAAAAAGGTGGCAAACCTAGTGACAGTATAGAAACACGGTTGTAATTCTCTTATAGTTCTAAAGCAGATTTTAGTCTGTTTATATAGAAAAAACACATCAGATAGCTTTCTCTATAGTTGGCTTGCAACAGAATTGGAGAGCCTCGCCTTACTTCCTATCTACTAAAACCTTGCCATCAACGAGACAGAGGAGGAGGTCAATTCTCCAGCGGAGCCCCAGATAGTAGTAAAAACTTGATAACTGTTCTAATCCTTCTCTATGCAAAACATAGTGCTGGAAAAGCACTTTAATAGCAGCCTCACCAGCTGCACATATTCACTGTCAGGTGTAAGCTTCAAATTGATTCTAGTTAAAGCGGTTCTGCACTCTGAAAAAAAAATTTTTTTTTTAGGATGTAATATAAAGTGTGCTTACCTTTATTAGGGGACTCACCTGTTCCATCTTCCATCTCGATCGCCGCCGGTTTTCGTCCGATGAAGTTCCTCGTCTTCTTCTTTAGTGCTGGGGGCCATCTTGCCTGTGGGCATGTGAAACACCCACAGGGACTTTAGATGGCCCAGCATGCACTGCCGTTACTCGCGCGTGCGCAGTAACGGCTCATCTGCCGAGATCTCACGAGATTTCGGCAGATGCGGCCGAAATCTCGGGAGATTTCGGAAGATGTGGCCGAAATCTCGCGAGATTTCGGAAGATGCCCGCACTGACTCCTGGGATCAATGACACCAGATCCCAGGAGACAGTGCGGCGTGACGACGATCGACGCAAGACCCCGCCCGCCGCCGCAGAGGGAGAAGACCGGAAGTCTTCAATTACAAGGTAAGTAAAAAAAAAAAAAAAAAAAAAAAACATTTCATTTAGTACTCTTTGCCTGATTTGGAAGGCAAAGAGATTTACTAAATGAAATGAGTGCAGAACCGCTTTAAGCTTACACAGGGCAAGAGTCCATTCACACGTGTTATGGTCATATCACCATAATAATGGCATCCAAAGGTATTGCACAGTAGAACCCAATGCACCGCAATGCTTATACTTTGTGTCTTGGGGCGCTGCATTGTTAAAGGGTCATGTATGTTAATCATCCATTGCGGTGCATAGGTAGTGCATTTATAATGAATGGCCTGCCTTAATGCAATGCATGTTAGCAAAAAAAAATCAAAAAGATGTTATACTTACTTGCTCTGTGCAACAATATGGAATGGTACCTTACCTCCTCTTCGGATAGTGCCCTGCTGGTGTTGTCACCTACTCCCTCCTTTGGGCGCCTCCTTAGCAAGTCGGGCACTAAGAAGGCCCCTGTGCATGCGTGCTCCCAAGCCAAGCGGACAGCCCCAGAGAGACCACACCCCCACTCCTTCCTCACAGGCCTTTGACTGATAGCAGCAGGAGCCAATGGCTTCACTGCCGTCAGTGTCTCCCGTAAAAGTAGGAAGTGAGCGATGCTGGAGCCAGGTAAGTGTTTGGGAATGGGGTGGAAAGGATAAGTAGTGAAGTGTTTTTACCTCAATGCAGTGAATGCGTTAAGGTGAAAAAAACGATTTGAACCTCCCTGGTGGTATTCCTGAGTGTGGCTCGGGGTGAATCTTCAGTACCAAAAGTGGCAACGCCGGGCCACACTCTGGATTGCATCGCAGGATTCTGTTCTTTCTGCCTGGAAACTTGAGAATGTCCATAGCAACCAAAAAGTGTCCCTTTACGTCAAAAGTGGTTTTAGACCAGCTAGAAAACAGTGATAATAAATTAGAATCACTCGCAGAATTGAGTGATAGTGATTTGTGGGGAAATCCATCATCAAACACTGAAAGTAATGACAGCAACAATTCTGCAACTGAGCAAATTTCAGTGTTTTTGATTTGATTACATTATTGAATACATTTTATTATTATTATATTACTATTTGTTATAATTATTTATATTTATTTAATAAATTATAATTTACGATTTTGTGTTTCAAACCTTATCATACCCGGGATGTCTCTTAGACTCTGGTTTGGACAGATTTAAGTGATTTATTCCTAAGAATTACAGGCCTACAATATAAAATGTCAAATTTCCAAGCAAAACATTGTACTGCTTTGAGCATCAAAAATCGGATATTATCATCCTGCCAGGGAGGTCAAAGCCCCTTTCACATAGGCGATCCGATCAGGTCTGCCTGTCAGCTTTTCATACATCCCTATGGATCTATGTCAGGGATCCTCAAACTACGGCCCTCCAGCTGTTGCAGAACTACACATCCCATGAGGCATTGTAAAACTCTAACATCCTCAGACATGACTAGGCATGATGGGAATTGTAGTTCCTGAACAACTGGAGGGCCATAGTTTGAAGACCCCTGATCTATGTGAATCGGATCAGAGGGCAGTCAAGTATAAACAGCCACACAAAGAGGTCACCCGCTCTGCTGAGCAAATTGGATTCCGCCCTGTGTATGTTGCCTAAATGTGAATGGGTCCTGTGGACTCCCAACCTGTTCCATGTGACAGCGCTAGGTACCAGAGTAGCCAATCACAAGGCACCAGCTCTGTCAGGTAGGAAGAAGGGAAGCAAGTCACATGCACCCTATACCTAGAAATTCCAGGGACTGGTCATTCCTTCCAGTGGTCAAATGGATTGATGGGAGGGAAAATGGGAAGTTGGGGGTTTGGCATTAAAGTGAACCTGTGGTTTAATTCTGAATGAAGCACAGGTTCACATTAAGCCCCCGTACACACGGTCGGAAATTCCGACCACAAAATCCGTCCGTTTTTTCCTGACGGATTTTGTCCGAAACTGGTGTTGCATACACACGGTCGGACAAAGTTGTCGGAAAATCCGATCGTTCCGAACGTGGTGACGTTCGTTCAGAACTACGTTCCGGTTAGTAGCCAATAGCTTTGGTCTCGTAATTTGATCTGAGCATGCGTGGCACTTTGTCCATCGGAATTCCCTACACACGATCGGAAAAAGTCAGATCGGATTTTGTTGTCGGAAAATTTGAGATCCTGCTCTCAAATTTTTTCCAATGGAAAAAGCCTGCTAGAGCCCACACACGATCGGATTTTCCGACAACATAATACGATCAGACTTTCTCCATCGGAATATCCGACCGTGTGTAAGGCTGATCCCACTAAAAAAAAATGTTCTATTTGTCCCAAAATCCCAGTTTCTCTGTGACCCTCGAGGGCTGAAGTTGGACAGCCCTGCATGGCATTTTTTTGCAATCAAAACATTTTCAAAAAAGGTTTCAGCGATCGCTGAGCAGTCTCCAAAGGCTGATTAGCAGTTCGTGAAATGTTTAGCGGTTCCGTAACCAAATCACTCAGCTTGGAGATAAGATCAGCAGCACGCCGGTGCGAATGTACGATATCTGGACGGCCGCTCCTTGTCCCCGGGTCATACTGAGTAATAATCCTGGCTCGGCTTCAGCAATGTCATCCGTGAAACATGAGCACTGCGGCCCAGCAGACAATGGGACTTCAGACGTGAACAGGTCGGTGATCATGTGACCGCGCAGACAGCACTGTGCCACTATTTATAGAGATGGTTCACCGTAGGGTCACCCCACAAAGAGGAATATACAAAGATCCCAAACAATGCTGAGAAGAAGTGCACACTCTCCCATATGCAGAGAAGGGTCGGATGTCGGCGACCACCTACTGGCCGTTATCAAGTGGCGGGATCGGTCCTGACACCTCCTCTGCACCTACACTTTTTTTTAACTCAATCTGTGTACATTGCAATTTTAATTTAAAAAAAAATGGCGTTTTCTCTGAACTGCACTATGGAAGGTGCAATGCTTTTTTCAAATCAAGTGTTTTGCCTTATTTTTTATTGTTCTTCAGAATAGCTGTTTTTTTATTAGAATATTTTATACATTTTTAAACAGCTAAGTCAAGGGCACAGCCACAGCAGCGGACGCACAATAAGGTGCTCATGATGTGTGTGTAATGTATTGTTAAAGCACTTCAAACTTTGCTTTTTTCTGTTTCCATTTAAAGTTAATGGGGTTGATTTACTAAAGGCAAATAGTCTGTGCACTCAGCAAGTGCAGTTGATCCAGAGCTTAGTAACTGAGTTGAAGCTTCATTTTGCAAAGAACATCCAAATCACACGCAAAAAAAAAAAAAAAAACAGCCTATTTTCTCTTTTTCAGACCATTCTCTGTAAACCTGGGTGTGAAAATCCCAGTAGATCAGCAGTTTTTGAAATACTCAGACCAGCCCGCCTGTCACCAACAACCATGCCACGTTCAAAGTCACTTAAATGCCCTTTCTTCCCCATTAGCAAGTCGTCTTCATTATGTCTAGATGCTCAAATACATTACTGCCATGTGATTGGCTGATTAGCAATTTGTGTTACCAAGCAACTGACCAGGTGTACCTAATATAGTGGCCTGTGAGTGTATAATGAGTTGGAGTTCCGCTTTAAGAACCCTGCAATTAGCTTTTCCTGTCCCTTAAATGGACACACAAAGGTTCCCAATGTTTGAAATTGTAATATCAAACATATATAGGAAAAGTAAATTGTGCCATGTGTTAGTGAAGATGGTTATCCTCAGCGCTGGGCACGAATCGTGTGACCACGGGCAGCCCGACTGCTCAGAGAGGAGGAATTCCCTCCAGTGCACTGAAAAATTCTTAATGTGATCACAACATTCCTGAGCCTTGCTGTACAGAAGTCGATAAATCATTCAGGGGTCTGGGAACACTTGGGGTCAGAAGAGAAATTCATACGTCTATGAACGCCACGGCCGTGGAATCAAAAACCTGTTAACAGGAAAAATGTGCAGCTGCTGTCCCATAACTTAACACAACTTTTGTATTTCTCCTGCACTGGGCTCCAGTTCACGATCTGATACTTCACTATGAATAAAAAACAACATGAGATCATCAACAAGGATTCATAAACAAGGAGACCTGGGGTGGAATTAAAGGGGGACTCCACACAAACAGATAAACCTGCTGTCTTTGAAGTGGACCTGTCAGTAACTTTGCATGAATACATTTCAGACCTGTCACAATACACCATGACCGAGACTATTGACAGATGAAGTGAATAACACGGATTATCTGGTGAGTGGGTGGGATATATTAGGCAGCAAGTTAACATGTTGTCCATGAAGTTGATGTGTTGAAAGCAGAAAAAAAGCGTAAGGATTTGAGCAACTTTGACAGGGGCCAAATTGTAATGGCTAGATGACTGGGTCAGAGCAACTCCAAAACTGCAGCTCTTGTGGGATGTTCCTGGTCTGCAGTGGTCAGGACCGACCAAAAGTGGTCCAAAGAAGGAAAACCGGCCAACCGGCAACAGAGTCATGGGGAGCCAAGGCTCATTGATGCACATGGGGAGTGAAGGCTGGCCCATGCAGTCCGATCCCATAAAAGAGCAACTGTAGCTTAAATTGATGGTCAGTCAGGGCAAAAGTGTCTACAATGGGCCCTTGAACCTCATAAAATGACTACAGAGCAATGGAAGAAAGTGTCTTCAAGGTGTTAACCTCCAACTTCTCCAGATCTCAATCCAATCGAGCATCTGTGGGATGTGCTGGAAAACCAAGTCCAATTCATGGAGGCCCCAGCTCCCAACTAACAGGACTTAAGTGATCTGCTACTGAGGGCTTGGTGCCAGATACCACAGCATACTTTCAGAGGTCTAGTGGAGTCCATGCTTTAATAGGTTTGGGCCATTTTGGCAGCAAAAGGAGAACCTACCCAATATTAGGTGGGTGGTCAAGGTATGGTGGGTGATCATAATGTTATGGCTGATCAGTGTATATAGTAACAGTATCCATTTTCAAAAAAGCTTCACTTCATCATTAAAAAGCCAACCTTGAGCTCCAGTTCTGTTACTTTGCCTAGGCTGACGTGATGTCATCAGTCTGCTGCAGGCAGAAGGAAGCATTTCCCCAGTCACCTCTCCCCCAGCGATCAGCCTGCAACATATTAACTATGTAGCAAGTCACAAGATGAGAGGCTGATCTGTTTTAGATGTTTCTGAACACAGCCAAGAACTGTTCAGGCACCAGAATTTACATGATTGTATCATCTCTGAGCTGGCATTTTAGTCCAGGATGTAGACGGTGACCCTGGATGATGACTAAACAAAGGTAGAAAATACAGAGAAAATAGGATGAAGGCATTGTCAGGGGGAGCTCTGTGATCTCCCTTAGAGTAATAAATACCTGGAAATGTTACACTGACAGATTACTGAGCATGCTGCACTTCATATGAGTTAATGACAGGTCCACTTTAAGGTGGATTAGATTAGTGACCTCAGATCTTGGGGTAGGCACATTTAGGCCTTATGCACACTGTATGTTAAAATAACGTTATAAAAACGCCAGTAGCTTTGCAATGAGTTTTTCAATGTTTTTGCAAAAGCGTTTTTTAGCGCTTATTATCGTTTTTCCGCGTTAGCATTTTTAAAAATGTATTATTTTTAAATTTTTTTCAATGAATCAAAAAATGCCATGTTTTTGAGCGTTCATCTGCGTTTTTTGACGTTAGAGCAGTTTACAGCTGAAAACAGCTGAAAAACTCCTCTCAGAACCCACTCGTTTTGTTTTTTTTTCAAAGCCAAAAAACGCCCCAGCCAAAAACTGCTGATAACAGCCTATGTGTGCATGGACACATAGCATAACATGATTTCTGAAGCCAAAAACAGCTGCTGTAAAAACGTCCATGAGGCCTTAAGGAAAAATTTCTATTGGTTTCTCAGCCTACGGTACTTACTTGTCCTCATCTAGGACAACGATACATAGATGATGATCAGAAAAAGCATAGAGTACACTAGATGTTTGAGGCATGTTTTTATAGGTTTACTTTGACATGTATGGAGGAATAAAAGCTATATCAAACTGATCCTATCTGACTTCAGACGCCAGTGTATATCAGCGGTAACATCAGGACGGCCCATAGAGGGGTATAGACAGTACTCCTGTACAGGGCAAGGACCTTGTTGGGTCAGTGGAGGCACTACAGTTGTGTGGTACACCTTCATCCACAACGCTGCATTAAAGGCATGGCTGGTGGGACACTGGCACTAAACTTACTAGTAGAACCTGCTGGTGGGATATCGGCATTAAAATTAGTAGTGGCACCGGCTGGTGGGCGGGACTGTGTGGGACGAAGAGGTTTGTCTTTTTTCTCCTATTTTCCAGGAGTTCATTGGAAGAAGCTGAGATTAGCATATTGTGTATGGAAAAGTAAGAACCAGGAATATACAATGTAATAAGAATCAGCTGAGTGATCAATGCTCTGCATTGCCTGGGAACCTCAGAGAAGTTAAGCATCTGCCAAGTTTTGGAAAGATTTGTTCAGCAAGTGAGAAGGCAGACTGATTCCCAAAACTATGAGCCTTCTCGTCAGGAAAAACAGATTCATGCCTGTGCTCAAACAAAAGCCACGGTCCAAAGAACTGTGTATGGAATCTGGGCTGTGTGTGCATCTACACATGCAAGCTTGATTGGCCTTTAGCACTCAGTTGCCTATTTAAAGCACTGCAAGACTCAGGATCATTGTTGATCAGCTCTTTGAAAACCACCAAGAAGAATTTTAGATTGTTGAGTGACCAACACAAGAGTGCTGCTCCTTGAAGCTTAGAAGGCCAAGTGGACGCTAAGCAGTTGTTTTATTAGACAGACTACTGCAGTAGAGTTTCCAAGAGGGAGAAGCCCAGGGAAATACCCAGAACACAGTGAAAGCTTTAAATAAACCAGCTGTTCAGGGGACCTCCTTGAAGAACAGTCTAAGTGTGTAGCGGGGCAGAGGGATACTTCGATTGAGCATCTCAGCTGATCGACCCAAATCTCACAAGAACTAGCATACTAAAACAGATGATGGCGAGGACAA
Source organism: Lithobates sylvaticus (assembly GCA_028564925.1). NCBI lineage: Eukaryota > Metazoa > Chordata > Amphibia > Anura > Ranidae > Lithobates > Lithobates sylvaticus. The sequence goes on along the minus strand of CM053036.1, from coordinate 49,870,734 downwards.
ATCACAACCACTACATAATCTACTCTGGCCATTATTAGATCTGATCAAATAGACTTTGCGGTTATGTAGTTAGCTGGTCATCTCTTTAATGGCTCTCTTGATTCTGCAGTTTTCTCGTCGTAGTTGTTTCCGCTCTATGTGGGAATCCAATATGTAGTAAATAACACAAGCTGCTAAATTCTTTGAAATTCTCCTTTATCTGCCTCCTAGTGAAGTAAAAAGGAAGAAGACACGTCTCTTGGATATTTAGCCACAAAGAACACTTAAAGAGAGTCTATCCTTAGCTTTATCTCTCATCTTTGAATTTACTTTGTGTGCTTTTCACCGATACTGTGTTGTCTTCAAGTGTAAGTTACAAACAGCAATTCAGTGCACTTAATGAGGTTCTAATTTGTTCTAATGTGGTGAAAAGAACTGCTCGCCTCTCTCCCAAGTATTACACGAGTCGGGAGGAGAACGCCATGGAAGATCCTGTGCTCTGGCTGCAGGTTGATATAAAAAGAAAAAGCTAGTACACTCTTCATCTGGTGACTCTTCTGAAGCTTCGCTGATGATCTGTCCTCTTCTAAACTCTATCAAAAGTCACGCCGCAAAAGTCGCCAACATGTATCATCTTCCCACAGGTAAATATATGGACAGGGAACAACCAAACCAGATGGCTCAAGTGAAGCCATTTTAAATGGCCAAGTGGTTCCTGAAAAAGACATTTCTGCATGTCTTAAATAAGAGGCAGCTGAAGCTGCAGAAGACAATACCAGATTGCAGAGACTTTTTTCACGCAGAGCCAATTTCCAGCCAAAAAACTAAATACCCAGTTGAGAATTATAAAGAGAGGATTTTTATAAAGAGAGGATTTTTATTTATGTTTAGCCAGTCCTGTTATCCAGGCACTCCTTTTTTTGCGACCATGGTTAAACTAGAATCCAAGGTTTTATACGACTTATGTTTGTGTGTGCTGTAATACAGCAGTCCCCAACCTTTTTGGCACCAGGGACCAGTTTCGTGAAGACAAATTTTCCAGGGACCGGGGAAGGAAATGGTTTCAGGATGATTCAAGGACCAGCTCAGATCATCAGGCATTAGATTCTCATAAGCAGGTTGCAACCTAGATGCCCCAGATGTGCAGTTTACAAAAGGGTTCTCCTAAAAGAATCTAAGGCCAACGCTAATCTCACAGAAGGCGGAGCTCAGGCAGTAATATGAGCGATGGGGAGAAGTTGTAAAAACAGATGAAGGTTCGCTCGCTTGTCCTACGCTCACCTCCTGCTATGTTGCCAGGTTCCTGAAAGGCCACGGACTGGTGATTGGGGCTTTCTTCTATAATTTACTGTAGTAGCATTAGCCACATACAGTAAGCAGCGCTGTGTTCTGGCAGCAGTACAGGCGACTGCCCATCTGCTGCTGGAAATAGAGTTGGGCTGCATGTGTCTCCGCCATTCAGGATAAGCCTTACATTTTTATCAATATAAGGCTCCCTCCGATTGGTGAAAATCGTGAGTTTATCTGGCCTCCTCTCCACCTCGGCCAATCAGAGGAAACTTTGAATTCATTATTAAAAATAAAAGGCTTCTGCTGAACGGCAGAGAAGCATTCAAACTGACTTTATTTAGTGAGCAGCAGAAGATGGGATGTTGACTGTACTGCGGCATACTGTATGTAGCTAATGCTACTACAGTATATTACAGAACACACAGCAGCCACATAGCTTGCCCCAAAACGAATGATTTAGACACCTTTCACACTGAGGCATTTTTCAGGCACCAAAGGGCTAAAATAGCGCCTGAAAAATGCCTCCCCTGCAGCCCCAGTGTGAGAGCCCAAGTCCTTTCACACTGGGGTTGTGCGCTAGCAGGACATTAAAAAAAGTCCTGCAAGCAGCATCTTTGGGGCGGTGTATACACCCCTCCTAAAGCGCCCCTGCCCATTGAAATGAATGAGGGCGCATTTAACCCTTTCTTCGGATGTTAGCAGGGGTTAAAAGCAAACCCCCCCACTAGCCGCCGAATAGCGCTGCTAAAACGTAGGTAAAGCAATGCTAAAAACGGCGCTTTACCACTAATGCTGCCCATGGCTTAGTGTGAAAGGGCTCTTAAAGTCACATTAAACCTTGAATTCTATGCAGTTTGGTCACTGCCAAACCCAAGACTGCCTGATTGAACAATGAAGGCCCCTACAGGAGTATTGTGTTTGGTTGGCTTAAACAATGGTACACACCTTACAACCTAATTATACCATCTCCTTCAGTCACCAACAGCTATGCAATGCAAGGCCTGTCAGCTAAAAAACTGAATGGATTATCTACATTGGCCATCACATGACATTACTGTTGGCCAATGCAAAGAAGATTAAACAATAGGATTGTAACAGGGGCGGTCAGTTTAAAGCAGTTATTGTTCCTCTTACATCAGCATAAGGGTATCTATATTAAAAGTGGCCTTTGTGCTGGTGGCACCCCACAAATGGAGGACGGCAGATGAAAGGTGTTGGAGTGCTTTTCCTTGATGGAAAGCTATGGTACATCTTCTATAAAAAAAAATTTTTTAAAAGTCAGCAGCTACAAACAAACACTGTAGCTGCTGACATTTAATAAGGCTCCAGGGAGTGCACGATGTCGGCCCCCAGAGGCCGATCTGTCCATCGGATCGGGTGCAGCCAATTTAACTAAGGGAAACCGGCAGTGGAGTCTTCAGGCTTCACTGCCAGTTTCCTACTGCGCATGTGTGAGTCCCGCACCCCTTTCTGAACGGCCCCGTCGTCTTCTGGGACACACGCAGGTCCCAGAAGGCAGTGGGTGAGAAAGGGAAATTACGTCCCGGGCTGTGGCGGAGCTAGGACAGATGTACACTCAATGCTTCAGGAAAGTAAGTAAGAAAAACATAATAATAATAATTATCCAAAATCGAGTGGTGGCGGGGTGGCCTTTCCTTTAAGACAAAGTAGTAAAAGTGGGTGGAACTCCGCTTTAAAGGGTACCTATAACAGGTACAGGTAAGTATAACAGGTCCAGGGTAACTATAACAGGTTTAAAAAAAAAAAAAAAAAGGAATGGTGTAGTACAGTGAAGTGATTCCCGCCAGACTGCGCTGCACACCACCCCCTGCGTTTTTAGAAGCAATACCTAAAATGGCAAAATACAAGAACATTGCAGTATATATATAAACCTTAACCAAATTACATTTAGTTTGCTCTGTGCAGCATAAACCATTAACTTTTTTTTTTTTTTTTAATAAAATACTTTTCACCTATTTCTTTTTTTGTTGCATTTCAGTGCTGCTGATATTCTGCAGCCTCTTTGGAACCTCCTATTGTCTACATAAATTTAAAAATAAGTGTCTACCGGCGCAAATTAAGGACGCAAGAGTGTTTGCGAAATGCATAGAGGCTGCTAAAATACGGACTACGTCACTTCAAAACAAAAGAAGGCTTGGGACACACGCTGACATAGGAGAGACAGGCGATACCCTCAACCATCTATACCCATTCAAACGGCTGGATAAGTTTAGTGCCAACTGATAGGCACTTAAAAATGTGAGTGAATCCATTTGTTTTTACCTTTTTATAAATAAAAGCACAGACATAATGCGCAATGATCGTTGTTCATTTTTTATGAGGTTGGACATTAGTAAATCTGTATATTGGAAACAGCATAGACCTGAGAGGAGTGGAGTGGTTATCCCTACTAATGAACCAAAGGCATTCATTATATTAACATCTGGTGAGTGGCCAATTCTTATGGTGGTGGTGGTGTCGTCACTATAGTGGTGGATAAAGGAAGCACGGACACAAGAATTAGGAGGATTGAAGCATTTTTTTATGCTGAAGACTGCTTTTTTAGCACCAGCAGAAATTACTACGGACATTTATTGGTTTTGGTTTTGTTTGGTTTGTTTTGCCTAATTTAATTTGATTTTTTTGGCACGCAATAATCAATATTGGAAGTCACGGGTGAACAGTAGAAGAAAATATTGATTTTTATTAATACTATTATTACTTCTATTATCACTAATGTATACAAACTTATAAATTTATTGTGGTATATTTAAATGCATACTTTGCTTGAAGCACTTTAAAAACACATAACATAAGTGGTAGCGCAGTCAACACATATATATATTTTTTCATATTGTCTACATACTCCAGTAATGGCTGCATGGCATTTCTCAGGGTGGGTTTCCTGATAGTAATGCATGAGTAATGTGTGTTGAAACAACAACTTGAAGGGGTTGATTTACTAACAATGGAGAGTGCAAAATCTGGTGCAGCTGTGCATGGTAGCCAATCAGCTTCTAACTTCAGCTTGTTCAATTAAGCTTTGACAGAAAAAACTGGAAGCTGATTGGTTTCTTTGCAGAGCTGCACCAGATTTTGCACTCTCCAGTTTTAGTAATGCCTGATTCACACCTATACAGCTTGCATATTCCTGGTGCATTTTGTGTTTTTCAATACACATTTTTGATCCTTTAAAGTCTATGGACTCAAAAACCAGAAAAAAATCCCTGGCCCTTCCCATAAAATGCACAAATGTGAACTACATGGGTGGAGTTGCCTGGAGTTTGCATGTTCTCCCTGTGCCTGCGTGGGTTTCCTCCGGGTACTCCGGTTTCCTCCCACACTCAAAAGACATGCTGGTAGGTTAATTGGCTTCTGTCTAAATTGGCCCTAGTATATGACTGTGAGTTGGGGACCTTAGATTGTAAGCTCCTTGAGGGTAGGGACTGATGTGAATGTACAATGTATATGTAAAGCGCTGCGTAAATTGACGGCGCTATACAAGTACCTTAAATAATAATAATAATACATCCATAGGAAATTATGTTAAATTGACTGTAGTGTGTTTCTGCAAAACTGAAAACACTAAAAAATGCATAGGTGTGAACCAGGCCTTAATCAACCCGTAGTCTTCACTGGAAGCCCATGTAACAGGGTGAAAACCCAAGAGAATAATTGGAGGACAGGGTCAGATCATTGGCATCTTATGGAACAGGAAGTGCCTGAATAAAGACCCTAATGATAGGATCACCGGGGGCACCGGGGTCTCCACCAGGGACACATGTGGCAGGATGGCAATGCAGGCGCTCCACTGATAGACAGGAACAGAGCGTTTTCACCTTATAGCAGGAAGTGTCTGAAGAAGGAAACTTCGTGGCAGGATCAACAGGGATTATTTTAATGAAAGTTCAAGATTTAAAAATATATATAAAATAATTTAGAAAAATTATATGAACATGTTAAAGCTAATAAGAGATTTTATGGATTCTACATTAATTCAAATGAAAACGAAAAAAAATAAATAAAAATCCAGCACAGTAAAGCTTCCTTAGACTAGAAGGCATTCACATGTCTCATTCCATCACATATCCCACATACACACCTTTTCTACAGATCGCTATCTTACATCTGTAAAGTGTCTAATCCATCACCTGTCTAGCTACAGCGTCCTATAAACAGAATGTACAGGTTTCATTTAGCTACAACCCTTCCTCAGAAGATTGTATGAAATCAGCAGTTATACCACCAGTGGGCTGGGGGTTTTGGTGCCCCTTCCTCTTTCCTGTGGCCCCGGGCACTAACACGGCTATATAGCGTGTGTCGGAACCACGCCGAGCTGCTTTCGCACTCCCCTGTAAAGCAATCTAGAGTGAGCGGGGTTCTCTGACAACAATGGCGTTATTGACTTGTTGCTCTGACTCTTTACGTTTTCACCCTTGAGGCTACAATCAATAGACTTTGCACCGCATCAGACTAATAAATCCCACACTCCAGCTGGACCTGAGCCAAGTGACTGCCGGAAAATCTATGGCAGACGAGAACCTCAGAGCAGAAAGACGACTCACAGCTGTATTCATTAACCGGCCAACCTACCGAGGTGTCGCTGATCCTACAAATCTGTAACTGTGGAGTGCTTACCATCCAGCACTCAGGGATAGAAACGGCTGTTGGCGATTTACTAAAGAACTTTGCTATGCAGTATTTACATGTAAACTGGACTAGTGCAAAGAAAATGAAAAAAAATAAATAAAAAAAATGGAACCTGACATACTCAAAGGCTAAGGCGTGGATTTACTAAAAGTAAATAGAGTGCAGTTGCTCTAGAACTTAGTAAATACATGGAACATCTGCTGACTTCCATCATCCAACCATGTGCAGGCAAAGATTCTGCCCCCCCCCCCCCCATGTGATTGGATTTTTTTTTGTCTTTCTCTTCAATCTATTCCCTAAGTCCCTGAATTTTTTTTTTTTTTAGGACTTTCCACCTTCCTCTTGCTTTGTCATTGGTGACAACGTGTACCATGACAGCTGGGTTCTCCTTAGATAGAGTAAGGGAGGATTATAACCCCTGCCAGATTCTTTTACCATCCGTTTCCCATTGAGATTTCCCTTTACTTCCTATACCACAGCCAAACAGGAAGTGAGAGGAAGTCCCTACAAAGTGAGTAAATGTCTGATCTTCACCAGGGTAACCAGTCCAGAACTAGTGTTCCCATTGGACGATTTCCCCTCTAGTACTTTTCTGGTGACAACCCAAAATGTGTGATTTTCTTTAACTTTCACTTTAATGATAATGGTAAACCTGACAGGTGCTCTACTCCCTCGCCACTGTATCGAAAACTAAAAAAGTTTAGCCTTTAGTTACACTTCAATGACTCCACCAGGTCAGTTATTACACACTATGGAGCAGGACCAGGTAATTCAGATTTATGCAGATGAGTCTGGAAATTATTATTTTTTTTTTTAAACAAGCATTATGTTTTTTTCTATTATATGGCTAAAGGTTCTATACCCTAAGGCACTCTCTGCATTAACGTAAAAAACCTTCCAAAATGAGTTCCCCTCCAGCCCCCCTAAATACCTACCTGTGGCTGATCTCAATCCATCTCTGTGCCCAAGACTAGCATCACTGCTCTCTCTTTCTCTCCTTACTGGCTCAGAGGCAGCAGCAGGAGCCATTGACTATTGCTGGTGTCAATCAAATCCATTGAGGAGGGAGTGGGGCCGAGCCACACTATATGTGTCTATGGATGCGCCCAGCTCTGGATCAAGCCCACACATCTGCCCCCATAGCAAGTGCTTGCTATGGGAGCAGACACATGAAATGGAGCGGACAGCACTGGTGGGGGACCCCAAAACAGGAAGTTATGGGGCCACTCTGTGCAAAACCATTGCATAGAGCGGGTAAGTATAACAGGTTTGTTATTTAAATTTTTTTTTTTAATTGCTTTAACACTTAAGCCCTGCTTCGGATTTGCAAAGTTGTTTTCAAAATGTTTAAGTTGCAGCTTTCTGGTGATCCTGCCATGACGGTCCTTATTCAGGCACTTCCTTTTAATGTGACAATGCTCTGTTCCCCATCCCCCACTGTTCTTCCGCGATTTCATCTGGTCACAGCCTCGCCTGGTGGAGACTTGGCTGTGCTGACACACATTGAACAGGCATTGTCCACTGCACTATGAGGAAGCTGGTCCACAAACTATGAGCAACTGATGCTGCAGTAAGAGCATATAGACAGAAAGTGGCTGCAAGAGGTGGCGGAGATAAGAAGTACTGAGATGGAGAAACAAATGAAAAAAGGCTGAAAATAACAAATTACACAGTTGTTCATGATACACAGTGATTTTTTTTAAACTAAGTTTCATCCAGTTTGGTTTTACTTGTACTTTAATGGAATTTTTTAAAGTGAACCTATCAAATCAGCATAACAACGTGACAGAAGGTGTCACATGTTGTGTGTACATAACTCTCCAAAAATCGTTCTTTTGCCAATCCTGGACCTAGGTCAGTAAAATCTGCTACATATCAGAGCTAAGGCATACCTTCAGTATCCATACCTCCCAACATTTTGAGATGGGAATAAGGGACACCAACAAACAAATGTATGTAGGCATAGGACACACACCCTTAGGCCCCTTTCACATGTCACTGGTCTCTATGGAGAGATCAGATGAAAACGGACAGCGCGTCTGCTTTCATCAGATCTCACCCGATCCGATAGTGACAGATCCGGACGTAGGGCCATCTGTCTGCTTTTGGTGGATCGGACCGGGTCGGATGTCAGCGGACATGTCACTGCTGACATCCATCGCTCCATAGACTAGCATGGAGTGCCCGTTCAGTGTGAAAGGGGCCTTAAAGGAGAATTAATCAAAAGAAAGTTTAATAAATCCACAAGGGCTTTTTTTTTAACCACTACTATTCTTTTATATTGGCTTTTAAAATTTCCAAATGCAGCAATTTAGAAATTGGATGAAAGGTTTAGCACTGGGAAACACTTTTTGAAAGAGAAAAAGTGCATTTTTTATTTAACTATATAGATCAGACCAGAATGAGGGACAAATAAGGAGGATAGAGGGACAGCGGGAAATTGCTCCAAATCAGGGACAGTCCCTTGAAATCAGGGACAGTATACCATTATACAATGTGCACACTGAAGGCTGCTGTGGTATCTAAACAATATGTTTTGTGGATACCTGACCATCGCATCTACAAGTAGGTGGATCCTCTGCCAAATGATTGAGATCAGATAATTTAGTGAAGGGTAATGTTAATACTACAGTACTCCTGACAATTTAGACAATTGAGTTTCCAGCCTCATGTTAAGAATTTGGGGAAGACCCTTTTCTGTTTCAGCATGACTCCACGAGGCACCATTCACACTTAAGCTTAGCATCTTTGGTCCTTTTTTTAAGAATTTGTACAGGCGGTTTCATGTGCATTTCAGTCTTATGTGTTATTTGTTCTTTTTAGCCAATGGAAATCTACTTACTAGGCAATTAACCCTGAAAAAAACATATTTTTTTGCATGTTTTTCATACATTACCATTGATGTCTATTGGGGCTAAAAAGCACAAGCTTCGAACAGCACTAGGATCAGATGTGAGCATGCACCATTGAATATACCTGAAATCTTAGTGTTGAGCATTGAAGTGCTGTTGGAAAAGCTTCAAATCACACTTCAGATCGCTCAGGTGTGAATGGGGCCTAAAGACATGTCTGGATCAGTTTGATGTGAAAGAAATCAAGTGTCCTGCCCAGAGCCTTGACTTCAACCCTACTGAACACCTTTGGGATGAAGTTGAACAACCCTTTTTCGAGTCAGATCTTCTTATCTAACATAATTACCCCACAATGGGCAGAAATTCCAACAAATCTTGTGGAAAGCCTAGCCAAAAGTGTGGAAGCTGTTGATGTAAATGGTTTTGGAATGAGGGGTTCAACAAGCTCATACAGCAGTGGTGGTCAGGTGTGCACAAAAAGATGTCCCTATAGTATAGTATACAAGGCATGGCATGGCACATTGGCTTCACACAAAGTACAGTAATCCATAGCAGTACATTTCAGCTCACAGTCCTGTTCTTTCCCCTGTAAGTAGACTGGTGCTCTTCATGAGCTTGCTTTTCCAACCCATATTTTACGGTCCTGCTTACATGAGGCAAGTACAGCCAAGAATTTGGCCTTCCTGTTTTCAGTTCCTGCTAACAGTGACAGCGACAGTGCTGAAGGCTCAGCCATGACTATGTGAGATTGTGGAGACAGGCTCCAGACAAAGACTTGTTTCTACTGCACATTCAGAGGAAACGTTGCAGATCAGCACACTCCCGGAATCTATTCGTCTCCCCATTGTTACCTGTTAGTTACTTTTCTTTGCAAAAAGACTTGCGACGCTCGCAGACCACAAATACTAGAGGGCAGGCGCAATGGCTTCTTTTTACACCTCGTCTAATTATTTTAATGAGAATTAGGAGATAACAACTGACAAATTAATTTGAATTCGTCAGATTTCCAGAAAGGGGTCACTTTTACAAAAAAAATTAAAGTGCTGACTGCTAGCTATGGCTAGAACAGCCACATGTACTGTAATGTAATTCCATCGTCACTGCAGAATATTGCTAACCCAGTATAATAAAGCAGGCGCTAAGGGTATGTGTTAACAGGCCCTTTTTGTTCACTACAAGCTGGCTTTGCATTCCCTTGAAGTAGGTCAAAAGCAGGTCAGCAGGAGATCAACTGAATGATCTCCGAAGCATCTCAGGCTCCATGCACACTAGCGTTTTTCATAAGCTCAAAAATAGCTAGAAAAAAATGCTGTATGAAAAATGCTGATAATAGCATTTTTGTTCCAGCTTTTAGTAGCATTTTAGTTGCTTTTAGAACAGGGGTGCCCAACCAGTGGCCCGGGGGCCACATGTGGCCCGCAGAGCCCTCTGATGTGGCCCACGACCTCCTGCTCTGGGATAAAATAGAATAGAGTACTGTTATTAAAGGTCATTTTTATTAATAAAATCACAGTGTATATATGGGCATACCTATTCTGCAGTGGTTACTGGGCTGCTTTCAAACTGATCCGCAGGTACAAAGCAGTGCACCTGCGTGTTACTTGCACTGAGCCACAGACTTCTGTTATTACCTGCGAGTTTGGTGAGCTTTCTAAAAGTGCACCAAACCTGCAGAATATAATAGAAGTCTATTGCAAAGTGCAGGAAAGCCAAAAGTATACTGCAGTGCACCAGCAGTGCAGGTAAACTGCAGCGCATCTGTGTGAAAGCAGCTTTGGGCCCCTTTCACACGGTCAGTCTGACCCAATTGGACCCTCCATTTACCTATAAGGAGTAGCAAATGTAAACCGACTACCTCCAATCCGAAAAAAAAAAAGAAAAAAAGAGTATTAGTGGGCTGTGTCCGTGTCCGCTCTGCATATACAGAGCAGACACGGACCTGCCATCTGCCCGCTTCGCTCATTGTGGCCCGGGACCGGTTACCAAGTAGCTTAAGTGGCCCTCGCTCTTCAAAAGGTTGGGCACCCCTGTTTTAGAAGCATTAACATTTTATTAGCGTCTTTGTAGTAAATGAAGAAAGAAAAAAAAAAAAAAAAAAAAAGCTGTTTGTACCATTTTAGTAGCATTTATAAGCAGTTAGGAGCATTCTGAGTTTTTTTTTATGCTGGAAAAACACTCCAAAAAAACTCTTTTTTTTTCCTGCTCCTAGATGCTGAAGCTCAAAAAATGCTAATAGCCTAAAGTAGTGTGCATGTACATATAGGATAACACTATTTAGCTTATAGGAGCAGAAAGAAATGATAACAACTTCTAGGAGCTTAAAAAACCCTAGTGTGCACCCTCAAGCTGATCAAGACAAGCCCCAAGTCCATCAACTCAGACCCGCTAAAGCAGAGGTGTGATTGTAGTCTTGAAGTAGATGTAAAACTGGAATGACAATTAGATTGCCATAGAGCAGACTTTCTCAAAGAGACAACAGAAGCATCCTGAAAAGGTGTCTGCCAAAAATAGCGGCCATTGAAAGATATAAAAAATTCATTCCAATGCGAACAAAATGATTCAGTGATTTAAAACCAGCAATAGCTTTGTATAACCGCTTGGAAAAATTCAGCCTTCAACTTTATCATTTTGGAGAAACCCTTGATATAACTTTTTGGCTCAATGGTACCCCTGTTAATAATTATTATATTTACAGCTCACAGTACATTAGTGTATTGGTCAGTGGGAAGAATGCTCCTTACATTTGTGGTCATTGGGAATATCCTCCCTGACATATAGCTAAAGGTCATTAGTGTCAGTGGTTACTCATCTGAGAAGCAGAATACTCTTATTGCTCAAGGAACACCTAGCAACCTCTGGAGGAACTCTAGGGTTCCCTAAAACCCTGGCTGAGAAAGCCTGCCATACAGTGTCATAAACAACTGACATTTTTCTATAAAATACCTTTTTTTAGTTTCTTTTCCATTGTCAGCGATCTCAATCTTCTACAGTCTCTTCATCTACATGCACACGCTCCAGCCTCAGCTGCACATCATTGCTCTGAAAAGGCTTATGCGGCGTACACACGGTCGGAATTTCCAATGGAAACAGTCCGATGGGAGCTTTTCATCGGATTTTCCGAACGTGTGTATGGCCATCGGTCTTTTGCTGTCGGAATTTCCGACGGACTTTGAATTGAGAACATGTTCTCAATTTTTCCAACGGAAAACCTTTCTATCGGACTTTCCGATCATGTGTATGCAATTCCGACACGCAAAATTCCGACGCATGCTCGCAAACAATTCGACACATGCTCGGAAGCATTAAACTTCCCTTTTATAGTGCTGTCGAACGTGTTTTATGCCGCTGTGTTATTGACCGTCGGAATTTGGTGTGATCGTGTGTAGGCAACACAGCTTGAGCGGAATTCCGTCGGAAAAAACTCTGACGTTTTTTCCGACGGAATTCCGCTCAAGCTGTGTTGCCTACACACGATCACACCAAATTCCGACGGTCAATAACACAGCGGCATTACAGGTGGTGACACCGGTTGACCATGCCTATGCAATGTGTCAGCACAGCTGCTTGTAGTCTCCACCAGAGAAGCATGTGACAATTCTTGTCAGCAGGCATTTTTCAGGTTGGGATTCCTGACGGCGACAACAGTAGACCATGCCTGCCTATAAGGTTACCATTACATTATTGAACAATCAACTTTGAATTTAGCAAAACTTTGTAATATGAAGATCTACCTAATCAAATCAATCAATTTGTATTGAATCGGGCAGGCCCTTCCACCATGCAGTTGTTCGTAGATCTAATAGATATTGCACAGATCAGAAATCAGATTATTTTTTATTTTTTTGAAAATCTTTTTATTAAGTATAAGACATACACGCAAACAACAACAGTAAACCTGCCACAGAGAAATCAGATTTTAAGGTGTGTGGTGAGCCCAATGTGTGATGAAAAGGCCACATGTGGTCTCCATCAGAAGTCTGTGTGACAGGGTTGGAGGACAGGGTCACAGCGTTGTCACCTTGTAACAGGAAGTGCTTAACAACTACCTTCAGGATCACCAGGGATCATTTTAATGAAAGTAAATTCAAAAATATTAAATTGATTTCTGGAATGGCATTAATGTGTTAAAAAAATGCTTACCACTGCTCTACGGTAAACCTACAAAGTTCTGGTTATCTCTGACTAGTCATATCACTGGAAGTAAACGGACCAGTTGAATTTGTTTTCCCCATCAAATGATTCTATATTATTCTAGTATTGATTTTAACAGATAGAGATAGTGCTGCCATGAACACCGCTCATCCTTCAGGGTGGTAAGTTCCTTGACTAGGTTTAGTGAAGATATCCTATTTGTCACAGTAGATGGTCGTCTGAACAGATAAATACAATACAGAAACTTCAGTCTATTGAATTTTTCCAAGGTACTAAGAAATCATTTGTCGCTTTTTCCCATTTTGATCTACCGTGAGGTACCGTGTTGGCCCTTGAACGCTTTATTGCTATATTTGTCTCACTGTAGTTGAATTCCATGGAAACCAGCATGTGCCTACCTTTAGACTTCAATGATAGGAACTGGCGAAAATATAGAGTATTATCTAAAGATTCACAAGAGCCATTTCCTAAATGAAAAGGCGTTAGGCACTGGGACATCCCCCGTGAGTCTCCCCACTTGGCACGCGGCCTCCTCTGACGCCAGAATAGACTCTTTCATCGCTTGGCCATCCTGGCCTCATAGTTCCAGCACGTCGCTGAGAAGGGGTTAGTCTTTGTTCTAGAGATGTGATTTGAGAGAAAGCGAGTCTTGGGATTTGAACTGTTTTGATGATGAGGCCAATAACGCCTGAGGCAAGTGCATTCATTTTTTTATTCCATTGTAATCTCACTTGTACTGCAGGATGAACAGAGGGACGAGGGGGGATAATGTGCGAGAGACAGCCATACAGACCCCCTTCACATCAATACAACAGGAGATGCTAAAGTACCATTTCTTTAAATTTCAAGGATCATCTTTTAGTGATGGATTGCAGAGACAAGGAATACAGGACAAAATGCAGATGTCAATGAGTAAATTTCAAGGTGCACCCAGCAAAAGTGAAATGCACACAAGGAACAGAATCTGCCAGTGCAAAGTTTCCATTTTCAATGGAGGCAAAACTATAGCGCACCAGAATGCTGCCCCCCTCCCCCAACAACCAAACCACAGTGGTCTTGGAACCAGGTATTCCCAATTCTAAAGAACATTCAATCAGAAGACAAAGTACCCTAAGGACATTCAATCACAAGAAAAAATGCCCTAAGCATGTTAAAATAGAATAGAAAATGCCTAACAACATTTAAATAGAAGAGAAAATACCCCAAGAACATGAGATTAGAAGGGAAATATACCCCAAGAACATTTGATAGAGAAAATTCCCCCAAGAACATTTAATCAGAAATGAAAATACCCTTAGCACATTTGATTAGAAGAAAAAATACCCTTGAAACATTGAAAGAACAACATTGTATGTAGATCGTAGATGAGCCACTTTTTACATTAAAACAAACATTCAAAATGGCACTTGCCCATCAGCACTGTTCACATGGAACCCAAGAACATTTGGTTTTGCCCTTTCACACAACAGTCACAGCTTTATACACTGAATGAAAAAACCCTAATGCCGCGTACACACGGTCGGAATTCTCATCGGAAAAAGCTCTGATGGTTTTCCCGTCGGAATTCCGACAGAATTTCACTCAAACTGTCTTGCCTACACACGGTCACACCAAATTCCGACGGTCAATAACACCACAGCGTACAACACGTTCGACTGCACTATAAAAGGGAAGTTTAATACTTCTGAGCATGCGTCAAATTGTTTCCGAGCATGCGTCGTAATTTTTTGTGTCGGAATTGCATACACACGATCGGAAAATAGTAGAAGGTAGAAAGGTTTTCCGTCGGAAAAATTAAGAACAGGTTCTTAATCCAAAGTCCGTCGGAAATTCCGACAGAAAAAGACCGATGGGCATACACACGGTCGGAAAATCCGATGAAAAGCTCCCATCGGACTGTTTCCATCGGAAATCCGACCGCGTGTACGCGGCATAAAACTAATGTGGAAATTCTGGTTAATTCACACAGAACAAATGTCCATGCAGTTTTGCTGGACGAATAGCTATGCAATTTTTTTTATAAACAGATAGACCCCTAAAATATCATTCAGTTAGGAGTTTAAATGGAAAAAAAATGAGCAGGACAGCTTTACAAATTGGACAAATTCAATAATCAAGTTTTATAGGCCCTCAATAAATCAACTAGTGAGTGTTCCAGTGCTTAGGAAGAGAATCAGTGTCCAGCGGGTGGAGGACAATGTAGATTTATGTTCAGTGATTGTGCTCGGAATGTACGGGGAGGCATAATACACAGTAGGAAATGTTTGTCTTTTCCCATACACACAGGAGCTCCATGTGAAGACATTCATGCCCATTCAGCATTCCTTAGCGCAGACACGATATAACTTCCCGCCGCACACATACACGTCCCACAAGAAAAAATGAAAATTATCTTTTCAGCACCTGCCGGTGACATTGCAGATTGGTGAAAGCACAGGGGACGTTGTTGGACGCTGAGCCGCTCGCGGTTCATATGTCCTCATTAACCACGCGCAGAAATGCGAGAGGCCAAGAAGAAGGTTTTATTTCACTCTAGCCATCCGTCAGCCATGTCGAATCGGTAATCTGTTTTGCCAGTTCTGAGACGAAGCGGGAGTCTTTTGTTTCAATTAATGATTGTTACAATTCACTGCCCAGGGAAAGCGATTCATTTCGCCGACCGCGCAGAAAATTCATGCTGAGGCCACATGTTACAGCCAGACCAGACTCCAGCCAACGTGTGTGGGCCCACAGGAGCCATGTCTGATTGTCAGTCTTAAGGTGGCCATACACATAGCGATCAATTTACAGATGAGTGATCCCAAACAGTCTATCGTTGATTCAAATACTGACCGTGGTGGCATTGGTCTACATTTTGCAATTGACTAAATATATTGATGGAAAAAATAATCTACCGGTTATAAATGCAAAGGATATATCAAACAGATTCACTTTATCAATCTCAACTCCAATCAGTTCTCCCGAAACACAGATATTTGTTCAATTAATATGAACTGATCAATAAATTCCACCACAGCCAATCATCTTGGAAAAGTCCAATCAATTGAGAGCTCATTAAATGTATCAATTAAAAGATCTTTGATTTCTGATTTCTATTCAATTCCATCTTTTTTAGTTGAAGATTTCTATTTTTTTTCTACAGTATAATATCTATCTATTTAGTTGCACTGTAAGATCATATCGATATATACGTGATCACTATAAAGGGAAAAATGTAGCCCACTGATTTCCTGAGCTTCAGATGGATGATATGAATTTCTTATAGCCTTAAAGTGTATGTAAAAGCATATTTTTGATAGTTTTGGATAGAGTAGGGAAGGGCTACAAAACCCATTGTTTTTTTTTTTTGCTGTCAGCATCCCACTGGGGGAAGATTTTCCTTCAGTTTCTGTAACAGAGACACAACAGGAAATGTGAACAAATCTCCCCTTAATGAGGGGAATTGCCCTCTTAGACCAGTGTCCCCATTGGGAGATTCATCTAGCCCAAATAAGGCTGGCCAATGACCAATCTTAAACTCCCTCTTGGGGAGCCTGTGTTTCCTTTAGTAGAATAGTCCCCCCTCCCCCTTGTGTGTCCAGTTGGGGAAGGACAGTTCTAATGAGGGAAAAGCTGAGGCTCACATTTACATTCCCGATGGGACCTGGTACAAGAAGATGTTTATGACTGGTTATTGGTCAACCTAAATAGAGCTTGATGGACATATATATATATATATATATATATATATATATATATCTTGAATATATGGATGTGGGATCGTCCCTCAATATACATGTGGTAATTGCTTACTTCAACCTGTGCTACATAATAACACAGATATGCATATAACTGAGAGTTTTATAAAAGGGGGTTGGTTCCATCCATATGTCTGTGTTTCCATCACAGATGCAATTTTGCCTAAATGTATAGTTTGGCTAATGGCAGTGGGGGCTCCTCTTCTTGTACCCTCAGACCCTCCCCTTATCTTCCTCATGGGTTTCACTCAGCAAAGTATTTATGGTTTTATGTCCAAGATTATCATTTTTAATTATTTTTTAAAGTGGTTCAAAAAGCATATTTTTTATTTTATTTTTTTTAAACACTAATGCATTGTTTGCATTAAGGTGAAAAATACCCCCAGCCCTCCATATAATTACCGGAGTCTAATCTCGATCCAGCGCTGTGCCCAAGAGCAGCATCTCTCTCTTCACAGGACAGAGAGTCAGCAACCAGAGACATTGGTTCCTGCTGCTGTCAATCAAAACCTGTGATGAGGGAGCGGGATAGCAGGGCCATGCTGTGTGTCTATGTACGCAGGCAGCATGCCTCAGGATTGAGCTGGCAAGAGTGCCCATGTAGCAATCGGCTTATTATAGGGGCACTTGCCAAAGAGAATAAGCCAGGATCACTGGCAGAGGAACCCAGAAGAGGAGGTTTTGGGCTGATCTGTGCAAAATCACTGCAAAGGGCAGGTAAGTATGACATTTTGATTATTAAAAAGCCTTCAAATACCTCAGAAGATAGCTCTCAGATGGTACCTCACACCAGGTACCTCACATAGGTTATGCAAATTTGGTACACAGATTTCCCAGCTATGCTGGAGAGGATGCGGAGCAGTAGGTAATCTGCTCCACATGTTCTGGGCATGTAAACACTTGACTAGATACTGGAACTCTATTTTCCCTACTATCTCAAGCATTACTGGTGTCCTAACCAGACCGAACCCAAGTTTAGCTATACTAAATCTAGGGATAGAAGATTTCCCCGTAGAATTTAGAACCGTGATCACATTCTCTTGGTGGCCAGAACCTTGATCGCTAGACACTGGAAAGATAACAATGCACCAAATGTTTCAGAGGTCATTGCTAATACTAGAATACATTATGCCTACGAGGCCCTATTAGCTGGCAAAACTGGCAATACTAAGACCTTTGATAGACACTGGGATATCTGGACCTCCTGGTCTAAACAGAATTAATGATATGATATGTGTATCTCACTTTTTTGCTTTATGTATATGGTTATTGCTTGGATGTCGGTTGGACCACAACCTCTTCCCCTGCCTAACCCCCCCTGCCTTCCTTCCTCCCTACCTTTCCCCCTTAATGTTGCACTATTATACGGTTAATCTTTCACCCTTAACAGGGTGGTTCAACAGTATTGAGTATTGTTCGTCACGGCTATAAGATGATATATTGTTCTTGTCATGATGCAACCTCTATAAAAAGTAATGATTCTGTTTTACTATACTTTGTACTGTGGAAATACTGCGTTTTATTTGTAAAATGTTTATTCCAATAAAAACTATTTACGAAAAAAAAAAAAAAGCCTTCAAACACAAATTTTTGGTGTGCATTGGCATATAAATAAGAATAGTAAAAAAAAAAAAAAATTATATATATATGTATATATATATATATATATATATATATATATATATATATATATATATATATATATATATACCGTGTGTGTGTATGTATATATATATATAAAAATAAATATAAATATATATATATATAGGCTTTGATCCATGGAACACGTGGCGTAATAGCCCTCCAGATCTTAGTTATGATATACAGTATGGACAATCATACCCCAAAAGATGATTTTGAATAAGATCTCAAGGAAGGGAAATTGTTGAGTTGAGACCAGAAGGTGAACCATTACATTCCTTTGTACACATACATATGTTGTGGATGTGAAGTTTTTATTAGTTTTGTAATGATTTTTTACAGATAAATATGTTTTTGCATATGGGTATATACAAGTAGTTATCTTGTTTCGTACCATTAAGATTCCAGATTATATGTTTCCCTTTTGTTACATCCCACTATAGGGATGTAGGTACAGAGCATGAGCTCAGTAATGGGAGTCTTCATATCATTATTTTTTGATATCTTGGGTTTATTTAAAATAGTAATTAGCATGTAGATGAGGGAGGAGGGAATGATTAAACTTCAGCTTAAATGAAAGATGTAGATCTAAAAATATTGAAAAAAAAAATAAAAAACTTGAAATGACATTAACGTTAAATCTTACATATGAATTTAGTGATTGGGCTTACAGCTACTTGAATGATAACAGTCATATATAAGGCATTTAGAGTTCAGATTTAAACTTCTGCTCAGTTACGCAATCTAGGGGTTAAATACAGATTGTATGTGAGTGGGATTTGTGTTTTGTCAGAATGGTGGCACCAAGTAAGAAGAGAGGAGACTTTCACATCCCCAATTCTACATTATAGACAGCTAACATGATGAGAAAATCGAACACACATGATCACAGCCTCAGCTGATAACCAGTGCCGTCCATGTGTCTGTGAGAACATGGCCACAATGTGAGGATGAGCATGAGTTTCACGGGATTGGGAACCAAAACAGTTAAAATGCCAAATCTTTCTAAAAATTATATTTTAGTTGGAAACTGGTTTGCTGAGTTTTAAACCTCAACCTCAAATCTCCTTGCCATTCCAGGCTCTGTTCCGGTACACCGAAGAGTTTTGGATGTTCCCTCTTACCCTTGTTTGTTCAAGCTACTCCCATTGCATTGTCCATAATATAATATAATATATAATACTGTAAATAAAAATCATTAAGGGATAGCAGAGATCCCTTATAATTAGCACACCAGAGAGAAATGGAGCTCACTATTCCCAAACTTTCAAGGGGACGACTGGGACCACCCTTTTCATGTCCTAGCGCTGTACCGTGGCGGGGGCGGATCATATATTCTGGCAGTGTCCGTCAATACAGGTATTTTGGACAGGGGTTACAAAAACCATCCAGGGACTGATCTCTGATGATATCAGTATGTCTGTTGGGCCTGGTGGAGGAAGTAGCCTCACTCAGGGCACAAAGAACCATGCTCTCCCTCACCTTGTTTTATGCACGCAAAGCCATCCTTCTATGATGGAAAAAACCTGAGGCCCCATCCTTAGCCTTCTGGAAGGGCATAGTGAATAAGTTATTACCTTTATATAAAGACACTTACCTAAGCAGGGGGGTGCCCCAAAAAATTTGAGAAGGTATAGCAATGCTGGCTCTCCTCGGATGATACTGTATGAGTCCTAACAGGCTTCATAGCTACCAGGTGATTGTGGTCATTGTCTTAGATTTTACTTAAGCATGTATTGTTCAAATGATTTAAGTAGACTGGAAGGGCACGGGATTATGTTGAATTGCCTGTCATACTTGGGGCATTGCACAATTGGGAGGAGGGAGGTATTTTTTTTTTGTGGATTTCTGTTATTGTTGTTTTTAAAAACTGTGAATAAAAATAATTTTCAAAAAATAATAATAAGCAGACCAGGTGTACAGACCTGGGGTCTCTGTGCTGGGATGATAGCAGCCTAATAATGTGCACAGCAGATAGGCTAACTTGGGAACTCCAAGAAGAGATCACTCCAAGATAAGAGACCCCCAGAGGGTTCTAACTAACCATCATTTGCATATATGTCAACTGTTCCAGGTTTGCTGAGACTGTCCTGCATCTTGGTCCCATTTCCTGCCAAAGCTGTATCTGGGACCATGTCCCAGGATCACAGCATCAACACTATTTATTTCACAAAGGTTTTATTGCGATTTCCAGAAGAGTAATGTACATACAATGGTACCACACAGTCAAAATAATCAAGGGAAAAAGGAAAAATAAAAAAAAGGAGGGAGGGGGTCACCATATGGTGCTCCACAAACCATTGAGACCACCCTATTTAAGTTGCTGCACATGCGCAGTTACTCAATAAGGCATTACACGCTCAAATAGAAGATGTGAGTGGGCAGAAAATGTAATGGCAGGATCTGGGCAGGACGCTTGTAAAGTGGGCATAGTGGGCTGTCCCCACATATTTAGAGGTGGTGTCTGCCCATGACCAGTCCTTAAAATGGGCAATTTAATATGCCCACCCATGGTGCATACTGTGGCAGGGTTAACAGTGTCCAGGAATCTGGAACTATAATGCTAGTTAATAGGGATGCACGTGCGGAGCCCACCAGGAAGTCGGCACTGCGGAGCGCTAATCACAGGCAGTGAGACATTGTCCCGATGTGCAGCTGCAGAGATCGGGAAATGTCTCACTGCCTGTGATTAGCGAAGCGCAGTGCCGACTTCCTGGCAGGCTCTGCATGTGCTGTTTGCGAATACGCCTGAGCTTATCCTTACTAGTAAGTATGCTTCATATTAGCAGCCATTTAAAGCGTATCTCTAAATAAAACTTTTTGATTTGATTTAGATGGAGTTTGGAAGAGTCTAAACACCAAACTTCATTTAAAAACAGATTCCAACCATCTGTACATGTTTAAGAGGTCCTGCACTGTTGCTTTGCATGTGCTTTATTACGGATCTGTGTTCCTGTTGTTATTTTAAAATGTACAATAACCCTCTTTTTTTTTTAAATAAAATGATTCCTTGGCCTACCTAAAATTTAGAAAAATGTTTTATCTAGAGATACACTTTTAACTAATTTTTTAAAACATACAATTGCTTGTGTTCTTTTTAAATGAGATCCATGGACAGAAGTCAGCCTAATGGAATATATCTCTCCACTATAACTCAACCTATTATGGTCCAGACATCTTTGGTGAAGCCATAAGGAAGTATCTTGCCCTGCCACCTGGACTAGCCTGCACCCGCCAACAACTCTACACTGACCAATGATAATGCACATTGACATATTAAAAGTGATAGGGGTCACTTCGTACAAATATTATTCAATATACACAAATTAATTAAGACAGAAGATCAGAGCCTACAAATGTTTAATGCAAAAGAAGCATTTCCTTTTTTTTTTTTTTAACAAAAGGGCTTTCAATGTAACATAGTTTTATTTCTAAATTATAAATCTGTGTCTGGGATTCTGCTTTAAGCATATAACTCAACAATTTTAGTTATACCTATATATATCATTTTTTACATATTTTTTTAAGATGAACATGTACTTGAGGTACACAAAAAAATAAAAAAAGCAATCAAAGTTGAGAGTAAACAGTAGTGTTGGCATCTCCTAGTGATGGACACTTTTGAATCCACACACAAACAACAGCAGTGGGGTGTAAAAGGTCCGACTGTTAGCAAGAAAACCAATTCACACCTTCCTTCCCCGTAATTATACTAATGGTCGCTTTTTTCACGACCCTCATTTACACATGGTAATACAGACGTGAATCGGTCCTTTAAGCCGAGGCGGATGGAGTATTTAAATGTAACATAATGACAGTTTGCAGATATTCTAATTACTGGGCGGTTTGCTGGGGGTAATTAACACGCAAGGACCCTTCACAACAATTGTCAAAGGAGAAGTGACAGTGATCTTAGAGACGCTGAGCGCTCAATACAAATCACATCCTGGAAAATGTGTAATACAAATTACTAAAAACAACTTAACGCTTTGATCTCCAGGACTTGTAACAGCGGAGAAGCTAATATGCAAATGCAGAATCAGAAACCCTTGACGATTACATAAACATCGCCTTTTGTTTACCTGCACAAAGTAGGCGCTACAATTTTTCTCCAGTGCATAAATGAAAATTATAAATGTTCAAAGGCTCCCAAAATCAAGTTAATATGAGTTTGTGGCTTAACAGAACATTACTTATAACTAGAAAATTGATTATATCACCGCCATCAACAGTGGAGGAAAGCCTATTGGCAGTCAATCAAAATCCGAAATTAGAGCTGTTGACTTTTCAGTACTGAACAAACTTTAAAAGATTTGGGCAAAATGACTTTAGGTTGGTACCGGACTGATACAAACTTGGTGAAAGTATGAAAGATGCCACAAGCTTAGGAATTTAGAATAATATTTTGCATTTTTTTGCAGAAAGAAGGAATAGATTAGAATGTGGAAAGTTTTGAAGAGTTGGGAATAGTTTTGATAGTTTCTTTTTTCCTTGGAGATGGCCCATTGTATATCAAGATGTTTTTTTCTACGATATATGAGTTTGTTGGAAAATAAACAAAAACTCAAATTATGGATTAAAAAAAAAAAAAAAAAAGAGAAACCAATTTCCGCATTAATTCCACGAGTGTCTTCTAGCTCAGTGTTTCTCAACCTTTTTTTCCAGTCAAGGCACCCTTTAGAATTATGTAAAATCTCAAGGCACCCCATTATAAAATGTAAAAAACTATTCCAATAGTTTCCCATAATGTGCTAGCAACCACACAAGTAGGACACCCAACGTTAGAGGTGATTTATTCTTACAAAGCAAATACACCTTTGTACACTGGTACTGACTAGTATTCCAATGTTTCTTTCTCCCTCACTTTCTCTCCATCTCTCAGCGAATGTCACACTAGTGTTGACGGAGAGGGGCAGGGGAGGGTCAAACAAGGATGCTGTGCAGGCGATCAACACCCTTCTTATTAACAATGATGACATCACTGGTTGTTAGGATGCCGGTGGCTGGAAGGTTGAAATTGTGCACAATAAACACCTGTGGCTTTGTGTAACTAAAAGGCAGGCTTGATCCACCTGGTGGCTTGTATAGACTTTTGGACAATTTTTTGTCATTTTGCCAAGGCACCCCTGAAGAAACCTCAAGGCACCCTGGTTGAAAAAGGCTGTTCTAGCTCATTGCTGATGTTTAGTTAAAGCGGGACTGTACTGTAAAAAAAAAATTTAAAAGCCAGCAGCTACAAATACTGCAGCTGCTGACTTTTAAAAAATGGACACTTACCTGTCCCTGGTTCCAGCGGTGTCGGCAGCAGAAGCCGATCGCTCGCTCGGCTCTCTGCTGTAGCCGGCGCCATTCTCGGTGAGGGAATCAGGAAGTGGCTTCACTTCCCGATTCCCTACTGCGCATGCGCGAGTCGCGCGGCGCAATGAGAATCTTCAGCGCTGTCTGCCGGGTCACGTGTGTGTCCCGGCAGACAGCGCGCCGGGACAGGAACTTGCGTAAACTCCCACGGGAGTTTATGCCGGAAGTGGGTGCAGATACCTGTCTTAGACAGGTATCTGCACCCCCCTCCCCCCTGAAAGGTGCCAAATGTGACACCGGAGGGGGGGAGGGTTCCGAAAAGCGGGAGTTCCACTTTAGGGTGGAATCCCGCTTTAACGTTTCTTAATATAATACAAATCTTTATTGTAATGCTAGTTTGTAAACTGGAATATTATTTATCTTCTACTTCACTTAGCTCCTTTTTTTGACTTCTACTGGATACTATTTTGGAACCCAAAAAAAAGACTGGTTGTATTTATAAAATTGTTTGGGTTAAGCTACATATCCTACAAAAAACACAAAAAAAACTTATTGAAACTGAAAAAAAAGAGAAACAAAAAATAAAATAGAAGTAGACAGAATAGCAGGAAAAAAAAGAATTACAGAAGAAACTCATATTGAAAAAGCTCCTCTTCAGGATCTAAAATAAATAGCAAATATTCTAAAAAAATAAAAGGGCAGCAAGCCTGTATTAACTGGCAAAATGAATCAGCAAAATTGATTTAGTTGGGTTAATTTAGAAATGGGCTTTTAATATATGATAGGAGATCATTGTTATTCTTTTTCAGACTTGCCTAGTTGTGATGTGCTCACAGGAGAGAAGGACATGCAGTGAAACATAAATTCAAACATATGACAGTGGCCTTAGGATACCCTAGAAAGTAGGTTCTGTCAAAGAATTTGTGAAGATCTCCAGCAATATTTCCCAAAATTGTCCAACAACTCTCACATGAATATCATCACTCAAAAACACCTGTTCAATAAAAGGGCACACATTTGCTAGCCTCGTAACAAATGATGGTAATGTTTTTAATGAATAATTGGAATTTCCAAAAAAAATAAAAATAAAAGGAACCAACCAGATAAAAAAAAAAAATAATTCTTTGTTTCATTAGTTCAAATTTTAACATGCATGCATGTGCATTCTTCTTTCATTCAGAATTATATATATTCTGAATGATTTTTTTTTTTTTTTTTTTATAATGTGGGTTAATTTAACTTTTTTCTATGTTAAATGGAAAAAGGTCAAACATGTGACAGACATCGAGCTTTGATTTAGTTTTAGTCATAGTCTTTTGACTAAAATGCCATTTTAGTTTTAGTCCCATTTTAGTCGACTAAAATCTCCTGTACATTTTAGTCTAATAAAATAATTTATGAACTAAAATCAAATGTAATTAGTTAAATTGTAATATTATTTAAGCGTTTCTATAGAATTTCCAAATTTATATACTCCTGGAGTAAAAAAAAAAAAATCAAATATCATGTTATTATTTATGGTATTAAGGTTTGAACAAACTCGCAGATACAGATTTAGCCACTCTGGCCTGTAATGCTGCACAGTGCTCTGGACATGGACAGTCTGAAGAGGAGGCCTGTAATGCATTGCACACAGTGCTCTGGGCTATGGTCTGAGGAGGCCTGTAATGCACACAGTGCTCTGGGCGGTGGTCTGAGGAGGCCTGTAATGCTGTGCAGTGCTCTGGATGGCGGCTGTAATGCACAAAGTGCTCTGGACGGTGGTCTGAGGAGGCCTGTAATGCTTCACAGTGCTCTGGATGGTGGTGTGAGAGGCCTGTAATGCTGCAAAGTGCTCTGTATGGTGGTATGAGAGGCCTGTAATGCACAGGGATAATGGCCTGACTCTGCTGCACAGTGCTGTATGGTGGTCTCAGGTCTGAGGGATGGCTAGTAATGTATGGTGCTCTGGATGCTGGTGGTCAGAGGAGGCCTGTAATGCACACAGTGCTCTGGAGGGATGGTGGTATGAGGGGGTGGCCTGTAATTGTAATGTACACACTCACAGTGCTCTCTGCTCTGGACGGTCGTTCATCAGAAGTGGGACACTCGTCGGGAGGCCTGTAATAAACAGTGCTGCACTGGATAAAAAAGTACACCACATTTTTGTTCACTGACGAAAACTATGATGAAAATGTTTTAGTTGACGAAATTAACATCGGTAACAAGGAAAGGGAAGGAAAAAATTATACTTAAAGCTGTACTTCGGGAAGAGTAAACATTGTATGTATACATTTACATGTGCTTTCTTCCTGGAATCTTGGTGTGCTTTGTGTAGTTCTTCCAGATCTGTGTAGTAATCCAGTGTGATACGTTTCCTGTAATAGAGACTAATCACTGGTGCTCTCTCTCCATGTGCAGAGTGACTGGTCTTGTCTCCGCCCCCTCTTGTAGTTTTCTGCAGGCAGCCTGTAGTGGGTGGGGCCTGCTGGGTTCCTCCCACAGCTCTGCTCTCTGCATAGACTATGTACAGAAAACTGATGATCTCACTAACACTTTTACAAGGCAATATTTGGATTTACAAAATGTATTTGGTGAAGGCAAAGTGGATTTATCTCCACTTGGCAAATGAGGAATATAGTTAAATAGGGTTTTTTGCGCCCGGAGTTCAGCTTTAAAAACAAACTGAAAGATGACAGCGACAAGTAATATCAGATTTAGAAAATTAGACATCAAAGCACGGAACAATGCGATAAGATGCTGTAGCCTCTACTATAAGCAGTATGAGAAGTCTGCTGAATCAATGTATAAAACACTCACAAACCTAACCTAAGAGGTAACCTGAGAGATCTTGCTACTGCTTTCATTTGTACAAGTGCTCCTGTTTGGGAATTGAAAACCTCTATAGGACAGGCTAGAGGAGGATGAAACGGGTGATAGATGGAAGATGTCACACGGCGGCTGATTAGTGTTTGTTGCCTTTGGTGGAAAGACACGTCTGCACTGAGCTTCAGCTGAAGAGACACTGGCATTAGCCGGCAATCTATCTGGCGTTTCTGGCACTGTGGCCTCGTTATACTCCGCCTATTAAGAAAAGATTGATAAGTATGATGATGATGTTTTAATGAGCCTAATTATCCTGTGTTTTGCTCCAGGAGCAGCTGCCAGTATTATTACTTCTGTCTTCTCAAAGCTCAGAGCCAATGTCGTACATACTTGAGGCCAGATGATGGGCTCTAAACACAGTCAGAACTGCAGGGGTTAACCTCACCATAGTTCTGGATCGAGGATAAGTAAAATAACAGTGCTACATGCAGCCATATATTTAGACCCAGCCAAATACCTGTCCAGAAAGATAACCGTCTTTATGGTCAACTGTCATGTGGACAGCTCCTTGCATCCACCTGAAACTGGTTGGGATGCTGTGCTCTCTATATTTTGTGTTAAAAGGTGTCAACTATTTAATCTAAGGCTATCTATTGTAGCTGGACTCCTTTGGTATATGCATGTTCTGCCTACTGCCATACACCATCTCTTAAAGTGACTGTTAAGCCACGGAGTGTAATTTCTACAATCCCCTCTATTACATTAACTGATGTGCCCAGTGTATTTGTTTTTGTAAAAATAAGCCGTTCTATAGCTTATTTTATAGCACCCCGCCCAGCGCCCACGTGACCGGCCACCTCTCTCTCCTCTACCAGTCTGACAACTACAGCGAGAGGGGCTGAGAAATCCCCACTGACGTCAGCTGGAAGGAGGAGAGAGGCTGCCGGTCACGTGAGCGCCGCTATAAAATTAGCTACAGAACAGCTTATTTTTACAATAACAAATACACTAAGCACATCAGTTAATGTAATAAAGGGGATTGTAGAAATGACACTCAGAAATGATAGCAGCAGTCAGAGCTGAGAGGCAGGGAGTGGAGGGGGAGGTGGACAGAGGAGAGTTGCGGATGACAGAGGCACGTAAACTGACCACAACGTCAGGGCTTAGAAGCCATGATTAACCGTGGTCAGTTTACAGGGGGGAGGGCAGAACCAGGCAGGATCAGCCAGGTAGTTAAGGTGATACAGGGGGCCAAATTACACAGCATACACTTTAACCAGGCTCTGCAAGGCCTCCACCAGCTCAGATTACATATTGCCTCAGGAAAGTGCCTCAACAACACAGTTTAAACCCCTAAGGAAGCTAAAACTGTGAAACGCGTTGGGTTAATCATCACCATCCCTCGTAACCTGTATATTTATCTGTGGAATATTTTTTTTTTTTACTATTGTGAGTGATGTGAGGAAAGGGGGCACAAAATCTAAGTGCAAAAACTCTCAAAACAATGCGTATTTATTACATTAACAAATTATAAAATACAAAACAAAGCCACTCCGTTGATTCAGTGTGACAGTGACATTCATAAATTCAAAACTTAATGAAAAATCGCCCCCCCCCTCCAAAAAACAAACAAACCAAAAAACAAAAGAAAGGAGTATAAATATTCATATGCATAAAGTGATAAAAACGTCATCATTCCCTTTGGGTGCTCTCCCACCCTTGCGGCTAGACCCTACTACAAAGGACTTAAGCGCATGTCCCTTTAAATCTTAGAGTCAGGCATAAGCAATTGCTTAATGGAGCCAATCAATCAGGCATATACCAGGCAGATGGGCTCAGAAAGACAAAAAGAAACACCTAGTGCTCTCTGCGGAAAACATTTTTTATAGCACAAAAATATTATATAACATTACTGGGGTGTTTTTTTTGTTCACTTTGTGCTTAAAGCTTGGTGATTTAACCTAATCTATGTGCAGGGTTCATTTGTGTAAAAGAAATAAGATATGCATGCATCTTTATTAATCCCCTATACCAAATGAGCATGAGACCCTTACTACCAGAGGGAGGTCCTGATTCCTCTATATAGATCTTTAGTTATTACTGATGGGGTCACCAGCAGGAGGAGGGAGGTCCTGATCCCTCTATATAGATCTTTAGTTATCACTAGAGGGGTCACCAGCAGGAGGAAAGAGGTCCTGATCCCTCTATATAGATCTTTAGTTATCACTAGAGGGGTCACCAGCAGGAGGAAAGAGGTCCTGATCCCTCTATATAGATCTTTAGTTATCACTAGAGGAGTCACCAGCAGGAGGAAAGAGGTCCTGAACCCTCTATATAGATCTTTAGTTATCACTAGAGGGGTCACCAGCAGGAGGAAAGAGGTCCTGATTCCTCTAAATAGATCTTTACTCATCAAGGGAGGGTCGCCAGCAGGAGGAAGGAGGTCCTGATTCCTCTAAATAGATCTTTAGTTATCACTTAACGGTCACCAGCAGTAGAAAGAAGGTCCTGATTCCCCTATAGATCTTTAGTTATCACTTGAGGGTCATCAGCAGGAGGAAGGAAGTCGTGATTCCTCTATACATAGGTTTAGTTATCACTACAACGATCACCAGCAGGAGGAAGGAGGTCCTGATCCCTCTATATAGATCTTTAGTTATCACTAGAGGAAGGAGGTCCTGATTCTACTATGTATATCTTATATTAGTAAGATAGTCAATAGATTGGCGACAAAAGTGGCGGTCTGAGGGCTAAAACATATCAGGATAGACTGAATTACCTACAGTACAGTCTTGAGGAAAGAAAGGAAAGGGGAAACATGACTTACATGAAAAGTGTGAATGGGGTTCAGAAGGACAGTAATTTCAATATATGCATTTGGCCATACTTCTCCTATGGCTCACAGGAGTGCAGTTCATTCTGCACTCCTGTAACCTGCTTTCAGCTGATGGCAGACTGAAGCTGTCGGCTGACGTCACAGAGTAGGTCCAGGCTCTGAAAAGATCCTGACCATAATGTCTGTATCCACCCAGAAGCCTGATCCAGCACCTTGCTCAGCCCCTCAGCGATATGTAACGAGCCTGATCCAGCCCCAGCCCTCCCCCCCTTTCCCCCATAGCCCAGTGCTCCAGTGAGCACCGGAGGGGAGAGTAGAGAGTCAGAAACTAACACGGCTCTCTGCTCAGAGTGGAAGGGGAGAACTGAGTGATCAGTGGTGTCTGATCACTCAGTTTTCACTGCAGAGCTAGCTTTAGATCGATGCTATATCCACCTAGGTGAGTATAAATGTTTTATTTATTTTTTTAAATCCTGAACTTCTTTTTTAAGAAAAGATAAAGAACATGAGTACATGACCTCAAACTAGCAGGGGCCATTTCAAAACTTACCTTAGATTTATTTAAGCGAAAAAGTAGTTGATGCTTGAAACAGACTTCCAGCAGAGGTAGCGTGTCAGTTAAAAGTAAGTAAATTTAAGCACGCTTGGGACAAACATAGATCTATACTCAGACAAAAATAGTTAAAAATCAAAATCAAAAAAGGGGCAGGCTCAATGGACCACTTTGTCTGCCATCACTCTTTCTGTAGTTTTCTCAATGTTGTCAGTTTAAAGGGCTTTTTTTTTCTTAAGTTTTCTTGACTTTTTGGGGAATAGGTACGTCTATAGAAGATATTCTATATCTGTATCCAATGTAACATCAGAAGGATTTTTAAAGAATCTTTAGATCAAAACTTACAGCGTAATAACATATAAAAATGTATATAGCTAGGAATAAAAAAGCACCCAAAATTCGAAACATCAATAAAAGGGTTGTAACCAGACAATTTATGACAGTAAAGCTGAGCACATAAAGGCGAGGAAAGGAAACAGGAAAATGTTTTAAATGCCCATCCTTGTGCAAGGTCTCTGTCTACAACTGGCAATTGATCGAATCCTATCACCGAAATCAATGAGATAACTGCAGCGATCGCTAGTAATACGACTTGTTTGGAGCATGTTACTGTCCTGCGATCAATTGCTAAGTCCAGGGGTCTCCACACTTTCTAAACAAAGGGCCTGTTTACTATCCTTCAGACTTTAGAGGGGCTGGACTGTGGCCAGTGGGTGTAGAAAATGTCCCGGCATCGGCAAGAGTACACAATGTATCAGGCTTGGTGGCCAGTGGGAGTAAATAAGTTACATCCTGCGATCAGTAGAAAGAATAGAGCCCCATCACTGGTATTAGTGGAAAGAATAGAGCCCCATCATTGGTATCAATGGGAAGAATAGTACTCAATAGTTTACATCATTGGTGTCAGTGGAAGCAATTATGCCCCATCATTGGTGTCAATGGGAAAAATTATGCCCCATCGTTGGTGCCAATGGAAGTAGTTATGCCCCATTATTGGTGCTAATGGGAGCAATTATGCCCCATCATTGGTGTCAGTAGGAAAGTAGGAAAATACTGCCCCACTGTTGGTATCAGTCAAAGGAACGGTTCCCTTTTCGTTAGTGTCAGTGGAATAGTAAATCCAAGAAAGGAGCTGCAGTTTGGAGACCAGTGTGAGAAATAGCACCCTGAGGGGTAGATAAAGTCAAGCTAAGGGCCACATTCAGCCCATAGGCCATGGTTTGGAGACCACTGGCATGATCACACAGGAGCTTGCTTTCGTGTTTTCCAATGAAGGCAACGTTTCAACCATTGGCATGGCAATCCAACAGACGTTTCAGGCATGGAATATTTTTACACAGTTATAATGGTCAAGCTTGGACTATGTACAGTACTATATCGCATATTTGGCCAGTGCCTATGGAAGCTGGAAATGATTTAAGTAGACCTCGCTACTCTAGTGATCCTCACTTGCTTCCAGGTCCCATACTGTGTTGCTCACCTGATGCATTGTGAATACAGGAGGCCCAGCCCCGTCTCTCCACCTTGTCCAATCAAAGAACATTTTGCATTCATTCAGTAAATGCAAAGCATTCTCTCAATGGTGTCCGTGCTGAGCAGCCAACCTCCTCGGCCTGGTATGGTATGAACAAAGTTACGTTGGACCAATGTAACTATGTAAAAATATAAAATGCTCGGAATTATTCTTCAAGGGTTTTGCAACAAATTTTGTCAAGTCACTAATACTATCACACGCTCTGACAAATTTTTTTTTTTTGAATTTCTGTATGAACATACAAATGAAATTCTACTAATGCATAACTAGTCTATCTTTTTGGAATATATTGGCTGATGGAGAAGGACCTGTACCGAGTTGGCACCCAGAGAACAGATGCTACTCTAGAGACCTAGAGCTGACCAATATGGGGCTGGTGTGCTTTGATAAGGCCGATGTCAAACTTGCAATCCTGAATTTTTGCAGAGTTGAAGTAAAAGCAAGGCAGTGAAGCACTCACCTGCTTTTAACTTTTGCGCCTTACACATTTTAGCCATCCTGTAGCTTGCAAGTTTTTGCCAGAGACAGGATCACAAGTGTGACATGGGTCAAAGAGGGCATTGATTTGGGGACCTTCATTCAAGCCATTTTTGTAAATACATTTGTTAAATTAGTTCTATGGTCACAGCATACACTTCTATTTTTATTTTATTTTTTTAAGGTACTTTTTCTTTATTCACAAAACATTTAATACATAGTTGTGAAAAGTAATAGAAAGACCATTAAATTGACTAAATAAGAAAACTTAGTTGGCAGCCTGGGTGCTAGCGATCCAAGAGTTGTAGTTGCAGACCTTGGTATAGACACCAGGGTAGTTCCTCAGGGCACAGCCATATCCCCAGGAGACAATACCCTGAAGCTGTCCGTTACACACCACAGGGCCATACACTTCTATTTTATAACATCTGCATTGTAACCGCAATATAAACAATAGTTATTTTTGACAATCCAATACAGGCTTACTCGAAAAATCTCTTCATTTTTTGTGAGTGCTGGCCATCTCTTTTCACAACTTCTTGAAATCACTGCAGGCTTTGCAGAATCTCCTCAATTTCTAAGGACTACCTATCCCATGGTACCTTGTTGCCTGTCTCCTCCTCTCAGCACCTCTGTAGTTCAGAAGGTGGGCTCTGTGAAATGTGTGACACAGCAGTGCCTACCCACAGGGCATAGTGACTACGTGTCACAGAATTCAAGGAGGCAAAAGTGTGGGCATCTTCACAAAGTTTACAAACTTCAAGAGTGTTCAGAGTAGGCTAGAAATAATTGGAATACAATGTGGAAATTAATGTACGATTCTACATGTTGACCATAGATACACTTTGTATAATTTGTATAAGTTGGTGTTGGTTGTGCTGTGAGCGGTTGCTGGTCTTTAGTTTAACGCTCCTATGTACTAACAGTCATTTTTCCCAACAATTGCAATGCTGTTTCAAAATAAGATGTCAGAGGAATTACCTCGAGCATCATAACAGGTGTCACTTCATCCTTGCCTGAAGACTTGAAGAGGTTGATGTAACTCTCACCAGGATGGAGACAAAATTGGCCTGGCAGTGAGCCAACATCAGACTAATGATCCCCCAAAACACAGTAAAAGAAAACAAGCAATTAACGGCTTTGTAACACAAGCTTAGACCCGGCGACCCTGCGGCCCTGATTAATCACTCAGCCGCTCAGCCATCTAGTCCCTGCTATGAAAGAGAGAGCCAGGCACCAGGGATGAGTGTAAACCAAAAGGAAGGACTTTTCTACTGACTGACTGTGACCCAGGACAGGAAGGGCCCAGGTGACACTCTTGACAAACTCACTGACACTACTGATTGGCAATGCAAGTTTTGCAAAAGTGCAGAATTCAATAAAAAACTTTTCTGTACTTATGGATAGAGTAAGGAAGAATTACATTTTTTTTTAGGTTTTTGTCTAACTTTGTGACCTCATTGATGAAATTGTCCCTCACTTCCTGTCACTCCGAAGTCGGTACAAAAAACACAAGCATCACCAGGACAGGAAAGCATGGGGAAAAAAAATAATTATCAGAGGTTCTGCCAGTGCCTTCTCAGCCAGGGTAGTGGTCTGAGAATTTGAAGTCCTCGCTCATCTCCCCCATCTTTCTGCACTTCTGAGACAAATCAGAGTGATGCTCTGTGCCAGCGCTGACCAATCAGAATTACTCTGGTCTGTCCCAGAAGCATTGGACAGAGAAGAGGGTTAACAGCAGGGATTTCATATTCACGGAGCACTACACTGGCTGAGTGGGCAGTGACAGCTCATCACCCACAGAGGTAGGCACAGCGGGGACCGCGGTGTGGGATGAGGGTGGGTTGGGGAAGGTCACACAGGGTTTTTTGTTTTTATCTGAAAAGGTAAACTTACACTTTAAAGAGCCTAGAAGGCGCTGGAAGACTGAAAGAAACTGTGGCTGGATGGGGCCAAAATCTGTGCCAAATAATACATGCCCTATGCATTCAGGTATAAATGCCCAGAATGAATGTATTCCTCATTTTGGACATTCATACCTAAACACATTCATCCCTGAATACATAGGGCACTAAGCATGAGTAACACTAGGTACAGCATTCACCCCCACCCAGCTGCATTATATTTTAGCCTGCCATAGACTTCGACAGGCTGCAGGCAATGGGGCTGGATGCTGCACCTGCCTCATCCGGATGTATTAAAACATCAGGATTTTATGCACAGCTAGATGTCCCATGTGCAAAGAGGACTTGGGTGTCAGGACCCAGATCTGAACCTGGAACCTCTGTGGTATCTGGCTGTGTTTCTTCTCACTGTACCAGCTGAGAAGCTAGACAGCTCCCTGCCTGATTCCTTGAACAACCTTGTCTTTTTTCTGGTGAACCTTGAACTCTTTGCTTCTTCCATGTACTTCCTGATTTAAGCCATGTTTCTGCACCTGTTTGCCAGATTATTGTGCTCCTTTCCAGCCAATATCTTGCTAATTTCACTCCTGCTGCCATTCGTATCTTCACAACCATTTGTTACTGACCATTGGCTTGTTCCTTGACTATGCTTCCACTTGATCCCAACCTGCAACTATATGATACTGGCCTTTGGCTTGTTCCTTAAATCTGTTTTCACTTGACCCAACCTAAAACCATTTGTTACCAGCCTTTGGCTTGTTTCTTGACTAAGCTTTCGCTTGATTCCAACCTGCAACCATTTGTTACCCACCTTTGGCTTGTTTACCGACTACGCTTCTGCTTAATCCCTACCTGCTCCATCTGCCACTGGACCCCGACTGGCTCAACCCCTGGTAGGATGATCCTGAGGACCGTACCTGGTATTGGCACCCTGTGAAACCTATCTCTACCATCAGGGGTTATGGTGAAGATCAGTTAGTGCTTAGACCCCATGCCTCCGATGAGCCTGCATCTACTGCCAAGGTAACCTGCTTGTGTACTTATCCTTCTAGTTGGTGTGAACCTCTTTACTATTATGATATTGAGAGTTCTAATCCACACGGGGTGAGGTGCGTTATAAGCAGCCCTCTTACTAAGGAAACATGGTGGTAAGGCATTTTTTTTTTTTTTTGAACATGTACCATTAAAGTTACTGGTCTCCGAGACTGACCCCTGACCGTGATATTAGGTGGGTTGACCCTTTAAAGCCTAGATATAAGAAAAATCAGTCCAGCAAAAGTTTCAGGTTCAGGGGTTGGTTCAATCACATTAAACACTAACATGGGTGAACAAAAAGTGTTAGCTAGAACTGGGCTTTAAAGCGGAACTAAACTCTGCAAACACGTACCTACATAATGAACGCTTCTTTCACCAGCACCAACATCTTCTCCCTGGCTTCTAAAGGGTGCAGGATCTTCACTGACTCAACTGAACAGCCAGGAAAGAGGTAACTAACGCAGATGCATGAAAGAGTTTGTTTATTCCGGTTCAAAAATGTACACTGAAGTGTGCATGCGCAGTTCAGTGTACAATCTAAAAGAAGTTGTGAACAGGCAGGTACATTTATTGAACTGCAGAAGAGACATAGCATGTCTCTTCTGCAATAAGGAACCTGAATGTTTGCATTTTTTTTGTTTGCACTTTAGTTCTGCTTAAACTTGTTTGTAGCTTACAGAATGTCCATCCAAAAAGCTTCATGTCCACATGACTACCCTATCCAGGGTGACAACACTGCTGTGCGAATTCCCAATGATATTATTTGACTTCCTGTAACAGGTGACAAAGCTTAAGTATCTACTGGCAGGATCAACAAGAAATTAAATTATGTTCCCAGAGCGACTCTGAAAAACAAAAATGACCCCATTAATGCTGCCGACAGGCTGCATCATATATGTCATTTTTTACTTTGTCCAGAGTTATACTACAAGCAGATTCTTCCTTGAAGGTTCTGCAGGGACAGTGACGGCTCTCTATCATTTCTTGAAGGAGGAACAGGCAGTTTTTTGAAGCACGGAGCCTCAGTCAAAGAGGCCTTTGTGAGCATGCTCTGGACAGCAGCCAATCAGATCATCTCGCTTGTCTATGTATGTAGAAAATATGCTTTGGCCGAGTCGGCAGACACCGTGACTGCAGACTGCGCCCAACCTGTATTAGCTTAGAAAAAATTTAAAAAAATAAAAAAATAAAACGCTGAAGGGAAAATTACCTGTTTGGCTCCAGACTAAATTAACTTTCTCTCTTTTTTTTTTTTTTAATATACAAGCATGTTTATTATTCTGCCTTAAAGTGCATGTCTATCTAATACGGCTGTTCATTAATGCTATCTGGTCCGGCCGCATGAAGTGTTGGTTGGGGGGGTGACAATTGGCTAATGCAATAAGGGCGCACTGTCTGCAGGCTAAACAAGACGAATTTCCTAATTACACAGTTGGGAAATGACTCTGTTGTGGCATAGAGTGAAAAACAAGAGAATCATTCAAGACAAGCAGCAATAGGAGAGGGTATGTTTGTCCCCGGAGGCTGCCGCCAAAGAACTACAAGTCCCAGGACGCCCTGTGGCTTCATTTTGGCTGTATTATGGACATTTTAGAACCTGAATTTTAAATTGAAGTAGTATTAAAGTTTTTTTTTGTTTTTTATCAGTAACACATTGCTATAGTTAACTTTTGACATAGAACAATAAACAATTCTTTCCAATAAAGTTTAGGAACGCTATTTATCTGTTTAGGGCTCCTTCACATGGGCACTCATACCTGTATATTGCCCAGATTTCTGCGGTAGGTATGGCCAAGTGTTAGAAATGAACTGCCAACAGGAAGCTTGTACAAATCAATCAATGACAGGCTGACCTAGTCTGCAGCTGTAGACACTCATATGTTCCAGTGGATTATCCCCCATAAGATACCAGAACAATGATCAGTAAGGTAAAGTAGTAGAAAGGACCATAAGAAAACAAGAGGTGGGTGTAGAACAAAGAAAAAGTATGGCAGAGGGCAAAAAAAGAAAATAAAAAAAATATATAATATGAGTGAGTGAGTCCTAAAGGGGTCCAGATGGCTAAACAGGGGATTTACCCATAACGGATGTATAAGATCTGAAAACCGAGTGAGAGGATCCAATATGGGCGTCCCTAAATGGAGCTGCTACTGGGTGGATGTAGGGTGTCCTCAACAATATTAGCGGGGGTGAGAAAAGCTTTTAGACTGCCAGAAGTGGAGAAAGGGATCCAAATATACCACAAGGTGGTACATTTCTCAAAGGTATCATATCATTGTCCAATGCCAACATCTCCTCCATGTGCAAAATATAATTTGAAAGTCAATGTTTTAAACATGAAGAAGCAGCATAAAAAGTGTTACAAAATTATAAGAGCTTATTATGACTGAGTATTCCCTGAGAAAAAAAAAAACATAAAAACCTTTTTTTTTTTTTTTTTTTTTAAATAGATTATTGTTTGGAGATGTGGTGCTTCCCTAGGATCACACTTCCACATCTTCTGGTCGTGCCCTATCCTAGTTCCCTTTTGGACTACAGTCCATAGCCTATTGGAAAAGGTGCTCAAGCTTTCTATCCCCTTTCTACCCATTCATTTGTTACTGGGTTTACCTCTTAGGCACATCTCCAAACCTGCTAACAAACGAATGGCCTTTATCCTATTGGCAGCCAAGCGTGTTATTCCGCAATGCTGGCGCACTACCGCCCCTCCCACCTTTTCGCAATTCCTATCTGCCATTACTGAAATTCGCAAGATGGAATATCTCACAGCAGTCATAGAAGACACGGTACCAAAGTTCGAGACCATTTGGGGTAATTGGGACTCCTCGGAATATATCACGGAACCATAAACCCTTAAATTGCTCCCTAGCTATAATTTCTCATAGCACTCGTGTGCCTCACAGATCCTATTTCCACGAAACTTTACCTATAAAAATTTGCACTAAATGTTTTTACTGCATGTATGACTCTTAGATGTGACAGTGATGCAGCTACCTTCTACACTTCTTTTTGTTCAAATTACATATACTGTTTACTGATGCGAACGCAATGTATACGTTCTAGGCTATAGTTCTATTTGTGTGTACCCATTTACTGCCATACTTCTATTTTTCGATTTGATTGTAAAATATGTTTGTATTGTACTTTTATCATTTTTCATAAATAAACAATTTATAAAAAAAAAAAATAGATTATTGTTTTATACAGGGGCCAGTAAGATAAGGCACAAAAAATAAACAAATGGACTCTTAAAATGTTGCTAAACCCACAACTGTAAAACCAGTGTAGATGCAGTAAAGCATGCTTGTTATACTCACTGTGGAAGGGGTTAATCCTCTGATTGTGTAAAAAGATTGTTTGATCTTGTCTTCTCTGATCCTCCCCTACTTCCACTGTCCCCAATCCATCTACTGATAAGAGCCTTGGGGGCACTCTGCACATGCTCAGTTTAGTGTGTATTGCTAGAGGAAGTTTTTTCTTGGGAGGGTGCATGTGATCAGCACAGGGCCAATCAGCACTGTCCAGACAGAAGGTCAGGGGTCCTGCAGTCTCATGGGACAGTCAGAGTAGAATGAAAACTCCTCCTACAAGCTTTAACCAGACACTGATAGAAGTCACATGGCTGCTATATACTGCTGATGGGAAAAGGTATTTAGCAGTTTATATTTACTAAAGTAATTGCATTTCCATGTTCTGTGTACTGTGGGAGACCAGATATAGTGAATGCAGGGTCCTGGGTTTAGTAACACTTTAAGTTAACTTTGCATCTGTGCGCTGTAGGGTTGCAATGCATGATAACAGGGCATTAGAGATACGCTGCCCCCCAAGGCGCACACAGGAACTATTGGTGCTTTGTGATGCATTAAAGTTCAGTTTTTGGTGCATTGTTGTGCACTGACAGACAATTCACATTGAATAGGCTTTTGACCAAATCACTGCATGGTAACATATTATTTAGTAATCACAGTAAACATGAGGTTACTGGCTAGTGTGGCTGCATTACAAAACTGGTTGAACAGAATTGCTAAATATTTGGCTGACAACTCCTTATGTTTAT
Organism: Lithobates sylvaticus; assembly: GCA_028564925.1. Classification (NCBI taxonomy): domain Eukaryota; kingdom Metazoa; phylum Chordata; class Amphibia; order Anura; family Ranidae; genus Lithobates; species Lithobates sylvaticus. The sequence continues at coordinate 49,831,934 of CM053036.1, read as the reverse complement.
GCATTGAGACTAGAAGGAATAGGTTAGGACAACTCACCATCACACCTATATGAACCTGTTGACTTGCCCTTCCAAAACCATGACCATTAATATGGAATTGCCCTCCTTTTTTGCTATAACATCCTCCACTCCTCTGGGACAATTTCCACAACAGTGTGTCTACAGGAATTGATACCCATTTGTGAGGTCCAGTACTTCTGTTGGATGAGAAGACATGACTGGCCACCAGAGTTCCAATTCATCCTAAAGGTGTTCAGTAGGGTTGAGGTCAGGGCTCTTTACAGGCCACTAAAGTTCCTCCACCCCAAACTGGTCAAACCATGTCTTTATAGAGCTGGCTTTTTAGCACAGAAGATAGGTAGAAAGGAGTATCCAGTAAATGCAAGTTGGAAGGTGAATTTAAATTTGTTTATTGAGAGTAGAAACAAATAAATCAAGCTAATGCGTTTCGGGGAACAGAAAATCCCCCTTTCTTCAGGGCTGTTGCTGCATGCTAGTAAATGGGGAAGGGTCCCAAACTGGTGTGTCTGTAAAATAAAGCTCAGACTGATCTTTGTGCAAGCACAGTCAGCGATCAGTCTGATCTTTGTGCAAGCACAGCTGGCGATCAGTCTGATCTTTGTGCAAGCACAATCTGCGATCAGACTGATCTTTGTGCAAGCAAAATCTGCGATCAGTCTGATCTTTGTGCAAGCACAGTCAGCGATCAGTCTGATCTTTGTGCAAGCACAGTCGGCGTTCAGTCTGATCTTTGTGCAAGCACAGTCGGCGATCAGTCTGATCTTTGTGCAAGCACAGTCGGCGATCAGTCTGATCTTTGTGCAAGCACAATCTGCGATCAGTCTCATCTTTGTGCAAGCACAATCTGCGATCAGTCTCATCTTTGTGCAAGCACAATCTGCGATCAGTCCGATCTTTGTGCAAGCACAATCTGCGATCAGTCCGATCTTTGTGCAAGCACAGCCGGCGATCAGTCTGATCTTTGTGCAAGCACAGTCAGCGATCAGTCTGATCTTTGTGCAAGCACAGCTGGCGATCAGTCTGATCTTTGTGCAAGCACAGTCAGCGATCAGTCTGATCTTTGTGCAAGCACAGCTGGCGATCATTCTGATCTTTGTGCAAGCACAGTCGGCGTTCAGTCTGATCTTTGTGCAAGCACAGTCGGCGATCAGTCTGATCTTTGTGCAAGCACAACCGGCTATCAGTCTGATCTTTGTGCAAGCACAGTCGCGATCAGTCTCATCTTTGTGCAAGCACAGTCGCGATCAGTCTCATCTTTGTGCAAGCACAATCTGCGATCAGTCTAATCTTTGTGCAAGCACAGTCGGGGATCAGTCTCATCTTTGTGCAAGCACAGCCGGCGATCAGTCTCATCTTTGTGCAAGCATAGTCAGCGATCATTCTCATCTTTGTGCAAGCACCGCCGGCGATCAGTCTCATCTTTGTGCAAGCACAATCTGCGATCAGTCTCATCTTTGTGCAAGCACCGCCGGTGATCAGTCTCATCTTTGTGCAAGCACAGTCAGCGATCAGTCTCATCTTTGTGCAAGCACAGTCGGCGATCAGTCTCATCTTTGTGCAAGCAAAGCCGGCGATCAGTCTCATCTTTGTTTTACAGACACACTGGTTTGGGACCCTTCCCCATTTACTAGCATGCAGCAACAACCCTGAAGAATGTGAAGTCTCTGTTCCCCCGAAACACATTGGCTTGATTTATCTGTTGCTACTCCCAATAAACAGTTTTAAATTCACCTTCCAACTTTTTCAGCATTTACTGGATACCAAGCGCTCCTTTCTACCTACCTTTTCCAAGTTCACTTGCGGAAACGATCTTAAGACCGTTTCTGGGAGCAGTAGCCCATGCCCCCATAAAGGGCCCACAGCCACCTTCCTTCAAGTTGAGCACACACTATTGGAAGGGAATACTTCCTACCTGCTTATGGTATCACCCACCTACCACCAGTGACCAATCAAGTCAGTCCAGCGTGATCTCCAACTCCAAAGAGCTTTTTAGCACAGAGGCATAGTCATGGTGGAAAAGAACTTCCCCCAACTGTTACCACAAGGCTGGAAGCACACAATCGTCTAAACGTCTTTGTATGTTGTAGTATAAACAGTACCCTTCATTGGAAACACATGAACTCAAACATTTGGAAGGGAGTCCACCTCTTTCGGCCATATAGTATGTGTGATGGGCAGGTGTCTACACACTTTTGGTGTAAATGTTTGCCTGGAGTGCAGCTTAAAAAAAGTAGATTCTGCCAGCTCATAAGATCGTCGTACAGAAAATGTGGCCCCTGAACTGACGATGATCCCAGCAAACAGCTATATGTAGAACTTTTTCGAGTTTGCTGTGCTGCAATCAGCTGGCAGGCAAGGATTTCACATATAATAGTTTCCTTTAGCTATTAAAGTACTTCCTCCATAGAATTCAATCCTACAGCTGTTCGTTTAATTCCCTATTTGTGACCCAAACGCGTCTGCTGGAGAGAAGGCGGAACACCACGGTCGATGCACTTTAAATCCGCTGTAAGATTGTGCGATTGTGTTTCAGCAGCACATGACAGGGTTACAGGTTCCCATCGCTGAGAGTGCAGCATCCCAAACGCGCCCCTACGCCTCCCATCCTCCCGCCTAATCCCAAATATATACAAGTATTAAGGAGGAGAACTCCCCCTGCCATTCAGGTAAAGTGAGCTGCACCATTCCAGGGGAGGAGGTGGGGGGGAGGGGGAAATTTGGCAGGAGTCCCACAATCAATTTCACAAGAGTTTCTTGGTTCTAGAGGAGGAGGACCACCGCAAGACTGGCCTGAGCCCCCTGCCAGCCGCTCGGAGCAACAGCTGAGACGCTGAAGTCATAGCACTTGTAACCCGAGTCTCTGCCGGAGAGAGAGAGAGAAGCCGAGAGGCCAAGATTATGCCGTAAAATTTCATGCAGGCGCAATAAATATACGGCGACCCAGAAGTCGCAGCTGGCTTGGATCCAGCCAAGGTCACCTAACTCTAGCACTAACGATATTTAATCCTGAGCTAAAATAACATCTTTTCATCATCTCTATTACTAATCGCCGGCTTCCTCGGCCCAGGCCAGACTGAGACGACCAGACCACGCGCAACCGAGCGTCTAGGGCGAGGAGGTTAAAGAAGGGCTCTACTGAGTGCCACCTGCATCAAAACCCATCGCATAAACACACAGCAAGTGTTTCTAGCAGTTGGGCACATGAAGAAGTACTCTAGAACTTACTTATGGGCACCCCTCAATACCATTTCATTGCTGAGCAGATCTGAAACGGGGGAAAAAAATAAAAAAAACCTCCAATAAAGCAACAAAATCCGAGTGTTTTATGGGGGAGCCACACAAATGTGGGAGTGGGCACAGAAAGAACATGCCTCGCCCGGGTTGTTTACACAATGGTTTGCTCCGCCCACACAGCCGCGTCATTCAATCACAGTTTCATGTGAATGAATGAACTACAAGCACCATCAGCCACCACGGTTCTATATGAGCTAGGAGAGTGCTCTCCTAGTTCATTTACAAGCCGCAGCTTTCAAACAGACGGACCGCACGGTGGTATGGACAGAAAGCTGCAGGGCTTGTCTGCAGAAGCCCGACGTTGCAGCCCAGACCCACAAAAAAATTATAAATGCATGGCATGGAAAGATGAACTTATCCTTTAGGCTGCTTTCACACTGGGGCGGTTTGCAGGCGCTATTGCGCTAAAAATAGCGCCTACAAACCGACCCGAAACAGCTGCTGCTGTGTCTCCAGTGTGAAAGCCCTGAGGGCTTTCACACTGGAGCCGTGCGCTAGCAGGACGGTAAAAAAAGTCCTGCTAGCTGCATCTTTGGAGCGGTGAAGGAGCCGTGTATTCACCGCTCCTATACCGATCCATCCCATTGAAATCAATGGGAGACCGCGGGGATACCGCCCGCAAAGCGCCGCTGCAGCGGCGCTTTGCGGAGGTTTTTAACCCTTTTTTGGCCGCTAGCGGGGGTTAAAACCACCCCGCTAGCGGCCGCATACCGCGGGTAAAACGAGGGTAAAGCAGCGCTAAATATAGCGCTGCTTTACCGTCGCCGCCCCGCACCGCCCCAGTGTGAAAGCAGCCTTAAAGTGGTTGTAAAGGCTGAGGTTGTATGTATGAAGGTAAAAAACCTTTAATGTGCAGCTCCCCCCTCAGCCCCCATAATATTTCTGTAAGCGCAATCGCAATCCAGCGATGTGCACGAGACCCGAGACTCCCTCGGGTCTCTCACGCTTGATTGGCTGAGCTGCAGCAGCAGGAGCCATTGGCTCCCACTGCTGTCAATCACAGCCAGTGAAAAAGGAGCTGGGGGGCAAGCGGCTTGCTATGGGGGTACTTGGCAGGGGGGGGCCAGAGTGCCAGCGAGGGACCCGAGAAGAGGAAGATCTGGGCTGCTCTGTGCAAAACCACTGCACAGAGCAGGTAAGTAAAACATGTCTGTTATTTTTTTTTCCTTTACAACCACTTTAACAGAATATATTTAGACCTTACCAGCTACAGTATAGTGTAGAGGTCTTTTTTTAGGTTTGTCTAAGAAGGCTGGGAGGCTGAGATGATGTCACCAGTCTGCATAGCTCCCAACTGTCCCTGATTTTGAGGGACTGTCCCTGATTTGCAGCAATGTCCCTCTGTCCCTCTTTCCTCCTCATTTGTCCCTCATTTTGGTCTGATCTATAAAGTTGTATATAAAATGGACTTTTTAATCTTTCAAAAAGTGTTTCCCAGTGCTAAACCTTTCATACAAATTCTAAATTGCTGCATTTGTAAAAATGAAAAAGCCAATATAAAGAAATAGTAGTGGTAAAAAAAAAAAAAATCGCTTATGAATTTAATTAACTTTTTTGGGTTAATTCTCCTTTAATGGGGTGTGGCAGGGGGGCGTGTCCTATCCCTACATATATTTGCTAGTAGGTGTCCCTCATTCCCATCTCAAAATGTTGGGAGGTATGAGTCTGCTGTTGGCAGAAGGAAGCTTTTCCTCTCGTTCAGTGATCACTCTGTCTGTTCATTGTAACTTTGTTGCAAGTCCCAAAGCGAGAGTTTGCAACAGGGGGGCTGATCTGTGTCAGCCAAGAACTGCACAGGCACAAGGATTTACATGATTGTGTCATCTTAAAGTTGGCATCTCAGTCCAGGAAATAGAAGGTGACCCTGCCTGAACAAAGATGGTGCCGTCCTTCAAGAAAGAAAAGCAGATGAAGGCATTGTCGGAGGGAGTACTGTGATCTCTGCAAGAGCTAATAAATACCTGGAAGGGTTACACCGACACATTACTGAGCATGCTGCATTTAACATGAAAATCATATACAAGGATAAGACTGGCTTAACCGCTTGCCGACCGGCTCACGCTGATATACGTCGGCAGAAGGGTACCTACAGGCATATTAACGTACCTGTACGTTGCCCTTTAGGAAGCGGCTTGCGGACGCCCGCCCTGTGAGTGTGATCGCGGGTCGCGCAGACCCGATGTCTGCGGGGATACCCGCGATCATCTCACGTAGAGGAAGAACGGGGAGATACTGATGTAAACAAGCATTTCCCCGTTCTGCCTAGTGACACGGATCACAGCTCCCTGTAATCAGGAGCGGTGATCAGTGCCGTTTCACACATAGCCCCTCCCCCCCACAGTTAGAATCCCACTAGGACACACTTAACCCCTACAGCACCCCCTAGTAGTTAATCCCTTCACTGCCAGTCACATTTACACAGTAATCAATGCAATTTTAATCGCTGTATAAATGTGAATGGTCCCAAAATAGTGCCAAAAGTGTCCGATCTGTCCGCCTTAATGTTGCAGTCACGATAAAAATCGCAGATTGCCGCGATTACTAGTAAAAAAAAAAAAAAAATATTAATAAAAATGCCATAAAACTATCCCCTATTTTGTAGCCGCTATAACTTTTGCACAAACCAATCAATAAACAGTTATTGTGATTTTTTTTAACCAAAAATATGTAGAAGAATACGTATCGGCCTAAACTGAGGGGGAAAAAAGTTTTTTTTATATATTTTTGGGGGGGATATTTATTATAGCTAAAAGTAAAAAATATTGTTTTTTTTTTTCAAAATTGACGCTATTTTTTTGTTTATATCGCCAAAAATTTAAACCGCAGAGGTGATCAAATGCCAGCAAAAGAAAGCTCTATTTGTGGGGAAAAAAGGACATCAATTTTGTTTGGGAGCCACGTCGCACGACCACGCAATTGTCAGTTAAAGCGACGCAGTACCGAATCGCAAAAAGTGCTCTGGTCTTTTGCCAGCCAAATGGTCCGGGGCTGAAGTGGTTAAAGGAAACGTATTTGTCACGTAGGGCAAAACAATAGGCCTCTACACTCAGTATCTTATATTTACCTCCCTTTGCTCCTCTTTCACTGCAGGGAGGGAAGAGGAATTCCCAGTACTTCCAGTTATGGGAGGGCATGGGACTCGCCTCTCATGGTACAGTGTTGGTTGGCAATATATCTAGCCCTGTCATTGGGTCATGGGGGAGAGTCCTCAGCCCTGAGTAGGCTCCAAGGGCAAACACGGGTTCACTTTAATATAAATGTTAACCAGAAAATGTCAAAGAAATGGATCTGCAATGCCAGCACCTCCTAGCTGGGGGGACCCGACACTGCTGAATCCTCCATCCATGAGTGGCACTGGGTCTATATAAAGCCACGCTGGTCATGTGACCCCAGGGGTTATTCATTCTCGTTACACGTCAGTACTGCAGGCTCAGCAAAGTCTATGGAGAATGTCACAGCTGGCCCCACCATATGCTGAGAGGAGCCCTTCACTGCTGTGTGATTTGTACCCAGCAACTGTTCTGGGAGAGCATGCAATGAGGGACAGCCAGTTAGGAAGCAGCAAAGACATGATTGTATCAACAGCCTAATCTTTGTTTCCCTTTTGCCTTATTATAGCAGTGATCTCTAGCAATCTCATGTAACATGTTCCCAGTCAATGACTGTCGCCTGAAGCCTGTCCCCAGTCTCCAACAACTCCTAAAGCATATTCACAGTCTATGACAGTCTCCTGCAGTATGTCCGCAGTCTCTGACCTTCTTCTGTATGATATCCGCAGTCTCTGACCATCTCTTGTATCATATCTGCAGTCTCTGACCATATCTTGTATTATATCCGCAGTCTCTGACCATCTCTTGTATCATATCTGCAGTCTCTGTCCATCTCTTGTATTATGTGAGCAGTCTCTGATCATCTCTTGTATCATATTTGCAGTCTCTAAACATCTATTGTATCATATCCGCAGTCTCTGACCATCTCTTGTATCATATCCGCAGTCTCTGAAAGCTCTTGTATTATATCTGCAGTCTCTGACCATCTCTTGTATCATATCTGCAGTCTCTGTCCATCTCTTGTATTATGTCAGCAGTCTCTGATCATCTCTTCTATTACATTTGCAGTCTCTGATCATCTCTTGTATCATATTTGCAGTCTCTAAACATCTATTGTATCATATCCTCAGTCTCTGACAGCTCTTGTATTATATCCGCAGGCTCTGATCATCTCTTGTATCATATTTGCAGTCTCTGACCATCTCTTGTATTATACATGCAGTCTCTGACCATCTCTTGTATCATATCTGCAGTCTCTGACCATCTCTTGTATCATATCTGCAGTCTCTGACCATCGCTTGTATCATCTCTGCAATCTCTGACCATCTCTTGTATCATATCTGCAGTCTCTGACCATCTCTTGTATCATATCTGCAGTCTCTGACCATCTCTTGTATCATATCTGCAGTCTCTGACCATCTCTTGTATCATATCTGCAGTCTCTGACCATCTCTTGTATCATATCTGCAGTCTCTGACCATCTCTTGTATCATATCTGCAGTCTCTGACCATCTCTTGTATCATAGCCGCACTCTCTGACCATCTCTTGTATCATAGTCGCACTCTCTGACCATCTCTTAATGAACATATTAAGATTATGTGAGATTTTAGTGGTTGGGAGTACCTATGCCAGTGATGGCAAACCTTTTTGAGCCCGAGTGCCCAAACTGAAAAAAATACATTGGTTTTGTGTTGCAAAGTGCCAACACGGCAATTCGCGTTAGAGAGAGAGAGAGAGAGAGGGGGGCAGAGATATGCTAAAAGAGAGAGGGAACAGAGAGAGGGAGAGGGGCTGAGAGAGAGGGAGAGGGGCTGAGAGAGAGGGAGGGGGGGCAGAGAGAGAGAGGGGTGTGAGAGATATGCTGAGAGGGGGAACAGAGAGAGGGAGGGGGGCTGAGAGGGAGGGGGGACAGAGAGAGAGAGAGAGAGAGATAGAGAGAGGGGTGTGAGAGAGATGCTGAGAGAGGGGGAACAGAGAGAGGGAGGAGGGCTGATGGAGAGGGGCTGAGAGAGAGGGAGAGGGGCTGAGGGAGAGGGAGAGGGTCTGAGAGAGAGGGAGAGGGGCTGAGAGAGATGCAGAGAGGGGGGCAGAGAGAGAGAGGGGTGTGAGAGATATGCTGAAAGAGAGAGGGAACAGAGAGAGGGAGGGGGGCTGAGAGAGAGGGAGGGGGTGTGAGAGAGATGCTGAGAGAGAGGGGCAACAGAGAGAAGGAGAGGGGCTAAGAAAGAGGGGTGTGAGAGAAATGCTGAGAGAGAGGTGAGCTGAGAGAGAGGAGGAACAGAGAGAGGGCAGGGGAACAGAAAGAGAAGGGGGACAGAGAGAGATAGAAGAGGGACAGAGAGATAGAAGAGGGACAGAGAGATAGAAGAGGGACAGAGAGATAGAAGAGGGACAAAGAGATAGAAGAGGGACAGAGAGAGAGGGGTGCTAGAGAGATGCTGAGAGAGGGGTGAGCTGAGAGAGAGGGGAAACAGAGAGAGGGGGACACAAAGAAAAGGGACATAAAGAGGGGGGGGGCTGAAAGAGAGGGATGGGGGGCTGAGAGGAGAGAGAGACCTCTAGCTCTGTCCTGGACCCTCTCGTGTGCCCACAGAGATGGCTCTGCGTGCCAGCTGTGGCACGCGTGCCATAGGTTCGCCATCACTGACCTATGCATTAAAAGCATCCGCCAAGTAGTGAACTTTCAGTTCTGGGTGGACGGATCCTTTAACAAAAAACAGCTCCTTTTGTTACATTGGAGATATGAGGTAAGCGGGTTAATAGAAAGCAGATGTGGCGAGCCAGTCTGGCAAGGAAGAGGTTATCAGGGAGGCCGAGTCCCAAAGTGAGAATTCATGATGTGTCAGGGGAGGGGGGTCATTCAGAAAGCAGGCCTGTTGTGGAGCGAACAGACAAATCATTTTTATGTGTGCACTTGCTGGGTCAGGAGTCACAGCAGCTGTGTTGTGTCCTGGTGTCTGGAGGGGGGAGTAATCACACCAGCGGGGGCTTCCCATACCCTCACAGGGGGCTAAACTCACACTTCCTGCCCCCGCCACGCCTGTCACTGAGCCTCTGCTGTGATGGCAGCCAAACCTTCCACCAAATGCCCATCACTTCCAATCTGTAGTAGTCAATACATTCTTCCTTTGTGCCCACTTTCTACCAGTTAACAAGTTTAAAGCCATATTACAACCTAAGCCACAAATGTCATATATTGCAGCTCACCAATCATTAGATGTGGTGGCTGCATTTGTTTTCTTTTTTTAGGCTTTTTCCCCTCTGTTTTCACCTGGTGATCTGGCCAGAAACACACCTCCTCTAGTGCTTACACTCTGGATGAAGGAGCACAGGAGTCAACTTTGGACAGCAGCATTGTCATTCTGGGGGAGGAGGGAGTGTTAGATGTACTAGCAAATTTAAATACACTAACCAATAAACACCAAACCCCAGCTCACACTTTATAATCAGTTACAGAAAACAGTTTTTCCTTTTAGAATAAAGTCTTTACATACCATATTTATCAGCGTATAACACGCACCCCAATTTAATGAGGAGATTTTAAGGAAAAAAACTTACATTTAAATGCCCATCAATGCAGCCTTATCAGTGTCCATCTGCAGCCTTGCACAGCGTCCATCTGCATGCTTGTCAGTGTCATTTGCAGCCTTGCAGCCTTCTTAGTGTCATTTGCAGCCTTGCAGCGTCCATCTGCAGCCTCCTCCGTGTCATTTGCAGCCTTGCAGCCTTCTTAGTGCCATTTGCAGCCTTGCAGCGTCCATCTGCAGCCTCCTCCGTGTCATTTGCAGCCTTGCAGCCTTCTTAGTGTCATTTGCAGCGTCCATCTGCATCCTCCTCTGTGTCATTTTCAGCCTTGCCCAGGCTGCAGTTAAACTGTAGTTACATGTCAGTGTCACTGCAGTTTGAAAATGGCGCAGCCGAGATACACAGAGCCGGTCCTGTGTATCTCGGCTCTTCTCGGCTCCTCTCGTAGCGGAGCGGAGGAGCGAGCGCCGCTGATAGCTATACATAGTGTCCATCTGCATGCTTGTCAGTGTCATTTGCAGCCTTCTTAGTGTCATTTGCAGCCTTGCAGCGTCCATCTGCAGCCTCCTCCGTGTCATTTGCAGCCTTGCAGCCTTCTTAGCGTCATTTGCAGCCTTGCAGCGTCCATCTGCAGCCTCCTCCGTGTCATTTGCAGCCTTGCAGCCTTCTTAGTGCCATTTGCAGCCTTGCAGCGTCCATCTGCAGCCTCCTCCGTGTCATTTGCAGCCTTCTTAGTGTCATTTGCAGCGTCCATCTGCATCCTCCTCTGTGTCATTTTCAGCCTTGCCCAGGCTGCAGTTAAACTGTAGTTACATGTCAGTGTCACTGCAGTTTGAAAATGGCGCAGCCGAGATACACAGAGCCGGTCCTGTGTATCTCGGCTCTTCTCGGCTCCTCTCGTAGCGGAGCGGAGGAGCGAGCGCCGCTGATAGCTATACATAGTGTCCATCTGCATGCTTGTCAGTGTCATTTGCAGCCTTCTTAGTGTCATTTGCAGCCTTGCAGCGTCCATCTGCAGCCTCCTCCGTGTCATTTGCAGCCTTGCAGCCTTCTTAGTGTCATTTGCAGCCTTGCAGTGTCCATCTGCAGCCTCCTCCGTGTCATTTGCAGCCTTGCGGCGTCCATCTGCAGCCTCCTCCGTGTCATTTGCAGCCTTCTTAGTGTCATTTGCAGCCTTACAGCGTCCATCTGCATTCTCCTCTGTGTCATTTTCAGCCTTGCCCAGGCTGCAGTTAAACTGTAGTTACATGTCAGTGTCACTGCAGTTTGAAAATGGCGCCGCCGAGATACACAGAGCCGGTCCTGTGTATCTCGGCTCTTCTCGGCTCCTCTCGTAGCGGAGCGGAGGAGCGAGCGCCGCTGATGGCTATACATAGCGTCCATCTGCATGCTTGTCAGTGTCATTTGCAGCCTTGCAGCCTTCTTAGTGTCATTTGCAGCCTTGCAGCGTCCATCTGCAGCCTCCTCCGTGTCATTTGCAGCCTTGCAGCCTTCTTAGTGTCATTTGCAGCCTTGCAGTGTCCATCTGCAGCCTCCTCCGTGTCATTTGCAGCCTTGCAGCCTTCTTAGTGTCATTTGCAGCCCCGCAGCTTCCATCTGCAGCCTCTTCCGTGTCATTTGTAGCCTTGCAGCGTCCATCTGCAGCCTCCTCCGTGTCATTTTCAGCCTTGCCCAGGCTGCAGTTAAACTGTAGTTACATGTCGGTGTCACTGCAGTTTGAAAATGGCGCCTCCGAGATACACAGAGCCGGTCCTGTGTATCTCGGCTCCTCTCGTAGCGGAGCGGAGGAGCGAGTGCCGCTGATAGCTATACATAGCCGAGTGTGCTTGGCTATCCTCAGCTAGTTCCGCTCAGTCACGCTCAGTCACGCCCAGTCCCGCCCTATGATGGACATAACACAAAGACTGGGCGTGACTGTGAGCGGAGCCGAGCGCCGCCCATATACATACATAGCCAAGTGTACTCGGCTAGGCTCGGATAGCTCCGCTCACAGTCACGCCCAGTCCCTGTGTTATGTCCATCATAGGGCGGGACTGGGTGTGACTGAGCGTAAATAGCTGAGAATAGCCGAGTACACTGGGAATGTTTGACCATTCTTCCAAAAGTGCATTTGGGAGGTCAGGCACTGATGTTGGACGAGAAGGCCTGGCTCGCAGTCTCCACTCTAATTCATCCCAAATGTGTTCTATTGGGTTGAGGTCAGGACTCTGTGCAGGCCAGTCAAGTTCCTCCACTCCAAACTCGCTCATCCATGTCTTTATGGACCTTGCTTTGTACACTGGTGGGCAGTCATGTTGGAACAGGAAGGGGCCCCCAAACTGTTCCCACAAAGTTGGGAGCATGAAAGTGTCCAAAATGTCTTGGTATTCTGATACCTTGAGAGTTCCCTTCACTGGAACTAAGGGGCCAATTGCGACCCCTGAAAAACATCCCCACATCATAACCCCCCCTCCACCAAATGATTAGGACTAGTGCACAAAGCACTGTCAGTTTAAGAAGCACATGTAGTTCGTTAGATATGTTCGCACTACAGGTTCACTTTAAATAAAAGGACAAAAATATCTATACAAGGCCAACAATCATTATCAAGCAATCAAAATATCTGTGCTCCTAATTTTGCTGCGAGTAGCTGTGATGATGGCCAGAGCACGGATCCGGTGACATTTTAATATAGGTCACTTGATCCCGACCAACGAGGGCAAATGGCCCCAGGAGACCAGCAAGTCATAGAGCTGTGAGGATGTAAAGGAGCTCAAAGCTCCAAGAAATCACAGCCCCCCCTTGTAGGACAATCTCTTCTCCAAGTTCAGGACATTACTGGGATCCCTAACAAAATAAAAGCATAGATAATATCTCAAATCAGAGTAGATCAAGTTATTCTCCTAGGTATCACTTACCACCATTGTAATACAGTATAGCAGGGGTCTACAAACTTTCTAAACAAAGGGCCAAGTTGACTGTCCTTCCGACTTTAGGGGGGACGGACTGCGGGCAATGAAGTAGAAAATGTCCTGACATCAGTGGGAGGAATGGTGCCCCATCTTTGGTATTGGCGGGGGGGGGGGATATTGCCCCATCATTGGTGTTAGTGAGAGGACTAGTTCCCCATTGTTGGTGCCAGTGGGAGGAATAGAACCCCCTTGTTGATGTCAGTGGGAGAAATAGTACCCCATCATTGGTGTCATTGGGAGGAATAATGTCCAAATGTTGGTATCAGTGAGAGGAATAGTGCCCAAATGTTGATGCCAATGGGAGGAATAGTGCTCCCATGTTGGTGTCAGTGTGATGAACAATGCCCCATTTTTGGTGTAATGCCGCACACACGAGCGGATTTTCCATTAGAAAAATCTTGGATGTTTTTTCCGACGGAATTCCACTCAAGCTTGGCTTGCATACGCACAGTCACACAAAAGTTTGCTGAACTTTCGACCGTCAAGAACGTGGTGACGTACAACATTACGACAAGCCGAGAAAATTAAGTTCAATGCTTTTGAGCATGCGCCAAATTGTTTCTGAGCGTGTGTAGGAATTTTGCGTGTCAGAATTGCTACAGACGATCGGAACTTTTTCCGACTGAAAAATAGAGAACCTGCTCTCAATCTTTTGCTGGCCGGAATTCGGGCAGCAAAAGTCCGATGGAGCATTCACACGGTCGCATTTTCCGACCAAAAGCTCTCATCGGTCTTTTGCTGGCCGAATTTCCGATCGCGTGTACGCGGCATTAGGAGGAATAGTGCCCCATCATTGGTGTCAGTGGCAAGAATTATACCCCAACATTAGTGTCAATGGGAGGAATAGTGCCCCATAGTTGGTGTTAGTGGCAAGAACAGTGTCCAATTGTTGGTATCAGCAGGAATAACAATGCCCCATTGTTGGTGGAATGAATAGTGCCCCAAGGGCAAGATAAAGACAAGCAAAGGGCCGCTTTCGGCCCCCGGCCACAGTTTGGAGACCACTGCAGTATATGCCTAAAGGTCTGTGACCCTCCTCCAAATGATTTAAGATTTTCCAGTGAAGGTATTGTTAATACTACAATATACAAAGACAGTTTGGACAGTTGTGCGATTCCTTGTGGCAAGGAAAGTGTTGGCTACCTTTGTTTCCCCACCATGTGCTTTGGTTCCTTCCTTTGACTCCTATGTCCCTGCTGAGCCCTGTACTGATGCAGTGGTCCTCCCAAGGCCTCCTGCTCCCTTGTCTCCTCCTCCCATGCTCATCTCCAGGACTTCTCCAGAGCTTCTCCCATCCTCTGGAACTCTCTACCTTAAAGTGAATGTCATAAGGTAGAGAATAAGATTTCCTTTCATTTGAGCCCAGTCTTGCCACACAGATTTACTCGAGGCCTCTTTTATTGTTCAGTTAGAGAAATCTTGACAAAGTCTTGAAAACTTTGTCAAAAACGCCCCCTTGCTGTGAGTGACAGGTGATTTACATATCTCATGCACTAGCCTGAGACAGGTTATCATCAGATCACTGGATGTTCTACTCTGCCCAGCTCTGACTACATATATGTCCCCTAAATCACTTGTCTGTCTATAGTCTGCTGACTGTTCATTGCATCCCATGATGAGAAACATCCAGTAAAGGCAGCCAATCCTGGAAAAGCTGGAGAGGAGGGGAGGGGATGGGAATTGTGAACTTTTTACACAGGAAGTGCCTGTCTCAGGCATGATATGTAAATCGCCTGTCACTCACAGCAAGGGGGCGTTTTTGACAAAGTTCTCAAGACTTTGTCAAGATTTCTCTAACTGAACAATAAAAGAGGATTGCTCAGGCCTCGAGTAAATCTGTGTGGTAAGACTGGGATCAAATGAAAGGAAATCTTATTCTCTACATTATGACATCAAAAAAAAATTTTGGGTTTACATCCACTTTAATCTGTCTTGCTATCTCCAACTCTGGCCACCTTTCGTCTCGGTTCATACTTATGCGGTGTGGGATTTGCAGTGATTCCTGTCAACGACACCCCAAAAACAGTGCGATTGGCTGAATCGAATTGCACGGATGTGAACACACATGCCATTGAATTCTAGTGCGGCAACAAAAAGGTGCATGCAACTTTTTGGTGTGGGTGAAGTGCGATTTGAGCCATACAAAATGAACGGGCTCATATTGCACTGCAAAGAATCATATATGATTTGAACGGGAATGCGATGCGTTTCCCGCATCGCATCAATGTGAACCAGCACTTAGGCAATCCCTGAAAAGTCATCTCTTTATTGGAAGCCTATTCACCTCCATCTAACAACTGAACTCCTAATTCGTCCATCAGCTCACAGTTATTACCCTTTGCATCACTTGCCCCATCCATTTAGATTGTAAGCTCCTATGAGCAGGGCCTTCTTGTATTTTATTGTATTGTCTTCCTTTATATTGTAAAGCGCTGCGAAAACTGTTGGCACTATATAGATCCTGTATAATAATAATAATGGAGCATAGTGGGGTACACGGCCATCCTATGCTTCTGGAATAAGGTGAAGGAGGCTTCAGCACTGGAAAGGAGGAAAGTCAGGAGACCACCGGAGAGGTGAGTAGGTTACCCTTTCCTATTGCAGAAGACATGGACAGCTTACACAAACAAGTAGACCTCATGTTTTCTGAGAAATATTCATGTTTTTTACAGAAAGCATTTGTGTTGACAATCTGGGCTGATATTGAGAGAAATGGCACAAAAAACCCCTTCTCAATTCTCCGCGGCGGGAACATCTGGACAGCATTCCACCCAACAGCTGGAAGTGCAGATCGCTCCTCTTGGCTACCAGAGCCGAGCACGGATTTTTCATTATTATTTAATGCTTGGAAAGGGAAACCATCGCTGGGAGTAAGACTCTTCTTTGGTGGTAACGGCTCTTCTTGCGCTTTTAAAGAAATCCCTGGATTTTTATGGCGTTCTCCACGCACCCTGCAAAAAATGCTTCTAAGAGGGGAGAGCTGGACTCAATAAGGGGGCTCTGGATCCCATTTGTAGGGGAATTATTTCCATCAACGCAGTCATTTCCTGGAAAATAAAGTCCTGCCTGACCTCTGACCCCAAGGAAGGCCGCTAAAGCCGCTTAATTCCGCTGGCGTTACAATTATTACACAAAATCTTGTAGTAAAACATTATCGCTGACGTATGCAAAAGCGATTGTGTCTCCGAAAAGCTAAAAGCCATATGGATGGGGCTCTGCGGATGATTAATGGCCGCAAAGAGGTATCGGACAATGCTGACGGGATCCAGGAATTCATCAAGTACAAATGAGGGAATGAGAGACGCCAAACTCTGCACTTTCCACACAGCCCTACCTTGATTTTAGAAACACAACCCGCTTTTTTGGAACACAGTTTGTGGAATCCGAGTTCTTATACCTCTACTAGTCCAACAAAAATGAAATAAAAAAAAAATAGGACCAATGCGGGATTATTCCATCCTCATCCGACGTGAACCAAAATGAAAACAACTGTTGTATGCTGCCAATGGCTGCTCAATTGTTCCTAGCTGTTGCATCTTTATGTTAATTGCAATAGATCAGTGGTCTCCAAATTGTAGCCCTTTGCTTGCCTTTATCTAGCCCTTGGGGTTCTATTCCTCCCACTGACACCAACAAGGAGGCACCAGTCCTTCCACTGACACCAACAAGGAGGCACAAGTCCTTCCACTGACACCAACAATGAGGCACAAGTCCTTCCACTGACAACAACAATGAGGCACAAGTCCTTCCACTGACACCAACAAGGAGGCACCAGTCCTTCCACTGACACCAACAAGGAGGCACCAGTCCTTCCACTGACACCAACAAGGAGGCACCAGTCCTTCCACTGACACCAACAAGGAGGCACAAGTCCTTCCACTGACACCAACAATGAGGCACAAGTCCTTCCACTGACACCAACAATGAGGCACCAGTCCTTCCACTGACACCAACAAGGAGGCACCAGTCCTTCCACTGACACCAACAACGAGGCACCAGTCCTTCCACTGACACCAACAAGGAGGCACCAGTCCTTCCACTGACACCAACAACGAGGCACAATTCCTTCCACTGACACCAACAAGGAGGCACAAGTCCTTCCACTGACACCAACAAGGAGGCACAAGTCCTTCCACTGACACCAACAAGGAGGCACCAGTCCTTCCACTGACACCAACAAGGAGGCACCAGTCCTTCCACTGACACCAACAAGGAGGCACCAGTCCTTCCACTGACACCAACAAGGAGGCACAAGTCCTTCCACTGACACCAACAAGGAGGCACCAGTCCTTCCACTGACACCAACAAGGAGGCACAAGTCCTTCCACTGACACCAACAAGGAGGCACAAGTCCTTCCACTGACACCAACAAGGAGGCACCAGTCCTTCCACTGACACCAACAAGGAGGCACCAGTCCTTCCACTGACACCCACAAGGAGGCACCAGTCCTTCCACTGACACCAACAATGGGCCATTTTTTTCTTTCACTGACACCAATGATAGGGCCCTATTCCTCCCACTGCCACCAGCTATGGGGCATATTTCCTTCCACTGATATAAAAAATTAGGCACAATTTCTCCAACTAATACCAATGATGGAAGACTTTTCCTCCCACTAATACTAATGATGGGGGACTTTTCCTCCCACTAATACTAATGATGGGGCACTATTCCTCATACTAATACCAGTGATGGGGCACTACTACTCCTCCTAATGACTGCAAACACTATGTGATTTTTTCACTGCCTCAGCCACTGGGGCATTTTCACTCCCCCCCCCCCCGCAAGTCTGAAGGACAGTAAACTGGCCCTTTGTTTAGAAAATTTGGAGACCTCCACAATAAATTGCCCCTTAATATTGGTTGTCAGAGGGATGAGTGCTCCCCTCATATTGGTGGAAATGCTTCTCTCATATTGGTGGTCAGTGGTAGCAAAGCCCCCCACATATTGATGGTCAGTAGGAGAAATTCCTCCCTCATACACAAGGCCTTGCAACAATGTTGAAATCTGATCACTGCGGCAAGAGGAGACAGAGGAAATGCTACCTCCTACCTGCAGCAGACTGATGACATCATCTCAGCCTACTGAAAGTCATCAGGCTGGAGCGCAAAGATGGCTTTTTAATGATAAAAGGTGAAGCTTTTCTGAAAATTATACTGTTGCTGTACAGTATGTTGTGATGTGTCAGTGATTTATTCATGTAGACTAGTAAAGTAAAAGCCCTTTCACACCGCGCCGTCCCGGGCGTCAGCGGTAAAGCAGCGTCGCATTACTGTAGTTTTAGCGGTGCTATTTGGCTGCTAGCAGGGCGGTTTTAGACCCCCGTTAGCGGCCAAAAAGGGGTTAAATCCGCCTGCAAAACGCCGCCGGAGCTGCGTTTTGCCAGTGGTATCGCAGCGCTGCCCCATTGATTTCAATGGGGAGCAGCGGTGGAGGAGCGGTGAGTTCACTGCTCCAAAGAAGCTGCTGGCAGGTCTTTTTCTGACGCCCTGTCAGCGCACTGCTCCAGTGTGAAAGCCCTCGGGTTTTCACACTGGAGTGCATGGAGCAGCTGCTTTAGGGCGTTTTGCAGGTGCTATTTTTAACGCTATAGCCCCTGCAAAACGCCCTCAGTGTGAAAGGGGCCTTAATTCTAAAAATTCACTGCACAGCACACTGAGGAAGGGCCGAATGAATTTCTGAACAAAGCCGTCACCTTCCGCGGCCAGGGAAGGGTTAACTCGCAGAGACGTGCTCCTGACAAGTCTGTATCCTGACTTATGACAGCTCGGCATTATTCTCCTCAACATGTCTCCCGTTCAGCGGGTGATTCATCGCGTTATAGATTTCTGAACTTGGCCGTGCTAACTCGCAGCTGATTTTGCCGCGGGCGATTTTGCTTCCAGTGGGATAAAGGTTTTTTAATCACTATAAGGAATGTTGTGTTCGGCTGCAAGAGGAGAGGAAAAGGAACCAGAGTTTCTTTGCGCTTTTTCTAATCCCATCGTCCAAAGTGCTGCAGCGGTTTTTGATTCGCCGCTTTGCTCGGGATGGTGCGGGAGGCCCTGGGAACACAAACATCGATTGGCGCCGCAGTGTTTCCATACGCAGCGCTCTCTCACGCAAGAATTAAGTTGTAAGCCGGACACGAGTGACAAGAGGATGATATTGCGTCTTGCGATGCTCCGCGCAGATGTCTACAAAATTAGCGCTGAATGTCACAAGAGCTGAAATACTGAATTCCTTTTTCAGCATGGTGATAAATCAGGCAAAAACAAGGCAATGGGTATTTGCCAAAAAGTGCTGAATTCTGTGGCTGTGCCAATGCTAAACAGAGACTTTATACAGTCGAAAGCCGAACGTTCTGACAATCAATAAAGGAAAATAGCTCATACGATTGTGCCATCATTTTTTTATTTTTTCTAAAAGAAAACAAAAAAAACAGCATGTTGGATCAGGCACTTTCGATTGTGGCAGAAAAATTGCATGTCGCAGCTGGCATACCAATGCGAAAAATTAATTATTCAACGATCGACACAAATTTAATTTGGTTTTCGACTCATCTATGGCTAAGCTTTAGTGTAGCTTCACACAAGAGAAAATATCCTATCTACCCCTGAGGAAGGAGTACCGCTAGTAGACTCCGAAACGCGTCGGGTGGAGGATAATTTCTATATGCCATCTACAGTGGAACCTCAGACTGCGAGTAACACGGTTAACAAGCGTTTCGAAATACGAGCGCTGTATTTTTAAAAATCGTAACTCGGTTTGCGAGTCTTGTCTCGAAAAACTAGCATGATTCAGGTCAAAGCGTGTGCAGTGCTGCTTTTGGCCTGAGGTGGGGGGGGGGGGGGCGCCAGAGCCGAACGGCGCTGTTCGGAAATGCACGGAGGACAGCTCAGCTGACCTCGGCAAACCTTGGGAACGGAGTCTTTCCGAGGTTTGCCGAGTTCAGCCGAGGTGTCCTCTGGCCTTCCCACCCATTTCCGAGGCTCTCTGGCACCCCCCCAACCTCTGGCTGCATGCGGTATTGCATGCCATTGAAGTCAATGCGGAAAAAAATGATTTTCGTTTCCATTGACTTCAATGGGGAAACTCGCTTTGATATGCGAGTACTTTGGTTTAAGAGCATTCTCCTGGAACGGATTATGCTCGTAATCCGAGATTCCACTGTATTTGTAACTATTGTATCACCAGTGGTGGCTGTTATGTATACTCCATTACATATGTTTTAATTATGTATTTCTAATAAAATATATGCATACTTTTTCTACTACATTAAGTTGTTACATTTATCTGAGTGCCGTCCAAACCCCAAGGGGAAGCCCTTTTTCTCTATTCATACAATAGGATGTTGTCACCGTGAAACAATCACTGATATTTTTCTATCATATCTATCTGGTAGTTAAAATCAGGAAAAACAGCGCAAAGAGAATTTTTCTAAAAGGGCGCCTAGTTTTTTTTTTTCTATTTTCATGCAGACCACTATGGGTAATGCCCACATGTGATGCTGAGCCGCCATGAATGAAAGGGGGAGGGCCCAGGGCCAGTCAGGCTGGGGAGGATTGGACTAGATTAGTGGTTCCCAAACTGTGGCCCTTTGCTTGCCTTTATCTGGCCCTTGGGGCACTATTCCTCCCACTGATATTAGACACTATTCTGCCAACTGACATCAACAATGGGGCACCATTCCTCCTCTAATAACAAATGTGGTGATTTTTACTCTCACCGTGGCCACCGAAGCAGGCGCGCTCCGGAACCATGGCTCTGTGCGTCCATTCACAAACAGAGCTTGCGGATCGGCTCCGCCCCCTTTTTCTCCTGATTGGCTCACTGGCTGCGATTGACAGCAGCGGGAGCCAATGCTGCCAAAAGTCAATCAGGAATGCGAGTCCCCAGAGAGGTAAGGCTCTTGTGGACATCGTTGGATTGAGAGGGAGCTCAGGTAAGTATTAAGGGGGACTGGGGTGCTGCTGCACACAGAAGGATTTTTAACCTTCATGCATAGAATGCATGACTGTAAAAAACCTTGTGCCTTTACAACCACTTTAACCATCTCCCGCCTGCCGTATATTAAAATGACGGCGGACGGGATCCCCTCCCGTCTCACCAGAATCGCGTGCCCGCGGGAGGCCCTCATAGCGACGATCGCAGTTGCGCGACCCCGATCTTGGTAAAGAGCCGATGACACTGTTCTTTACCATTATAGTAAGCTGTGTCCAATCACAGCTGGTCACATGTAAACACCAAAGTGCCGTTTATAGGCTCTCTGTCAGTGTGAGGTGAGGAGACCCGATCAGTGGCATCTCCTCGCATTGGGAGACTTGTACAGGTAATCAGGGCACTGATCATCAGTGAAGCCCAAGCAGTGCCCATCAGTGACCCCAATCGGTGCCCATCAGTGATACCAGTCAGTGTGGCCTATCAGTACGGCCTATCATTGCTCATAAGTGCGGCATATTAGTGCCTCCTCATCAGTGCCTCTTAGTGCCCAATGCCCACCAGTGCCGCCTCATCAGCGCACATCAGTGAAAGACAAAAATTACTTATTTACAAAATTTACTGACAGAAACTAAGAAAAACATATTTTTTAGTCACTGGTCCCCACAAAGTGTCAAAAGTGTCAATTAGTGTCCGATTTGTCCGCCGCAATGTCGCAGTCCCGCTATATGTCGCAGAGCTCCACCATTACTAGTAAAAAATAAATAAATAAAAATTAATAAATAAAAATATTCCAACGTTTGTAGACGCTATAACTTTTGTGGAAACCAATCAAAATACGCTTATTGGATTTTTTTTTTTACCAAAAATATGTAGCAGAATGAAGATTGGCCTAAATTGATGAAGAAATTCAATTTTTTTATTGAATATGTTTTATAGCAGAAATGAAAAAATATAGTTTTTTTTTTTTCAAAATGGTCGGTCTATTTTTGTTTATAGTGCAAAAAAAAAAAAAAAAAAGCAGAGCTGATCAAATACCATCAAAAAGAAAGCTCTATTTTCAAAAAAACAAAACAAAGGGACATAAATTTTATGGCCTGGTCGTGAAGGGGGGTAAATCTTCTAGAGGTCAAGTGGTTAAACCCGTCAGCAACTTTACAAGTCTCCATGAATAAATTCCTGACATGCCACAATATACAGTAACAATATCATAGAAAATCTCCACCTGTTATCAATAAGAAGCCACCCATGAACTCCAGTCCAGTGACTTTGCCTAGGCTGAGATGACATCATCAGTCCGCTGCAGGCAGGAGGAAGCATTTCCTCAGTCTCTTCTCCCCCCAGTGATCAGACTGCAACATTGTGTTAGTTGTGAAGTGTTACATTGTATATTACCCAGAATGCTGCGCTCATCAGGAAAACATTCTTATATCTGATGTAACACTTTAAGAGAAAAAAAGTTTTGTAACTGAGGTTAAATAACGTGGCAAAAAACTCAGCCTGAGTGACAGGCGGAATCAGATTAGCGGGTGGGTGTGACCGTTAATTGCAGCGTGGGGATTGGCTGCGCTCCCCTGATTAGCATAGAAGCGGCTTGTCACCATCATGTGTAGTCCCTGAATTGAAATGGCTCAGTGAGTGTCAGTGACGGGGGTCAGCGGGGCCCGGCTCCGGGGTTTTATGCGGTAACAAGACCCTTCGCTCATCTGCACAGCTAACCTACGGCCGGAAATTTATATGATCTCCCAATAAAGAACAGCTGCCATGCTGCAGGGAACAATTCATCATTCCACCAGGAAGGCGCTTTATGGGGGGCGAGAAGACTTATTTAGGGGGAAAACAATGCATCATTTTAGACTCTCACCATTAACATGCAGGAATTCTCATCTCCTCGCTGAAGTACAGAAAACACGAGCAGAGAAAAAACTGCAACAACCTGGACTATAGAGGGGAAAGGAAAGAATAATATAGATACTGCCCATTGTCATACCCTCCGCGCTCCTCTCCCGTCATACCCTCCTCTCCCGTCGCACCCTAGACGCTCCTCTCCCGACGCACCCTCCGCGCTCCTCTCCCGTCATGCCCTCCTTTCCCGCCGCACCCTCCGCGCTCCTCTCCCGCCGCACCCTCCGCGCTCCTCTCCCGACGCACCCTCCGCGCTCCTCTCCCGTCGCACCCTCTGCGCTCCTCTCCCGTCGCACCCTCCGCGCTCCTCTCCCGCCGCACCCTCCGCGCTCCTCTCCCGCCGCACCCTCCGCGCTCCTCTCCCGTCGCACCTGCCGCAACCTCCGCGCTCCTCTCCCGCCGCAACCTCCGCGCTCCTCTCCCGCCGCACCCTCCGCGCTCCTCTCCCGCCGCACCCTCCGCGCTCCTCTCCCGTCGCACCCTCCGCGCTCCTCTCCCGTCGCACCCTCCGCTCTCCTCTCCCGTCACACCTGCCGCAACCTCCGCGCTCCTCTCCCGCCGCAACCTCCGCGCTCCTCTCCCGCCGCACCCTCCGTGCTCCTCTCCCGCCGCACCCTCCGCGCTCCTCTCCCGTCGCACCCTCCGCGCTCCTCTCCCGTCGCACCCTCCGCGCTCCTCTCCCGTCGCACCCGGCGCAACCTCCGCGCTCCTCTCCCGCCGCACCCTCCGCGCTCCTCTCCCGCCGCACCCTCCGCGCTCCTCTCCCGCCGCACCCTCCGCGCTCCTCTCCCGTCGCACCCTCCGCGCTCCTCTCCCGTCGCACCCTCCGCGCTCCTCTCCCGTCGCACCCTCCGCGCTCCTCTCCCGTCGCACCCTCCGCGCTCCTCTCCCGTCGCACCCTCCGTTATAACTTCCAACCAGTAATGTCACAGTAAATAGATAAATAATAAATGATGACGTTCTAACATATAGCATATAAATGGATTGTGGTCTGTTACATAGTTAGGTTGAAAAAAGACACAAGTCCATCCAGTTCAACCATAAAAAAATAAATAAAATAAAAAATATCGTACAATCCAATATACCCAATCCTATACCCACAGTAAGGATGAGCTCCATCGTGTTCGCATAGGGCACGTGCAGAGCCCGCCAGGATAGCGGCACTGCGCTAATCGCAGGCAGTGAGACATTTCCAGATCTCTGCAGCGGCGCATCGGGAAAATGTCTTACTGTCTGCGATTAGCGCTCTGCAGTGCCGACTTCCTGGCGGGCTCTAGAGGAAGACAAAAAAAAACAGCAGAGCATGCTCAAATTCCTTCCTGATGAGAGGCAATCGGATTTTCCCTGGATCAACTTTACCAATAAATGTCAGTACCCAGTTATATTATGTACATTTAGGAAAGTATCCTGGCCTTTCTTAAAGCAATCTACTGAGCTGGACAGAACCAGCTCTGGAGGGAGTCTATTCCATATTTTCACAGCTCTTACTGTGGAGAAACCTTTCCGTATTTGGAGATGTAATATCTTTTCCTCTAGACGTAAAGAATGCCCCCTTGTCCTCTTTGTTGACAGTAAAGAGAATAACTTAAAAGGGTTGTAAAGGTATTTGTTTTATTTTTTTTAAATAACAAACATGTTATACTTACCTCCACTGTGCAGCTCGTTTTGCACAGAATGGGCCGGAAACTGGTCTTCTGGGGTCCCTCGGTGGCTGTCTCCGCTCCCCCCCGCAAGTACTTCTCATGTTCATGCGAGCTCCCCTCACATGGTGAGAAGTGCTTGCGGGCGCGCTCCCGTGATACAGCCGGCGGCCATAGCCGCTCACTGTATCACTCGGCCCCGCCCCCCAGGGCGCGGCATCATTGGATGTGATTGACAGCAGCGCGAGCCAATGGCTGCGCTGCTTTCAATCTATCCACTTTAACCAATCGGCTAACAGGATGTCGGGTGCGAGCGCGGGACTTTCAAGGTGTCAGGTAAGTAAAACGAGGGGGCTGGGGGGGCCGGCATTGTCTGATGTTTTTTCACCTTAATGCATAGAATGCATTAAGGTGAATTTTTTTTTTACCTTTACAACCCCTTCAACACCAAGTTCACTATGCGAACCCCTTATATATTTGTACATGGTGATCATATCCCCCCTTATTCTCCTCTTCTCAAGAGTGAATAAATTCAGTTCCTCTAATCTTTCCTCATAGCTGAGCTCCTCCATGCCTCTTATCAGTTTGATTGCCCTTCTCTGCACTTTCTCCAGTTCCCCGATATCCTTTTTGAGTGGTGGTGCCCAAAACTTTACTGCATATTCCAGATGAGGTCTTACTAATGATTTGTACAGGGGGGCAAAATTATATCTCTTTCTCTCTGGAGTCCATACCTCTCCTAATACAAGAAAGGACTTTGCTCGCTTTGGAAACCGCAGCTTGACATTGCATTCTATTATTGAGCTTATGATATATCAAATCCCCCAGATCCTTCTCTACTATGGATCCCCCTAGTTGTACTCCCCCTAGTATGTATGATGCATGCTTATTCTTAGCCCCCATATTCTTAGTCTGTGTTTTAGCACTGACATAATGCAGTAAACAGACACCATGGAGGGTATTGGGTGACGGTCCCATTACAGTGCTGGAGGAACGAGTTTTGAGAAATGGATAAATAAACCTTTAATAAATCACTTGTCAGCAACAGAAGTGACACGCGGAGGAGATAAGACCCACCTGCAACTGCTGCTATATATACATCCCTGAAAGATAACAATTTCTTATCTGGCTTCTGTACAGCAGACATGAAACTTACACACATTGTACAATGGGACTGATTAGGAACAACTAAGTGTGTGGACACAAGTGTGCTCATTAGAATAATTATCAGACCCTATAGACGAGGCCGGGCTTTTCCTGGGATTGGATGCAGCCATAGAAGTGAGACACCTGCAGGTAAACCCGTGACCCTCTCATGCCAACCACTCTGCCACAACCACTGCTGTCCTTCAGATACAAGTAGGGGGTCTACAACTGTACCTTCCAAAGATTGGAGTTTGTCCCTTCAGAAATGTTCTTTCGGAAGGTCGGATTCGGCTGTCGAAAGTTGTGTACACACATCAGAAAATCGTACGATCATCAGTGGCGGCTAGTGCTCAAAATTTTTGGGGGCGCAAACAAACAAAAAAATTTGGAAAAAAAAAACCATCAAACGCAGCCACTTTGCCCATCAAATGCAGCCACTGTGCCCATCAAATGCAGCCACTGTGTCCATCAAATGCAGCCACTGTGCTCAAACGCAGCCACTGTGCCCAAACGCAGCCACTGTGGCCATCAAACGCAGCTACTGTGCCATCAAACGCAGCCACTGTGCCATCAAACGCAGCCACTGTGCCATCAAACGCAGCCACTGTGCCATCAAATGCCCCCACTGTGTCATTAAACGCAGCCACTGTGCCCAAACTCAGCCACTGTGCCATTAAATGCAGCCACTGTGCCCAACGCAGCCACTGTGCCCATCAAACACAGCCAACGTGCCATCAAATGCAGCCACTGTGCCATCAAATGCAGCCACTGTGCCATCAAACACAGCTACTGTGCCATCAAACACAGCTACTGTGCCATCAAACGCAGCCACTGTGCCATCAAACGCAGCCACTGTGCCATCAAACGCAGCCACTGTGCCATCAAACGCAGCCACTGTGTCATTAAACGCAGCCACTGTGCCCAAACTCAGCCACTGTGCCATTAAATGCAGCCACTGTGCCCAACGCAGCCACTGTGCCCAACGCAGCCACTGTGCCCATCAAACGCAGCCAACGTGCCATCAAATTCAGCCACTGTGCCATCAAATGCAGCCACTGTGCCATTAAACGCAGCCACTGTGCCCAAACGCAGCCACTGTGCCCAAACGCAGCCACTGTGCCCAAACGCAGCCACTGTGCCCAAACGCAGCCACTGTGCCCAAACGCAGCCACTGTCCCCATTAAACGCAGCCACTGTGCCCATCAAACGCAGCCACTGTGCTCATCAATTGGGCCTCCACTGACAATTGTTCCTCAGACAGAAATGTTCGCCCGATTTTCTTATAGTGTGTATGAGCCATTAGTCTGAGGATTCACAATCCATTCTGATGTTCTATTTGTGTCAATGATAGGACACGGGCCAGTGACACGGGTCAGTGTCACCATCTCAGTGACACGGGTCAGTGTCACCTTTCACCCAGAACACCCATCACACCTTCACTTCCTGTGTGATCTGCAATACACAGAACGCTCTGCTCCCAATATAGAATATAAACTCCCACAATGATTAACCCCAATACCGCTGATAAACCATCCCCGTCTTACCAGTTACTCATTAACTATCTCTCTGAAAGTACCATTGACATACAAATTATACAAGACGGCCGTGTGATTAAATATAGATGTTCTTCTATAATTAGTACTCGTCGTCTCTCGCCAGCGTCTGCACAGAGGAAGGCGCTGTTTTGGCGTCACTTCGGCTGAGATGAAAAATAATTTGGAACATAAATCTTCCGGAGAATTATTGGGGTTTATTTATAAACAACATGGAAATAATGGTTTTCATTGTCATTACCCAATTTCTAAGGCTCAGAATTTGTGTTAAAATGTACAATCACCGGCCACTTTATTAGGTACACCTTGTTAGTGCCGGGTAGGACCCCCTTTTTTTAATTCTTCATGGCATAGATTCATCAAGGTGTTGGAAACATTCCTCAGAGATTTTGGTCCATAGTGACATGATAGCATCACGCAGTTGCTGCAGATTTGTCGGCTGCATATCCATGATGTGAATCTCCTGTCCCACCACATCCCAAAGATTGGATGAGATCTGGTGACTGTGGAGGCCATTGGAGTACAGGGACCTCATTGTCATGTTCAAGAAACCAGTGGTGAGATGATTGGAGCTTTGTGACATGGTGCATTATCCTGCTGGAAGGAGCCATCAGAAGATGAGTACACTGTAGTCATAAAGGGATGGACATGGTCTGCAACAATGCTCAGTTGGTACCAAGGGGCCCAAAGTGTGCCAAGAAAATATCCCCCACACCATTAAACCACCAGTCTGAACCATTGATACAAGGTAGGATGGATCCATGGCTTTCATGTTGTTTACACCAAATTCTGACCCAACATCTGAATGTCGCAGCTGAAATCGAGACTCATCAGATCCGGCAACGTTTTTCCAATCTTCTATTATACAATTTTGGTGACCCTGTGCCAATTGTAGCCTCTGTTTCCTGTTCTTAGCTGGCAGGAGGGGCACCTAGTGTGGTCTTCTGCTGCTGTAACCCATCTGCTTCAATGTGTTGTGCATTCAGAGATGGTATTCTGCATACCTTGGTTGTAACGAGTGGTTAGTTGAGTTACTGTTGCCTTTCTATCATCTCCAACCAGTCTGCCCAGGGTGCGTTGGCAGCCCATTCAGGCTGAGTTCACACTTATTCGATGTTAGACATCGCATGTGATTCGCACCGCACTGCTGTGCAGATCACATGTGATGTCTGTGCGATGCAAATTGTATGGCTGAATTTGCAATGCATTCCCTTTTTTGGTCCGCACTGGAACTAGATGGCATGTGATCCGATTCCTGCACCATTTGGCAGTTTGCACTGCGATCTGTGAACCGACCTGGGGGTGTCATTAACTTTGCATTGACACCTGCAGCGTTTTTGCAGATCTCAGTGTAAACGGCTGCCAGTTGACATGCGATGCAGGAACTCGCACTGGAATCGCACTGGTTCCCGCATCACATATGTGTGAACCGGGACTTCATTTGAATTCACAGAAGAAGTTGGGGGTAAAACCCCACAGTTATGCCGTGCTTTTACCCCCCAACTCCTACCCCCTTTAACTGCAGAAGCTGGGGTGTGCACATGCAGCAGCTGCCATGCTTTGCATTAAGAATTATACACCCTGTCGCATTCAGCGGGCGCCGTATGTGACCCATTCAAGTGAATGGGGCCGCTGTGCAAGTGTGTGGTTGCGGCACGCTAGTGTGGGACTTAAAGCAAGCAGCGAGGAGATGATACAACACTTGCTTGCCACCTGTCAAATGCGCTAGGAAGAGCGATCCAAATGCAGACCGCACTTCAGAGAGCAAACTTAGTGTGAACGAGCCCTTGAACGCAATGTGCAAAGATGTAAACGAGCCCTTTAGTGATATTTTAAATCGACTTTACGGACACGGATATATTAACTCCGCGACAAACCTCCTGCGGTGTACGAGCTCCTTCGTCCTAATGAGACCCGTAGAACGTGCGAAATTCCCATCTCCGCCAAAATGGTGGCGGTTTACAGCGTCAGGGGTGAGCGGAGGGCTAATGAGTCGCGTCGAAGCCGGTGTGGTTCAGGTGTCTGAGGGCTCTAAATCATAAAACACATGAAAGCCCGGAGCGCGTTTTAATTTCGCTTCTGATAAATTCGCATGAAAATAACTCACACTTTACACACCAATCATAAAATCAGCCCGGCTCCATAAAGAGGCACAAAGCTTCCTGTGTTCACATTTCATAAAACAAGAGGCGGCCTCATGCTGCGGGTGGGTGCCACACTTGTAAAATCCCCATTTTTAGCTAAATTAACTCAAATGTGGAAAGTTCGGTGCCAAGGTTTACAAGGAGGAAGGGAGGCAAAAAAAAAAAAAACGTGAACCTCCGCGCGCTCCCGGAATGTGATGGATTATTATTAATATTCACACACATAGGTCTTAATGGACATAATAATTTATGTGTGGCACCAAAGGAGTCCTATCTAATGGTCAAGAGATTCTGACTTTTAACCACTTGACCTCCGGAAGATTTACCCCCCACCCCATGACCAGGCTATTTTTTGATTAACCATTCGCAAGGACCGGGCCTCTTTTTGAGATTTGTTGTTTACAAGTTAAAAACATTTATTTTTTTGCTAGAAAATGACTTAGAACCCCCAAACATGAAACTTTTTTTTTTCTAGAGAATAAAATGGCGGTCGTTGTAATACTTTCTGTCACACCGTATTTGCGCAGCGGTCTTACAAGCGCACTTTTTTTGGAAAAAAAAATACACAACAGTAAAGTTAGCCCAATTTTTTTTTTTATATTGTGAAAGATAATGTTACGCTTCAAAATTGCGCCCACTCGTGGAATGGTGACAAACTTTTACCCTTAAAAATCTCCATAGGCGACGTTTACAAAACTCTACAGCTTGCATGTTTTCAGTTACAGAGGGCTAGAATTATTGCTCTCACTCCAACGATCGTGGCGATACCTCACATGTGTGGTTTGAACACCGTTTTCTCAGATGCGGGCGCTACTCACGTATGCGTTCGCTTCTGCACGCGAGCTCGGCGGGAAGGGGCGCGCTTAAAATGTTTTTCTTTTTTTCTTGTTTATTTTACCTTTTATTTTTCCACTGTTCTTTAAAAAAAAAAAAAAAAATTGTGTCACTTTTATTCCTATTACAAGGAATGTAACCATCCCTTGTAATAGAAAAAAAAGCATGACAGGTCCTCTTAAATATGAGATTTGGGGTCAAAAAGACCTGAGATCTCATATTTACACATAAATGCAATAAAAAAATGGCCCTTTAAGAGCTGTGGGCAGAAGTGATGTTTTGGCATGGCTTCCGCCCTGCAATATTATGGAGATGTGTGGGAGCCATCATCCCCTTACTCGTCTCCATACCCAGCAAGGGGCAACATCCGATTGCCTCTGCTGATGGCTCCGGTATGCGGCGGGAGGGCCCTCTCCAACCGCCGATAAAATTGAATTGAAGACCACCCTTTTCGGAAAGCAGACCGTCGGCCGAAGAAGAGGATACCGGGGCTATGGTAGCTAGCTGCTGCCATAACAACGATATTCCTCTTCATAGTTAGGACGTATATCGGCGTGCGGCGGTCCAGAAGTGGTTAAAGCGGAGTTCCACCAAAAAAAGGGGAATTCCGCTCATCCGATTTCTCCCTCCGGTGCCACATTTGGCACCTTTCTAGGGGGGGGGGGGGGGGGTGGGTACCTGTTTTTGACAGGTACCCTTTCCCCACTTCCACCAGACCTCACAGCGGCGAGGTATGTCAGAGGTACGGCTCCCTCCTCCTTCCTCCTTCTTCCCCGGCAGCCAGGCCAGTAAGAGAGCGCAGCGCGCATGCGCAGTAGGGACCTGGCTGTGAAGCCGTAATGCTTCACTGCTGGGTACCCTCACCGGCAATGGTAGCGGCGGCACCCGACAGCTCATGGAAACATCAGCCACATCTCACATCTCTTTGCTCTCGACATCGCTTGACTCCAGGACAGGTAAGTGTCCTATTATTAAAAAAAGTCAGCAGCTGCAGTATTTGTAGCTGCTGGCTTTTAATATATGGAGGGGGGGGGGGGGGGGACCTCCGCTTTAACTGACAATTGCGTCATGCAACGCTGTACCCAAATAAAATGTATGTACTTTTTTCCCCACAAATAGAGCTTTCTTTTGTTGGTATTTGTTCACTTCTGCGTTTTTTATTTTTTGCGCTATAAACAAAAAAAAAAACGTCAATTTTGAAAATTAAAAAAAAATAAAAAATATAAAACACATCCAATAAAAAAATGTAAAAAAAAAATCAAATTTCTTCATAAATTTAGGCAAATATGTATTCTGCTACATGTTTTTTGGTAAAAAAAAAAATGCCAAGAAGTGTATATTGATTGTTTTTCGCAAAAGTTATAGTGTCTACAAACGTTGGGATATATACACTGGAATTTTGGCGGTGATCAGCGACTTATAGCGGGACTACGATATTGCGGCAGACAGTCTGACACTACCTGACACTTTGCGGGAACACAATTGCGTGTTCATGTAACACTGTACACAAATAAATGTCATTTTTCCCACAAATAGAGCTTTTTTTTGGTGATTTGATCACCTCTGCGTTTTTTTTTTTTTGCGCTATAAACAAAAAAAAAAAAAAACATTTTAATTTTGAAGAAAATACCAATATTTACTTTCTGCTATACAACATATCCAATAAAAGAATGTAAAAAAATTTTATTTATTCATAAATTTAGGCCAAAATATATTCTGCTACATATTTTTGGTAAAAGAAAATCCCAATAAGTGTATATTGATCGGTTTACGTGAACATTATAGCATCTACAAACTACAGGATATATACTGGAATTTTTTCTTTTATATATATAGGTATAGCCCACTGCTTGCAACAAAGACTAAGGGGGCTCGAGAAAGAGGAAGGGTGCTGTGATGCCTTCAGGAAACACCCTGCTGGCCCCTCCCACCAGCCATGATCTGCCTGCATTGCATAGAGAAGCACAGAGAACAAGGGGAAGGAATAGTGAAGACAAGCTGAAGCTTCTATGAGATTATAACAATTGTAGGGAGGATTTACTAAAACTGGGGCGTGCAAAATCTGCTTCCATGTTTGATTGCCAAAGCTGAATTGAAGAAGCTGAAGTTCGATGCGGATTGGCTATCATGCACAGCTGCACCAGATTCTGAGTTCTCTAGTTTTAGTAAATCTCCCCCAATGTGTACATCTACCTTAACTGTAAAAGCCAACATTTGAATTTGTCGGAATAACGGCAGGAAGAATATCCCCTCCCCCACCCACTTTTACAGGATATGGCGCTGAGGATTTAGAATCGCTCAGTTATTCCGCAGCGGGATTGTTTCACTGCGACCATGTTCATCGTGTGAAAGACAAATCCTTGACATGCAGATGTCGAGTGCGATACTCGGTGGAATTAGGAACACGAGTTTTTTTTTATATTGTGAAAGATAATGTTACGCTTCAAAATTGCGCCCACTCGTGGAATGGTGACAAACTTTTACCCTTAAAAATCTCCATAGGCGACGTTTACAAAACTCTACAGCTTGCATGTTTTCAGTTACAGAGGGCTAGAATTATTGCTCTCACTCCAACGATCGTGGCGATACCTCACATGTGTGGT
Source organism: Lithobates sylvaticus (assembly GCA_028564925.1). Classification (NCBI taxonomy): domain Eukaryota; kingdom Metazoa; phylum Chordata; class Amphibia; order Anura; family Ranidae; genus Lithobates; species Lithobates sylvaticus. The sequence goes on along the minus strand of CM053036.1, from coordinate 49,799,346 downwards.
TTGAACACCGTTTTCTCAGATGCGGGCGCTACTCACGTATGCGTTCGCTTCTGCACGCGAGCTCGGCGGGAAGGGGCGCGCTTAAAATGTTTTTCTTTTTTTCTTGTTTATTTTACCTTTTATTTTTCCACTGTTCTTTAAAAAAAAAAAAAAAAAATTGTGTCACTTTTATTCCTATTACAAGGAATGTAACCATCCCTTGTAATAGAAAAAAAGCATGACAGGTCCTCTTAAATATGAGATTTGGGGTCAAAAAGACCTGAGATCTCATATTTACACATAAATGCAATAAAAAAATGGCCCTTTAAGAGCTGTGGGCAGAAGTGATGTTTTGGCATGGCTTCCGCCCTGTAATATTATGGAGATGTGTGGGAGCCATCATCCCCTTACTCGTCTCCATACCCAGCAAGGGGCAACATCCGATTGCCTCTGCTGATGGCTCCGGTATGCGGTGGAGGGCACCGGAGACCGGCGGGAGGGCCCTCTCCAACCGCCGATAAAATTGAATTGAAGACCACCCTTTTCGGAAAGCAGACCGTCGGCCGAAGAAGAGGATACCGGGGCTATGGTAGCTAGCTGCTGCCATAACAACGATATTCCTCTTCATAGTTAGGACGTATATCGGCGTGCGGCGGTCCAGAAGTGGTTAAAGCGGAGTTCCACCAAAAAAAGGGGAATTCCGCTCATCCGATTTCTCCCTCCGGTGCCACATTTGGCACCTTTCTAGGGGGGGGGGGGGGGGGTGGGTACCTGTTTTTGACAGGTACCCTTTCCCCACTTCCACCAGACCTCACAGCGGCGAGGTATGTCAGAGGTACGGCTCCCTCCTCCTTCCTCCTTCTTCCCCGGCAGCCAGGCCAGTAAGAGAGCGCAGCGCGCATGCGCAGTAGGGACCTGGCTGTGAAGCCGTAATGCTTCACTGCTGGGTACCCTCACCGGCAATGGTAGCGGCGGCACCCGACAGCTCATGGAAACATCAGCCACATCTCACATCTCTTTGCTCTCGACATCGCTTGACTCCAGGACAGGTAAGTGTCCTATTATTAAAAAAAGTCAGCAGCTGCAGTATTTGTAGCTGCTGGCTTTTAATATATGGAGGGGGGGGGGGGGGGACCTCCGCTTTAACTGACAATTGCGTCATGCAACGCTGTACCCAAATAAAATGTATGTACTTTTTTCCCCACAAATAGAGCTTTCTTTTGTTGGTATTTGTTCACTTCTGCGTTTTTTATTTTTTGCGCTATAAAAAAAAAAAAAACGTCAATTTTGAAAATTAAAAAAAAATAAAAAATATAAAACACATCCAATAAAAAAATGTAAAAAAAAAATCAAATTTCTTCATAAATTTAGGCAAATATGTATTCTGCTACATGTTTTTTGGTAAAAAAAAAAATGCCAAGAAGTGTATATTGATTGTTTTTCGCAAAAGTTATAGTGTCTACAAACGTTGGGATATATACACTGGAATTTTGGCGGTGATCAGCGACTTATAGCGGGACTACGATATTGCGGCAGACAGTCTGACACTACCTGACACTTTGCGGGAACACAATTGCGTGTTCATGTAACACTGTACACAAATAAATGTCATTTTTCCCACAAATAGAGCTTTTTTTTGGTGATTTGATCACCTCTGCGTTTTTTTTTTTTTTGCGCTATAAACAAAAAAAAAAAAAAACATTTTAATTTTGAAGAAAATACCAATATTTACTTTCTGCTATACAACATATCCAATAAAAGAATGTAAAAAAATTTTATTTATTCATAAATTTAGGCCAAAATATATTCTGCTACATATTTTTGGTAAAAGAAAATCCCAATAAGTGTATATTGATCGGTTTACGTGAACATTATAGCATCTACAAACTACAGGATATATACTGGAATTTTTTCTTTTATATATATAGGTATAGCCCACTGCTTGCAACAAAGACTAAGGGGGCTCGAGAAAGAGGAAGGGTGCTGTGATGCCTTCAGGAAGCACCCTGCTGGCCCCTCCCACCAGCCATGATCTGCCTGCATTGCATATAGAAGCACAGAGAACAAGGGGAAGGAATAGGGAAGACAAGTTGAAGCTTCTATGAGATTATAGGGAGGATTTACTAAAACTGGGGCGTGCAAAATCTGCTTCCATGTTTGATTGCCAAAGCTGAATTGAAGAAGCTGAAGTTCGATGCGGATTGGCTATCATGCACAGCTGCACCAGATTCTGAGTTCTCTAGTTTTAGTAAATCTCCCCCAATGTGTACATCTACCTTAACTGTAAAAGCCAACATTTGAATTTGTCGGAATAACGGCAGGAAGAATATCCCCTCCCCCACCCACTTTTACAGGATATGGCGCTGAGGATTTAGAATCGCTCAGTTATTCCGCAGCGGGATTGTTTCACTGCGACCATGTTCATCGTGTGAAAGACAAATCCTTGACATGCAGATGTCGAGTGCGATACTCGGTGGAATTAGGAACACGAGTTCATCTTACTAATACACTTTTTGGCTGCGCTCTCATCTGGCCCTTCCAGAGCCTGCGCAACGCTTCTATGAGGATTACCGGGGCGAGAACACCTGGTGCTCACTCCGACAACCTCCGCTGTTCTGGGTGACAGGAGGGGATACACAGCCTGGGAAAGAGATCAGCCACACGAGGATCACCTGATCGCTGGGGGTTCACAAACTTTACTTCTACGGAAATCTCTTTACATGGGGGGCAGTTATAATTAGAGCTGACGTTTAATCTGCTTATACCCCCCCCCCACCCCCGCCCCCCCGCCGCCCCTCTGCTAATGAAATTTATAAATAGAACCTTTCCATTTTTATTGCATACCTTATTTTAGATCCAGCGATGCCATCACTGGGTCTATGTGCTTCTCTATAATAGATCACGGCTGGTAGGACGGGCCAGCAGGGTGCTGTATTGAGCGCCCAGTGGGCCACTTTTGGTAAGCAGAACTGGCGCTGCGGTGATAGCTCTTTCTCGATTCTGTGGGTGGTGGTGCATGGCCGTTCTTAGTTGGTGGAGCGATTTGTCTGGTTAATTCCGATAACGAACCAGACTCCTCCATGCTAACTAGTTACGTGACCCCCGGCGGTCCGCGTCCAACTTCTTAGGGCGGGCACCCGGGGCGACGCTTCGTGGGAAGGAGGCGGCTCCCCCCTCTGCGGCGGAACCATTTTCCCTGAAAACATCACACCACCTTCAGGGCTGGTGCAAGGATTTTTGACACCCTAGGCAAAACCTCATTTTGCTGCCCCCATTGGCTCCACCCATGACTCCACCCCCTTTGCCCTGCCCATGTGACAGAAGGCGCTGCTATACTGGAAGCATGGGCTCTTCTTCCTCTAGCCCTGCTCCAGTGCTGTGCTGCACCTCTAAATTACACTACCGTTTGGACTGAATTAGTTACATACTGCAGCCTGCAGAGCATGCAGACGCGGACGGAAACCAGCAGCTGGGCGCCACTAGGCACCAGTGCGCCCTAGGCGGCTGCCTAGTTTGCCTGGTGGTAGCACCGGCCCTGACCACCTTGCCTCAGTACTCCTCTATACCATAAATATATTACGATGCAGGCAACCATCAGATGCTTTTTTTGACATCCCTGTATATAAGGGAAAAAGTTCAGACAGGGTTGCAGTACACATGTAGAAAATGTTAAGTGTGTGTATTATATGTAACCAATGACAATGGCATTGACTTTCTTTTTTTGCTCCCTTTTGGTCTGTTAGAGAGGAGTTCCACCCAAAAGTGGAACTTACACTCATTTGCCTCCACCTTCGGTTCCACTTTTGGCACCTTTCGGATACCTGAACCTGGAAGGGTACCTTTGAAAGGTACCCCTTTCCCACTTCCGAGAGTCCCAGTCGCAGCAAATTACGTCAGCAGCTCGGCTCCCTCCTCAGCCACTGGGCCAGTAGGAGAGAGGAGCGGAGCCTCGCACATGCGCAGTAGGGTTCCTGGCGTAAAGCCATAAGGCTACACTGACGGGTTCCCTTACCTGCAATGGCAGCGGCAGCACCCGACAGCTGATGGAAACATCAGCTGCGGTGCCGACATCGCTGGACTCCAGGACAGGAAAGTGTCCTAATATTAAAGTGGTTGTAAACCCTTACAAACCACTTTGACCTACAGGTAAGACTAGATTAAGGTTTACCTGTAGGTCCAATAAATATCTCCTAAACCTACATGGTTTAGGAGATATTTAGAAAAAAACAGGCACGCTGTGTATGGCGCATGCGCCGCAGACAGCGGCGCGCAGGCGCACTGCGCCTGCCGAGATCACGGCGATATGCCGCCTTCGTGCGCAGTGACGTCATCGCCGCTCCAGCAAATGACAGCGCTGGAGCGGCGGGCCCTGAAAGTCACTCTGGGAATGATGGCGACGGAGAAGATCGTGGATGAGGACTGCTTCGGGGGCTTCGTTCTCAGGTAAGTCATTCATAATGAGCTAGTATGCTATGCATACTAGCTCATTATGCCTTTGCCTTGCAAGTTCCATTTTTTTTTTTTGAGGAAGGTTTACTCTTTAAAAGTCAGCAGATGCAGTATGTGTAGCTGATGGCTTTTATTTTTTGCAGGGATGGGCGGACCTCCACATCAAATACACTTTTGGAAGAGTTTTGTTATATCTGTTCAAAAGGTGGAAGAAATACCAGTTGATTCTGCCAAGAATCTTGTGAGCCAATAACTTCCTGTGCTCTCTGACTGTATTGCTCCTTTATCAGTTACATTGTTTCCAGCTATATCTGAAGACTACAGACCCCCCCCCCCCCATGTTATGGCTCTCAGGAGGAGTTATGCATGTCTTGATGGATGGATGTCAGTCTGGAGGAGAGGGACTTCCTAGGCAGACCTGTTGCATGCAGACTGCCCGACGTAATGTCCACATGTGATGCTGAGCCTCCATGAATGAAAGGAAGGACCAGGGACAAAGGTTGGGGAGCAAAGCTCTAGAATTTTCCTCCAGACAGGAAATGAGGCATCTCTATCTGACTTGCTGCAGATTTAATGCACATTGTCCATTAAATCGTGCACTACTATGCTGCAACCATATGAATTACATGTGGTTTGTGGGGCGCTTGCAGAATGGCCTTATTCACTTGAATGGGCCACACTGGGTGTGCATCATGCCTGTCAAAAGCATCAGGGGGCATAGATCCTGCCACGGCTGTGAAGAAAACTATTGTGGACAACAGGATGTGTGCATCCCCAGCCACCGCCTCTGCAAGTGAATTGGGAGCGGTTGAGGTGGTAAAAACATGTCTCAACCACAGGGTTTTTCCACAGCCGCTAGTGTGAAGGAACCCTTAGAAACATTGACTTGCACCAAGTGTGAAGATGTGGATTTCTAAATTCAATGTGCTACATGCTTGTTACCAGTCTGTGGCCTGGTTCACACCTATGCAGGTTGCAGTTTGCATATTGCAGGTGCATTTTTCAATACACGTTTTTGATCCATTGAAGTCTATGGAACCAAAAACACAACCTGCTGGTCCCTGGCCCTTTCCATAAAATGCACAGATGTGAACGTGACCCATAGGAATCCATGTTAAATGGACTGTAGTGTGTTTCTGCAAAACTGAAAACGCATTAAAAAATGCATATTTGTAAACCAGGCCTGAGAAGAATGGAAACCAAACACATAGTATTTTCCGAAGATACTGTTGAGGTTTTTTCATAAGCAAGCCTAAAACATAAAACATTTTGAATGCATGTGGCCAAAAAGGCTCTTCTAGGGTACGGGTCTGCCAAGATCCAGCCATTACATAAAGCACCACGCTGCCATTGTTCCTCACCCTGAATCCTCCATCTGTCCATCACTCTCCGACCGCAAAGCACTAAAGTGAAGCATACAGAGGCTTTCTACATTCCTCAGCAGTCGTCTCTTGAACTTTCTCCGGTCACCTAATTCTTCTCTGGATCAGGACAATACACATCACCGATGTTACAGAGCACTTTCTATAACGCAGATGGTCAGGACGCAGAGGTTCCGACATCAGAATTTCTACTCCATAAAACAGGATTTTATTAACTACGACAAATCGGTAAATTGTACGGGTGAGTTTTTCCCTGGTATTGGAGGGTTGAGGGGACTAGTGCCTTTTAATTTGAGTGGTTCTATAGTGTCGGGAAGGCAGAGAGTCTGTGGTGTTGAGCACCCCGTGGGAATTGCGACCCATGGTTGGTGCTCCTAGTATGACTACGCTAGGCCTTTTGGCAGAGACTGGGGCAATTTTTATTACCTGGCCACAATTGTACAAACACTGGAGCCTTTTTTACATTTTTATTACTTTCCATGTGTCACTGCACTATATATATGTGATCTTTTTTCTCACTCACGGATAGTAGGGCGTGGGTCTTTAGGTGTACCCTGAAAACTAGGGATGTGTGCCCTTGGGTTCCTTCCTCCCCTGCTGGGGTCTCTCTTTGGTAGAGCCCCTAACCTAGTACTCTGTGGTCAGCTTTGGCTAATTAGGAGAAGGGTCTTTTGGTTTTGGCTAGTTGGACCAGAGTGTGCCTTGCCCCAATCAGGAATCTTGCTTCCCCCCGGCGGGGTCAAGGAGGGGTCCTTCCCCTTCAGGATGGGACCATATGACACACACTAATGCCCCGTCCACACGGTCGGAATTTCCGACGAAAAATGTCCTATCGGACCATGTTGTCGGAAAATCCGACCGTGTTTGGGCGCCATCTGACTTTTTCTGTCGGAATTTCCGCTGGGAAAAATTTGAGATCCTGCTCTCAAATTTTCAGACAACAAAGTCCGATCAGACTTTTTCCGATCGTGTGTAGCGAATTCCGACAAACAAAGTGCCACGCATGCTCAGATCAAATTACAAGACCAAAGCTATTGGCTACTAGCCTCTACGTATTTCCGTCGTACGCAACGAACGTCACCACGTTCAGAATGATCAGATTTTCCGACAACTTTATCCGACTGTGTGTATGCAACACCAGTGTCGGACAAAATCCGGCCATTTTGTCACGTTTTTGTACAGCATTTTTTAAGTGTTTTTGAGCATTACCATTTTTTTTATTAGCCGATAGCGAAAAATATAATCTTTTTCATCATTTGTTGCTATGTTTTTCAGCTTTTTCATCCACCTCTGATTTTTTTGTTTATTTTTTTATTAGGGTTATTTCATTTAATAAAATTATAAATAAAATTTAATGTTGTAATTATAAATAATAATTAACAAAATAAATAATAATAATAAATACATAAACACAGATGTTAGCCCTAACCCAGAAGCCTATCAAAATAAATAACTAAACACCAGGTTTAGTGTTTGGGGTTAATTCAATTATTTTAGGGAATTTATTTATTATTTATATATTCATGTTATTCATGTTATTTAAAGCAGAGCTCCACCCACCCTGCCTGATTTTAAAAAGGTACCCGCTCCCACTTCTGGCTAAATTCCGGCAAAGTCAGACGAAAGTTCCGCCCCCCTCCTCCTTCCCCCACAGCCGGCCCATGAACATTCGCATGCGCAGTAGGGAACCGGTTGGGATGCCGCATGGCTTCCCTGGTGGTTTTCCTTAGTGGAGATAGTGGTGGCAATACCCAATAGCTGATTGAAGGATTTGCTCCGGTGAGAACATTGCGGGATCCCTGGACAGGTAAGTGTCCAAATATTAAAAGTCAGCAGCTACAGTATTTGTAGCTGCTTTTATTTTTTTTCTGAAGAAGCCTGGAGCTCCTATTTAAGTATTAATAACATTTATTTATTATTATTTTGTCTTATTTATTTCATTTGAGCAGAAAAACTAGTCTAAAGGTGCGAAAAATCATGCAAAAACGTGCAAAACATGCGTTTCAATGCATTTCTACGGGGTATAAACACACCAATCTGCCCAAATCGATCTACAAAAATAGCTACAAAACGTTTCTTGAGCTTCCGGTGATTTGAATTGTTGATATGAACCAACTCCATAGAGAAGCATTGAATTTATCTGCCAGCATTTTGGAGTCTTGAGGTGTGATTGGGGCAATAGAGGGTGACAACGTCCCCATCTCCCAGTTGTGTTGTCACCTTATCAGGTTTCTGGAATGAGGCGAGAGATCAGACTACAAGTCCCAAAGGAATACCGACCTCAAAAAGTACGGCGCTGTGACTTTCCATCATAAGACAGGAAGCTGTGAACCGAAAGTAACTGATGGGCAAAGCTGGTGTTGGTAAAGCAGTTTTCTGTGTGAATTTCCCTTTTTCATGGGGAAAGACAACAAGCGTAAGATTTCTTCCCTTTTCTCACAAGCCGTGATTGTGGTTCAGTTCCCCCATGCGCTGACCGCAGAACTACAAAGTGTGGGAGTCAGACCGCACATCAGCTGCTGCTATCTATAACTCTGTGGGGGCTTTTTTCTCATTAGATTGGCAAAATAAGCGATTAGCTTTAATAAAGGTCAGTTTAATGCACTGTGAGAGTTCATTTAAAGCTGATCTCCCTGCCCCCTTGATCCGATTTAAATGCCCGTTGTACTCAACTAAAGCCCTGGTCAGGTGACACTCAAGTCCTGAGTCTTCTCTCTTTTTCCCCTTTACAGGTGGCAGGATCCTTCTTCAGGTGCCCATGTGTGCATATAGCGTTAGAGCTGCCAATATAAATATTCATAAATGTCTACTCTCCACAGATCCAGACTGTCTGTGCTTTACAGAAATGGAGCTGGGAGTGGGTAAGGCTAGCCTATCGGGTGGGACTGTTTTGCGGCTTATATGTAATTTCAATGTAAAGTCCAGGCAACAAATAAAGAAACTCACAAGCTTCTTTGCCTTCTGCAAATCGGCAACGTGCTATTGGCTGTTACCAGCCGTGGCACCTGAGAGCTTGGAATTCTGGGGGCAGAGCCAGCTGGCAAGGAACAAAAGTGGGCAGCTGATAGATATGCTAAGTGGTTAGCGCTTCCGCCTAGCGCTGGGGTCATCAGTTTGAAGCCTAACCATGGCACTACCTGACTGGAGTTTGCATGTTCTCCATGTGCCTGTGTGGGTTTTTTCTAGGTACTCCGGTTTCCTCCCACACTCCAAAGACATGCTGGTAGGTTTAATAGCCCTCTCTAAATTGGCCCTACTATGTGTATGTATGCAGGGACGTACATACAGGGGTCACCACTGCAACCCGGCCCCATGTTCCAAGGGGCTCGTGTGCGGCCACAATGTACACCTGTATAGGAAGGCGGCATGTAGAGGAACCACCCCCTCCATGTAACCACTGAATGCCAGTTTCTCCTCCTCTCCCTCCTGCAGACATTCAGCGGCTGCAGATGGGAAATGGAGGGCATTGGTTCCTCTACATCAGGGATATGCAATTAGTGGACCTCCAGCTGTTGCAAAACTACAAGTCCCATCATGCCTCTGCCTCTGGGTGTCATGCGTGTGACTGTCGGACTCTTGCTATGCCTCATGGGACTTGTAGTTCTGCAACAGCTGGAGGTCCGCTAATTGCATATCCCTGCTCTACATGCTGCTCCCGCCACCTCCCTATACCAAATCGGTAGCAATCATTGACTTTTTTATTTATTTATTTTTATTCATTCATTGCTGAGGCATAGTAAACTATGGTTACCATGCTTCAGTTTATGAATGAACGGGAAGCTTTGTACAGAGCTTTACCTGTTCATTCATTCTGTGCAGCTGAGGCTCCAGAGAAAGGGACTGATGAGTCGGTCCTCAGTCTCTTACGTTATCTTAAAAGTGAGACATCAGGGGTCTGCCAAGAAAAAGCCCCCCAACGCGAGTCCTTAAAAATATGTAAATAAAATAATAAAAAATAACAAAAATAAAATAACATATTAAAAAAAAAAAAAACATAAATAAAATAAACTACTGACACCAGTGGCGGAACTACCAGGGTTGCAAAGGTCACACTTGCAACTGGGCTCTGGTGTTCCGCCACCGCTGGGGACCCTAAGACGGCAGGAAAGTGGCCCAGTACGGGACTGTAATAAAGGTTCCCACAAAGAGATTAAAGGGCCCTGGGATCAGTGGGAAAGGCCAGGGGGCCCTTCATTGTTTCTTGCATTGGGGCCCTGAAGGTTCTTGTTATGCCTCTGTATGTATGAATGCGAGTTGGGGTGCTTAGATTGTAAGCTCCTTGAGGGCAGGGACTGCTGTAAATGTATAATATACACTATATAGTCAAAACTATAGGGACGCCTGCCTTTACACGCACATGAACTTTAATGGCATCCCAGTCTTAGTCCGTAGGGTTCAACATTGAGGTGGCCCATCCTTTGTAGCGGACTAGAAGGCCTGGCTCGCAGTCTCCACTCTAATTCATCCCAAAGGTGTTCTATCAAGTGAGGTGCAGGCCAGTCAAGTTCCTCCACCCCAAACTCACTCATCCATGTCTTTATGGACCTTGCTTTGTGCACTGGTGCGCAGTCATGTTGGAACAGGAAGGGGCCATCCCCAAACTGTTCCCACAAACCTGGGAGCATGAAATTGTCCAAAATGTCTTGCAATGCTGACATCTTAGGAGTTCCCTTCACTGGTACTAAGGGGCCAAGTCCAACCCCTGAAAAACAACCCCACACCATAATTCCCCCTTCCACCAAATGATTTGGACCAGTGCACAAAGCAAGGTCCATAAACACATGGATGAGCGAGTTTGGGGTAGAGGAACTTGACTGGCCTGCACCTCAACCCGATAGAACACCTTTGGGATGAATTAGAGCCGAGACTGAGCCAGGCCTTCTCGTCCAACATCAGTGCCTGACCTCACAAATGTGCTTCTGGAAGAATGGTCAAACACCCCCATAGACACACTCCTAAACCTTGTGGACAGCCTTCCCAGAAGAGTTGAAGCCGTTACAGCTGCAAAGGGTGGGCCAACTCAATATAGAACCCTACAGACTAAGGCTGCATTCACACCTTTCAGGCAGAAAATCGCGCGAATTGCGGCGTTTTTTCGCGGCGTTTTTTACCGCGATTTGCGGCGTTTTTTTACCGCGATTCGCGGCGTTTTTTACCGCGTTTTGCCGCGAATTTTGTGCAGAGCAAAAGGTCACCAATGTAAAAAGAATAAAAACGTCCAAATCTGCCCGATTCGCGCGACAAAAAAGGGTCCGGAACTTGTTTGAGCTTCAGGCGTAGGGCTTCAGGCGTTTTGGAGTGGAGATGTGAACCATCTCCATAGAGAATAATGTATTTTTTCCCCTCTAGCTTTTGTAGCTTCAGGCTTCAAGCTACAAAACGCCCAGGTGTGAATGCAGCCTTAGACTGGGATGCCATTAAAGTTAATGTGCGTGTAAAGGCAGGCGTCCCAATACTTTCAACAATATAGTGTATATGTAAAGTGCTGCATAAATTGACAGCACTATAAAAGTACCTGTAATAATAATAATACAAATAATTGCTCGTCTATCATTGGAGTTAATAGTAATGTTCATGGAGTCTAGCTTTGTCGCCCTCTATCAGGAAATGACATACAGCACAGAGCTCTGGCAGGATCAACAGGTCTTTAGTAGCATTCGCAGGGGGAATAACAATGGAAGAACACACATGGGGTAACTTTTTATTCTGCACAACATTCAATTTCTAATTTTTGCCTATAGATGTGCTCAGGTGTTAAATGCATGGGGACATCACTGAATAGAATGATGATTTTTAAATGACGGGGCTATGCCTATGGAAATTCGATTATAATTTATATTATATATATATATATATATATATATATATGGGGCCAATGAATTACACGGTGCTTTATACTGAATAAAAATGCAATAAAAATACAAGTGTGAATTATCGGTGCTAAACTGCAGACAAAGCAAGAATCAAAACACAGCAAGGAGTGAAGGCGGCTCTGCAGAATGAAGTGGCGGGCACACAGTGTATAGCGGGGTTCTCCTTTAGCTTATGCCAGGCTCCCGTCTCTTCACCCATGGGGACAGAAAGTTGCTGAGTAAGTGGGAGAATACACAAACCGCGATAGTTCCTGTTTTATTTTCTCACACATGACGAGGCAGATTCCGGCTTGTGTGTTCATTAACCCCCGAGAGAGTGGCAGAAATAAGGAAGCCGGGCCGTGGGACCCAATCCCTGAGAATGCTGACGGGCTGGCCTCACATTTCTGCTGCATGAATAAAGCCGATCGGAAATTTACTACAGACCGGAAGTGTCGAGCATACAGGGAAAGTTGGTCTTACTCATTGATAATAATTGGGGCTGCATGGTGGCTGAGGGGTTCGAGCTTTTGCAGCACAGGGGTTCTGGATTCATTCCCCATCAAGATACCATCTGTAGATTTATTATTTATTACAGACGTTTATATAGCACTGATAACTCACACAGTTCTTTACGTAATGTACATTTAAATCAGTCCCTGACCTCAAGGAGCTTACAATCTAAGCTCCCTATGTCACATGTATACCGTATATACTCGAGTATAGGCCGACCCGAATATAAGCCGAGGCATCTAATTTTACCACAAAAAAATGGAAAAACTTATTGACTTGAGTATAAGCCTAGGGTGAGAAATGCGCAGCTATTGTAAGTGGAAAAGAGGGTCAACAGTGCCCATTTGCAGCCTCACTGTGCCCATTTGCAGCCATAGGTCCTCCAAACTTCAAACTTGGTAGTTAAGGGTTCCTAAATGCCCCCCTATGTGCAGCCAACATTTGGGGTCTCTGGACCCAAAGGGTCCTGAAATAACATTGCTGCAGATGGACACAGTTTACCGATTTTGGGGCCCCGTATCTTGGGGCCACGTAGTGCTAGGAACCCCAAATTTGGTATGCAAACTCAGTCGAACTAGCACTATAACAAATCCAAAGATGGGGTTCCTATTACCAAGTGGCCCCGAGATACGGGGCCCCAAAGTTGGTTCGGAAAATGTCAAGCACTTTTCTGCAGCAAAGAATGACATTTACTGAACCGACTTTGGGGCCCCGTATCTCGGGGCCACTTAGTGCTAGGAACCCCATCTTTGGATATGTTTTAGTGCTAGTTCAACTGGGGTTCCTAGCACCAAGAGGCCCCCGAGATATGGGGCCCCAAAGTCGGGTCGGAAAATGACATTGCTGCAGATGGACACAGTTTACCGACTTTGGGGCCCCCTATCTCGGGACCACTTGGTGCTAGGAACCCCAAATTTGGTTTGCAAACCCAGTGGCACTAGCACCAAGTGGCCCTGAGATACGGGGCCCCAAAGTCGGTTCAGAAAATGTCAAGCACTTTTCTGCAGCAGAGAATGACATTGGATATGTTGTAGTGTTGGTTCCACTGGGTTTGCAAACCAAATTTGGAGTTCCTAGCACCAAGTGGCCCCGAGATACGAGGCCCCAAAGTCGGTTCGGAAAATGTCACTCTGCTGCAGAAAAATGCTTTACTCCAGTATAAGCCGAGGAGGGCATTTTCAGCACAATAAAATTTGCTGAAAAACTCGGCTTATACTCGAGTATATAAGGTACATAGACACACACACACACACACACACACTAGGGATATTAGGGCCAATTTAGACAGAAGCCATTTAACCTACCAGCATGTCTTTGTTGGTGTAATCTCATGCAAGCACAGGCAGAACATGCAAAATCCATGCATATACTGTCCTGCTAATGGCCCGTACACACGATCCGAATATCGTACGAAAACGATCGTCCGAGGAAGGATCGTACGATTTTCGGATCGTGTGTACACTTTCGACAGCCGATCACGACCGTTCATCCGATCTTATTCGATCGGGCATGCATGATAATTTTCCTCGCACGATTCCCGATCGTACGATTTTCGGTTAGTCAGTATAGTTGTCGTCCGAAAATTCAATACAAATACATTACAACACATGACATCACTTATGATTTTTTTTTTTCTGTCGTACGAGAATTTTCGTGACTTTATTTAGCGTTTCGATCTCTACTTGCGACTATTAAGCGAAATCGGCCGTACGATCAGTCGTAAGATATTCGGATCGTGTGTACGGGGCATTAGGGTTTGAACCAAGGAGTCCAGTGCCGCAAGGTAGTGCTAACCACTAAGCCACTGTGCTGCTTCTCTGTTTATTGTTAAGACCCTTTTCATACTGGGACGTTTTTCAATCGCTTTTGGGCTAAAAATAGCGCCTGAAAAATGCCTCCCCTACAGCCCCAGTGTGAGAGCCCGAGTGTTTTCACACTGGGGCGGTGCGCTTGCAGGACATTAGAAAAAGTGCTGCAAGCAGCATCTTTGGGGCATTGGAGGAGCGCCCAAAAAGATACTCCAACGCCCCTGCCCATTGAAATAAATGGGCAGCTTTGCCGAAGCGCCTGCAAATCGATTCGGCAGCGGCGATTTTTGGGGCGCTATTAACCCTTTCTTCGGCTGCTAGCAGGGGATAAAGGTGCCCCGTTAGCAATCGAAAAGCGCCGCTAAAACTAGCAGCGCTTTACCGCTGACGCGGCTGACAGCCAGTGTGAAAGGGGTTTTATGTGGGTCCCTTCCAGGCGTTTAGGCTTCCCCCCAGACAACATACTGGCTGCATCTTACATTCGGACAGACAGGTCTTGAGGTGTATGGCTGAAGTACAGGCATTAGAGTGTAAGCTCCTCTGGTGCAGAGACTGATGTGACTGGTTCAGTGTTCACTGTACAGCACTGTGGTATATGTCAGAACCATATAAATGTATAATAATAATGTGTGACTGTGGTGGGCACATTAGAGGTGGAAGCTCCTCTTGTGCAGAGACTTTTATGAATGGTTAAAGTGGTTGTAAACCCACTTTTTGTACTTTTACCTATAGGTAAGCCTAGAATAAGGGTTTACTTCCTCTTTAAATGTTCTCTGTACAACACTTTGGTATATGTCAGGACGACAGAAAATAAATGTATAATAATAGTATGTGACTGTGGTGGGACATTAGAGTGTAAGCTCCTTTGGTACAAAAACTGATATGACTGGCTCAGTGTTCTCTGTACAGCACTGCGGAATACGACAGAGCTATATACTGTACATGTATAAGAATAATAGTGTGAGACTGTGCTGGGACATTAAAGTGTAAGCTCCTCTGGTGCAGACTGATGCGATTGTATCATTGTTCTCTGTACAGCGCTGCAAAATATGTCAGATCTATATAAATGTATAATAATAATAATAATGTATGACTGTGTTGGGACATTAGAGTGTAAGCTCCTCTGGTGCAGAGGCTGAAATGAATGGCTCAGGGTTCCCTGAACAGCACTGCAGAATATGTCAGACATAATCAATGTATAGTAATAATAGTGTATGACTAGTGGTGACATTAGACTGTAAGCTCCTCTAGTGCAGAGACTGATGGTCTCTGTTTAAAGCGTTTGTTGCCCCAACACTTCATATTCCTAATATGTGCCCGCTGTACCATGTACTTGTATAAGAAAGTCTCCTGTTCTCTTTGTATTGCTTCCTTTCTGTGAAATCCCTGGTGTACCTGCCAGTCCCTCTGCTTTCCTATTAAAAACTGACCACATTATTCAGGAAAGCACACAGTGGTCAGTTCTCTAGCTATGCTGGGAACTCAGTGTATGCTCCTCCAATGATCAGACTTGTCCTCACATGCCCATGCTGCACAGCTATTCAATGGGAAGCTCAGTGTGCTGCTGCTTCTACTCCCCCAGCTCTTATGCTGCTGAGAACGTGATCACTTATATAAAAAAAAAAAAGGTATTTATATTTATATATATATATATATATATATATATATATATATATATATATATATTATATCTATACAAAAATGTTTTGGCTTGCATTTCCATTTTAAACTGAATGGGTTGTTTTACAAGCTGATCGTTTACAATCACTTTAATCCAAGCAGCACTACAGAATACGTTGGTGCTTTACACATGGATGCAAACAAGACAAACCGAAAGTCTGGTAGGAAAACAAATGGCACTTTGGCGGCAACTTATCACCCCGCATCAGTGTTTCGATTCGCTCTCCACTTTCACACGTGACAAAAAACACACACAAATTCTTTCGGCCGAACGTCTCTGGGAACTTGGCGCTGTTCTGGCCTCCTGGGCCAATGGCAGATAACAAGCGAGCTCTTGTTTTGCCTCTTCCAACCTGCGACCAAATTACCTTTTCCTAATGAAGTCATAGCGGGGCGCTTGGTGTCTGAGGTAACAATGCGCCATTTGATCCGGGAATTCTCCCCGGGGAACTGTGATACCTTGGTGCCAGCTTTTTTCAATTAGCTGACCACAGCGAGCAAACAACTATTACGCTGGTGACTGTGTGGGATACAGAGCAGCGCTGTGTCTGCGCGGCCCAAACCACAACATGTTTCTAAGAAAAGCCGAGAGAGCGAGAGAGAGAGAGAGAGAGAGAGAGAGAGAGATGGGGAAAACAGAGAACAATGAGGTCATGTGACAAAAACTTCTCCCGGACTATTTCTTTTCGCCTGCTGACAGTGTGATGTAATACGGAAACACCCAGCAGTGGCCTTTAACCCTCACCTTTAGGGAGTGTTTTTTTTTTAATTAAAGGGGAACGATGATGGATTTCACTAAACTCTAGTTGTGTCTGTTATAATAAATTGTTACAGAAAACAGGTTTTAATGTAAAGGCTATCATGCTTATGGTGATTGTAGCTAAATTGGTGCACCTGAGTGCTTGACCAAGACCAAGAAGAAGGTGGTAAACCCCGAAAGCATGTCCTGAAAATGTAACGTTAGAGCAGTTAGATTGTGTGCTTCTTAAAGTAGTTGTAAACCCTTCCACATACCCAGTGAAGTGATTGGCCTCAGGTGATACAGAGATGAAACAAATCCTCCTACATTAAATTGTACCTATTTATCTACAGTCTTCTCCTTTCTACAGCCATTCAAAGTCTGAAATGTATAAAGCGTGTCTAAGCGTTCAGAAAAAAGGGGGCAGAGTCCTTAAAGCATGGGTAGGCAACCTTTCAGAGTTTGAGATCTACCTGGACAACATGTAGGAAATCAAAGATCCCCAGGGGGGCGGTGCCCTTTAAAAAAAATAAAGCCTCCAATAAGAACACATATTGAGTCACATTAGTGTCTTCTGCCCCCTTTCAAATCACCCCCGGTAATATACTATCCCCCCCCCCACTGTAGTGTCCCCTGACCCCCCCCCCCACACACACACACACAGTAGTGTCTTCTGCCCCCACCCTACAGTAGTGGTCCTATGACCCCCTTCCCCCACAGTAGTGTCCTCTGACCCCCCCCTCCACACACACAGTAGTGTCTTCTGCCCCCCCCCCCACAGTAGTGTCATGTGCCACCCCCCAAAAGTAGTGTCCTCTGCCCCCCTTTACCCACTGTAGTGCCCTCTGTTCCCCATAGCAGTGTCCTGTGCCATCCCTCTCCACTGTAGTGCCCTCTGCCCCCCCACCACACAGTAGTGTCCTCTGCCCACCCTCTGTAATGGGGCAGCGCTGGAATACCGCTGCTATTGCGACGTATTGCGGGCAGTTTTAACCCTTTCTCGGGTAAAAGCGCCCCAAATCCGACGGTAAAACGCTGCTAAAAATAGCTGTGTTTTACTGCCGACGCTATAGGCGGGTTGGTGTGAAAGCTGTCTTAGACCCCTTTCACACCAAGGCGTTTTGCAGGCTCCATAGCGTTAGAAATAGCGCCTGCAATTCGCCCTAAAACAGCTGCACCATTGTCTCCAGTGTGAAAGCCCTCCGGCTTTCACACTGGAGCGGTGCGCTGGCAGGACGTCAGGAAAAGTCCTGCCAGCGGCTTCTTTGGCGCGGTGAAGGAGCAGTGTGTTTACCGCTCCTACACCGCTGCTCCCCATTGAAATCAATGGGGCAGCGCTGTTATACCGCCAGAAAAACGCTGCTATTGTGGCATATTGCGGGCGGTTTTAACCCTTTCTCGGCCGCTAGCGGGAGGTAAAAGCTCCCCGCTAGCGGCCGAAATGCGCCCCAAATTCGACTGTAAAACGCTGCTAAAAATAGCGGCGTTTTACCGCCGACGCTATAGGCGGCTTGGTGTGAAAGCCGTCTAAGGATCACATGTGGGTGTTACCACATGAAAGCAATGTACAGCACACTGCTAGCTCCTCCCACCAGCCATGATCTGCTTGCATTGAATACAGAAACCTTGTGAAGATGCCACTGGATCCAACATTCAAAATCTATTGAAAACTGAAAGGTTTTGTTTAAAAATGTTATTTGCATGTTGATGAGAGGAAAAAAAAATATAGGCAGATTAAACTTGAGCTTTAAAGTTCTGCTGTGAACTTTAAGTAGCACGGTAGAGGCATTTGCTGGAGAACACGATTAGTACAAAGATCGGTTTCAGTCGTTTCCTGGAATTGCCCTTTAAAAGATACTAAAGTGCAGTTTCCCGCTAGTTTTTCATACTTAGCAGTACCTTTATAGAGCATAGTTCAGTCTCGGTTTGGCTTATAACTGGCCCTATGGTTGGACAGGGAGACTGTTCTTGTATGTAACATTCATCAATGCAGCCGGCTACAAGGGCCACAATCACATCGTTTCGACTCGGACGGACGCTTCTACGAGGGGAAGCAGACAGGAAGTTCAGGCATGTTTGTAAAGGAATCTGCCAAAACTGGATGAGTTTTATGAGAGCTCCCAGAGGAGAAAAACAGGTGTTTTTACACAGTGCGGAAAATGATTTATCCATCCGAGACTCCTCAGCAAGTAAATAATAGGAGTCGTCATCTGCCGTATTATTCTAGAATGCTTCTCATATGGAGGAAATTAATCGGCACATCTTGTTGTTTTCAAAAACACGAGTCTGCGGGGGGACAACAATACGCTTTAGCAAAAATACAAAGAATTACAAGCGACGAAATCTTCTCTGTTCATTAACCGCAAGCAGCGCGGAACATTTCTCCTCCCAAGATGGCTACGCTTTGGTCACACAATACAATATGGCCGACCAACCAATGTCTTTTTTGCTGTAGAGCAATTGCTGAGAACCTGTTCTGGGCACTGCTACTTGGGTGCGGGTACGAGGCAGAGCAAGGCTTTTGGCTACAGATAGACAGAGTTTTACCCAGTTTTTTTTGTACAATTTGTTTAAAAGGTAGAACAATTTTAGATTCCAAGGTTTAGGTTTTAGACCCCTTTCACACTGGGGCGTTTTTCAGGTGGTTTTCAGGCGCTTTAGCATTAAAAAAAGCACCTGTAAAGCGCCTGAAAGAAGCCGCAACTGCAATCCCAATGTGAAAGCCCGAGTGCTTTCACACTGAGGCGCTGATCTGGCAGGGCGTCAAAAAATGTCCTGCAAGCAGCTTCTTTGCAGCGCTTTTGGAGCAGTGAAATACACCGCTCCTAAAGCGCCCCTTCCCATTGAAATCAATGGTAAGCGCCTGCAAAACGCCTGAAAAGCACCTTCAAAGCGCTTTTGGCAGCGGTGCTTTGTGGGCAGCACAGTGGTGTAGTGGTTAGCACTTTCACCTGGCAGCAATAGAGTCGCTGGTTCAAATCCCGACCACGACACCTTCTGCCTGGAGTTTGCATGTTCTCCCTGTGCCTGCGTGGGTTTCCTCCGGGTACTCCGGTTTCCTCCCACACTCCAAAAAGACATGAAACCTGAAATACATCACAGGTGATATAATTTGCTGCTCAGTGATTGCAGTATTCTAATCTGCATTTCCCCAAGGTAATACATAAAACCTGGCCTGTTAGTGGGCCCTGAGGACAGGGTTGATGACCACTTGTCTAAGGCCCCTTTCACACTGGGGCGGGAGCCGCGGTGACGGTAAAGCAGCGCTATATTTAGCGCTGCTTTACCGTTGTTTTAGCCGCGGGATTCGGCCGCTCGCTGTGCGGTTT
This sequence comes from Lithobates sylvaticus, assembly GCA_028564925.1. Lineage (NCBI taxonomy): Eukaryota > Metazoa > Chordata > Amphibia > Anura > Ranidae > Lithobates > Lithobates sylvaticus. The sequence continues at coordinate 49,779,615 of CM053036.1, read as the reverse complement.
TACCCCCCGTGAGCGGCCGAAAAAGGGTTAAAATCCCCCGCAAAGCGCCGCCGTAGCGGCGCTTTGCGGCGGTATTACCGCGGTGTCCCATTGATGTCCTATTGTATTCACCGCTCCTATACCGCTCCAAAGATGCTGCTAGCAGGACATTTTTTACCGTCCTGCTAGCGCACCGCTCCAGTGTGCAAACCCGCCGGCTTTCACACTGGAGTGAATGGGGCCGGTTTTTTCAGGCGGTGTACAGGCGCTATTTTTAGCGCTGTACCGCCTGTAAACCGCCCCAGTGTGAAAGGGGCCTAAGGGATTTGGATATGATCAAGATACAGACTAAGGTTCTGTATGGAGTTGTTAGACTCCATTCACATAACTAAAAAATAGCAAAAAGAACCTCAGAGCAAACACTATGGTGTGAGTAAACCAGGACACCTAAACCAAAAAGTTGATGAAAACAACTGCATTATACTCCTGCTAAACTGAATCGCATGGGGTTGACGGAACTAGCCTGCTGTCCTTGATGTGGGGAAGTTTCCGCTAATGTTTTGGTCTTGTCCAAGATTATCCTCTTTTTGGCCTGAATTGTTTGATATGCTAACAACCCATCTAAAGCCCCATACACACGCGCGGATTATCCGAGGACCAGGTCCGTCGGACCATGTCCGTCACACTTTGTCTGATGTTGGTTTTGCGTACACACGGTTAGACAAAGTTGTCGGAAAATCCGATCATTCTGAACGTGGTGACGTTTGTTGCCTACGACGGGACTACGTAGAGGCTAGTAGCCAATAGCTTTGGTCTTGTAATGTGATCTGAGCATGCGTAGCACTTTGTCCGGTCGGACAACCGTACACACGATCGGATTTGGTGTGATCGGACCTTGTTGACGGCAAATCTTTCCAGCAGGAGATAAGACTTTGTCCTTTGGACAAACCGACGAACACTGTCCGATGGTGCATACACACGGTCTGATTTTTCAACAACCTTGTCCGATCGGACAGAATCCATGAAAAAGTCCGACCGTGTGTATGGGGCTTTAGTCTGCAAGCTCCAAAAACCCTGGAGGTTTGGCTACTTGGTGAACTGGATAACTATGTTCCACTTGCTTGCAAAAGTATTATGTTCTGTTTGATGTTATTTTAAGACAAAAAAGCCTGATAAACCAGGCATGATCTTTGTATAAACGTATTTACAAGGAACGTGTCTGTTCTAAAAGGTTTAGCAAAGTGTGGCAACCTTGGCTGGACATTTTGCTTTCCCAAATGGCGGATCTGGCCTCTTCTCAATCATCCCTTTACATGGATCAGATATGAATTTTCGAAAAAATTCTAGCTCATATCAATTGGCATGTGGTTGCCGTCATGCCTTCTGATGCATACAGATTGAAAAAAACCAACAATATGAATATGAATCTTCTACCTGATTTAGGAGAAAGCTCTCTTTGCGTGTGATTGTTGTGGGTTCTTGTATGTGTGGATGTCATGTCGTCTTGCTTGTTCTCTTTATTTAATGGCCGATATGTTTATTGTACAACCGACTAGGATTATTACTGCGAAGGGTCGTGATATTCTGTAGGTGGTCTATTACATAATTTCCTGTTTCTTTTTATTGTTGGGCTTCTGCATAGCCGCCATTAATGCCATCATCCTTGTTTAGATGGCAATTGTTTTGTATGTTACAAAAGCAAAAAACATAAAATAAACACCTTTGAAAGACAAAAAGTAGATGAAAACAAACACATAAATACAAGCGTGCAAGTGTTATCACGCTGCTAACAGGAAATGTGTGGGCTGCCATCGTGCGTCAGCTATTTCTAATGTACTTAAAAGGTGCACATCAGATTACATTAAAGTTGAGTTTTTAATTTTGAGCTTTATTTTTAATAAAAATAACCTTAACCACTTTCAGACCGGACCGTTTTGCTGGCTTAAGACCAGAGCACTTTTTGTGATTTGGCACTGCGTCGCTTTAACTGACAATTGCGCGGTCGCGCGGCGTGGCTTCCAAACAACATTGACGTCCTTTTTTTTTTCCCCCACAAATAGCGCTTTCTTTTGGTGGTATTTGATCACCCCTGCGGTTTTTATTTTTTGCGCTATAAACAAAAATATCCCCCAAAAATAAAAAAAACATATTTTTTCCTCAGTTTAGGCTGATACGTATTCTTCTACACAAAAAAATCTCAATAAACGATTATTGATTGGTTTGCACAAAAGTTCTAGCATTTACAAAATAGGGGACAGTTTTATAGCATTTATTAATAATTTTGTTTTTACTAGTAATGGCGGCGATTTTTATTGTGACTACAACATTATGGTCGGACACATCGGACATTTTTGACACATTTTTGGGACCATTGTCATTTATACAGCAATCAGTGCTATACAAATGCACTGATACCTGTGTAAATGACACTGGCAGTGAAATGGTTAACCAGGAGGTGGCAGTGCAGGAGTTAAGTGTGACCTAGGGGTGTGTTGCTAACTGGGGGGGGGGGGGGGGGCGTGGCTGTGTGTGACAGTCACTGATCTCTGCTCCAATCAAAGGGAGCGGAGATCAATGTCACTTGTTGCTAGGCAGAACAGGGAGATGCTTGTTTACTTCAGCATCTCCCCGTTCGTCCTCCCCGTGAGACGATCGCGGGTATCCCTGCGGCGATCAAGTCCGCAGGTCCCACGTTCGGACTCACGGAGGTCGCAGCCGGCGGTGTGCATGCAAAGATCACGGCGGCAAATTCAAAGGGACGTACCTGTATGCCCTTATGCCTGTCCGTGCCATTCTGCCGATGTACATCTGTGTGCGCCGGTTGGGAAGCGGTTAAATATATGGAGAGCACTGTATACAATGCTGTGAAAAGGTATTTGACCCCTTTCAGATTTTTTGGGCATATTTGTCACACTTAAATGACTCAGATCTTCAAAAAAAATTATTATTACACAAAGATAACCCGAGTAAATACAAAATGCAGTTTTTAAAATGATAGTTTCATTTATTAAGGCAAAAAAGCTGTCCAAACCTGCCTGGCTTTATGTGAAAAAGTAATTGCCCCCTAAACCTAATAACTGGTTGTGCCACCCTTGGTGGCAACAACTGCAATCAAGCATTTGCGATAACTGGGAATGTGTCCCCAGACCATCACGCTACCACCACCATGACTGACTGTTGGTATGATGTTCTTGTTATGAAATGCTGTATTCATTTTATGCCAGATGTAACGGGACGCACACCTTCCAAGAAGTAACAATTTTGTCTCATCAGTCCACAGAATATTTGCCTTAAAGTCTTGGGGATAATCAATCAGATTTGGTAAATGTGAGTTGAGCCTTTGTGTTCTTTTTGGTCAGCAGTGGCTTTGGCCTTGAAACTCCCATGGATGCCGTTTTTGCCCAGTCTCTTTCTTCTTTCTATTGTTGAATCATGAACACTGATCTTACCTGAGGTAAGTGCTGCAGTTCTTTAGATGTTGTTCTGGGTTCTTTTATGACCTCCTGGATGAGTCGTCGTCGTGCTCTTGGAGTAATTTTTGTAGGCCGGCCACTCCTGGGAAGGTTCACCACTGTTCCAAGTTATCTCCATTTGTGGATAATGGCTCTCCCCGTGGTTCACTGGAGTTCCAAAGCCTTAGAAATGGCTTTGAAACCCTTCCTAGACCGATACAAGTACATTACTTTGTTTCTAATCTGTTCTTGAATTTCTTTAGATTGTAGCATGATGTGTGGCTTTTTGTGATCTGTTAGCGTGCTTCACTTTGTCAGACAGCTTCTATTTATGTGATTTCTTGATTCAACAGGTTTGGCAGTAATCAGGCCTGGTTGGGGCAAGTGAAATTTAACTCCAAAAAATTGTGGTTAATCACAGTTCATTCATGATTCAGCATGGGAGGGGGCAATTACTTTTTCACACAGGACCAGGCATGTTTGAACAGCTTTTTTCCTTTAACCACTTCAGCCCCGGACTAATTTGCAACCAAAGGACCAGGCCCCTTTTTGCGATTCGGCACTGCGTCGCTTTAACTGACAATTGCGCGGTCGTGCGACGTGGCTCCCAAACAAAATTGGTGTCCTTTTTTTCCCACAAATAGAGCTTTCTTTGGTGGTATTTGATCACCTCTGCGGTTTTGAATTTTTGCGCTATAAACAAAAATAGAGCGATAATTTTGAAAAAAAATGCAATATTTTTTACTTTTTGCTACAATAAATATCCCCAAAAAATATATAGAAATTTTTTTTTTTTCCTCAGTTTAGGCCGGTGCGTATTCTTCTACATATTTTTGGTAAAAAAAAAATCGCAATAAGCGATTATTGATTGGTTTGCGCAAAAGTTATAGCGTTTACAAAATAGGGGATAGTTTTATAACATTTTTATTAATATTTTTTGTTTACTAGTAATGGCGGCGATCAGCGATTTTTATTGTGACTGCGACATTATGGCGGACACATCGGACATTTTTGACACATTTTTGGGACCATTGTCATTTATACAGCAATCAGTGCTATTTAAATGCACTGATTCCTGTGTAAATGACACTGGCAGTGAAGGGGTTAACCACTAGGGGGAGGGGAGGGGTTAAGTGAGCCCTGTGTGTGTTTTCTAACTGTCTGGGGGCGTGGCTTGGCATGTGACGTCACTGATCGTCTTTCCCTATGACAGGAAACAGACGATCAGTGACAGTGTCACTAGGAAGCACAGGGAGAGGTTTGTTTACACATACCTCTCCCCATTCTTCAGCTCTGTGACCCGATCGCGGGACACCAGTGGCGATCGGGTCCGCTGGTCCTGCGGCCGCGGTCACGGAGCTCAGGATCGTGTCGCGAGCGTGCCACCGGCGGCGCGCGCGACCCGCGGCTGGGCTCTTAAAGGACAACGTACCTGTATGTTGATGTGCCCAGCTGTGCCATTCTGCCGACGTATGCCCTTAAGCGGTTAATAAATGAAATACTAATTTAAAAACTGCATCTTGGATTTACTCGGTTTATCTTTGTGTAATATTAAAATTTGTTTGATGATCTGAATCATTTAAGTGTGAGAAATATGCAAAATAATCAGGAAGGGGGCAAATACTTTTTCATATATATATATACACACACACACACATATCTCCTTCTTTTTTAAGTATCCTATATACAGCCACTGAAGGATTCCTGTGACTGGAGGTGGATTGAAGGACATCAGTATAGAGCAGAGGAGAAAGCACACGAGACCTGATTTTTATTAAGTCTAATCATAAGGTGAGTATTGGAATATTGGTGATGGGTTTTGCACAATATAAGGTGGAAGAAGTATTAACTTGATTCATAATACGTGGCAGAAAGAATACAGTGTTGTTTGGCACAAGTGGAAGAAAATAATAATGGACACTCCCATTGATAATTGAAGAACTTTTAGTTTGTGGACATGCACTGTTGTTTTCAGTCCTTTTTAGTAGAAATATGATTTGTGGTATTTATAGAGAAGTTCATTTATTGTATTTTTACAGACATTGTGCAACACTATTTAATATACACTATATTACCAAAAGTATTGGGACGCCTGGATTTACACACGCATAAACTTAATGGCATCCCAGTCTTAGTCCGTAGGGTTCAATATTGAGTTGGCCCACCCTTTGCAGCTATAACAGCTTCAACTCGGTTGGCGCTATATAAATCCTGTATAATAATAATAACTCTTCTGGGAAGGCTGTCCACAAGGTTTAGGTGTGTGGTGTGTCTATGGGAATGTTTGACCATTCTTTCAGAAGCGCAATTGTGAAGTCAGGCACTGATGTTGGACAAGAAGACCTGGCTCGCAGTCTCCGCTCTAATTCTTCCCAAAGGTGTTCTATCAGGTCGAGGTCAGGATTCTGTGCAGGCCAGTAAAGTTCCTCCACCCCAAAAACTCGCTCATCCATGTCTATCTCCCTGCTGGCGGAGATTCATTCATCTATTTGTCTGGTCACCATTGTGACTGGCACCTATTCTGGTGACAACTGTCTAAAAGGGGATTTCCCCTCACTTTGGAGAGACTAAACCTGGCCATAGATGGAATGAGATTTGATCCATCTATGGGCAGGCTAATTGTACTGAAGTCGATCCATCAATCAACTTTACTACAACCAGCCTATCAGGTATTTATTTGTGCGATCATTGTCGGTGGCTATAGCAGCCAGCAGTGATCATTGTCTTGTGCTGGTGGGGAACGCTGCTGGCAGAATACCATGGCGCTGATTGTGTTGATGGGGGAATCGAGAAATTTTCTTTCCTTTCACCTGTGGTGGAAGAAAAGAAATATGCATATTCTATGGGCTGCCTAATTCTCACCTCTCGTAGTGGTTCTGGGACCAAGATTAAAAAGGGAAATCTAACAGGTCACAAATAAAAACTGACAGGGGGTTTAACACTTCGAAATAAGCTTTCACTATGCATACGGTTTTAGACCAAAGTGGTGGGGAGTTATACTTTCAACTCACAGCGAACTCCAAGTCCGATAATCCCTAGAATAGAACTTCCATGTGTCATTTTGTTGCCCCCCGATGGCAGTTTGAAGATATCAAATCCTACCCTTAGCTAGGGATGTACTTATAAGCTATTTTATATAATTACATTTTTTGGGATATAAAAATCAATTCAACCAATTCTCTGCATTAATCAAAATGACAGAACCTTGAAAGGTTTTGTTCTTTTCTTTTATAAATCTGAACATTTCCAAAAAAAAAAACAAATTCCGATCAGTTTATTGCCCGTGTAATGCAAAGCTTCGTCCTCCCAATTTAGGATGACTTTCCCTGTTAGTCATCTGCTATTGGCTGCCAGTAAATAGAGTGACACAAGTCGACCCTCCGATATCTCTGTTAACAAATCCTAGTAAAAATTCTCAATTTGCCAGCAGTTGACAATGACTGAGTTGATGTAAATGGGCCATTCTTCTTGTTAATACCTTCATTTAAATAATAATAATATTTAGCGGGCAAATCTCCCTGCGACTCGCCACCCTGCAAACAATGCTTCAATATGAACACTGGAAAATCTTTTTTTTTTTCTATTTTTTTCCCTCTAGAAATCGATTTTACCTCTTTGGAAATAATAGCATATTTATTTGCCTGGACGCGGCTCTGGCAGAAAGCTTGTAGGCTTATTATGAAAGAATTTGTGTTTTCTTAACAAGCGTTTTATGTATATTTTTTATTATCGGGCTGAGGCATTCAGAGGTGTTAAATTAATTCAGAATTATGGGTCACATTTACGGACTAGGAATGCAAAATTTTGCTGGGATTCATAGAGTCACATGGTGTCTGTTTGAGGGGAAAAAAAAATGGTAAGCAGGACTGGAAAGAACAACAGCATGTATACAGTGCCTTGGGTTTGGTATTTATAACCAATAAACTGAACACAGAAGGGTCATTTAAACCTGAGCAGATAATTATTTCAGAGGCTGCAAAGAGTACTATGAAAAGCTGATACAGTCAACCTGAAATTCAAAGTTTGGGGTCAACTGTTCTTGTATGAAGTTAAGGCAAACACAATAAGGGATTTTTCACTAGTAACAAAATACACTATATAGGTAGTCAATTGTGGACACCCAATCATCACATCTATATGCCATCCCATTATGAAATCATAGGTATTAATATGGGATTATCCTTAATTATTCTAAAATGGCCTCATAATCAACATGAAGTTCATAATCTGATATCTGTACCAGGTTCCGAAGAAAAACAGGGTGGAAGACAGATGACAGCAGTAGACAACTCTGGTAGGCCTTTGCCAGAAAAACAGATCACCTGTGTTGGGAATATACATGCCAGGACTTGGATCTGAACCAGGGACCTCTTCTGTGTCTGGTGGTAACCCTTCTTTCTAAGCTACCTGAGATGTTGGACAGTTCCCTGTTTGATCTCTTAAGACAACCTTGTCTTGCTTTGAACTCCTTGCTCCCTCCGATTGAAGCCGTGCCTTTGCACTTCCTGTTTGCCAGATTATTGTGCTCTCTCCAGCCAATATCTCGCTCTTGTCACTCGAGCTGCCATCCGTAGCTTCACTTCTACTCATTACCAACTTTTCACTTGTTCCTCGATTATGCTTCTGTTTGATCCCAACCTGCAATCACTTGTTAACAACCATTGTCTTGTTTACTGACTACGCTTCTGCTTGATCCCTACCAGCTATATCTGCTACTGGACCCAAGCTTGCTCATAACTTGGTGGGACTATCCTGACAACCATGACCTAAAACTAGCACGCAGCAAAAACCATCTCCACCATCAGGAGCTCTGATGAATACCAGCTAGTACTTAGACCATGCACCTTGGGTAAGCTGGGGTGACCTGTTGTATACCTATCCTGCTGGTCGTGGGAGTTTCTCCACTATAGCTACTGTTTTCAGAGCCTGACCCCCAGACCATGACAATGCAGTATTATATGGCAAAGGTTAGGTGTACCCCCTCCAAATGATTTATTTCAGGTATTTCCAGTAAAGGGTACCTTTAATCCTACAGAAAACAAAGACATTTTAACCAACCTTTCTCAGCCACATTTTCATGGAACAATAGGGATCCTCGTAAGGTGTCAATGTGTTGCTTGAGCCGTGAGCATTGGCATATTGATCTCCTACCTACACTGACCACCAATGCAAGCGGACACTTCTACATTGACCACTAATGTTGAGTTACCACAATTTTTAATGTCCGTGTTGATCTTCTGTTATTCTTCATTTCATTTATAGAGTGTGAAATATGCCAGGTATACCATATTTTTTATTGTTATATGTTCTATGGCAAACTGTAGGCATAATTATAATTATCAGTTTCCCAAAGATCTAAACGATGCTTCAAGAGTTTTTCTAGGGTGAATTTTAGAAATGATGTTTTAGACAATTGTGCACTTCCAACCTTGAGATAAGGTCCGTAAAGGAAGGTCCTTTTCTGTTCAGGCAAAATTAGACCTCTTGTGCGTAAAGTCAGCTCAATAAAGACATGATTGTTTGCTATTTGAGGAACTCAAGTGGTCTGCACAAGGCTCTGACCTCAACCTTACTTAACACCTTTGGGATCAATTGGAAAGCTGAAGGTGAGCCAGGTCTTCTCATACAACATCAGCACTTGGCCTTACAAATGCTCTTTTGGCTAACTCAGCACACATTCCCACAGACACACTCCAAAATTTTGGTAAACCTCACAGCATATGGAGCAATTTGTTAAATCTTTGAAGCAATAGAATGCTAACGCTAGCAATTTTAATAGAGCACTTCCAAGAGGTGCTTACATACTGGTTAAATATCCTCTGACATCCAGTGTTGAGATGACCATTAAGGAGCTTCTTCAGGAAACTGAAAAGGTTTAAGAAGACCCCACAGAAGTTAGCTCTGGTCACTTCTACCAAGAAAAACAAACAATAGTGACCTTAGTGCATTAGTTTATGGAAACACAACTAACCCCGAATAAGACAGAGCACACTTAGACTGAACATGTCTTTGTGCTGCTGCAGGTTAGGTGGCAGAAGGTTATCACAAAAAACACAGATGTGGTGCCTACGCCCATCGCAATGGGGGGTTACTTTTAGCTAATACTCAGACAAACTTTATTTTAACAGACCAGTAACACAAACATCTATAGGAACTGTTATGGCTAACCCCCCCACACAGATGCAGATACACAGGTAAATGGGCTCCTGGGAATATGGGGAGGTAAAGTGGACTCCATGGTTTTAAGGACAAGCCTTAGATAAACAATTTAACTGAAAGTGCCAATAAAAGATTTTTTTGCAGTGTGAGCCGAGTGCATTAGACTAACAGAGGCATGTGTATCTAGGATCGGCCTGTCACCCCCGCCTCATTCATCAACCGGACAGGACCAAGCTTAAAGTCCATGCGGTTTGTATATCACAGAAAGCCTACAGGAAAAGAGGCAGAGCTACAAATCCATCGAGGTAAATATGCTTCCAGCAGTGAACAAGATGTTAAAGTAAATGTAAACCTTTTTTTTCATAAATCTTATTTTAACCATTTTTCATCCTCTTTACCATCTCAGAGGTTGTGTATTGAATTTTAAAGAGGAGGTTCACTCTGGAAAGAAAAAAATTTAAATCAGCAGCTACAAATCCTGTGTCCAGGGATCCAGCGCCGACCTCACCCGGGCTAGTTTTTCACTAGCCTTCGGGTTCCTGGCATCTTAACCGTGGGCAACTGGCTATGCTACTTTAGGCTTCACAGCTGGCTGCCCACTGCACATTCACTAGCCCAGCTGCGCTTTGTGAATATTCCAGCAGTCTACTGGGACCTGTGATGTGTCAGAGAAGACTGGGGGGAGGGTACCTGCTCCCCCCACAAAAAAAATGACATTGCGAATGTGGCAGGGGAGGAGGACTTAAGCGGAACATCCCCTTTTGGTGGAGTTCCACTTTAAGGACCTCACAAAAAATGTCACGGGGGTCCCCCTTTAAACCCATATCAGACCCTTACCCAGCCTGGCAGGGAGGAAGTGGGGGGGGGGGGCGAGAACCAAGAAGACTTATCAGAATCTGAATGACTCCCTTTAAGATAAGGGGGCCTCTAGATATCCAGTGCTCAAACACACACACACATATGAGTATGGGATACAGTACCACTTCCTGATCCCCCACAATAAAAACAGACTTCACCGAAATTTTTTTATTTTATTCAATTCAATGTAAATTCAACATCAATCAGGTCATCAGGGCACCCCTTGACACACCAACTCATGCCATGGCAATCCTCTCCCATCACACTCTCGCTGTAAATAACAGCTCCCCAGCAGGCTGCAGAATGTCACAAACTGTCCATGAATGCTGACTGGCACCAATGACCACATCACCTGGATCCAGGTGCAGACCAGGGATTGGAACAGTTATTTAGCAGCACTTTTGTGGGTGTATAGGCTACCCGCAATCATCCTTCAAGAATGGGATTTAAGGAAAATTTTATTGCCTATTTTTTGTTGCCTTTTAGCCGCATTAGAAGTATTTGTTTTACATTTTATTTATTTTTTGCATTGGTAAAGCTAAAGCAGTGCCAGGTTCATGTGCGTGAAAAGGCAGACGCCCCAATACTTTTGGTAATATAGTGTGTATGTGTCACTGGGGCAGGCGTTGTTTATGTGCTGAGACTTTCCGCCGACATCTCTAATGCCGCATACACACGGTCGGAATTTCCGATGGAAATAGTCCGATGGGAGTTTTTCATCCGATTTTCCGACCGTGTGTATGCCCAATGGTCTTTTTCTGTCGGAATTTCTGATGGACTTTGGATTGAGAACCTGTTCTTAATTTTTCCGACGGAAAACCTTTCTATCGGATTTTCCGATCATGTGTATGCAATTCCGACACGCAAAATTCCGACGCATGCTCGGAAACAATTTGACGCATATTCAGAAGCATTAAACTTCCCTTTTATAGTGCAGTCGAACGTGTTGTACGCCGTGGTGTTATTGACCGTCGGAATTTGGTGTGACCGTGTGTAGGCAAGACAGTTTGAGTGAAATTCCGTCGGAATTCCAATGGGAAAACCATCAGAGCTTTTTCCAACGAGAATTCCGACCGCGTGTACGCAGCATAAGTCTGGGCTACAGCTCGGTAGCTGGCGGAACAGGCTTCTGATCATGTGACCATTGTGACAGTGGTCACATGATCACTGACCCTTCTGGCCCCTGGGTGGTTGCTCAATGATTTAAAGGGACATCTGGGCAGGCGGATAGTCCCTACAAATGATGGACAGTTGGGGAGGTACGGATTTTGATGTCTGGGTTTACATCTGCTTTAGCTGATCCTTTACCAAAGCTGAGAAAACAAGTAGGTGATTGTGATAAATCAACAGTATTTCCTGCCTGTGGAGCGCCGTTTCTGATTTTACTATTATTCTAATCACTGGGTCTCTTATGATAGCAGCAAGCTTATACGTCATGTCTGTGTTTCATTAGCAAATAATACAGACTGTCTTTCTGGGCTAAGATTAAATAATGTAGAGTAAATGCCTGATTACTATAGTCCTGATGGAAGATTGTTCTTCTGTATACTAAATGTTAATGATCTTCACCGTGGGAGAGCATCAAATGAAAGAATAAAGCATTCCACAAACTTGAAGCATTGCTTGTGAAATTGGTCTTAAAGCGGAGCCTCAGGCAAGCCGCTAAATACATAGATGAAAGGCACAGTGGCCTGTTTTACCTGCCAAAGGGACTTGTATTTGTCCATCCGGTTCTGAAATCCACACAGCACAGCCGTGTCTGACCTGATTTTTTATCTTCTGTAGCTCACAGACACTTGGAGGTCTTGTCCCTCCCCAAGCACTGATTGGACCGTGGAAGGAGAAGTAGCAGACTAATGAGCTCATCTCTGTGTCACTCTACTTTCTGCTCCTATTAAGTCCCTTGGCAGCAAATGAATGTTGCAGAACTGACCTTTTCCCTGTACTGCTCCATGACGGAGCTCTGCTGTATAGGGACTACAAGAGGGTAAAACCAGGTCAACTTCAAGTACTTATACTGTTTACATTAAAAAAAACACACTCTTAAGCCTCATACACACGATCAGACTTTGTACAAACTTTCCCGTGGATTTTTGCACAAAGGGTGTCGGCCGTGAACTTGTATTGCATACACAGCAGGACTTTTTCAGCCAACTTTCACCAAATCACGTGGTTTTTCTGCTCTTTACCGCCACCTTTGGCCAACTTCTGTATTGTTGTCTGATCGTTTGCATTGGTTCTGAGCATGCGTGTTTGTACTTTGTACAAAAGTCTTATGGTTTTCTGTACACACGATCGGACTTTGCTCCATCGGACTTTTGTTGCTGGAAAGTACGTTCGCACAGCCAACGAAAGTCAGATGAAAACCGAAAAAGTTTGTCCGATGGAGCGTACACACGGTCGGATGTTGCCTTAAAACAGCTAATTTGCATGTTTGTTGTCAAAAAGTCTGATCGTGTGTACGGGCCTTTACATTTAATGATGTATTAGGAAATATAGAGCTGCTTTTATTTGTGTCACTTATATATGCCCGGAGTTTGTCTGTGAAGGTTCTCATTCATCCTGGTCATGGTATAGCTTGTAGGACTTGTTCTGTTATTACAGCCGGTCGTTATTATGCTGAACATCATTTAGGTATAGACTAATTTTTATGGATTTTATTACTATTTCTTTTTTTTAGTAAAAGGAATATCATATACAATTGTAATGCTGGATTTGTATTCATTGGATATGGAACTGAATATGGTGATACTTGCAGTTATCGCTTAGTCTGGGCCTTGGGCCTCACGCTTTAGTGATTAAATCTAATCTAGTAAGTGTTATATTTCTTTGGCTGGTCTGTGTTATAATATACTTGCCTAGCTGCTCACACATAGCCAACCAGGGTTTTGCTAATTTTCCTTTATAATAGGACTACAGTATCTAGTTATATCTTCCAGTATGACTTAACAGCATCACATACTAAGCCACTTCTGGAAGACATATGACACACCATTCCTTCCTCTTTATCTACTGGTTCACCTTAGACACATGTAAGTGGTCCTTCTCTGTATATATATATATATGTGTATATGGGGGGCATGACAACGGAGGATGATGTATATGTTACCGTATATACTGGAGTATAGGCCGACCCGAATATAAGCCAAGGCACCTAATTTTACCACAAAAAAAATGGGAAAACTTATTGACTCGAGTATAAGCCTAGGGTGGGAAAATGCAGCCTCACAGTGCCCATCTGCAGCCTCACAGTGCCCATCTGCAGCCTCACAGTGCCCATCTGCAGCCTCACAGTGCCCATCTGCAGACTCACTGTGCCCATCTGCAGACTCACTGTGCCCATCTGCAGACTCACTGTGCCCATCTGCAGCCTCACTGTGCCCATTTGCAGCCTCACTGTGCCCATCTGCAGCCATATCTTTATTTACTAAAACAGCGGGTGTCTCCCGATGTGTTATGCAGTCTGCTCAGCAGACCAGGCAACGTTTTTCCAATCTTCTATTGTCCAATTTTGGTGATCCTGTGCAAATTGTAGCCTCAGTTTCCTGTTCTTAACTGACAGGAGTGGCAAACGGTGTGGTCTTCTGCTGCTGTAGCCCATCTGTTTCAAGGTTTGATGTGTTGTGTATTCAGAGATGGTATTCTGCATACCTTGGTTGTAACGAGTAGTTAGTTGAGTTAGTGTTGCCTTTCTATCATTTGCAACCAGTCTGTGCATTCCCCTCTGACATCAACAAGGCATTTTCCTCCACACAACTGCCGCTCACTGGATATTTTCTCTTTTTCAGACCATTCTCCGTAAACCCGAGAGATGGCTGTGTGTGAAAATCCCAGTAGATGAGCAGTTTTTTAAATACTCAGACCAGCCTGTCTGGCACCAACAACCATTCCACATTCAAAGTCACTTAAATTCGCTTTCTTCCCCATTCTGATGCTCAGTTTTAACAAGTTGTCTTTACCAAGCCTAGATGCCTGAATGCATTGAGTTGCTGCGATGTGATTGGCTGATTAGCAATTTGCGTTACCAAGCAATTGAACAGGTGTGCCTAATAAAGTGTCCGGTGAGTATAATATATATATATATATATTAGGGCTGTTACTGATTAAAATTTTCGTGTTCGATTTTTTTTTTATTAATCGACTAATTTCGATTAATTATAACACACATACAGATCCAACTACTTTTAGTTGATCTCCTTGCATTGTAACTCTGCATTAGTCAGTGGTAAATGTGGTATACACTATATACAATCACCCGACACTAGTTCGTTTCCACAATCCATGACTTAACTTCACAGTTCACACAAATACATTTTAAATTCAAACAGTAGCACTGACGTAAGTAATTTTTTTTTTTTCCACAGTAGCGTGACAATCCCTCCACCTCCGGTCTAACTAATCACTCTCACCTTATGGCATGGACCCCTGTGCAAACAGGTGGTCATGCAAGCGGGTATCAAAAGGGTTAACACGGACCATAAACTTCTCTCCCGTCTCCTTAGATCTCAGCAAGGACGGCAGGTCATGGGTAGAAAGAAAAGATCTAAGTGCTCACCGCTTAAGTATTTTTGTGTTCAAACACAAACTACTCACATAAAGATGATAAAAACACAGCATGTAAAGCCGACAATCGCGTTAGTTCCATAGGGCAGCAGCGGGTGACGTCCTGCATAGCTCCTCCCCCATACGCATTACGTTCAATCAGAACTTTGACGTCACCGGACTCCTCCCCCTTTCCCTTCTTTAGCAGACGGAGGCACTTGGGGAAGGGGGGAGGAGTCCGGTGACGTTGATGTCCGTGATGTCACCGGATCTCAGATGGAACTCACTGAAGACCCAGAAGCCAGCGGAGAGGTGAGTACTGAAAACATTTTGATCGATCAAAAAAATTAACGATTAATCGAGGAATTAATGTTTAATTTACACAGCCCTAATATATTATATATATATATATATAAAAAATATATATATATATATATATATATATATATATAGATAGATATCTATCCATATATATCTATATAAATAATGTCCACGCTGGACCAATGTAACTATGTATAATATAGACATGCCTGGAATTATTCTTTAAAGGCGTTTTCCACCTTGACCCCATGATCTGTGGCCCCCACTGGATAAATTCACAAATTAAATTAAGGCTGAGATAGGCTGTTCACAGAATCCTGAGTCATTGTTCACAAAGTAAAAAACACACGTGACTTAAGCGATGTACAAACTTCTCTTTTTCTATTTTAGTTGCTCAACTTCGGGAAACATCTCAGTGATTTAATCACCCAGAAATAAACTGCAAATGTTGGGAAATTGAAGGCCGAATAAAGAATGAAATGGAAAGTTCAGGGCCCTTACGGCCCCTAAACAAGTTCCAACAGCCACAAACACAAGGAAGTATATAAAATTACTCATGCGGCTAACAAAACCTGTCTGATAAGGTTCTTTTTTTCTGCCAAGCAAACAAGACCAGGTTTTCCTGAGGTTACACCATGCTGGGGGACTTTGCTGGGGATGCCTTCTTGCATATAATAACAGGAACTGCAAGCAGCATTTCCCCCCAACACACCCCTCCTGAACACCTGGCCTAGATGGATTTTCAGGACTGCAAGCTGCTCTCACAAGTTCAGCTAAGTACAGGAGGTAACATTACAGCTATTTTTTACATTTGTCACGAAGATACAATTTTTCCTTAAAATAGATCTTGAGGAAATTAGGTTCTCTGAACAAAATGTTTATCAGGGCCTATACAGTTTCACCATGCTCTGGGAGTGCAGACCCGTCTCTTCACCCTCTTTCCTGACAATACTACAATTATTACAAATATTACACAAACTATGGGAAAAGGGTGCCTGATCGCTCACATTCATATCTCAATAACATTTGGTCATTGACCCCAGGTTGTCTTGACCTGTAAAAGTAAACTTGCACAGCTAAATTCCACTTTGCATAATTTTAATTCTCCGCCATGCGTAATCTAAAAAGCTGGTCATTTCTTTGTTTTCGATGAATGATGTATACTCTGCTCCTGATTCTTGGGATATACAATATCCCAGGAGGCATCCATACAGCCGGACCTTGCGCACACATCGGCTGCAAAAATACAAAAATGGCAGCTGGCTCCCGATGCCGTCAGAGAGTAAGATGGCAGCACAGGACCTGGATTCCAGCAGACTGCAGTGGGACAATGTTCGATTTGCTGGATGTGGGATTATGTTAGTTGAGGACAACCAAACACAAAAAGGTAAGAAAGAGTTGATATTTGTTGGAAGGAAAATATGGGCATTTTAACTGAGGAACAGTGTGATACAGCTTTAACGCTAATCGTCAACGTATCACTTTCTACATCCCAAAAACTCACTCAGAATTTTATTCTTCAGAGCCTACCGTACATCGTGAAAATTATGTTAGTGGGGTAGATGGGATACTCTCGATTGTCCAAGGTGTAGACTGGGGCCTGGTTCTCTGACTTGCTATTGAGATGCCAGCCATAGGGTGTCCAACCTGTGGCCCATGACAGCAGTGAATGCAGCCCAACACAAAATCCTAAACTTAGCCCTTTTCCCTTCTCGGCTCCACAAAGAGAAGATGCCCGGAGTAACAGTGAAAGTTGTTAACCAGCAGGAGTTCGTCAGGGACCTGTCTCCTCAAGAAGTCTGGGAAGCTAAAAGTACCAGAATGGGTAGACACAGTTAAACTTGCCAAACACAAGGAACTGGCACCTTATGACGAGAACTGGTTTTACACCTGTGTTGCTTCCATAGTTCGTCACTTGTACCTCCGTGGTGGCGCTGGAGTTGGCTCCATGACAAAAATCTATGGCGGTCACCAGCGCAATGGCGTCATGCCAAGCCACTTTAGCAGTGGATCCAAGAGCGTGGCCAGGAAGGTGATGCAGGCTCTGGAGGGGCTCAAAATGGTGGAGAAAGACCCCAATGGAGGTCGCAGACTGACTCCACAAGGACAGAGGGATCTCGACAGAATTGCTGGACGCCAAGCAGAAACATTTGTAAACAAAATCAAATAAAATATTCTGTTCCAAAAAAAAATTAAAAAAAAATTAAAAATGTTGATATTTTTTGGGAGTTTTTTTTGTTGTAAAAATGTGTTTACACTTAGCGAACACATGTGGTTGAAAAAAAAAATGTGACAGTCTCTCTTTACTGGACTTTTATACGTTTTATTTTCCCAAAGAAAAATCTCCCACTTATCACAATCATGCCTAAAGCTGGCCAAACAATTTTTTTAACCACTTGCCGCCCGCCCATTGTCAAATGACGGCGGCAAAGTGGTTGTAAAATCCTGACAGGGCGTCATATGACGTCCTCAGGATTTTGAGCCGTTGCGCGCCCCCGGGGGCGCGCATCGCGGCGATCGTTGTTGCGGGGTGTCAGTCTGACACCCCGCAACTACGATCTTGGTAAAGAGTCTGCGACGGAGACTCTTTACCACGTGATAGCCGTGTCCAATCACGGCTGATCACAGTGTAAATAGGAGAAGCCGGTAATCGGCTTTTCCTCACTCGCGTCTGTCAGACGCGAGTAGAGGAGAGCCGATCGGCTGCTCCTCTGACAAGGGGGGTCTGTGCTGATCGATTATCAGCGCAGCCCCCCGAGGATGCCCACACTGGACCACCAGAGACGCCACCAGACCACCAGGGATGCCCATCAAAAGGTATGCCACCCTAGACCACCAGGGATGACACACAGTGCCACCAATGGATGCCAATCAGTGCCAACAATGGGCATCACTGATTGGCATGCATTATTGTTTGGCACTGATTGGCATCCATCAGTAAAAAACAATGCCGCCTATCAGTGCCTAGCCGTGCCACCTATCAGTGCCCATCCATGCCGCCTATCAGTGCCCATCCGTGCTGCCTATCAGTGCCCATCTGTGCCGCCTATCAGTGCCCATCCGTGCCGCCTATCCCTGCCAATCTGTGCCGCCTATCCATGCCAATCTGTGCCACCCATCAGTGCCAATTTGTGCCACCCATCAGTGCCCATCTGTGTCGCCCATCAGTGCCGCCTATCAGTGCCCATCAATGCCACTTCATTGGTGCCACCTCATCGGTGCCCATCAGTGCCGCCTTATCAGTGCCCATCAGTGCAGACCTATCAGTGCCCATCAGTGCGGACCTATCAGTGCCCATCAGTGCCGCCCATCAGTGCAGACCTATCAGTGCCCATCAGTGAAGGAGAAAACGTACTTATTTACAGTTTTGAAACTGAAACAAAAAAAAAAAGACGGTCTTTTTTTATTTGTTTAGCAAAAAAAAAAAAACGCAGAGGTGATCAAATACCACCAAAAGAAAGCTCTATTTGTGGGGAAAAAATGATAAAAATTTCATTTGGGTACAGTGTTATATGACCGCGCAATTGTCATTCAAAGTGTGACAGCGCTGAAAGCTCAAAATTGGTCTGGGCAGGAAGGTGTTTAAGTGCCCTGTATTGAAGTGGTTAAATTCAATTTTCTTTAGCTTTACCTTCAACTATGTAGTGTAAGGGCCTGCCTAATTGCATATAAATTGAAAGTGTTTAGGTTTGACCTCATATTATATGGTTTTGGTGAATCTAAAGGAAAGTTGTACAAGAAAATTGTATAATGTTTGGCCAGCCTTATTCATGTCATCAGTTTTTGGCAGCACCGATAATTATGGGCAACTATATTCAAGGATAAAGCACATGAAGGACAAAATTAGAAGCAAACTATCTAATGAGCACCTTGAGAATTCATTGAGAATTGCTACTCCAACCAGATATTGATTCGTAAGTTTATCAAATAAAGAGTGTCACATATTGCACTCGTTTTAGGTCACCCTCTTTTACTTTTATAAATAAAAATATTACAATAAATTAAGTTTTATTACTCAGGTAGGTACATTATCTATATTAGTGATCATTAACTTGTGATCTGCCCGACTTTTTCTGCTCATCAGCTATTCTAAAGCCGCGTACAGACGATCGAAATTTCCGACAACAAAACCGTGGATTTTTTTCCAACGAATGTTTTCTCAAACTTGTCTTGCATACACACGGTCACACAAATGTTGTTGGAAATTCCAAACGTCAAAAACGCAGTGACGTAAAACACGTACGACGAGCCGAGAAAAATGAAGTTCAATAGCCATTGCGGCTCTTCTGCTTGTTTCCGAGCATGCGTGGAATTTTGTGCATCGGAATTGTCTACACACGCTTGGAATTTACGACAACGGATTTTGTTGCTGGAAAATTTGAGATCCAGCTCTCAAACATCTGTTTTCAGAAATTCCGACAGCAAATGTCCGATGGAGCCTACACACGGTTGGAATTTCCGACAACAAGCAGAACATTTGTTGTCGGAAATTCCGATTGTGTGTACGTGGCTTTATTGTTAGTGTATTTTATGTGTGGCCCAAGACAATTCCTCTTCTTCCAATGTGGCCCAGGAAGGTGAAAAGGTTGGCCACTCCTGACCCAAGTTGATTTTTTATTGAAGGAAGGTCCTGGATACACTCAGGATATTTCAGGTAGACCTTGGGTGTTAACCAAAATTCTGTTTAATAAGAAATATTAGCAGCTAGATACTCTGATCCCCATTACCAGACTACTTTTTCGGTCTCCAAAATGAACAACGCAGAAATGATTTTCCTCTAGCCCACAAATATTTCTTATGGAAGACTCATTAACAAATTATTAAGGAAAAAACAAACTTTCAATGCAGGGAGCTGCCCTCAAAAATTCTTGAAATGATGGGAAAGAAGGCTGGAGACACCTGATCTAGCCTCATCATCTCTTCTACTGCTAAGGCTATTGCAGAAGGATAGATCTTATAATATTTGAGAGCATAAAACTGCAGTCTCATACAATCCTGGTAGGTTTTCAATTATCATTTTTTTGTTTTACAGTTAGAACTCCGATTGTTACAAACTTTTGAACTTTCAAAGATGCAAACGTGTTTGCATGGCCAATCATGTAAGCTGGGTACACAAACTTAGTATTTTTCCGTTCAGCCTAGTGGGCTGGACGACAAAAAATAACAGATCGCCAGACTCGCAATTAAAATTGGTGCGGCGATCTCCCATGCTGTGCCATTGTGTTCTGACATGGGGCTCCCCCCCGGCAGAACACACTGATCAGCGCTCACAGCCATTGTCTGCAAGCGCTGATCTTTGTTGGACTTACAAACAAGCTCCCGAAACGGAACTCGTTTGTAAGTAAAAGAGGGCACATCATGGAGCACGAACATAAGGAGGGAACTTTTCGACTGACTGTCAAAACAAGAGGCATTTCTTTACTGATCACTATGTGAGGAAGTACTACAATTCTCATTGTCTGCATTTAAGTAAAATTGGCCATACGAGGTGTGTCTAAAAAGCTTGGTAAATGGTCTGATATCTCAATGGCAACAAGGGCCAGGTGCGCGCATGCACATAGCTATCCAGAGACACATTGAGAAGCTACACCTAGCTTGGAGTACACATGACCATCAGGGTAAACCCACTGCGGGCAGTCAAACGTAGTAAGTGTAGGAAGTAGGGTCACAGTGCAATGGAGCAACGAGTGAACATCAAGTTCTGCTACAAATCAGGGATAACGCAGACGGAGATGCGTGAAATGTTGGTGTCAGTGTACGGGATGGAAGTTTGATGAGCAATGTTGGGGTCAGCCGTCAACAATGAAAATCCCAGACACGATCGAGCGAGTGCAGCAAATGGTGGCACAAGATTGGCGGATAATTCTAAGATTGATGGCGGAGGAATTGGGCATTAGAAGGACCCAAGATTTGGGTAAGCGGAAGAACTCTTCCCGGTTTGTTCCACACAAGCTGACCGACAAACGGAAAGAAAAAACGGAAGGAAACCTCTGGAGATTTCATTACCACTTGTGACCAGGATCCATCCTTTCTGTGAACCATCGTCACAGGGGATGAGACTCGGTGCTACTAATTCGATCCGTAATCCAATCGGCAATTGATGGAATGGCGTTCGCCACCTTCCCCATGACCCAAAAAGAGTCGCCTGCAAAAGTCCAAGGTCAAAACAATGTTGATTGCATGTTTTGCGGACATGGTGGCTATCCGAGAATGTGTGACAGCGGTTCTATGATTGATTCCTAAAGAGGCCTTTGCTGACAGAAGCTTCATGAGCGTTGCCAAAAGTGTGTTATTGAAGTATGATTATTTTGAAGGCCAATAAAGGTAATTTGTTTGCATCTTCCTTTTTGTTTGTTTTCTGATAGCATTCATTAAAACTTTTAGACACACCTCGTACATATTATGATCTCAAATCCACACCATGGACATTGAGTTTATTGACCATTGTTTTGGAAATAGCAACACCTTTGATCCCACCATAAACCTATTGCCAGACCTAAGTACCCTTGAGCTTCAGCACACCTTGAATACATGACTTGTTTCCTTTTCTCGGGGAAGGGCTGCCCAATAACAAGCACTTCTGAGGCTCACACAAGCTCGTTATATCTGTCAAGGGTGCCCACATGCTACCCTAATTAAAAAACAATTCCCAAATCTGTCACGTCACAGCCTCAACTTTTGTTTTTCTTCAATTGCACAAATAACCAAGGTACACAGTCACAATGGCCATTCTCGATAGGCGTAAGCAGCCAACGCAGAGCTCCACAGATCCCTAGTTAGGAGCACTGGCGACAGTCTGCATCTAGAGAGCCACATTATGGCTGACAGTTGTACACTGCACATAAAAATAACATCCGCCAGGAGGGAGTATGAAAGTCTGGAGAGTTTCTCTGACCACAGGGACACGTCTAGATGAAAGCGCCTGCAGCAATGCACTGCCACACTTCTTAAAGACAGCCTGTCACCGAGTCTATACCAGATAAAGGAATACATCAAGCTGATACATGGTAAAGGAAAATGGGGAGGGAATACAGATAGTTATTGTACTGAGAGGAGTTTGAGGAATGATTCTCATACTGCATCGCAATTTTGTGTTACAGATCAGAGAAGGTGATCATGGGGAGCCAGAACAACAACACACTGATGCTGCGGGGTCCCAGAACAATGACATGCTGACACCTGGGGATCCAAAAACAAGGACGCACACTTGGGGGTTCCAGAACAATGACACACTGACACTTGGGGGTTCCTGAACAATGACACTCTGACACTTGGGGACCCAGAACAATGACACACTGACACTTGGGGACCCTGAACAAAATAAAAAAGGACACTTGGGGACCCTGAACAATGACACACTGACACTTGGGGACCCTGAACCATGACACACTGACACTTGGGGACCCTGAACAAAGACACACTGACACTTGGGGACCCTGAACAAAGACACACTGACACTTGGGGACCCTGAACAAAGACACACTGACACTTGGGGACCCTGAACAAAGACACACTGACACTTGGGGACCCTGAACAAAGACACACTGACACTTGGGGACCCTGAACAATGACACACTGACACTTGGGGACCCTGAACAATGACACACTGACACTTGGGGACCCTGAACAATGACACACTGACACTTGGGGACCCTGAACAATAAAAAAATATGACACTTTGGGACCCTGAACAATGACACTGACACTTGGGTGGATCCAGAGCAATGACACACCGCCACTTGGGAACTCGGAACAATGACACACTGACACTTGGGGACCCTGGACAATAACACACTGACACTTGGGGACCCTGGACAATAAACACACTGACACTTGGGGACACTGAACAATGTCACACTGACACTTGGGGACACTGAACAATGTCACACTGACACTTTTGGACCTGGAACAATGACACACTGACACTTGAGGGTATTGGATCAATGACACACTCACACGTTAAAACCCAGAACAATGACACACTGACACTTGGGAATCTTAGAACAATGATACACTGACAGACTAATACTCCAGAACAATGGTAAACAAATACTTAAGCTGGCCATACATTATAAAATGTATTTATTCATTTTCCTTTACAATTATTATCAACTATAGCTTTGGAATAGGATAGCATTATACATTTGTGTCTTTAGGTTCTCACAGGCAATCCCAATCTGGAATTCTTAGATGTAAATTAAAT
The DNA here is from genome assembly GCA_028564925.1 of Lithobates sylvaticus. NCBI lineage: Eukaryota > Metazoa > Chordata > Amphibia > Anura > Ranidae > Lithobates > Lithobates sylvaticus. The sequence continues at coordinate 49,756,101 of CM053036.1, read as the reverse complement.
AAAGTTGGAGTTAAACATAATTCGGAATCAAATTGCTTCTGCAAGGCGAAAGGTGGCACCAAGGGTTTCTTCAAACTTTTCAGATTTATTTAATCATACACACTTGCCCAGCTGAAGCAGGCATGTCATCTGGGGGCTTCCAAGATGATCGCTCAAAGGGATTATCAGAAACACAACTTCCTTCCCCATGACCAGAATGTTCTCAATTACTGTCATTTCTGACAAGCTGCTGAAATGTTTATATAAGTACATAAATAATAGCTTTTACTTTAACTCTGCTATTTAGTACCTGAACAGATATGGATTTAAAAAGCAATAAAAAGGAAAATGTTTGCTATTGCTCTCCTGATTTCACTGCATGCATCCTCAAGAATAAACACTGACTGGGCTAGATGGTCCATTCACAGTGATTTCTGGGTGGGATTTGAGCAGCCGTTGGCTTAGGGGCGAGTAGATGTTGCATGACCTCGAACAGTAGGGGAGACCAGCCCATGAAGCTGTTGGTCTGGATAGTAAATTGTGTGGGTCAGAGGTCTTACAAATATGCAGAGAGGGAGACTGAAGGAGAGTGTTGAGGGAGTAAAGTGCATGTGTACATTCTAAAACCTCTTGAGAACAGGAACAAAAGAAGCACATATTGCAACAATAGACATGAGGTAGTATTTACATTTAAAAAAAAGATATGCCTTAACCAGGAGGGTACTCAACTTCCAATCTTTTGGACCTGCCCAGTTCTGCAACTATTATGGACTTGGTTTTTGAAAGCCACTTTACACACTCACTAACGTACAACTGGGTGATGACCCAGTGGCTTACCTGTTACATCTAGCCCCATGTCCTCCAAGCGATACAAACATTCTCTCACTATCTAACTTCTTAACGCACCCAAGGCCTGTATACCCCTGATTTGGCAACAGACAATATAACCCCCCATGAGGGTCTGGCTTTGCAAAATTCAGGATATCTGTAAAATGAAAGACATACTGGCGTCTTCCAATCAAAAAGAACAATATTGCTAAACCTGGTTTTACTGGTTTCACTATACTTTGTCAGCAGATTATACTGCTGACCTAGCTTGCTAAGCCCCATTCTGGACTGAAAGGCTTCCTGGACCGGAGGGAGTAGAAGACCGTCCCCTGCCTTGGAACCCCATACACATGGGGCATCAGGAAGGGACCTGGTGGACCACTGTAATGTGAACCTTGACATACAAGTCCCTCAAACTCCCCCCCTCCCAATTTTTTTCTCCCCCCCTTTTTTTTATGGAATTGACCATCACCGGCAGTATATAGAGGTAATGGGCGGACGCTGAATCTGATATACTACCTTTGTTGTTGATTCACGTTACTGTGTTAATTGTGATACCTATACAGGTGATCTCCATGTGGACACCGGCCAGATTACTTAGGGTGGTTTTCATGTCTCGCCTTCAGGACATTGCCCATGCTGTTTTCATTTTAACTGTGTTCTATATCACGTTATTTTTGTGTTGTATGCAAGCCTATGTGAGCCTTTGTCATGTGAGCTAACCCCGTAGGCTTAGCGCCAAATGTTAGGTACTTGCATGTTTTCTTCTATACGTGCTTGAAACCCATAAAGAGTAAAAAAAAAAAAAAAAAAAAATGTAAGTTCATTTTCAAGTTACACCTACAGCTAATGCCCCCTCCCTGCCTGTGACTGGGCAGTGAAAGGAGAAGCAGCAGCCTGATGAGCTTATCTCTTTGTCACTCAGGTCTCTTCTCATTTTTGGCTGCTTCACCCAGTCTGATCTCTATCATAAAGTGAAAGCTGCTACCAAATCAGTTTACGTACCTGCACTGCTTGCATTTAATGATAAAATTATATATTAATACATAAAGAGTTTTTTATTTATTTTATATCTGCCTGGAGTTTAGCCTCAAACCAGCATTTCTTTACCCGATTGTCTGCCCTGCCTCCCAGAGCTCCAAGCCAGTATTGTTTTTTATTTAATTTGGAAATCCTCTATGTTCCCATCACAGTGTTCCTCCGCGCTGGGAGCCCCAAAACCCCCTAAATACAGCCAGCGATCTCCTGCTACACCTTTAAACACATACGTATACAGTATATACCAATCACATATTGAAAGTAATAACGTTTATTTTTCCACTTAAATAACAGAAAGGGACAAGTTCCGAGAAATGACGTGGGAGTGACAAAGCTCTTGGCTGATATAGAAGCTTCCTTTGCTTTGGCGACACTGATTATCAAACCCCCTTTGTTTGCTCAACTTGGTACCGTGCACCCAAAAAAACTCTTTCTTGTTTGCGAGATAACACCAGCCTTGTGTCTGTGAATGACACTTTTAAAGACAGACTCCAAGCTCTGTGACTTCAGATCTTTGTGTCAGGCACGCAGCCCGACCACCTGCACTCAAAGCTTGAAGCCTTGCTGCCTCGTACCACCCTGCAGTACACTGAGCGCCTTCAAACAGCCCAACAACAAGAGCGGCTCGAGCTGCGGGGAGATGGAGGCTGCCTAATTCACACTAATGGGCACACTGGCTCCATTATGTCAGAGCCCGTTGAAGTGGAAACAGGTGAAGAGCGCACAATCGTTTTATTAGGCACAAAGGAGACAGTGACGCACTAGACCGGCGCTGGCGGCTAACGAAGGGTTAAACGCCGCCGCCGATGAAGAACATTTCTGCTGGCACAGAAGCAAGGCTTTATTGTGAGAGCTGAAGGGGGGCACTTTGCCTTGTGAATCCGTGATGGCATAGTCTGTTCAGGCTGGAGATGACCACACACAGCGCAATATTTTTTGACAACCCAATTGTCTTTGATGCTGATTGTTAAAGATTTCAATGCAATGTGGCCACAAACAAAATGAGACAATTACACAGCCTGATGCAAAGGTTACCCTCATAAATAAAGATTTTGGTTGTGTAATTCAAACTGCAATTACACCTGCTTTAGAGGGCATTATACAGAATTGTATGGTAGCGTCACGCACACACACATCTCAATCTGGGCTCAAGAAAATCCTGACACATGCAAAGGTGAGGCACTGGCATGAGAAGAGGGAGATTTAAGTATAGTGTCTCTGTTACAGGCCTAACCAGTGCTGCAAATATAGTTTGGAACAATCCCCCTGTGCTACGTTATGGCCTGCTGCTCTGTGCTTCAGGTCTGTGCACCACTAGTCTATTCTCCGCCCTGCCCTGTAATGCAGATCTCATCACTGCTGGTCTGATCTGTGCCCTACCCCCTGAGGCTGTCTGCTGCTCTGTACTGCAGGTCTGAGCATCACCAGTCCTCCCTTTGTCCCACCCCCTGCCACTGCCCAATGTTCTGTGCTTCAGGTTCCAGCACCACTAGTCTGGTCTCTGCCCTACTCCCCTGCCACTACAGGTCTCAGCTTCACTGATCTAGTCTCTGCTCCATCCTCTGTCCCTGTAGGTCTCAGCACCACTGATCTGGTCTTTGTCCTGCTCTCCTGCCACTACAGGTCTCAGCACCACTGGTCTGGTCTCTGCCCTACTCCCCTGCCACTACAGGTCTCAGCACCACTGGTCTGGTCTCTGCCCTACTCCCCTGCCACTACAGGTCTCAGCACCACTGGTCTGGTCTCTGCCCTACTCCCCTGCCACTACAGGTCTCAGCACCACTGGTCTGGTCTCTGCCCTACTCCCCTGCCACTACAGGTCTCAGCTTCACTGATCTAGTCTCTGCTCCATCCTCTGTCACTGCAGGTCTCAGCACCACTGATCTGGTCTTTGCCCTACTCCCCTGCCACTACAGGTCTCAGCACCACTGGTCTGGTCTCTGCCCTACTCCCCTGCCACTACAGGTCTCAGCTTCACTCATCTAGTCTCTGCTCCATCCTCTGTCCCTGTAGGTCTCAGCACCACTGATCTGGTCTTTGTCCTGCTCTCCTGCCACTACAGGTCTCAGCACCACTGGTCTGGTCTCTGCCCTACTCCCCTGCCACTACAGGTCTCAGCACCACTGGTCTGGTCTCTGCCCTACTCCCCTGCCACTACAGGTCTCAGCACCACTGGTCTGGTCTCTGCCCTACTCCCCTGCCACTACAGGTCTCAGCTTAAATGATCTAGTCTCTGCTCCATCCTCTGTCCCTGCAGGTCTCAGCACCACTGATCTGGTCTTTGTCCTGCTCTCCTGCCACTACAGGTCTCAGCACCACTGGTCTGGTCTCTGCCCTACTCCCCTGCCACTACAGGTCTCAGCACCACTGGTCTGGTCTCTGCCCTACTCCCCTGCCACTACAGGTCTCAGCACCACTGGTCTGGTCTCTGCCCTACTCCCCTGCCACTACAGGTCTCAGCACCACTGGTCTGGTCTCTGCCCTACTCCCCTGCCACTACAGGTCTCAGCTTCACTGATCTAGTCTCTGCTCCATCCTCTGTCACTGCAGGTCTCAGCACCACTGATCTGGTCTTTGCCCTACTCCCCTGCCACTACAGGTCTCAGCACCACTGGTCTGGTCTCTGCCCTACTCCCCTGCCACTACAGGTCTCAGCTTCACTCATCTAGTCTCTGCTCCATCCTCTGTCCCTGTAGGTCTCAGCACCACTGATCTGGTCTTTGTCCTGCTCTCCTGCCACTACAGGTCTCAGCACCACTGGTCTGGTCTCTGCCCTACTCCCCTGCCACTACAGGTCTCAGCACCACTGGTCTGGTCTCTGCCCTACTCCCCTGCCACTACAGGTCTCAGCACCACTGGTCTGGTCTCTGCCCTACTCCCCTGCCACTACAGGTCTCAGCTTAAATGATCTAGTCTCTGCTCCATCCTCTGTCCCTGCAGGTCTCAGCACCACTGATCTGGTCTCTGTCCTGCTTCTACAATTCTCAGCATTACGGGTCTAGTCTCTACCCCATCCTCTACAATTGCAGGTCTCAGCACCACTGGTCTGGGCTCTCCCCAACCCTCCGACACAGCAGATCTAGAACCACTGGCCCGATCTCTTCCCCCAACCTGCCACTGCAGGTTATAACCTCTGGTGTAGATGACCCTACATATTGAGGTGAACACCTTTTCCGCAGCATTTTGCTGTGTTCCCAAGAGAGTGCGTCTATGACAGCCTGGGTTCACAGGAAGTAGGTCAAGTTATTCTGGGTATCATTCTACCCAGAAGAGGAATGGCAGTGATGGATAAAGCAGAGAGTCTCATGGGGACAGCGCAGAGGAAAAGGTAGTGATGCAGTGAAAACTTTTTTCTATTTTAAACATCCTGGGCAATTTTAGTTTTTGTTATTGCAGTTGAACTCCAAAGTAAACCTTTGGGTTTGCCCTGCATAGACAAAGGACAGGTCCACTTCAAGAGCCAAAGCCTGCTATGTTTACATTCCTATGATTCTGTGTAAATGACTGGCTGTATCCTGACCCAGGGAAAGGTCAGCTGCATGAGGCTTCTATAAGATAAAACCCTCTTCTGCATCTGTTGGCAGCAGAGATGGTTCCCAGCATCATGAAAAGAGAATAAATTAAATGGCGGAGCCAAAATATCAGGGGATGGGGTTACTCTGTGTATTTTGACTGATCCTGTCGCAAATAGCCCTTTACATTTCTGGACTTCTTATTTCTTTTTACTTATTCCATCTCTGGCCTAGCCCTATTCCCTCCCATCCCCCTGTAACTGATTGATGCCACTAAATTAAACATTTCTAAATGTGTCGTAATTTTTTCTTTACTAAAACTTCTGTTCTTCGGTTTACATGAGGCAGGGTCTAACTTCTGGGGTCTAGTTCACTGCCTACGTGACATGGGGCACTTCCTATTGGCTGTCCACTGTCCCTCAGGATCCACAAGACGAGTGATGTCAGCACAAAGTAGGCCAGCGCAGGCCCATCTGCAGTGCTGAAGAAGTGGTCCCCCGACCCTCAGAAAAAGTGCCGGCGAGGGACCCAGAATATGGACTGATGTACATACATCTTAGCATGCAAGTTGGGTTGGAGTAGGTGGAAGGGTGGGGGGTTCATCTTTTCCCCAGGGATGGGCTTTAATCTGCACAGATTTGCATTCCAGTTTATGCATAGAATATTATCAGACTTTATCATTCAGTATTGGAATCTTATGCAATTAACTACAAATGAAAGGCCGATTAACACTTGGGAGCTTACAATCACAGGTGTTTTTCAGTTGCTGTTATGCCCTCTCTGTAATCACAAGTTAGAAGGGCAAAATTAATTTTGACATATATTTTTAGAGTATCTAAACCCAAAAAATGAATGTGATATAATATGTTACAAATTTTATTTTTGTTTTTTCTAAATACCTTTTTTTTTTAGGGTTCCTCTAATGCCGCGTACACACGGTCGGAATTCTCGTGGGAAAAAGCTCTGATGGTTTTCCCGTCGGAATTCCGTCGGAATTTCGCTCAAACTGTCTTGCCTACACGCGGTCACACCAAATTCCCACGGTCTGTAACACAGCGGCATACAACACATTCGACAGCACTATAAAAGGGAAGTTTAATGCTTCCGAGCATGCGTCGAATTGTTTCCGAGCATGCTTCGGAATTTTGCGTGTCGGAATTGCATACACACGATCGGAAAATCCGATAGAAAGGTTTTCTGTCGGAAAAATTGAGAACAGGTTCTCAATCCAAAGTCCGTCGGAAATTCCGTCAGAAAAAGACCGATGGGCATACACACGGTCGGAAAATCTGTTGAAAAGCTCCCATCGGACTGTTTCCATCGGAAATTCCGACCGTGTGTATGCGGCATAACTCTTCTTCTGCCTTTCTCATCTAATTGAGAATGGTTTAGCCCCCATTGCTGCCCAGAGCCTCCTGGAATACTCAGGTTATGTATCCCAGTAGTCTTCAGGACATTCTAGACTAGAGAATATGTCCTGAGGCACATCATCAGGGAACCTGCTGTCTCTTCCTGGTTCTTGCCTCCATCACCCTGATGATGTGCAACAACGTCATCAGGGGGGTAGTTGCAGGTAAAGACAGCTGATCCTTAATGACAAAGGAGAGGAAGATGGCGGCAGAAGACCTGGCGTGCAGCAGCAGAGTGACAAATCACTACAGAGCACTACTGGATTTGCTGAGTGAGTATGCTTATTGTGGAAACCATTAGCAAAACAAAGTGAAGAGAAGTTTAAGAAGTTACAGCAGTAGGTTTATTATTTTCTTTGGGGAAAAAAAGGTTTAAATCTTTAAAAACTGATCATTGTAAGCACACTGGCAGTAGTATACAGTTTGTCTCAACCCCTGTAAATGAATTTATTGCTGAACATCTCGGCTCGTATGTAAATTGGAAAAAAATAAAAAGACTTTATAAACAGAGTATGATTATTATAGCTGTTAACTCCATATAGTTACCAATATACACTACACAATTTTCTTTATATGGGAGGTGGGTGTACTGGTATGTATTATGATTTGCACGTTTTTAACATTTTCTTAAATACATAAAAAAATAAAAAATAAAAAAAGCAATGCCAAAGTACATAGGTCCAAACAATGCAAATTTGCACACACACTTGAACAGGCCGGTAAAAGTCATATTCCTTACTTGGACCTATTAGGTTATAGATGCAATAAAGGTTCCCTTTTAAGTGACTTCTCCAACAATTCACAAATCGTCTTTGTCGCTGACGCACCCAGGAGACTTTATTATAGGAAGACTGATAGTGGTGCTATAATTAAACTTAAATAGGATGTAACAAGCCACAACGATGAGTGACAAAGCCATTAAGGGCTAAGAGTCTGCCTTCGCCACCACTAAAGCAAACGGCATCCTTGACAGGATCTGTCAATGGGCCGCATTGTATGACGCGTCCTACGTGTTGGCTCTGCAAAGTGCAGGTGCGGCCTAAAAGGACTCCCTGTTTCCAGGAAGACGACAGAAAGTGGAATTCTCCATTGTGGTCCACTCCGTCCTACGTAAACCCCTGGGCCGGCTCAGATCCTTATCAGGGTCCACAAATCCTTCTCTTTTCTAACCTTTCACAGATTTTACAAGTTGGAATTCTTAGGCAATAAGTGATGCTGTCTCCCGAGGCTCAGCCTGACAGTGAATTTATCTGCTCCAGATGTTTTCTTCATTAGGAAACAGAGGAGTTTTCTTAATAAAATCTGGAGAGGAGATGGGCCGATGAGGAGGACTGCACGTCATTACCATCTCACTCTCGCTTTTTGCAGGCAAGGATCCCATTTTCAAATGGGGAAGGGGGTGGGGGAATATCTAATGGTTGATTGTAGGTTGAGTTAATTATCTTGTTTGCTAGAAATCCTAAACCACCGAGAATTTTGGTTGCTGGGTTGAGTATCTATTACGAAAACACAAATTAGACCTCGTGAACGGTCCCTTAGAACGTTAACTCCTTCGGTGGTAAACCACTATATTCTTAAAGGAGAACTGTAGTTGTTTTTAGATATGTATTAAAATATTAAAATTCTAAAAGTGAGTCTGTGCTTTGCCCGTGTAGGGCAAAGTAACAGGTTTGCTGTACACCTCCACAGAAACGTATCTTTACCTAATACCCTTTTGATGTTCTGTTCAGTTCCGTTCAGCTGCTCAGAGTAAAATGAAAATCTTGGCATTGCACCAACTAATGTCATGCCGCGTACACACGGTCGGAATTTCCGATGGAAACAGTCCGATGGGAGCTCTTCATCGGATTTTCCGACCGTGTGTATGCCCATCGGTCTTTTTCTGTCAGCATTTCCAACGGACTTTGGATTGAGAACCTGTTCTTAACTTTTCCGACGGAAAACCTTTCTATCGGATTTTTCGATCGTGTGTATGCATTAACGACACGCAAAATTCCGACGCATGCTCGGAAACAATTCGACGCATGCTCGAAAGCATTAAACTTCCCTTTTATAGTGCCGAACGTATTGTATATCGTGGTGTTATTGACCGTTGGAATTTGGTGTGACCGTGTGTAGGCAAGACAGTTTGTGCGAAATTCCATCGGAATTCCGAATTACGACGCATGCTCGGAAACAATTCGACGCATGCTCGGAAGCATTAAACTTCCCTTTTATAGTGCTGTCGAACGTGTTTTATGCTGCTGTGTTATTGACCGTTGGAATTTGGTGTGACCGTGTGTAGGCAAGACAGTTTGAGCGAAATTCCATCGGAATTCCGACGGGAAAACCATCAGAGCTTTTCCCGATGAGAATTCCGACCTTGTGTACGCGGCATCAGTGTTTTACTACTTTTAATATATAAATTGATTAATGACATTACACTATGCAGATTGTTCTTCTTTTATAATATGTTGCACTAAATAATGAGATGATGAAAACAGAAAATGGTCACATTGGGAAGACCAGTTGACGGAAAAAGCAGGACATTTTTCTTTGTAAAAAGAGGTCTGGATCTGGTGAGTGAGTTTGCTCATGGGAAGCATGGAAGTGATCGAGAAAAGTGGACTTTGGATAGAATAAAAACTATTATTCACTGGACCAGCCTTTCTCAAGCTTTTTAACAAGAAGGAACTCTTGAAATAATTTTTAGGACTCCGGGAACCAGTCAATTTTATATCCACTGCTCATGGTGACATTAGAGTAAAGAGTAAGTTGTGGACATAATAAATGAAAGAATAGGGAAGAAAACGTGCACCATACTTAAAGCGGAGTTCCAGACGTTTTTGTGTTTATTAAAAGTCAGCAGCTAAAAAAGGTGTAGCTGCTGACTTAATAAACACACACTCACATGTCCACGATCCAGCCACCAGAACCCTCGGCTCTCTCCCTCGTCTCTCCCCAGCGCTGGAATTGAAAGTGTAGGCACCCGGCTGTGACAGCTTGCGGCTTCACAGCCGGGTGTACACTGTGCATTCGCGAATCACGCTGCACCTCCTCAATGGCGGGGCAATCTTCTGGAACCTGTGATGTATCCCAGAAGATTGCAGAGAGGGAGGGGCTGAGGAGAACTTCTGCTCAGGTACCTGTCAAAACTAGGTACCTATTCCCACCCAAAAAAAATGACATGCCAAATGTGGCATGTAAGAGGTAAGGAGTGCTTAAAGCGGAACTTCCACTTTTGGGTAGAACTCTACTTTAAGCTGGGTACACAAGTGGCCAAAAACTTTCAGCTGACTTTCGTCCCATGTGTACAGCTGTCTGGTCTACAAAAGCTGGTCTTACAACCGGCTTCTGTTAAACGGCATGCTGGAAAACCAGCATCTGACTTTGCACCAGATAAGCACTGACAGCCAATAGCTGATAGCACTGACCAGTATGTTCTGGGCGGGAGGGGGTGTTGAGGGAAGTCCCCCAATCAGAACACAATAGACCAGCAGGTGAGATCACTGCACTAACATTGCTTGTGTTAGTACGGCATGCTCTCAGTTTTATTTTTCGTACAGCCCACTGGGTTGAAAAAAAAAAAAAAACTAAGTGAACCCAGCGTTGAGATGCTGTAATACAACAAAATCATTTTTAATAATGATTTAATGTAGCAAATAAAAGAAAATGGCCAGAAAATAAATGTATGCCATGAAAATTGTATTTCCTCACAATGCAGGTCAGTGGAAAAATTATCCCCAACACTGGTGGTCAATGACGTGCTCCATTACATTTCTAGTCAGTGCAGAAGGGTCCCCTTATGCGGCGTACACACGGTCGGAATTTCCAATGGAAACAGTCCAATGATAGCTTTTCATCTGATTTTCCGACCGTGTGTATGCCCAACGGTCTTTTTCTGTCGGAATTTCCGACGGACTTTGAATTGAGAACCTGTTCTCAATTTTTCCGACGGAAAACCTTTCTATCGGATTTTCCGATCGTGTGTATGCAATTCCGACACGCAAAATTCTGACGCATGCTCGGAAACAATTCGACGCATGCTCGGAAGCATTAAACTTCCCTTTTATAGTGCTGTCGAACGTGTTTTATGCTGCTGTGTTATTGACCGTTGGAATTTGGTGTGATCGTGTGTAGGCAACACAGCTTGAGCGGAATTCCGTCGGAAAAACCGTCAGAGTTTTTTCCGACGAGAATTCCGATCGTGTGTACGCGGCATTAGATTTGTGATCTGTGAAGGTAAGACCCACTTATATTGGTGGTCAACAGGAAGAATGCTCCTTACAGATGTGGTCAGTGGAAAGAATAATCTTTACATTAGTGATCAGTGGGAATAATGCTCCTTACATTGGTGATCAGTGGGAAGAATGCTCCTTACAGAGGTGGTCAGTGGAAAGAATAATCTTTACATTAGTGATCAGTGGGAAGAATGCCCCTTACATTGGTGATCGTGGGATACATTGGTGATCAGTGGGAAAAATGTTCCTTACATTGGTGATCAGTGGGAAGAATGCTCCTTACATTGGTGATCAGTGGGAAGAATGCTCCTTACATTGGTGATCAGTGGGAAGAATGCTTCTAACATTGGTGATCAATGAGAAGAATGCTCCTTACATTGGTGATCGTGGGATACATTGGTGATCAGTGGGAAGAATGCTCCTTACATTGGTGATCAGTGAGAAGAATGCTCCTTACATTGGTGATCAGTGGGAAGAATGCTTCTAACATTGGTGATCAATGGGAAGAATGCTCCTTACATTGGTGATCAGTGGGAAGAATGCTCCTTACATTGGTGATCGTGGAATACATTGGTGATCAGTGGGAAGAATGCTCCTTACATTGGTGATCAGTGGGAAGAGTTCTCCTTACATTGGTGATCAGTGGGAAGAATACTCCTTACATTGGTGATCAGTAGGAAGAATGCTCCTTACATTGGTGATCGTGGGATACATTGGTGATCAGTGGGAAGAATGCTCCTTACATTGGTGATCAGTGGGAAGAATGCTCCTTACATTGGTGATCAGTGGGAAGAATGCTCCTTACATTGGTGATCAGTGGGAAGAATGCTCCTTACATTGGTGATCAGTGGGAAGAATGCTTCTAACATTGGTGATCAATGAGAAGAATGCTCCTTACATTGGTGATCGTGGGATACATTGGTGATCAGTGGGAAGAATGCTCCTTACATTGGTGATCAGTGAGAAGAATGCTCCTTACATTGGTGATCAGTGGGAAGAATGCTTCTAACATTAGTGATCAATGGGAAGAATGCTCCTTACATTGGTGATCAGTGGGAAGAATGCTTCTTACATTGGTGATCAATGGGAAGAATGCTCCTTACATTGGTGTTTGTGGGATACATTGGTGATCAGTGGGAAGAATGCTCCTTACATTGGTGATCAGTGGGAAGAATACTCCTTACATTGGTGATCAGTGGGAAGAATACTCCTTACATTGGTGATCAGTGGGAAGAATGCTCCTTACATTGGTGATCAGTGGGAAGAATGCTCCTTACATTGGTGATCGTGGGATACATTGGTGATCAGTGGGAAGAATGCTCCTTACATTGGTGATCAGTGGGAAGAATACTCCTTACATTGGTGATCAGTGGGAAGAATGGTCCTTACATTGGTGATCTGTGGGAAAATGCTCCTTACATTGGTGATCAGTGGGAAGAATGGTCCTTACATTGGTGATCAGTGGGAAGAATGCTCCCTACATTGGTGATCAGTGGGAAGAATGCTCCGTACATTGGTGATCAGTGGGAAGAATGCTCCTTACATTGGTGATCAGTGGGAAGAATGCTCCTTACATTGGTGGTCAGTGGGAAAATGACCCTCTTTACAGATAGCTGAAAAGATCATTGGTGTCAGTGATGACTTGGCAGAAAACTGCCAAACTAGAAACCTCTGGAGAAACCATAGTATTCCACAGAACCGTGGTTGAGAAAGGTTGCACTGGACATTCAAGATTGTACAAAATGTATGTGCAAAACATGATCAAGAAATTGTCTAAATTTATGGACTACTCATCTAAATGAGGACAATTTTGGTATTTTATAAACAAACATACAAATAATATGGGGAAGAAGGGTATAATAGACATGTGGGACTGTTTTTTTTTTTTTTTATTTCAAAGTATCTTAGGTATAGGGGAGCATTGAGAACATTAGAGATTTTAAAAGGAAAGCCCTGTTGCTGGAGTTGTAGTTTGCACAGGGCTATGGAGGTCCTATGTTACAGCACCAATTGGCCCACCGCTGTTACATAAAGTGAGTCAAACCACTCTTTTGGCACACATACCCACAGACAGATTCCAAAATTTGGTGGAAAATCTCCAAGAGATTTTAAAGATGTGGATGTAAGGTTGGCACACTTTTTGCTATTTCCTACTACCGTAGCGTCCTCTGATACAGGGCTACTGGAAAAGGGTCACCGACTTGTTGAAACAAATTCTGGCACTGGAGTTTCCTTTAAATCTGATCAATTTTCTAATCGGCCTCCCTTTACCTAACATATCTAAACCCTCTAAGAAACTGGCAGCACATATTCTCATGGCAGCAAGACAGCAGATCCTTCTCTGATGGAGGAGAGAAACACCTCCATGTCAGATGGACTTAATTAATAATAATATTGAGGTCAAAAGGCTGGTGAATTTGACAGCTAGACTTTGGGGCAGGATGGATTCGTTCTTACAACTGTGGGTCTCCTGGGATCCATCAGAGTATGGCTATACCCACTCTTCAACTTTTATTGACACCAGTCAGCTGTAGAACCTTATGCAATCTGATTTCAACGTCTATATGGTTGTTAAATTATTAATTCTTTTTTTTTTTTTTATTGTTTTGCACTCCTCCTCTTCATATTTGAGAATGTATAGAAACCAAAGTATATGATAGTCACCTTAAGAAACCCAGGTTGTTATTCATGAGGTTTCTTCTTATGCAGTATAAAAGGGCTTCTTGTTAGATTCCATTGATGCTACCAAATACTCTGTATGCTGAAACTGCTAAATACATGCTTTTTTTGTAAATTCAAATTTGGTAAATTTATTGTATTTCTATTAGATGTGCTCATTCTATCCCACCTTTCTCAACCTTTTATCCCCTGATTAACCCAGTTTTGGGGAACCTTTGCTAAAGCTAAATCATTGGTGGTCACTGGGAAAAATGCCTCCTTACATTTGTGGCCAGTGAGACGAATGCCCCCCTTACAGACAGTTAAAAAGACCTGCAAACCCATGGTCATTGGTGTCATGAAGCTGGCTCTGCCAAGCGACGATAGCCCCAAAACTATGCATGCACCATCAAGCTGGAGATCAATAAGCCACAGCTCAAGGAACCCCTAGCAACCTCTAAAGAAACTTTGAATGGCTGTTCTATCTTTGTAATTGGATTTTGCTGTAATGAAATACATCACTTTAAAGGAGTACAGTACAAGCTCATTTGGCTGTACTTCTCCTATGGATCAGAGGAGTATAGTTCATTCTGCACTCCTGTGACCCGTTTTCAGCAGACAGCTGGCTGAAGCCAGCTGTCTGCTCACGTCACAGAGCAGGTCCAGGCTCAAGAAAGATCATGACCATATGGTCGGGAGCCACCTACATGCCTGGACCAGCACCCTACTCAGCCTCTCAGCAAGATGCTGAGAGCCTGAGCCGGTCGCTCCCACCCCCTCCACAGTCCAACGCTCCAGTGAGCGTGGGGGGCAGAGCAGAGAGCCACTGACTGACAGCCACCAGCTCTCTGCTCAGGAAGCACTGAGAACCGACTGATCAGTGGTGTTTGATCGCTTGGTTCTCGGCATTAGAGCCAGCGGGGGGACAGATGCTGCATCCACCTAGGTAAGTATGATTCTAAAATAAAAAAAATTCCCATACGTCTCTATTAATAAAAATACAAAAAAAAACGAGTTGAAATTCTTCCTCGAAGAGTGGAGGTCATTATATGGGACAATGGGGAACTTCACATTGCCCATGGTTTTGCAATAGGTCCAACAAGCTCATATACTGTAGTTTTTACATATTTAGAAAAAAAAAAAAAACTAGCACACGCTGAATATTTACATTAAACTCTTCCATGTGTACATCTAAAAAAAAAAAAAAAAAAAAAAAAAAAAAAAAACCCATAAAATCCCTGTTTAAATTTAACTTGTCCATTGCCCACTTCTGTGGTGTCCTGGTTGGTGTTTATGGTGACCTCACAGACCGGCACGGCTCGTGGCTTATTTTTACTCTTTGCACTCCACCACTCAGCCGCTCCTAAAGGATTCAAAATGCTCTTAAAAAAAATACATCTCAGCCTTTTTAGAAAATATTCCTTGAGGTTTCCTTTTCTGCTTTTTTTTTTGTTATTTCTTTTAAAAGAGGAAGCTCTGAGGAAACAAATAGGCGACTGTAAAGATCCATTTTAAGAAGGAAAAATAAACATGGAGCTGGGATGAACCATAGAGAGAGGTTACTTTCTGTGTTATTTCTGGGTTTACCTTTCAGCGAGTTTGGAATAATCAGAGCTTGGGGCCCGCGAAAAAAAGTGGCGGTTGTAGGTGGATAAATGTGACTTTAAAAGAACACAAATGATGATTCTTGAGTCCACGCGACCAAACTAGAGAGGAAAAGGTCATTGTGGTAGAAAATTCACCCCATTTAGAGGACACGACAAACTTGACCAATGTGTAAAGAACACATCACAGATTTCGGCAGTCAGATAGTAAATAATAAACTGCCAATATGTGCAAAACTTTCAAATACATCTAAAGCCGAAACTATTTTGTTGCGTTTTGCGAGATTTCCCTCCACTTCCTGTCAGGGAGACAAAACAGGAAGTCAGAGGATTTGTTTCTAAAGTGAGGGGAAATCCCATTTAGACAGTTGGCACTGGAACAAGATTACCCCCTTTTCCTGCTTCGATGACAGCTGTAAAATTTAGCATTTCCCATTACTTTTAGTTCGGGAAGAATGGTTACC
Organism: Lithobates sylvaticus; assembly: GCA_028564925.1. NCBI lineage: Eukaryota > Metazoa > Chordata > Amphibia > Anura > Ranidae > Lithobates > Lithobates sylvaticus. The sequence goes on along the minus strand of CM053036.1, from coordinate 49,740,389 downwards.
AGGACCACTCTATGGATGTCCCGAGTGGGGGCACAGACAGCAATAAAACCTGATACTCTATACAAAATAAAAATAAAAAGTTTTGGTTTTAGATACACTTTAATGCACTCCTAAATTGAAGTTTAATCTGCCTATATTTCCTGATTCATACTCACCCCCCCCCCCCCCCCCCCAATCAATATGCTAATGACATTTTTCAATAAAACCAGTTTTTCATTGCATGTCATAATTTAAACCCAGTGACATCACTGGACCTGTGCTTCTCTATGCAATTCAGGCAGGTCATGGCTGGTGGGAAGGGCTAGCAGGGTGAGGTACATAGCTTCCTGACGTCTTCACAGCACTCAGCAATACTCTTATGCCGCGTACACACGGTCGGAATTTACGATGGAAACAGTCCGATGGGAGCTTTTCATCGGATTTTCCGACCGTGTGTATGCCCATCGGTCTTTTTCTGTCGGAATTTCAGACGGACTTTGGATTGAGAACCTGTTCTTAATTTTTCCCGACGGAAAACCTTTCTATTGGATTTTCCGATCGTGTGTATGCAATTCCGACACGCAAAATTCCGACGCATGCTCGGAAACAATTTGACGCATGCTCAGAAGCATTAAACTTCCCTTTATAGTGCAGTCAAACGTTTTTTAAGGCGTGGTGTTATTGACCGTCGGAATTTTGTGTGACCGTGTGTAGGCAAGACAGTTTGAGCAAAATTCCGACGGGGAAACCATCAGAGCTTTTTCCGACGAGAATTCTGACTGTGTGTACGCGGCATTAAAATACTTTATCTCAGATGCAAGCAGCGAGTTGACTAGGCAGGCTATATTCGCATGCAGACTGCCCTAGGTAACACCCACATGTGACGCTGAGCCTCCATAATTGAAAAAACTGAAATCTGATGAATGAAAGGGGTGGGCCAAGGACAGTTAACCTAGGAGGGTAAGTGCTAGATCATACTGGACTTCCTCCAGCCAGGAAATGATCTGGGTTATATCTGACTTGCTACGGCCTTTAGTGCATATTGTGAAAAGTTTACAATGTCCAGTGAAATCAGAGTCAATTATTTCAGTACAGGAGAGGAGCCTGTACAACTGTGCAAGACTGAAGGGGAGGTCAGATTTAAATATACATAGCTATAGATTTTTGTAAAGTAGGGTTAGACCCTATATAAATACCTCTGGAGACCTCTGAACTCCAATCAGTTGACTTGTATGGAGGCAGAAGCTTACACCCCATATCTCGGCAAAAATTATGTACATTGCCCATCGAACATGCAGCATTGAAAGATAACAGCTGAATTGTTTGTAAGCAAATTGATGGTCTGACAATGCTCATGCACTCTAGATGCCACCTTAAGTCAATAAATGGTCTGACAGTGCTTGTGCGCTCTAGATGCCACCTTATGCTTATTGATTGGTTGACAGTGCTCACACACCCTAGATGTCACTTTAGTCTGCGATCTGACAGTGCCCACTCACTCTAGATCAGGGATATGTAATTAGCGGACCTCCAGTTGTTTCAAAACTACAAGTCCCATCATGCCTTTGCCTCTGGGTGTCATGCTTGTGGCTGAGTCTTGCTAAGCCTCATAGGATTTGTAGTTCTGCAACAGCTGGAGGTCCGCTAATTGCATATCCCTGCTCTAGATGCTACCTAGGGTCAATTGATTGCCTGACAGCGCACACAAGCCCTAGATGCCACATTATGATTATCAATGGTATGATAGTTACCACATGCCCTAGTTGCCACCTTGGGCCAGTCAATGGTCTGACAGTGCCCACGTGCCCCAGATGCTACTTTAGGCCAATCAATAGTTTGAGAGTGGCCAATGCGCCCTGGATACCATCTTAGGCCAAATGATAGTCTGAGGGTGCTCAAGCTCCCTAGATGCCACATTAGGCCCAGTGACGGTCTGATGGTGCTCAAGTGCCCTAGATGCCACCTTAGGCCCAGTGACGGTCTGATGGTGCTCAAGTGCCCTAGATGCCACCTTAGGCCCAGTGATGGTCTGATGGTGCTCAAGTGCCCTATATGCCACCTTAGGCCCAGTGATGGTCTGATGGTGCTCAAGTGCCCTAGATGCCACCTTAGGCCCAGTGACGGTCTGATGGTGCTCAAGTGCCCTAGATGCCACCTTAGGCCCAGTGATGGTCTGATGGTGCTTAAGTGCCCTAGATGCCACCTTAGGCCCAGTGACTGTCTGATGGTGCTCAAGTGCCATAGATGCCACCTTAGGACCAGTGATGGTCTGATGGTGCTTAAGTGCCCTAGATGCCACCTTAGGCCAATCAAAGGTCTGACAGTGCCAAAGAATCCAGATGCCACCTTAGGACAGTTGATGGTCTGATGGTGCTCAAGCCCCCCAGATATCACCCTAGGCCAATCAATTATCTGACAGTACACAAATGCCTAGATGGCATCTTAGGTCCATCAACAGCTTTGGCCTGTAACAAATCTATGATTCTGAAGGTGCCCACAGCGCATTTGGTCTCCGTAAACTGAAAGATTTTGTCAGGATTTCACAGCTCTCCCTTTCCGAATAACCCCCAAATGAATCCAAATGAGCAGTTAAGAAAGGATTCCCCGCATTCGATAACAGCGGGCGCGTCTCTCCTGGCAAGGTGCGGTACATCAAGCAGAAAGAGAAGCTCGGGGACGGCTGATGCCATAAATCCTTATTCAGCCTAAAAGGCCGGAACGGCTAAAATAAACTATTTTCTCTAAATGTTATGTCTGATTAATCCCGGGCGCTAAGTGACAACTGAACTTTAACATTAATATGATATTATTTAAATAACGGGCGCTTTTTTTTGTGTCCGCTAAAAATGATGAATGATTTTGAGACAGCTCAATCGACATGAAGCGAAGGGCCCCTTTAATGAGATTTGACAAAACGAAAGACGTGCGGCAGGTATTTGTTACAGCTCATGTGGCTGAGGACCGGGCTGGGGAGACCTCCGACCCCCCCCCTCCCGCCTGATTGTCTACACGCACCGGAGCATCTATATCAATTGCTCTGCTTCTCCCGGCAGGATTTCACATTTAGATGGTGTCATTTTCATATTACTCTTAATCAGTCCATCCTGCCGGCCTGAACTGCAGAGGTGGGAGGCTGAGGAAACATTGCATTTAACCCATTCATTGGTGTCGTGGGTTAAGGCGACGGTCGTTTTTTGAGGACCAAAAGTGAACGTATTTTTTTTCTTTTTTTTTTTTTTTTTTAGAGGGGTCGGTAAAATTCTACTACTCAGTACTTGAAACTTTTTGCCAATTTACTAATCTTACTAAATGTACAGTCGGTCTATGCTTTTGTTTCATATAAAGAGAGGCAGGGTGCAGCAAACACATTTGTGCTTAATTCGTGTTTTCCAGCATCTTAAAGCTGAACTCCAGGAAAACAGCTGGATACACAAATACAAATATATACATTTACTAAATTTCCAAAAGTATTGGTACACCTTCCCTTACAAGCACATGAACTTTAATGGCATCCTAGTCCATAGGGTTCAATGTTGAGTTGGCCCACCTTTGCAGCTATAACAGCTTCAACTCCTCTGGGAAGGCCGTCCACAAGGTTTAGGAGAGTGTCTATGGGAATGTTTGACCATTCTTCCAGAAGAGCGTTTGTGAGGTCAGGCACTGATGTTGGACAAGAAGGCCTGGCTCGCAATCTCCACTCTAATTCATCCCAAAAGGTGTTTTATCGGGTTGAGGTCAGGGCTCTGTGCAGGCCAGCCAAGTTCTTTTACCCCAAACTCCTCACTCATCCATGTCTTTATGGACCTTGCTTTGTGTACTGGTGCGCAATTAGGTTGGAACAGGAAAGGGCCATCCACAAAGTTGGGAGCATGAAAGTGTCCAAAATGTTTTGGTATGCTGACACCTTCACTGGAACTAAGGGGCCAAACCCAACCCCTGAAAAAAAAACCCCACACCATAATCCCCCCTCCACCGAATGATTTGGGCCAGTGCACAAAGAAAGGTCCAAAAAGACATAGATGAGTAAATTAGGGGTGGAGGAACTTGACTGGCCTGCACAGAGTCCTGACCTCAACCTGATACCTTTGGGATGAATTTGAGTGGACGGTTTAGGAGATATTTGAAAAGAACGTGCGCGCGCGCCGTAGACAACGGTGCATTTACAGGGTTAATCCCCCATCTTCAACTGCGGCTCACCGCAGTTGAAGTGTCCCGCGCGCATGCGCGGCGCGACGTCCTCGCCGATCTGGCCAATCACAGCGCCGCAGCGGCGCTGTGATTGGCCGGTGCGGCGATACCCGGAAGGGTATCTGTTTGGACATGGATGCGGCCGGAGGGGGAGAAGAACACAGCGTCGGGGGCCCCGATCTAAGTGATGCATAATGAGCTAGTATGTACACAGCTCTGACACACAGCAAAGCCCTGTCTGGCCGGGAAGAAGCCTCTCTGCTGGAGTTAACGTGGCCCTTTACACCCCCCCTTCAAATCGTCTGAAACTCTGTGCACAGCTGTCCACATCCCCAATATGAATCAGCACTTTTTTTGGGGCTCTTTATTTATTTATTTTTAACACGTTAGTCCTGTCTCTGCCCATCCACCGTCATTGATGTGTCTCTGCTGTCTGGGCCTCCAAGTCAAATATACCAGGAAGCTGCTGGAGTAGCTAATAACAGTGGCTGGTGGGCAAAGTTGTGCTCATCATCAGAAGCCAGCTTCCCAAAACCGAAAGAGGCAGCCAGCTTCCCGAAACCAGAAGAGGCAGCCAGCTTCCCGAAACCGGAAGAGGCAGCCAGCTTCCCGAAAACCGGAAGAGGCAGCCAGCTTCCCGAAAACCGGAAGAGGCAGCCAGCTTCCCGAAACCGGAAGAGGCAGCCAGCTTCCCGAAACCGGAAGAGGCAGCCAGCTTCCCGAAACCGGAAGAGGCAGCCAGCTTCCCGAAACCGGAAGAGGCAGCCAGCTTCCCGAAACCGGAAGAGGCAGCCAGCTTCCCGAAACCGGAAGAGGCAGCCAGCTTCCCGAAAACCGGAAGAGGCAGCCAGCTTCCCGAAACCGGAAGAGGCAGCCAGCTTCCCGAAACCGGAAGAGGCAGCCAGCTTCCCGAAACCGGAAGAGGCAGCCAGCTTCCCGAAACCGGAAGAGGCAGCCAGCTTCCCGAAACCGGAAGAGGCAGCCAGCTTCCCGAAACCGGAAGAGGCAGCCAGCTTCCCGAAACCGGAAGAGGCAGCCAGCTTCCCGTAACCGGAAGAGGCAGCCAGCTTCCCGAAACCGGAAGAGGCAGCCAGCTTCCCGAAACCGGAAGAGGCAGCCAGCTTCCCGAAACCGGAAGAGGCAGCCAGCTTCCCGAAACCGGAAGAGGCAGCCAGCTTCCCGAAACCGGAAGAGGCAGCCAGCTTCCCGAAACCGGAAGAGGCAGCCAGCTTCCCGAAACCGGAAGAGGCAGCCAGCTTCCCGAAACCGGAAGAGGCAGCCAGCTTCCCGAACCCGGAAGAGGCAGCCAGCTTCCCGAACCGGAAGAGGCAGCCCGCTTCCCGAAACCGGAAGAGGCAGCCAGCTTCCCGAACCCAGAAGAGGCAGCCAGCTTCCCGAACACGGAAGAGGCAGCCAGCTTCCCGAACCCGGAAGAGGCAGCCAGCTTCCTGAAACCGGAAGAGGCAGCCATCTTCTCGAAACCAGGAAGAGGCAGCCATCTTCCCGAAACCGGAAGAGGCAGCCAGCTTCCCGAAACCGGTAGAGGCAGCCAGCTTCCCGAAACCGGAAGAGGCAGCCAGCTTCCCGAAACCGGAAGAGGCAGCCAGCTTCCCGAAACCGGAAGAGGCAGCCAGCTTCCCGAAACCGGAAGAGGCAGCCAGCTTCCTGAAACCATAAGAGGCAGCCAGCTTCTGTTGACTAAGGAGGACCAAGATGGCAGCTCTGCACCTGACTAGTAGATCGCAGCAAGACAATGCTGGATGTATCTGGAGTATCCAAATCCAGGACAATGCTGCATGACCGGTAAGCAAAAAAAAAAATAATATTTTGTTTTTTTCTCTCCCTTAGTCTGTGACTGGACAGGGAGTGGAGAAGCAGCAAACTGATGAGCTCATCTCTGTCTCTCCTCCTACGAGCATGCCCCTTGTCAGCACAACTGGCTCCTTGTGCTTCGTCTCCCTCCCCCATCTCCTCAGTCTCATGGCCAGCATCACTCAAACCACTTCCTCTGAGCCCAGGTTGCTTGGATCTGGCCCAGCCTGTGACTAGACTGAAAAGAGAAGCTACACAATGATGAGATGATCTCTCTGTCACTTTGTTCTTTCCTCCTATCAGCATACTTCTCATTCACACATGAACTGATTGGCTCCGTGTGCTGCTTAATCCTCCCACGCTTCAGCCCTGCTGTAGAGGGACTGTAGGAGGCTGATACTAGGTTAAATTCAGGTACTTTCACTGCTTCCATTTAAAATGCCCTTAACAATATTTATATAATTACAGAGCTGCATTAATGTGCATGCATTTTTATCTGTGTGAACAAACTTTACAAGAAACAATTTTATCTAATTAGGTTTACAATATGAAGGATGCTGCTATGAAAATTGATCCAAAACATCTTTACAAGCATACGGTCACTGAATAAAAGGAATGCAAACACAAATATTTTTGTCTGTGTAAATTTATGTTCTCACTCGAGTTTTCAAAGAGACTAAAAATTTATGTGACACTTTTGGACAACTTTTGACAATCGGCGATGTTCATAGATATGTCAATTCCCGCAGTGGGATTTCATGCATGTCGATCACCGATGGAACAAGGAAATATCTCCCTACCTTCGTCTTACCTTCGTAACATTCCCGTCAGAATCCTGGAGCTTTTCCCCAGATTTGTGTCGGTTTCCCTGAGCTAAGGACAGAAAAGAAGGTCTTCGTTATAAAAAAAACAAACAGCTATAGGAGATTAGCAAGAATATAAATAATTTTCAATAAGAATGAAAATCCCCTTATGTGGTTAGATCCCCCAAATGTAGTAAATGAGTTCTGACCAATCAAAACACTTGAGAAAACAAAAACGGGGCCCTCATTGTTCCACCGCAATACCAGACATGGCCAGTAGGTGGCTATGCAAGCGGTTAATAACAGGAACATGTGCTAATACTCAGGAACTATTAAAGTGGACCTTTCATGGCATATGGAAGGTCCACTTATTTGTCAGCCCTTGTCCCCAAACACAAATGGCTTTTAAAGCCATTTGTAAATAAAATGTTCACTGCAAAAAAATGCCCTTTGGCCTCCAGCCCTTCTGGGGGGCACAGGTGATGTACCCCATGCCCATGGCAGACTTGGGTGCTAAAAGTCCCCCCGAGAATTAAATGAATTCCACTGCAAAAGTGCATTCTGGAGGGATTTTGAGCTCCAAGCTCTGTAAGGAGGCATGGTGACATCACCTATACTTCCTTGATTTGTTGCAGGCCAGTTCTACGTTTTTTTTTGGGGGGGGGGGCAAACAGTTTGTTTACAAATGGCCTTTAAATACATAGAGAGGGCTGGCCCCTTAAAGAGGAACTGCAGTCTGCTCACATAATTTGTAATAAAAACATCTTTGCCATTCTGAAGCTTCCATCCAACCACTTTGCATATTATTTTATATATACAGTGGAACCTTGGATTACGAGCATAATCCGTTCCAGGAGAATGCTTGTAATCCAAAGCACTCGATATCAAAGCGAGTTTCCCCATAGAAGTCAATGGAAACTAAGATCAGTCGTTCCGCATTGACTTCTATTGCATGCAATACTGTATGTGGCCAGAGGTGGGGGGGTTCCGGAGAGCTTCATAAATATTTGGGGACAGCTCGGCTGAACTCGGAAAGGCTCGGAAACACCCAGGAACAGAGTATTTCTGAGTGTTTCCCAGTATTTCCGAGTGATTCCAAGTATTTACGAACGGCCCATGAACCGCTCTGAGTAAGGATGAGCTCCAGCGTGTTCGCACAGCCCACATGCAGAGCCCACCAGGAAGTCAGCACTGCGGAGCGGTAATCACAGGCAGTGAGACATTTCCTGATCTCTGCAGCCACGCATCGGGACAATGTCTCACTGCTTGTGATTAGCGCAGCGCCGACTTCCTGGCGGGCTCTGCACGTGGGCAGTACGAACATGCCTGAGCTAATCCTTAGTTCTGAGTGTCACCGGCGCCTCCGCACCTCAGGCCAAAGGCGGTACTGCACACCCCATTCGCTTGAATTCTGCTAATTTTTCGAGACAACACTCCCAAACCGTTTAAAAAAAAAGTTGCTTGTAAAAACCAAATCCATGTAAGTGTATATTAATTGGTTTGTGTGAGAGTTATAGTAACTACAAACTATGGCATATATATATATATATATATATATATATATATATATATATATATTTGAAAATTTATCAATCCTGATGCAGTTCTTGAGGCCCTTAAAATGTCAGGACAGTACAAATGAACCCTTTTTGGAAAGTGGGCAGTCCAAGATATTTAGTGAGAGGTGTGGCGATTCATTTGAAGTAGTAAGTCTGTTTTCAGCTGAAAAAATGGACTGCAATGCATTTCTATGGACAAACGAATGTAAATGAACGTCGTTTGTTTACATCAGTTTTTCATCCGCTTCCCTTCAGGTCCGTTTTAAACAGAATTATGCCGCATACACACGCGCGGATTTTCCGCAGAAAAAACTTGTTTCCGACTGAATTCCGCTCAAGCTTGGCTTGCATACACACGGTCACACAAAAGTTCTCTGAACTTTCTTTGAACTTTCGACCGTCAAGAACGCGGTGATGTACAACACTACGACGAGCTGAGAAAATTAAGTTCTATGCTTCTGAGCATGCGTCAAATTGGTACAGACGATCAGAATTTCCGACAGAAAAACTGAGAACTCAGAACTTTTTCTGACTGAAAAATTGAGAACCTGCTCTCAATCTTTTGCGGCCATCAAAAGTCCGATGGAGCATACACACGGTCGGAATTTCTGACCAAAAGCTCACATCGGACTTTTGCTGGCGGAGTTTCCGATCGTGTGTACGGGGCAAAAGTCTGCAAATAATGGAATAATAGAATTGGACGAAAATTGGATTTACATATTTTAATGTACTTGATCCAGGTAGTGCTCAACAAAAGGAAGTGTCATCAAATGTATCTACTGTCCTCCAGCATGAAAAACCGACAAAAAAACTGATGAAAAAATGGACGCAAATGGATGAAAAATTCATGTAAACAGATGAAAAACTGATGTAATTCACATTAATGCAACGCAGTGCGATTTTGGAAAAGGTTCCTGTACTATTTTGGTGCAATTTTGGCCCGTAGATTATGCAAATGACTTGATATGAAAAGTTGCATCACTTAAATCATACTGGAAAAAAAAAAACGCAACAGTAAAATCAGTCTGTATATGCAGTAAAGCATGCTTGTTATACTCACTGTGGAACCTAAGGGGTTAATCCTCTGCATTGTGTAAAAAGGCTGTTTTATCCTGTCTTCTCTGTGCCTCTCCTATTACTGTCCCCAATCCATCTGCTAATAGAACAGAGTCCTAGGAGGCACTCTGCACATGCTCAGTTTAGCGTGCATCGGCAGAGTTTTTTTTTTGTTTTGGAAGGGTGCATGTGATCCGCACACAGCATTGTCCAGACAGAGGGTCAGGGGTCCTGCAGCCTGATAGGACAGTCTGAGTAGTAAGAGTCGGCTCTCCTGCGTGAACTGACGTATGTCAGTCCGTACAAGGAGGATAGTGGCGCATGCCCACGGGTCCCGCGGACTCGATGTCAGGCGGCGGCGGCCCACAATCGCCCTGTACACAGGCAGAACGGGCAGCTGCCTATGCAAACAAGGAATTTCCCTGTTCTGCCTAGGGACAAGACAGAGATCTACTGTTCCCAGTTATGGGGAACAGTGATCTCTGTCATGTTCCTGGTAGCCCATCCTCCCTACAGTTAGAACACACTGAAGGAACACAGTTAACCCCTTGATCGCCCCCTAGTGTTAACCATTTCCCTGCCAGTGTCATTTTTACATTGATCAGTGCATTTTTATAGCACTGATCAATGTAATAATTTCACTGGTCCCTAAAAAGTGTCATTTGGGGTCAGATTTGTCAGCCGCAATGTCGCAGTCCCGCAAAAAATCACAGATTGCCGCCATTACAAGTAAAAACAATAAAAAATAAATAAAAGTCCCTAAATCTATCCTGTAGTTTATAGACGTGTTAACTTTTGCACAAACCAATCAATATTGTATTTTTTACAAAAAATATGTAGAAGAATACATATTGGCCTAAACTGATGAATATATTAGTATTTTTATTTTTTTTGGATATGTATTATAGCAGTTTTTTTTTTTTTACCCAAAATTGTCGGCCTTTTTTTGTTTATAGCGCAAAAAATAAAAACCGCTGAAAAGAAATCCGCAAAAAGAAAGCTCTATTTGTGGGTAAAAAAATACATCAATTTTGTTTGGGTACAGCGCCGCAGGACCGTTAAAACTATGCAGTGCCGTATCACAAATAAAGGGCTGGTCATTAACCACTTCCCTACCCGCCCATAGTCATATGACGCCCACAAGGTGGATCTCCCATCCTGGGTGGGCGTCATATGACGTCCTCCCATTCCCGGCCGCCATTAACCCCTGCGGTGCCCCCTAGTGTTAACCCCTTCCCTGCCAGTCACATTTACACAGTAATCAATGCAATTTTATAGCAACGATCGCTGTGTAAATGTGAATGGTTCCAAAAATGTGTCAAAGGTGTCCGAAGTGTCCGCCGTAATGTCGCAGTCACGAAAAAAAAAATTGCAGATCGCCGCCATTACTAGTAAAAAAAAAATGCAATAAATCTATCCCCTATTTTGTAGACGCTATAACTTTTGCGCAAACCGATCAATATACGCTTATTGCGATTTTTTTACCAAAAATATGTAGAAGAATAACGTATCGGCCTAAACTGATTAAAAAAATAGTTTTTTTAAAAAAAAAATGGGATATTTATTATAGCAAAAAGTAAAAAATATTGTGTTTTTTTTTTCAAAATTGTCGCTCTTCTTTTGTTTATAGCGCAAAAAATAAAAACCGCAGGGGCGATCAAATACCACCAAAAAAAAAGCTCTATTTGTGGGAAAAAAAGGACGTCAATTTTGTTTGGGTGTAACGTCGCACGACCGCGCAATTGTTAGTTAAAGCGACGCAGTGCCGAATCGCAAAAAGTGCTCTGGTAAGGAAGGGTGTAAAATGGCCCGGTGCTGAAGTGGTTAAGGGGGCAAACCCTTCCGGAGCTGAAGTGGTTATATTTACTAAAATAATTGCATTTCCATGTTCCTGTGCAGTGTGGGAGACTAGATATAGTGAATGCAGGGTCCTGGGTTTAGAAACATTTTAAGAGTCTATTGGTGCAGACACGGTGACTTACTCGCTCTCTTGCTCTCTGGATCTTCTCCCGGTCCTGGTTCAGGTTCTCCAAAATATTCTGTCCAATTTGCTCTGTAAAAGACATTAAACAGGAAAATAAGCGCTGTGACACGTCATTGTGACATCACTTAAAGTTGAAATAAACCAATCGATTTAACAGTTTCAAAAAACAGTTACATTTCTGGCTTGTGCTGGGAATGTAACTGTCACATTGGTTGTGCTCCCAACCAAACTGTCAAACCATCCAATGGCTGGTGTCATAACTGATCACATGTGCAGCATCACGGCAGCTGAAGATTAAACCGAGGCCAAGATGGCAGCTTCCTTGGCTGAAAACGATAGAAGGGTTTACTTCCACTTTAAAACTGAACCACTAAAACTTTTATTATAAACATTCCTCAAAAGCCACAAAGGCTTAAAAATAAATTCACTTGGTGTGCAATTAATTCATTTGAAAACCCTGAATTTCCTTGTAAAAGGTAATGATGTAATTTTTACTGAGCTAGACACAGCCTGTGCCGAAAGCAGAGCTGTGGGAGGGACCAAATAGGCTCCACCCACTACAGACTGTCTGTAGAAAACTACAGCAGGGGGCGGAGACAAGACCAGACACCCTGCACAAGGAGAGAGAGCAGCAGTGAGGGGTCTTTATTACCCAAAAATCACAAATATATCCTCAAGTTAGTTTGCCTTCTTACTAATGGAGGTTGACTTCCTTATTTACAGACATAACACAATGGAGGAGGAAGGGGAGCTACGTAAAAAGGCCATTTGTTAGTGCGAAAAGTCCACACTACTTTGCTTTATATTTAATTGTTAGGATTATAGTAATCCGCACACAGAACAATGCAAGTCACTTTTCTTCAACTCCAAAGGACCAATACAGGGAAAAAAAAGTTTGCTAAAAAGTCAATGTAAACCCAAACTGAATGCCATTTAAAAAAAAATACAAAATATTTCTTTGCATCCTTTGTTACATATCAGTGGTGCTGATCTAGTATGCTAAGCATACGATATGCATTGTTCATTTTTCATTTCAGAGTTTTACAACCACTTTAACACAACATAACTTACATACAACAAAAATGTAATTGGGCCCCTAAATGACGGAAAATGCCTTTTAAATATTGTGATGCAACCTATACTTTAAATGGGAATCTTGATCTTTAAAGCTTGGCAAAAAATGCGTTCAAAAGTCTGAAATAAAAAATTGTGATGGCAAAGTTAAGTGGAACTTTAACTTTTTTTAAATAACAAACATGTTATACTTACCTCCTCTGTGCAGTTGGTCTTGCACAGAGCAGCCCAGATCCTCCTCTTCTCGGGTCCCTCCTGGCCCCTCCCTCCTTTGAGCACCCCTTAGCCAGTAGCTTGCTACAGGGGGCACACAAGCCGAGTCAGAGCTTCATGTATCCATTCAGACACGGAGCCTCGACTTGGCCCTGCCCCATCTCTCCCCTGATTGGCTGAATGAGTTTGACAGCCGTGGGAGCCAATAGCGCCACTGTCTATCTGTCTCAGCCAATCAGGAGTGCCCTGGGTGGCTGAGTTGATCGTGGACATCGCTGGAGAGAGAAGGTAGGTAATTAGGGGGTGCTGGGGGGGGGGGGGCTGCTACACACAGAAGGCTTTTTATCCTAATGCATAGAATGCATTAAGATAAAAAAAAATTCCTTTAGAACTCTTTTAACTGTATCTGAGCATGACAAACTGAAAACGCTGTTTATTGAATTTTTTGTATCTAAAGCCAAGTACACACGGTCGAATGCCCCTTTAAAAAAAAAACATCCGAGACTCGGTCCATGTGTATGTCAGTCGGTCCTTCAGAAGCCGGCAGTTTGGAAAACCAGCAGCCGACCGGCTTCCGATCAGCGCTCTCAGCCAATGGCTGAGAGCGCTGATCTAAGTGTTCTGGTGGGAGGGGTGTCCTCCTGTCAGAACATAGGAGCTCAGCGAGGGAGATCGCTGTACTAACGTTGGATCATTAGTACAGCGGCTCCGACTGAAGCTGTCCATTTTTTTTTTTTTTACGAAAATAAAGAAAGTATTAGTGTGTAACAGGCTTAAAGCAAACTTCCCCATCCATCCACGTTTCCATTAGGGATGCACCGAAATTTTGGTGGCCAAAAATATTTTTTCAGCATTTTGCTGATAGAGCAAAAGGTGCCGATAATGGCGCGGAAAGCGCACACAATTTTACCTCAATTTTACTGTGCTTATATTGTGTTTTTCATAGGTCATGTGACTCAAAAACTGTATCTAAACCGTAACACAGGTGCGTCAATGATGCGTTCTTGCTGCATTTTCAATGCATTTCAATACGGAGGAGCGTTTTTTTTTTTTTAACTGACCAAAAATGCAGCAAGCAAGATTTTTAACACCACAAGCACAAGGGACCAGTGTGAAGACATACATAGAATTGCATACATGCTTTATTTTGTAGAGAAATGACTTTGAAAAACACCCCTCTAGCATTTCTAGCCATTGCCATCTGGAGTAAGGGCAGATGATTTAAGCGGCATTAACTTCCTGGAATCAATCTGTCCTTAGCTCAGGCATTCAGGCAGGAGAATGTGCTTAGGTGAGAAAGCCCCTCCTCCCCTCCTCCAATGCCAATGAAGACTCCTGGGATGTATCATGTTGGCCTAGGCCAGAAAGCAGGAACCAACTGAGAAAATGTAAATATATTATACCTTTCTATCTATTTACTGATAGCAGCATAAGGATTACATGTTTCTAAAGGCAGAAGGTGTTTTACCTTCATGCATTCTCTGCATGAAGGTAAAAACCTGCAGCCCCCCCCACCCCCCCCCCCGCCCCAAGCCCTCCCTAAATACTTATCTGAACCCGATCTCAATTCATTGATCTGCATGAGAGCAAAGGCTCTCCCTCTCTCCTCATTGGCTCAGACACAGCAGCGGGAGCCATCAGCTGTCAATCAAAGCCAGTGGAGAGGGAGCGGGGGGGGGGGGGGGGGGCAAAGCCAAGCTCTCAATGTCTTATGGACACACAGAGGCGCCTCAGTAGCGAGCACACACACAAGTGACCACATAGCAAGTGGGCACATTGGCAGTGAGGAGGAGCCAGGATTGCCGGCAGGAGACCAAAGAAGAGGAGGATCAGGGTTGTTCTGTGCAATACCATTGCTTAGAGCAAGTAAGTATAACATGTTTGTTCATTTTTAAAAATAAAATTCTATCTTTTACAATCATTTTAAAAAAACTTTTTTTTTTTTTTAAAGTAGAACAAAGTCAAGAAAAAACAAAATGACCCTCTCTGGTTTCCTCAATGCTATGAATACAGGATCCACTGCACTCGTTTCCACTCATTACCGCCTAGCAAGTGAAAATTTTCATCTAAACCCCTCATCAGCATTTTTGGGTATTTGCCCTCTCAGCCCATCCCAGAATCACTTCATAACAAATATCTCCCGGGATAGTGATTGCACCTTCTGGGCTCATTCAGATTTGCGCTGAGACTCGTCCTCTGTGCTGAGCCCCTTTTTGCTGCGTGTGCATACCCCTCGGAGCTGCGTGCAGGCAGTCCATAGAAATGTATGCACACTGTGCACTTATAGACCCCGAATAGAATTGAGAAGAGAGGTTAAAGACAAGGAGGGGGGCAACCAGGGTATGTTTGTCTCTTAAATTGAAGTATCGAAATTCTCTCATCAATATTTGATTTATGTATGTAACATATATGATGTCTTATTGGTTTATGCATTCTGTATCACTCTCAATTAAAATAAAATTTAAATATGAAAAAAAAAAAAAAAAGAAATGTATGCACACAGTCACATGACAAAATTTGACCTGCGGGCAGGACCGGGTGTATGGATCCAAATGCAAACACTGTGCATTCAGATCCGTACACCCGCTGCTGATGACTTGTGACTGTGTCCGTGCAGCCATTGTATCCTTATCCATTTCTAGGGGCTGCCTGCACACAACTCCAAGGTGGATGCTCATGCAGCAAAAAGTGACTCAGCATGGAGAACCGGTCTCAGCGGCCATCTGAATAAACTCTATAAAATAGGACCTGTTAATTATCTTTGAGCTGTACGTATAAAGAGGAGTCCTTTCATCATTTTTATTTAACATTCTGGAAAATCCATAGAAGGAGGCGTGGCATCCTTTTATTGGTGACAGCTGCCATGGTGCAGGGGACTGGAACGGAACTCCAAGGGAAAGGAAAAAACTCACTATAAGAATCCAAGAAAAACACAGGGCACCAAGAGGGCAACTCAGCCCGCTGATGTCGCCGAGTTCACTTGCAAAGTCCAACTTTTTCCATTTTGGATGGAGTAGGAATGTGTTAAAACCTCAAGTTATTATAGCTGCCATCATTTATTTTTATTTTTATTTCGCCCCTGAATATGATTTTTTTTTAATGGCGAGAGATTACATATTTTTCCCGGTCAGTGTTATACTTTAAGGACTGGTTCACACCAGAATATGGTGCGGTAAAGGCACATTCCTTGATTTGCTGAAAACACTTTTATCACCTCCGAACCTTCCTGGAAGGATTTAGTCTACTGTACACCAACACACCTTGCCCCTTTTTTGAGGACTACTAATAGCGAACCTCTAATCTGGGACTTTTCAAATCTATTCACAATAATTGTCCAATATATTCACTATTGGGTAAATAATTTACTCACTGTATATTTTGTATTTATCTAAAAACTTTTTTGTATGCAATTTTTGAAAAAATTGTTTATTTATTTTCTGTATTGTTTTCACTTGATTGTGACATTCCTGGTCAACACTCATTTGTTATTAGCGCAACTTCTCTTTTTTATCTTGTATTTTTGTGTATATCCCACAATAAGTTTGCAGCTTTTTTTGTAATTACCCATACAGGGCACCTATAGGGAACCCCTACACTTCCCTTCCCCGTTCCAAGCGCAGTTTTCTCCCCTTTACATTCCATGCACATTTCCCTAACTGCAGGTGAATGCGTTGCCCTTGAGATCTGCATGTGGGTGTCAATGTATTGTTAATGGCATTCAAAAATGGTACTACTGCAGTGTTTCAGTGCATTTTTAACCACTTCAATCCTAATATAATTACTGCCCATCTTGGGGCCCTAAATTGTCAGGACAGTACAGATCCATTTTTTGTATGTATGTAGTAAGAGGCATGATCCGTTTTTTTAAGTTGTCATTTTTTGCCACAATTTTTTGGAAGAAATAAAATAAAATTTGGTTACTTTTCACATTATTTTTTCTTTTAAATACTGTTGCCAGAGCAGTACAGCATCACCACATGACTGGTGTTGTGGTGATTAGGGACACTGACTGGTGACAGTACGCAAGAAAGAAAAAAAAAAAAACTGTGATTGCCTATTCCATTGATGGTCACTGTATAAGAAATCATTTTTACTTTGTGAATGCCATCCATTCATGTGCAATTATGTACTATTGTGATAGTTATGATTGGCCGTGTACCATGTGATCACTGTGACCAATCACAGAGTTCACAACAGTATGTTATGAATGAAAGCCATTTGGAACAACTGACATGTGATCGCTGTGATTGGTCACAGTGATCACTGCAGAGCTCAGAAAGGGGGAGGGAGAAGCAACATAAGGAGCATGCTGATAGGAGGAGGGAACACGGTGATGGAGACAGAAGCTCATCAGAATGCTCCTTCTCCTTTCAATGCCCAGCCAAAAAGTGAGAGTGGGGAGGAGACCAGTTAGCAAATATGCAGCAGAGAAAAATAGGATTTTTGTACTCACCATAAAATCCAGTTCTCAGAGTTCATCAACAGACACAACGCAACATTAATCCTTAATATAGGGTTATATCACCTTCTGCAGGAGTAGGACTAGGGAGAACAACAAAAAAAACCTTGGCTATGCCCATGGGCTGTCCTCAGCTGGTATATAACCCCCTCTCTGCTATAGGTATTGAGTTTAGTAGCAAGTAGTATTAGAAGTATCAAAACTCCATAGAGGGGTGGGTGCTGTGTTCATCGATTAACTCTGAGAAATAGATTTTACAGTAAGTATAAAAATCCTATTTTCTCTTTTAGATCATCGGTGGACACAGCACTCCATTATTTCTGACTATAGGGACATCCATAAGCAGTGCCAAAAGGAAAATGAGGCAAAATAACCCAAGGCTAAACACAAGAGCCCTAACCGGGTCATAGGAGCTCAACCAGTACACAGGAGTGAACAGCAGCCTGCAAAACCTTGCGGCCAAAAGAAGCTCTCGCAGATGCCAAAATATCTACTTTGATAGATATCGACGCTTGATGGCGGAAAAACCAAGATATACTAAGCGCTCGAGTAGAATGCGTTGTGATAGGGAAAGGAGAAACCTGACCATTATAGAACAGACATGAGTCGCCGTCTGATCCATCTGGAGATGGTAGCCGAAGAAGTGGCCAGCTCTTTCCTTGGTCCGTGTGTAACCACAATAAGCGAATCTTACCTCCGAAAGGACTCCGTGGCTGCCAGATACACCCGAATCAGTCGAAAAACATCCAAGGCATGCAAAGCAAATTCCTTGGGATGAGCCAGCTTGGGACACAAGGAAGGCAACACAATTTCCTCATTCAAATGAGAGTCCAAGACAACTTTTGGTAGGAACGATAGACAGGGATGAAGAACCACCAAATAGGGAGTACATGAGGATAATACTGCCAGCTGTGACACCCTATGGGCCGATGTATTAGCCATCAAGAATGCCACCTTCTGGGACAATGTAGGTAAGGGAATCTGCACAAAACACCTAATAATCTCCCGATTATTCTCAAATGGAGGTTTCTGGAGAACCGAGACAACTAAGCTTAAATCCCATGGCAGAAAAAGAGACCGTACAGGCGGAGTCACATGTCGAACTCCCTGAATGAAGGTACGAACTAAAGAGTGTGTGGCTAGGGGGTCACTGAAAGAAGATTGCTAAGGCAGACACCTGGCCTTTGATGGTACTCAAGGCCAACCTCTGAAAAACAAGTTCCCCATCCCAAACATGGCTGTGCTGTGTGGCAGAGCTGCGCACATCTCAGAATTATATAGACAGAGATACAAAGCCTTTAGATGCTAAACAGCCCCCAGACACACATTATTTATCAGTGTGTGTAGCAGTTTGGCCGAAGTTCAGCTTTTTGACCACTATTCAAGGAGCCCATGGGTGACAAAGCTAGATGAAGAACTGGAGAGTGGTGTCACTCTGCTAGGTGTTTTGTGCAGCGGAAGTTGTGTGAACCTCAAGAGTGGCTGAGCAGAGTTAGAAACATTTGGACAGGTCACATTTTTGAACTGTGCGTTTAACGGTCTGGCAATGTTTCAAAGTATAGAGAACTTGAGCTAAATGATAATCCAGCACACCGGTTTACATCCAGCAAGACGAGAGAGCAGACACATCTCCGTCAAAGGTCCAGCTCTACGGTTTGTCTGTGCAGGCGCGGAGCATTCTAAGTGAGACCTTTTAAAGAGCAGGACAAAAGCGCAGCGCACATGAATGACCCTGACACCGCCGAGAAATCATCAGCTCAGACAGCAGCGTTTCACACGTTTCCAGAGACGAGCGGGATAATACAATGATTTACTGCAGCTTTATATCACTATTATCAGGCGGCATCACACCTCCATATTACAGATCAGACAAAGAACGTTGGAGTGCGCTCTCTAGAGGAAACTCACGGACAATTCTCAATTGTTTGTTAAACAACAAGGTCACAGTGGTGTAATAAAAAAAAAAATACAAGTTATAGAAATGACTAACTTTTTACATTCGTGCTGCCGCTATCAATTAACTCGCAGTTATGGTAAATTCTATAGAACAGAATGGAAACGCCAACAATGAAGTATTATGTTTGCACTGCAATTCAGACACTGACATGATTCCATAGTGAGTACAGGAAGTCCTTGGGTTACAAATAGGTTTGTTTATAAGTTGAATTTGCATGCAAGTTTGAACAGGTACAAAGAGTCAAAAAGAGCCAAAAGAGTCATCCTGCCTCCATTCTTAAAGTGGTTGTAAACCCTTTACAACCTCTTTTTGCTACAGGTAAGCCTATAATTAGGCTTACCTGTAGCCACAAACCTGCACGGTTTAGGCGATATCCCCTGTATTTATATGTGCCGACGTCATCGGCACATGCAAACTGAAGCAATGGCACATACATATGTGCCGTTGCTTCAGTTAGACTGGGCTGTTACCTTGCGGGAGTGATGTCATCGCTGCTCCGGCCAATCACAGCGATGGAGCCCACGATACCTGGAAGTAAGTCCAGGAGCGATGTCGGCCACCGGAGCGCTGCGGGGGCTTTGATCTCAGGTAAGTAATTCATAATGAGTGATTATATACTATACTAGCTCATTATGCCTTTGTCTTACAGATTTTTTTTTTTTGGGTTTACAACCACTTTAAGTACAAAAAGTCAGATGCTTGTAACTCGGGGACTTCCTGTAGTGGAATTGCTGTGCGTCCAAATGCTGTTTTTGTGGAATATACTCATTAAAGTGTATTTTCAGTAAACTGAATGAATATTGTAGAGTTTTCCATAAGCAATTTTTTATGCGACTTTCACTTTCTTATACGAGTGCTGTAGCATATATTGACAAGAATAAAGCTGAGAAAATCTCTAGCATTTGCCTTAGGTAAAGGGCTAAATAAAGTGATTTTGGGGTCTCCAGGTTGCTGGCTGTTAACTTTGGCCTGTCCTCTTACTGGACACATCAATAACACTCCTAAAGTCTCAGATTGAGCCAGGAGAATAGTTGATTCTGGAAGAGGACAGAGTCGGGAGGAGACATGGATATGCTTTCTCCATCTCCTTCCACTGCCAATGCGAAGAGGTATGTGGCTTGACGGAGACAGGAGAAACAGGGAACCTGGAGCTATAATATAGGTAAATGGAGGGGGCAACAAACTGGACAGCAATAATTATCCCTGAACCATTTTTCATCTGTTGCCCATGTATTACCACAAATTCTCCTTTGCTACCCTTCTTATTGTCCCTGATGAAAGGGTTGAAGATCCCTGGAACACACTGGTTATCATTAGATCTTCAATAACATATTCTACATGATTAAAAAGACCATTATTTCTTCCAGGTTCTTCATTCACCTTGGCTATTGGCCTTTTCTTTCTGTATAGCGTGGACCACCATGATTCTATATCTCATATCACTTTAACAGAGATCCTTAGAGCAGCACATCGTGTACTGAGCAACCCACTACTTTGACTTTATGATAACAGCCTGTGTCAATGAGCTTTTGTCTGCTTCAAAAAGGGCTTTGCCTTCCCATACAAGTCTATAGGGATGCAAAACCCACAGAAAGTAGGTCAAACGCAGGTCAGAAGCAGATCAACTGCAGGTCGAATATACCTGTCAATGAGTTCTGAAAGTTCTCAGAAGCGCCTCAAATTAACCTTGTCCCTGACATCATTGGACAGCTTTTTGGTCTTGGCCATGGTGGAGAGATTAGAATCTGATTGATTGCTTTTGTGGACATGTGACTTTCATATAGGTAACAAGCTGAGATTAGGAGCACTCCCTTTAAGAGAGTGCTCCTAATCTCAGCTCATTACCTGTATAGAAGACACCTGGGAGCCAGAAATCTTGCTGATTAATAGTGGATCAAATACTTAGGTCACTCATTAAAATGCAAATCAATTTATAACTTTTTTGAAATGCGTTTTTCTGGATATTTTTGTTGTTATTCTGTCTCTCACTGTTAAAATAATCCTACCATTAAAATTATAGACTGATAATTTCTTTGTCAGTGGGCAAATGTACAAAATCATCAGGGGATGAAAAACTATTTTTTCCCTCACTGTATTGCTACAATTTCTCCTTTGCTGCTCATGTATTGGAACCACTTCTGAATTGCTGCTCAGTCCCATCTATTGGCACCACTTTTTGTTGGTTGTCCATCTATTGGTACCACTTCCCCTTTGTTGTCTGTTTCCCCCACTTCACCTCTGTTGCCCTATGTACAATGGTGTATTTGTCAGTACTGCCCTTTGTTCCCTACATATTGATGCATTTGCCAGTTCATTACCCACTTACAGACTTGACTGTCCACTTGTTACCCACATTTTATAATGATTGCCATTGTGTTGCCCTATGTATCACCAGTGTTTAGTGCTTTGGTGGCATCTGTGGAAGTGTTTGACCGAATCCACCCTCTTTGTTTTGGGGACCATGTAACCCCTAGTAAGACTTGTTACTATCAAACACTATCCGTTTAAACACTAATAACTCAGTCACCTCCTTATTTTGATTTCTGCTGTCCAGTAATATGAACACAATACAATGGCTTAATGTGCTACTTGGCCTTGCAGAAGCAGGGTACTACGTTCAGTTTTGAAACAGGACCCTATCTGTATGAAGTGTGTTTATTCTACAATTTGTGTTGTTTCTAGATGCTTCACCCTCTCACAATTGAAAAATATATGGTATCCTTTACTTGGTTCCTAACTGAACTAATGCAAAGATATAAATATAGAGCTCGCAAACACAATATAGGTAAAAAAAAACAAATAAAATATAAATAAATATATATATATATATATATATATATATATTTAATGAACATGAAAGTCCAAATAGGGTGACTGAAGTGCTCCAATCCAAAGTGAAGAAAATGCAAAATGCTTCAGAGATATTCAGGTGTACAACACGCAATTGACGCAATTTCTGGTATTTTTCTGGCATTATTGATGTCACTTCCGGGTCTCGTGGAACGCACGCCAGGAACAGCGTTTTTTGCATTCACAGCTCCACCATATCTGTGCCCGTTTTAGCTTACCTTTTGAAAGTATACATTCCCATGTGCAATAAAGACTTTTTTAATGGTACTTCATTATCAGTCCAATCCTTTTTTATTTTTGGGTAGAAGTTTTGATCTGATGACCTGACATCAAAACCGCCATTCCTGGATATTATTATCAAGTCTGAAGTTACCCCTAGACTGAAAATCTGGGGGTCGTCCTGATCCGGTGAGTGGGGACTCTACAAAGCATTTGGCATTTTCTTCACTTTGGATTGGAGCACTTTAGTCACCTTATTCAGACTTTCGTGTTCATTATATATATATATATATATATATATATATATATATATATATATATATATATTAGTTTTGTTCACCTATATTGTGTTTGTGAGTGCTATATTTATACTTTTTTTTTTAAGTGATTAGCACTTTGTGTATAGTAGCTGCACTTATTATTATTTTGCACACCATTAGCGTGAGGATATATTTAGAATATTTTTTCACATCCTAACTGAACTAGTTCCAACATGCCACTGCATCATTGTAGCTGGGATATAAGAGTGTAAGCTTCTCTAGTGCAGAGACTGATGTGTCTGGCTCAGTGTTTACTGTACAGTAGAGCTGGGCGATTTTCTCCCCAAAAAAATCAGCGATTTAAAAAAAAAAAAAAAAAAAACTCGACTCACGATTCGAATCAAGTTTTTTTTTTTTGATAGACACCGCGCCGGTCCTGAGGAGCTGCGGGCAGAAGTTTTTAGGCGAGGCCGTGGCTTCGGCCTAGTCTGCGAGGCCGGATGCCGCGGACTGGCCTAAAAACTCCTGCCACAACTCCTCAGGACTGGTGCGGTGTCAGCGCCGGTCCTGGTGAAAAAAAAAAATGATTTGCTGAAATTTTTAATCGATTTGACCTCTCAACTCGATTTAAGATTTAAATCAATTTTTTTTCCCCAGCCCTACTATACAGCACAGCCAAATATGTCAGATATATATAAATGTATAATTATAATAGTGTGTGTAGTCTGACATGAATGGTCGTAGTGTTCTCTGCATAGTGCTGTGGAATATATGAAATCTATATACATGTACAATGTATGTAGAAGGGTGCGCTGTCCCTTTAAAATTGTGAAATACTAGTAAAACGTGAATAATGCAAAACACAATGCATAAAAGGTGAATCTGCCTTACTGGGCCATGCAAAAGTTAATTTCAACAATAACTGCGAGTTATACAGTCTCTATAG
The DNA here is from genome assembly GCA_028564925.1 of Lithobates sylvaticus. NCBI lineage: Eukaryota > Metazoa > Chordata > Amphibia > Anura > Ranidae > Lithobates > Lithobates sylvaticus. Next base: position 49,717,030 of record CM053036.1, on the reverse strand, counting down.
TCTGTTGAACCATTAGTGCCAGCAATCCTCCACCAATGTAAACACTGTCTTTTTACCAGAATATTAGACCCCCCCCCCCCCCCCAATTACAGAGGACCAAAACGCTTGAAGTGAAAGCTACAGCAGTCATCTAGTCACGTCCGAAAACATACAGTGGTGTGCTGGTAATGGTCAGTTGGACGATCACAGGACCTGGCTTACTCTCATAACAAGGCCAATGTTGCCACAGAAGAAAGAAGAGGATTATAGTGCACTACCATTAAAACAAGGCCACTTTATTAAATTAAAAATGTACTTGCAAGAGGTACTACTAACACTCTAGTAACACTGCAGCATGCCGTCCGTCATGGAGTGCACACTTGATGACATCAGCACCAAAGCTCCACCCCTACCCGTTTCGTCCATGTAGACATCAGGGGAAATGGAGATTAGCTCCAACTAACTCAAACATTCCTCTGCGTGGCTGTAGCAGGGATGTAAGAGTGTAAGCTTCTCTGGTGCAGGGATTGATGTGACCAGATCAGTGTTCACTGTACAGCACTGCCGAATATGTCAGCTATATACATTTATAATAATAGTGTGTGATTGTGGTAGGGCATTAGAGTGTAAGCTTTTCTGGTGCAGAGTCTGATATGAATGGTGCTGTGTTCTATGTACAACACTGTGGAATAAAAAGTATTATAAATGTAAACTATAATACGACTATTGATGGTGATGCGGTGGGGACAGGGTGCTTTCAGGGGTAGTGATTGATGTATACAGTTCAAGGTCCTTTGAAAGCTGAAAAATGTATAAACTCCCTAAAAATGAATAGCCTTAAAAAAATTAAAAAAATTAAAAATAAAAGAAAATACTTCTACAGTGTAGTGTTCCTGATGTGTTTGAATGATACCTGCTTATTACTAGAACTACCTTCCAAAGGCAGGAAATTTTTAAACATGAATATTAAGCCTCGTTGAAAGTATTATTTTTTTTGGTGTTTAGTTAATATGCAGTATGATCATCTCTATCAAATATACTACTAAACTATAACAAAAAGCAAAAAAGTATCAAAATGATCTGTGGTTTAAGAAAAATGGTCTGTCTACTAAAATTACCAGAGTAACATTCCACAGACCAAATGAATTTAAAATAATAGAAAAAAAAAAAAAAAACAAGACGCCTAACAGCCTTTAAATTCACCCCCAATCCTGGTCTTCTCTCTACATGTGACTTGTTCAATTTAGCTACCGTCCATTAGCGTGCCACTGCTGGGGTGAACGGAACGGAAAAAGCTTGTGTCACTTTGATAAATCGCTGCTTCCTGGGCCAATTGTGGAGGACAAACAAGAATCAACAGACGGAGGCACGGGGGCATGTCGAGCAGAACATGGCAAATTGAGGCTTGATGTGACACTTGAGGATTCAATCCCCCAGTCAAGAACATCAGCTGTGGGCACCGATGGTCATGCGAAGGATTAATTCTGCCCCCTTGTAGATAAATAACAGAACAAAAAAATTTATTTAGCAACAGCTGATTCAAGTTTTGGAGTTCACACTGACTGATGCTGTTCCTCTACAACAAATAAATAAATAAATTCATACAACTCCACTGGGAAGAGCGTGTAGACTCTTCTCAAGAGTTCAACTTTTGGCTCAGCATCATTAGAGGAAAACAAATTTGTAGGAAAATGTATGTTAATTAAAAATGGCCAACCTACATTTCAATGAACTCTTTGATACTTCCGATGTTTACTAATTTACAACTTTTTTTTTTTACTATCCGTGAAAAAAGGGGCTAAAAATTGTAGCTGATATTTTAGGTTAAGAATTGGCCAGCCTGAGATTCAACCTCTTCCTTTTATGTGCTGAATTTCCAAGTTCTCGGCCATTAAACCAATCAAAATATTCTCATTAAAAAAAAAAAAAGTTTTGTTTTGTAACAGCTTGGAGAAACTTCCCTACGATTGCAACAAGTTACGTTGTGTCCACCAACTCACTTCAAAACAAAATTAAAAATGTAAAATAATATAATTTTAAGCCAGTTCTAGCATTTTTTATAATGACTGTAATTCAGCTCTTGGTGGAAAGATAATTTTCAAAACATTTTCTACGTTATACTTTCAAAAACAAAAAAACAAACTCACATTCATCTTTCTTTCTTTTCCAAAAAAAAAAAAAAAGAAAAAAAAAAGAAAAAGAAAAAAGATAGAAAAGGAGCAAGACAAGGTTAAAAATGGTATTAGAAAATTAAACTTTGTTTAACCACATGCCGACCGGGCCATAGTCGAAATACGGCTACAGCACGGTCGGCTTATTCTGGGTGGACGTCCGTGGGACGTCCTCCCAAAACCTTGCTCCCGCGCGCCCCCTGGGGCGCTCACTTGTGAACATACGTGACCACCGGGTCCTCTGCATCACGGATCGCGGTAAACGGCCGCTGATATCGGAAGTTTACCACGTGATCACTCCGTCAAGTGACGGAGCGATCACATGTAAACAAACCGGCGTCACGCCATGATGCCGGTTCCTCCCTCACCTCTCTGTACCGATTGGTACAGTGAGAGGGGAGAAGCGGAGTGCGGGAGAGATTGCAGCAGCGCTGTGGGCTGGATGTGTAGTGCCCACAGTGCTGCTCTGTGACAGTACTGTGCAATACTCTGCCAACACTGTGCAATACTCAGCCAATACTCTGCCAATACTCTGCCAATAAATGTTAATAGAAACAAATAATTTTTTATTTAATTTTTTTACCGAATATTCAGTATTCTTTGATTTACAGCGCAAAAAATAAAAAAATCCAGCAGTGATTAAAAACCACCAAAAGAAAGCTCTATTTGTGAAAAAAAAGGACAAAAAAATAATTTGGGTACAGTGTTGCATGACAGAGTAATTGGCATTCAAAGTGTGAGAGCACCAAAGGCTGAAAATTGGTCTGGTTAGGAAAGGGGTTTAAGTGCCCAGTGGTCAAGTGGTTAACAAAGATTATTTTTTTTAGCATTTTCCTTAAATGTGAGGGTTTTTTTTTTGGTTCTTTTTGCATTTTTACAGTCTTAAAATAAATGTTTGATGTGTAATATTTTAATGAGCACTAAAAAAAATGCACTTCTTTTCCCATGATCAATATTTTATATTGTGCTAAGCACTAAAAAAAAGTATTTTTTTTTATTTTTCTGTAATCAGTGAATTATAAAATATTGCATGCTTACCACTTGCAGCCATCAGGTGCGCTAGCTCCATGCAAATTCATGGAAGGCTTTTTCTCTCAGCAGACGCTAAAAAAAGTCAACTGAATAAGAGAAGGAATACTCACTACTTTCTTTTCTAGCAGAGACAGAAATGTCTGGTCATAGCTGAACTTATGAGAGGGCAACTTTATAAAAAAAGATGATTATTCTTTGAATAGATATGAAAACTTTGCAGGAATCTAGGCAACAAAATAATCATTCGCTGTTGACATGAGCACTAGTGATCAAAATTATTTTCCAAATATATCTGCAGAAGATCATTTTTGAGAAATTTAATGAATGCAAATGTTTGTTGAGTACAAAAGGTAATTACATTTTTAAAAGATTATTTCTACTGTTTAAAGTGCAAATTAGCAGAAAAAAGACCAACCCTGCCAAAAAAAAATGTAAGAACCATATAAACAACTCCAAATTATGATACTATTCTTTGTTCCCTTACAATTATTGAAATAAAAACATTTGATAACTGTTGATTGAATCTTTTTTTTTTTATCTTTATAAAAATGATCTCATCCATGCCAAAAAGCATGCAGCAGTGCTGGGCATTCCTACTAGTAAGCTTAGCATACTGAATGACACAGATGCATTCTGTAGTACACATCTATTAAAGATTTTATAAAAACATGTAAAACATTATAAAAAACATCAATTTAAACTGATATATTTTTAAATGTTTTAAATTAAAATTGCCAAAAATTGCAATATAGTTCCCGTTTAAACCAAAATGCACACTTTTGTGTCTGGCTATAAACACTGGAAGAATTAAAGAAGTATAAAATAAAATAATGAAGTTTTGGTGAGAAGAAAAAAAAAAAGACTTAAAAAGGAGTAAAATTCTGCAGACCCGGGTCAAAAAAAAAAAATGGGGGCACAATGACAGTGGTGGCTTCTTCTGGAGACCGGGCTGCTCCCAAAGTTCAGGCCTCGACCACAGAAGGTCTGAGAAAAGTTGAACTTTTTCTGACAGTACAAAAGCCATCTTGGGGTCGACTGCTCCTCAGCCTAGCAGGCAGCTTGATGCAAGGCGCCCTTTGAATACAAATTAGCGATGTATAATCGCAGCATATTCATAAGGCCTTCGCCTCTCCAGTGAATGCTGTATTATTCATCGCGTGTGCCCCGACCCCAGCTCACTCCTGTTCTGACAAATCATACTTGATTAAGACAAATCTTTATTAGTTAGCTAGTCAAGTTTCTCATTTATCATTTGCAAATCTCATTCTCCCTTTTTTTTTTTGGGTGTAATAGAAGTGGTGCAGACAGGGCCTTCCTCCTCTAGACATTAAAAAATTGCTTGTTAAACAAAATAAGTGCAAAATGGAATACAGGGGGGTATAATAGATGATAAAACACAGCTTTAATAAGTATAAATTACAAGCAGGGCCAAGAGCAAACAAAGCAATTATTTAGCCAGGATTCAAGAAAATAAAATGTTAACAAACCGCTGAATTGCTAAAGGACTGGCTCTTTTTGTCGCAGATTTCAGAGAGAAATTTTTCCCTTTCAGTTAAAGAGCAAAAAAACAAACTTTTTATAAATGGATTCATTATACAATTATTACAATATTAAATGTTACTAAAATAGGCCTTTATTTTTGTATTGTCTTAATGGAAACTTTTACAGCTTTATATAAAATATTTGAAAGGAACTGAAATAGATGAACTCAGGTCACACAATCCATGATTAGCCAAACCTTTCTGGTGTTTTCTGTAGGTATGAGTATTGCTGGGTCAGAGATGGGCACTTAAAGTGGTTGTATACCCTTCATTACAACTTGCACCTACTAGATTAAGGCTTACCTGTAGGTACAAGAAATATCTCCTAAACCTACACGGTGCATTCACAGGGTTAATCCCCATTCACAAATCCGGCTTTGCAGTCTCCCGCACGCATGCGCGGATCGACGTCTTCGCTGCTCTGCATGGCTGAATTCCTAGCCTTTTGCTGTATTGGATTAGGACAATAAATAAAGTGGACCTGTGCTTTGCCCTTGTGCAGGTAATCAACAGGTTCACTTAAATGTGGCCCATCTGCTGGCTTTACTTCTTCCTGCCCTCATTGGTCTATGTGACCCTGAGAGTGAAGGAACCCTATGTACGCTCAAAGTCCTTCAGGCTGGAGCTTACACAGAGCCTACGAATCTCTTCCAGTCATGACTGGCCACTCATGCTCCCAGCACTAAATCACAGGAGAAAGATGAGATTCATCAGCTCACTATGCTCGGAAGAACTGGGTATTTCTCTTCATTCCAGACAGCTGAAGAGTATGACAGAGTATTGGAAGGGATGGTAGGTATGTATGTTAGGGATGGGGAGGAGATATTTAAGTCAACTTAAAGTGGATCTTGCCCCTCTTTCACTAAAAGTCTCATTAGCATGCAGCTCGGCAAGCTCACATGAAATTATGCTACATTAATTAAACAAACATTTTTTTGTCTTCACTGAAACCGGGTACACACGGGCTGAATGTCGGGAGACATTTCCCGGTTCAAAAAAAAAAAAAAAAAACGTCCGACATTTGTATGTAGATCTGGCCGGCTTCTGTTGGACAAGCATGCTAGAAAACCAGCAGACGACCGACTCCAAATCAGGGCTCTCAGCGCATTGCGGAAAGTGCTGATCGAAGTGTTCTGGCAGGGTGGCCGTCCCCCTGTCAAAACACAATAGTTCAGCGGGGGAGATTGCTGTACAGGTACTCCTCACTTAGCGACCAGATTCCGTTCCAACGACCAGGTCGTTAAAAGAATTGGTCGTTAAACGAGGAGCCAAAAGTAATCAATATTTTAAGCATTCTTAACTACTATAAAAAAAGGACTAAACACAAAACTCCAGCTCAATATCGTTGTTTTAATTTGCATAAGTACAGAACACAAACCAAAATTCTGTACTGTACAATACAATGATGTACAGCACGTCGTTCGGGTGGGGAGAGCTGGTCGTAAGTCAGAGTGGTCATTAAACAGGTAAGTCGTTAAACAAGGAGTATCTGTACTTATTTTGCATAGTAGGTACAGCGGCTTGGACCGAAGCCGACAGTTTTTTTTTCATCCAAGCCAGCGAAAACTCATTGTTTACCAGGCATTACACATACATATATACATGGTTGAGTGTGGCACTGGTGATGTAACCAGGGCCTCACAGATGCATTCAGAAAGGCTAGATTGCCTTCAAAATGATGTGCACTGTCATATGTTCCTGGAGGCAGACCCAGAGTTCCAGGACATAAAGGGGGATGGATTCATCCGTCCTTAGTGAAAAATGTCCAACAAGAAAAAAATGGGGGAAAAAAAAAGGTATGCAAAGAAAAAAAGCATGTAATAACCTACAAAGTATCTGTTTGTAGATTCAAAGGAGAGAAAGGTGACGGCACATCCAGCATAAAATCTTCATACTTTATTGCAGATCCTTAAAAAGAGAGGACATGACAGGCACTCATAGCTCAAAAAACAATTCAGCAGATGCGTTTTACACACTTGTGCTTAGTCACTAAGCTGTGAGTGCTTGTCATGTCCTCTCTTTTTATGGATCAACAATAAAGTATGAAGATTTTATGCTGGATGTGCCGTCACCTTTCTCTCCTTTGTATCCGCTTCTTGGTCGTGGACCCTGGCAGGCACCCGGCTTCTTACAGCAGCTATATCTGGTTCCTGCAATAGCAGTGAAGTATTTCATGGTTTGTCTGGAGCGGTGCAACTCTCTTATTACCTGTTTGTAGTTTGCAATCAATAAGCATTTCTAAAAGTGCCTTTGTTGTAATTTTTAAGATAAGGGTGAAGTTTCTCTTCGAGCTAAGCCATAAATGCAGAGGCGGCTCTAGGCTTTGTGAGGCCTCAGGCAAATCTTAAACATGAGGCCCCACTCACGCCCCAAAACCGGAAAAGTAATTCAAGCGGTAAAAAAATAACTGTACAAATTGCATATATTAAGAGCCTTAAATCCTATGAACTATGAATTCACAGTTTCTAGAATTTTAGTGATGACAGGGGGTCAGTAGGTGCCATGATATGCCAGATGGCATATATATCATCAGGGCTGTGTGTGGGGCGTCTGGCAGTAGTGATTATCAGAGCCCCCTTGGTCAGGGATGACGTCACGGGATGTGTCAGTATCGGGCAGGACCTTCATCATTCTGTACCTGGAAGCTCCGGCGGCAGACAGTCTCCCCGATGATCGCCGGGTGCCTGGTCTGGCATTGGCAGGTCCTCCAGAGTGGAGCAGAGTGAGAGCTGCTCGGCCGATGCTGGCTTTAGCTGGGATCTGTACATGGCAGGAGATCGAAAGAGCCCAGCAGAAGGGGAGGAGTTGGGAGAGGGGAGTACATGGAGCCACCCACTAACCCTGGGACGTGCTGAATTGAACAGTCCACCCCTGGCAGGGGTAAAAGGAGTAGCGGGCAGAGAGACGGCCCTGGGGACACCGACTGGGGGACATCCCCTCCAATTTCCACACAAGTCAGGCAAATTAGGCGGCCGCGAGGCCCCTGGGAGTGCGAGGCCTAAGGCGACCGCCTAATTTGCCTAATTAGAGAGCCGCCTCTGCATAAATGGACACGTGCCCAAGAAATCTAGGGGTGGGGGGACATCTACCTGTCATGCAGCGGTGCAGCAGGACATAACCCTTAGGAGAAGAGAAAGTAGAGTAGACACACAGTCTACACCAACCTACCTACTTCTCACTGAGGGTTGGCCCCCATACCACAACAAGCTAGATAATCTCTGTTGGTGACAATAAGCTCACTAGATGTTGAAAGTGCTCACCTTCTCTCCTAAGGAGGAGTCATAAATGACTTCATTGTCACCCTAAGAGAAATCCACAAAAGTAGGTATGTTCATGTAACAGGAACAAAAAACATTGTCATGTGTGTTTTCTGTTCCATTACCAGAACATATATCGTCGGCACACCATATATCTTCAAAATAATGTCCAAATGTTTATTAACCTGATCACATTACAGTGGTAAAAGGCAATGTTTCGAGTCCCTGCTTCAAAATAACGTATTGATGTTATTTTGAAAATTCATGATCATGTGCTCTTACTTGTGTTGACACCAGTTTCCAGTTGCCAGTTGTTACAGCACCCACTTGATTTACGCCATTTCCCAAAACATGTGCAATGGGAACATTTTAAAAGATCTTTTGATCCGTTGTGGTGCATTGAGAGTCCATTCATAATGAAACAACACGTGGTAATGCGCAAAGCTAGGTGCATAAAAAAAGCACAGTAACTGATCCCTACGGTGTAAATCAGCCCTCAAAGATCTGATAGTTTCCAAAGATATTTCAATTAAATGCTAAAGAAGAAGTAGGACCAAAGCTCTTTTCCTGTTGGTCACAGAAGTGCACTTCATTCTGCACTCCTGTGACCCGTTTTCAGCCAACAATGGGCTAAAGTTCGCTGTTGACTGATGTCACTCAGCCTGTCCAGACTCTGGATTGATCAGGACCGATGCTGGCAGCTGTCTCTGCCTTTTAGAAAGCCACTAGGAGACTGAGCCCCTATTCCTCTATATACAGCCACTCCCAACGCTCCTCAGGTGTACAGGGGGGCGGCACGGACTGGACCATGGGACTGGGTCACAATTGTAGGTATGCCCCTGGTTCTGGGATTGCTGCATCACAGTTATCCCAGGAGGCACTGTACGGTGTATCTGTGCATGCGTCTAACTTTCGGCACATGCGCACAAAACGCTGCCGGAAACTGTGCCCATAAATTTGAAATGGCGGCATTTGTGCGCATGTGCAAAATAGACCCCCACGTGTGTGCAGATGTGCCGCCGGGTCTCTCACAGGACCCAAATAGTTGCCGAAACCGGCATCACATCTGCCGGACCTTGCCGGAAAAGAGGGACGTGGAAGGGAACAAATGCAGTGGTGAAGTTATGCTTTAAGGTCCTTGTTCAGACACTTCCTGACAACGCTCTGTCCCCATCTATCGATTCATATCCACAGTGTCACTGGGCTTCTGAAACTACTAGAGACCGTTTCAACACACAATACATTGTCACCATCAGGAAACCAACCCTGAAAATGCCATGCAGCCTTCACTGGAGTGCATGTTAAGAAGCTGCATGAGATCAGCAGCTATGAGATGCAACAAAAAACAAAAAAAAAAAAAACCCAAACTAATTGGCAAATGTTTATGATATGCATTAGCAAATGAAATGTCTTCCCGTTAAAGTTTACTTTTAGAATGGTTCTTCATTTGCACTAGGCTGCAATATTGTCATCCAACTGAAATGGTGGCGTCTAATTTCTAAACAACATAAAAGTATAAAACGCCGCTCCAGTATAACACTCACAGGCGCCGCTATCCAGAAGCTCACCTCTGCCTGGATGTTACAAAATGTGTTAAAACCAATAGCGGCTTTTCTGTAATTTCCCGTTTTAAAACAGTTAAGAAAGATAATGAAGGCTCCCTCCTTGATTAAAGTCTTCACACTTCTGATCACAATCTGACAGGCAGATCAAAGATGTTAAGTTAAATCTCTCTTCTAATTGCGTTTAAAAGCCACACCTCAGGCCTTGCGTTCCATCCCCCCCCCCCTCTTTTTTTTTTTTTTTCAAGTCGAATTCTGCTTAAGAAAGATCTAACAGTCCTTAACAGTTCATTATCCAATAAAACTATTCAAAGCTTGAAAGCAATCTACACAATTAGATCAGACCTCGGGGAGTCTGACTGTATAGCGTCTATTAAAGGGCTTCGTATTAAAACACCTTAATTATATTTGTCAAGCGGGTTTCATTAAAACGTATCACCGGTTATATTCCGACTTAAACAGCCGCAAAATAAATAAATAAACAAATGTGATAATAAGTTTTTTTTGATACTGGTGCTTTGCCAGATCTGCAATAAAGCGATTACATTTCTGAAAACTATCGCCAGGGTGATAATTTTCTTGTTTTATTTGGTTAATTGAGCCTAATTATGTGATAATTAAACACGTCTGATTTGAGTAACATGCACGATGAATGCAGATTTGTCTCTGTCAGATATCCATAAAGGCACCATAAAGGTTTTTTTTTTTTTTTTAGAAGGATCAGTGCTGCATCTACCAGACTTGTGGCCGATTCCTCAGCCTTGCACAGATTTGTATGACCGATCGTTCTATATACACTAAGGGGGGGGGGGTATTTACTAAAACAGAAGCAGACAAAATGTGGTGCAACTGTGCAGAGAACTAATAAGCTTCTAACCTCAGATAGCCTTGTTGACCTTGACCCACTCGACTCAATGGGACCGCCCAACAATTGCCTCGCAACAATGTGCAAGACACGAGGTTGAGGCGATCTAGTCTGGGATCCTAGGGGTTAAAGTAGGAGGTGAAATGGGGCTGGCAGGTGAGGGGATTCCACCCTCAAAATGCATCAGCCATCTGGACGGTCCTCTGACTTGCTAGGGAACCGTCTTGGTGACCTGGTCGCTTTGTGTCTACTATGAACCTTGATATGCTTTTATCATTGAAAATAGATGGGAACCGCGCCAAAATGGTTCTAATAATTAATACTATCCAACAGCTATCAAATTGAGAAACCTCAATCAAAAGAAAGTGAAAAAAGTGGCATCACTGAGTGCAAATAAATATATGTGATGGTCTTAAACATCTACCAATCAATTGATAACTGTAAATATTATTATTTATTACCTCTTATGTGGTGATCAAATAACAAAAATGTAAAAATAAATAAATATCTAGTTATACTCTAGGGCAAAAATATAAAGTGAAAAATGTTTTCCAAAAAAGGAAGAATTTTGATTAAAAAACACAATAATCGTGTGAAAAACACAAAAGAGGCAAAAGATCAGTGTACTGTTATCAAAAATGATATACATCAATAATGAATAATAGTGTCCTGAATTAATATACGTAACTGAAAGTCCACACTGTGATTATCAAAATCATGTATATCCAAACATGGCAGATGAATGTCATCCTCTTCTTAAAAAAAATAGTTTTTTGGAACATATTTTTCACTTTATATTTTTGCCCTAGAGCAGTGATGGCAAACCTTGGCACTCCACATGTTTTGGAACTACATTTCCCATGATGCTCCACTACATTGCATAGTGCATGAGCATCATGGGAAATGTAGTTCCAAAACATCTGGGGTGCCAAGGTTCGCCATCACTGCCCTAGAGTATCACTGGATATTTATTTATTTTTAGGTTATTGTTATTTTATCACCACATAAGGTAATGATATTTACAGTTATTATCAATTCATTGGTAGATGTTTAAGACCATCACATATATTTATTTGCACTCAACGCTGTCGCTTTTTTCACATGATTTTATCATGAATGTGTTTGTGAGTATACTTCTTTTTATACATTATTAACCGCTTCAGCACCGGGCCATTTTTTACCCTTCCTTACCAGAGCACTTTTTGCGATTCGGCACTGCGTCGCTTTAACTAACAATTGCGCGGTCGTGCGACGTTACACCCAAACAAAATTGACGTCCTTTTTTTCCCACAAATAGAGCTTTCTTTTGGTGGTATTTGATCGCCCCTGCGGTTTTTATTTTTTGCGCTATAAACAAAAGAAGAGCGACAATTTTGAAAAAAAAACACAATATTTTTTACTTTTTGCTATAATAAATATCCCATTTTTTAAAAAAAAAATTATTTTTTTACTCAGTTTAGGCCGATACGTATTCTTCTACATATTTTTGGTAAAAAAAAAATCGCAATAAGCGTATATTGATCGGTTTGCGCAAAAGTTATAGCGTCTACAAAATAGGGGATAGATTTATTGCATTTTTTTTTTTTTTTTTTTTACTAGTAATGGCGGCGATCTGCGATTTTTTTATTTTTTTTTTTCGTGACTGCGACATTGCGGCGGACACTTCGGACACTTTTGACACATTTTTGGGACCATTCACATTTACACAGCGATCGTTGCTATAAAATTGCATTGATTACTGTGTAAATGTGACTGGCAGGGAAGGGGTTAACACTAGGGGGCGCTGTAGGGGTTAATGTATTCCCTATATGTGTGATTCTAACTGTGGGGGGGAGGGGACTCAAGGGGAGGAGACCGATCATGTGTTCCTCCGTACTGGGATCACATGATCGGTCTCCTGCTCGCTGACAGGACGTGGAGCGGTGTGTTTACACACACAGCTCCACGGTCCCCCACGGTCCCGTTGTTTTAACGGGCCATCGCGGGGGCCCGGCGGACAGCGCGGCCGCCGGGCACCCGCACCGGGTCCCGAGCGACGCCGCCGGCGGCGCGCGTGCGCCCCCCAGGCGGCCGGGAATGGGAGGACGTCATATGACGCCCACCCAGGATGGTAGATCCACCTTGTGGGCGTCATATGACTATGGGCGGGTATTGAAGGGGTTAAAGATACCACTTGGGTAATGTGCATGGTTGGTCCGCCCTCTTTATTTTGGGCGGTACTGCCTGCAAAATGCAACAGAGGTTTAATTTTTTGCTGAGGCCATGAAGCAAAGCAAAACAACTGCGCCACGTATATGCCTCTATCTGGCCCTCTTTGCAGCTTATGGTGGTGGTGGTAATGGTGGCGCATTCCAAAAGAAAAAGCAGCTCACAATATAAAAGCCTTTAGTCCAGTATATTTAGACTCTCCATAGTACAGATGATTCCACCTAGTATGTACAAGGCCTTATGTGTTTCACTCATATCAGGGCTTACTCATATGACCCTATGGCATGTGGAGCTTGAAGAGGGGCCAGCAGCTAAGTTAGGATATTATTAAGGAGCAGTGCTTATAGCAAAATATTGTATCTTGTTTCCCACTGGGGCATTGGGTAGTGGTAAATATGAAACCCAATCACCTGTTTCTACCACTTGACCCCCCCCCCCCCCATCCGCAACTATAAACGAGTTACAACAGCCAATCATCAGTCATATTATGAACTATATAAATTCAGTAGCGTTTAGGACTGCAAGCATACACAGGGTGCCGTGAAGAGGCCTTGCCGCTTACGCATGCGTTTGCAAATGTGTGCTAACTAAACCCCTGTTGGACAGGTTAATTTGGTTGGTCTGCAGACTGGTTGGTGAGTTGAGCTGTGGAATGTTCTGTTTTTGTCTTTTATGCATTTGCCCTTCCATGTGCTCCTTGCTGTGAAGGTCAGTTATAGGTGGGGGCAGGGGCCATTTGTTTGTTACTGGTGTAAATATGGTCTGGGGACACACTGGGCACCTTTTCTGTCACTGTGCTACTTGCTGGGTGTCCAGAGTACTTCTGTTCCTTTAAGGAGGACTGGGCTACATCCAGGCCCACCTGCCCCTCATCTATCCATTGAATACATGTGCTCCCACTGTGGAGACTCTCGTAAATTCAGTAGCGTTTAGGACTGCAAGCAATACACAGAGTGCCGTGAAGAGGCCTTGCAGCTTACGCATGCGTTTGCAAATGTTAACTACCGTATTTATCGGCGTATAACACGCACTTTTTTACCCTGAAAATACGTCGCTAGGCACTGCGTCGCTTTAACTAACAATTGCGCGGTCGTGCGACGTTACACCCAAACAAAATTGACGTCCTTTTTTTCCCACAAATAGAGCTTTCTTTTGGTGGTATTTGATCGCCCCTGCGGTTTTTATTTTTTGCGCTATAAACAAAAGAAGAGCGACAATTTTGAAAAAAAAACACAATATTTTTTTACTTTTTGCTATAATAAATATCCCATTTTTTAAAAAAAAAAAATTATTTTTTTACTCAGTTTAGGCCGATACGTATTCTTCTACATATTTTTGGTAAAAAAAAAAAATCGCAATAAGCGTATATTGATCGGTTTGCGCAAAAGTTATAGCGTCTACAAAATAGGGGATAGATTTATTGCATTTTTTTTTTTTTTTTTTTTTACTAGTAATGGCGGCGATCTGCGATTTTTTTTTCGTGACTGCGACATTGCGGCGGACACTTCGGACACTTTTGACACATTTTTGGGACCATTCACATTTACACAGCGATCGTTGCTATAAAATTGCATTGATTACTGTGTAAATGTGACTGGCAGGGAAGGGGTTAACACTAGGGGGCGCTGTAGGGGTTAATGTATTCCCTATATGTGTGATTCTAACTGTGGGGGAGGGGACTCAAGGGGAGGAGACCGATCATGTGTTCCTCCGTACTGGGATCACATGATCGGTCTCCTGCTCGCTGACAGGACGTGGAGCTGTGTGTTTACACACACAGCCCCACGGTCCCGCACGGTCCCGTCGTTTTGACGGGCAATCGCGGGTGCCCGGCGGACATCGAGGCCGCCGGGCACCCGCACCGGGTCCCGAGCGACGCCGCCGGCGGCGCGCGTGCGCCCCCCAGGCGGCCGGGAATGGGAGGACGTCATATGACGCCCACCCAGGATGGTAGATCCACCTTGTGGGCGTCATATGACTATGGGCGGGTATTGAAGGGGTTAAAGATACCACTTGGGTAATGTGCATGGTTGGTCCGCCCTCTTTATTTTGGGCGGTACTGCCTGCAAAATGCAACAGAGGTTTAATTTTTTGCTGAGGCCATGAAGCAAAGCAAAACAACTGTGCCACGTATATGCCTCTATCTGGCCCTCTTTGCAGCTTATGGTGGTGGTGGTAATGGTGGCGCATTCCAAAAGAAAAAGCAGCTCACAATATAAAAGCCTTTAGTCCAGTATATTTAGACTCTCCATAGTACAGATGATTCCACCTAGTATGTACAAGGCCTTATGTGTTTCACTCATATCAGGGCTTACTCATATGACCCTATGGCATGTGGAGCTTGAAGAGGGGCCAGCAGCTAAGTTAGGATATTATTAAGGAGCAGTGCTTATAGCAAAATATTGTATCTTGTTTCCCACTGGGGCATTGGGTAGTGGTAAATATGAAACCCAATCACCTGTTTCTACCACTTGACCCCCCCCCCCCCCATCCGCAACTATAAACGAGTTACAACAGCCAATCATCAGTCATATTATGAACTATATAAATTCAGTAGCGTTTAGGACTGCAAGCATACACAGGGTGCCGTGAAGAGGCCTTGCCGCTTACGCATGCGTTTGCAAATGTGTGCTAACTAAACCCCTGTTGGACAGGTTAATTTGGTTGGTCTGCAGACTGGTTGGTGAGTTGAGCTGTGGAATGTTCCGTTTTTGTCTTTTATGCATTTGCCCTTCCATGTGCTCCTTGCTGTGAAGGTCAGTTATAGGTGGGGGCAGGGGCCATTTGTTTGTTACTGGTGTAAATATGGTCTGGGGACACACTGGGCACCTTTTCTGTCACTGTGCTACTTGCTGGGTGTCCAGAGTACTTCTGTTCCTTTAAGGAGGACTGGGCTACATCCAGGCCCACCTGCCCCTCATCTATCCATTGAATACATGTGCTCCCACTGTGGAGACTCTCGTAAATTCAGTAGCGTTTAGGACTGCAAGCAATACACAGAGTGCCGTGAAGAGGCCTTGCAGCTTACGCATGCGTTTGCAAATGTTAACTACCGTATTTATCGGCGTATAACACGCACTTTTTTACCCTGAAAATAGAGGGTAAATTGTGCCTGCGTGTTATACGCCGATATATGTTCTTTTAACAGGGGGCGGGGATCGGGGATCGGGCGTCCGCCCCAGGGTGCCACCTATTGGGAGGCTATCAGACCAGCCGCCCGCCTCTCCGGGCCGCGGAACAGCGCTGCTAGCTCGGGGGGAGCGGAGGACATTCCTGCATTGCCCAGCCCTTAGTGTGCGGCTGTGTTGCTCGAGCGGCGCAGATTACCTTATCGCCGCTCGTTGTGCCTGCTCTCCTCCTCCCGCTCCGCCTCCTCCTCGTGTGTAGCTTGTGATTGGAGGAGGCGAGCGGACACGTGACCGTCAATGAAACAGAGGAGAGCAGTCACATGACCGGGTCCACCATAGAGCGCGGCGTTGATGCCGGTAATTAGTGGTACTTTTTGATTTGCGGTGGGTGGCACGGGAGGAGCGGTGTATGGGAAGGGGCTGACATGCTGTGAAGTTTTCTCAAATTTGGAGTGTGCATGCAGCGCTGGGAGTGCAGGGGGGGTCTTCATAATGAAAGGAGGTCCATGTGTTGTACTGGGGTCCATGTGTTGTACTGGGGTCCATGTGTTGTACTGGGGTCCATGTGTTGTACTGGGGTCCATGTGTTGTACAGGGGTCCATGTGTGGTACTGGGGTCCATGTGTGGTACTGGGGTCCATGTGTTGTACTGGGGTCCATGTGTTGTACTGGGGTCCATGTGTTGTACTGGGGTCCATGTGTGGTACTGGGGTCCATGTGTGGTACTGGGGTCCATGTGTGGTAGAGGGGTCCATGTGTGGTAGAGGGGTCCATGTGTGGTACAGGGGTCCATGTGTGGTACAGGGGTCCATGTGTGGTACAGGGGGTCCATGTACTATGCAGGGGGGCTGTGTAAAAAAAAAAAAAATTCTGAAAATTCCCTCTTAAATTGGGGTGCGTGTTATACGCCGGCGCGTGTTATACGCCGATAAATACGGTAACTAAACCCCTGTTTTTAACGCAGACTGTTGGACAGGTTAACTATAGGTGAACTATAGACCTGAAAATGAATCCCCAGGTTTCGATAACATTACATTCATACCAAATTTCAGTAATTCAGATGTCCGGAGCCGAATCATAATTTCAGTGTAATTTTTGACAGTTCAAATTTCCAAAAGGCTTCTGGGAGAAAGGGACCAGGGTTGCTTTAAAGACTGGATCTGCTTTATATCTGCTTCGGCTGTTCCCTGAGCACTCTTAACTTGATTGCCAGTCCCCACCAGGTCTCCCCTAATTTTTTTTAGGGCTGATTAAAATTTGTGTTTGCTTAATAAAAAATGTTTAAATCGATTATTGACTCATTTCGATTAATTATAACGCACATACAGCTCCAACTACTTTTAGCTGATCTCCTTGCATTGCAACTCTGCATTAGTCAGTGGTAAATGTGGTATACACTATATACAATCACCAGACACTAGTTAGTTTCCACAATCCATGACTTAACTTCACAGTTCACACAAATACGTTTTAAATTCAAACTGTAGCACTGACGCAAGTAATTTTTTTTTCCCACAGTAGCGTGACAATCCCTCCACCTCCGGTCTAACTAATCACTCTCACCTTATGGCATGGACCCCTGTGCAAACAGGTGGTCATGCAAGCGGGTATCAAAAGGGTTAACACGGACCATAAACTTCTCTCACGTCTCCTTAGATCTCAGCAAGGACGCCAGGTCATGGGTAGAAAGAAAAGATCTAAGGCCCCTTTCACATCGGGGCGTTTTTCATGCGGTGCAGCGCTAAAAATAGCGCCTGTTCACTGCATGAAAAAATCCGGCCCCTTTAACTCCAGTGTGAAAGCCGGCGGGCTTTCACACTGGAGCGGTGCGCTAGCAGGATGACAAAAAAAGTCCTGCTAGCAGCATCTTTGGAGCGGTATAAAAGCGGTGTGTTCACCGCTCCTATACCGCTCCTTCCCATTGATTAGAATGGGACACCGCGGTAAAACCACGGCAATACCGCCGCAAAGCGCCACTACGGCGGCGCTCTGTGGGGGGTGTTTAACCCTTTTTCGGCCCCTCGCGGGGGGTAAAACCGCACCGCGAGCGGCCGAATACCGCGGTTAAAACGACGGTAAAGCAGCGCCCCGGTGTGAAAGGGGCCTAAGTGCTCACCGATATAAGATTACATTTTTGTGTTCAAACACAAACTACTCACATAAAGATGATAAAAAACACAGCATGTAAAGCCGACAATCGTGTTAGTTCCGTAGGGCAGCAGCAGGTGACGTTGTGCATAGCTCCTCCCCCGTACGCGTTACGTTCAATCAGAACTTCAACGTCACTGGACTTCTCCCCGCTTCCCTTTGTTAGCAGACGGAGGCACTTGGGGAAGGGGGGAGGAGTCCAGTGACGTCGATGTCCGTGACGTCACTGGATCTCCAACGGAACTCCCTGAAGACCCAGAAGCCGGCGGAGAGGTGAGTACCGATCAAAATAATTTTGATCGATCAAAAAAATTAATCGATTAATCGAGGAATTAATCTTTAATTTCCACAGCCCTACTTTTTTACAATCCCTAGAATTTTTTAAGGAAGTGCCTGGAGCTGTTTTTGGCTCCATCATCTCATTAGGCTGGGCTGACGGGAGCTTTCCAAACCATTCAGCAAAGCTTTGCTCTGTATTTTTGTTGCTCTGTGTTACACATACAGTATGTTGTCACCACTGGGGTCTATGGTTTGAAAATGTCAGAATTTTAGAGGTTCACATATTTTCAAATAGTTTAGCAGAACCACAACCTATTGAACTTTTTAGAATTCTGCTCTACTTGTGTTGGTCCATTTTCTGGCAATAGCCTGTTGCAAGGATCACGTTACTTACAATTTACAACATATTTTTTGTAGACGAAAAAACTATCAAATTCAAATCACGCGTCTGTCTTTTATGTCTCCGGGTTGCCCTAAGGTTTACTGTCCAGGGGGAAAATGATCATTTATTAAAGCTGAACTCCAGGCAAGCACCTAAATACATATAAGACAACAAAGGAATAGTAGTTCAATTCTGCCAGTCTTGTGATTTAGACCGCTTTATCTTTTTTTTTGCGTTTTTTTTATTTTTATTTTTTGTATACTTTTTTTTTTATGTTCAGAACTAACAAATACATTTTTTTGTATTACTTTATCCAAATAAAAATGACATATTGCTTATAACAAGTTTTATTTAATTTTTCGGTATTCACTCACATTATTATAGTACTCCATCTTTTAGATTGTAAGCTCTAAGGAGCAGGGCCCTCTGATTTCTCCTGTATTGTAACTGTACTGTCTGCCCTCATGTTGTAAAAAGCCACACAAACTGTTGGCCCTATATAAATCCTGTATAATAACAATAATTATTGTATGTATGTATCTATCTATCAATCATGGAAATGCCCATGGGTCTATGCCAAAGACTTGAGGAAAAATAATACATTAAAAAACCCAGAAGGGGAGATTTTGGAAATAACTTTTTATTTCTTCTATATTAACACAAACAAAAAAAGTAACAGTAGAAGTCACAGAGGAAAAAATCCAATTAGCTGGAATGATTTGGTTGCAGTGTTTTATATGAAATAGTAAAACGGGTCACCTGGTGTAACACAGTAATTATAAAAACGAGAAATATTATACCCATAGCAAGTCTTTATGACAGCCTATAAGCATGGCCCGTTCACGAACAATCCTCTGGTTTTTAATGCATTTGTATAAAATAACAATTTATTAGCACCTAAACGAGATGGGGAAAAAAAAGCACAACGGTGGAGGCGCCGTGGTTAAAATCCTGCGGTTAGTGCCATGTGTTGCACACAGCTCCTGGGGGCAGACACCTCTTATTACGGAGTGGAACACAGCGCCACGCAGGCGCTGATTGGACTCCAAACAGCTCTACTGGTAAAGGCGAGTCTGTACCCACCTCATGAACCTTGATGGCAAGGTGGGTGCTAGGCTTGGGGCATTTCATTTATTTTCCTTCAATGGCTACAAAGTGCTTAAAGGGACAGTCCATCTTAGGCAAACACGTAGTTAATGCAGCAACACTGATGTTATGATCAATGTGCATTTACTAGCACAGCACTTGTGATTAGTGCATCGCAAGTACAATGCACAGGCCCTTGTACTGTTTACTCCCAGTCCCAAGTCTATACAGTACTGTGCAAAAGTTTTAGGCATGTGTGAAGAAGTGACGTAAAGCAAGAATGTTTTCAAAAATATATATTCTAATTGATTCAATTTTGTCAATTTACAAAATGCAAAGTGAGTGAACAGAAGAAAAATCGAAATCAAATCAATATTTGGTGTGACTGTAGAGAACCAAAAATGATTTCGCACTCCAGGAAACTGACTTCCAGCTTACCAGAACAAGGCTCAATATTAACCTTATTAGCTGATACCCTACAACATACAAATATCCTCCATAGCTAATGGAGCAAGTTGTTTAGTTTCAGTGCCAGCTTTGGCACTTAGGATAACTTTTTTTGATGCTTGTTTTTTTTTGTTGTATTGAATTGTATATGTGCCGCACCTGGGTATGCCTAAATAGGCTCTGTCTTTGCATCTTAAAAATTGAAACCGAAATAAAAAGAATTAAAAATAAATAAATACATTTATATATTTTGCAGTGACAACCCTTTGGCTTTAAACCAGCATCAATTCTTATGCTGGCCATACACTATACTAAAAATATACAAAGTCTTGCCACACAAAGTTACTCGAGGCCTGAGCAATCCTCTTTTATTGTTCAGTTAGAGAAATCTTGACAAAGTCTTGAAAACTTTGTCAAAAACGCCCCCTTGCTGTGAGTGACAGGTGATTTACATACCTCATGCACTAGCCTGAGACAGGTTATCATCAGATCACTGGATGTTCTACTCTGCCCAGCTCTGACTACATACATGTCCCCTAAATCAGTGGTCATCAACCCTGTCCTCAGGGCCCACTAACAGACCAGCTTTTATGTATTACCTTGGGGAGATGCAGACTAGAATACTGCAATCACTGAGCAGCAAATGATATAACCTGTGATGTATTTCAGTTATCTTGAAAACCTGGCCTGTTAGTGGGCCCTGAGGACAGGGTTGATGACCACTGCCCTAAATCACTTGTCTGTCTATAGTCTGCTGACTGTTCACTGCATTCCATGAAGAGAAACATCCAGTCAAAACACAGTAAAGCTGGGAGAGCTGGAGGGGAGGGGGATGTGAATTGGGAACTTTTTACACAGGATGTGCCTGTCTCAGGCTAGTGCATGAGATATGTAAATCACCTGTCACTCACAGCAAGGGGGGCGTTTTTGACAAAGTTTTCAAGACTTTGTCAAGATTTCTCTAACTGAACAATGAAAGAGGATTGCTCAGGCCTCGAGTAAATCTGTGTGGCAAGACTGGGCTCAACTGAAAGGAAATCTTATTCTCTACATTATGACATCAAAAAAATAAACAAGAAATTTGGGTTTACATCCACTTTAATGGGCACAAAATTGATAATCGTTGGGACGTTTTTGAGCCGAAAAAATGAAGGACAAGTTTGGAAATTTTCTGCCGAACGAATGATAAATTGAAAGGTTAATGTGTTTACCGTCCGAACTGTCTGTATATGTAAAAAAACATTATTGTCCACTGAATGATTTATCAGTAATTACATGATGGCACGATCGTTTGCGCTCACGGCCGAATGTTCGTTTTTCCGGCCTATTTTTTGTATAGTGTATGGCCAGCATTACTCTTGCACAAAGTCAGGGATTTTGTTGGATTAGATTCAGATGTATAATTAACCAATTATACAAAGCAGGTGCTAATGATAATCAGTTTCATATGAGGGTTAAAACACAGTCATTAACTGAAATAAAAACAGCTGTGTGGAAGGCTTAAAACTGGGTGAGGAACAGCCAAACTCTGCTACTAATTTGAGGTTGTAGAAGACAGTTTCATGTCACAGGTCATACACCATGGCAGGACTGAGTACAGCAACAAGACAGTTCTACTGCATGCCATGGTTGGAAAGAGACTTGCAGTAGTATTAGTAAAAATTGAATGATGCGGCTGCGGTGACATACAGCCACTCAGGCAGTTTTGGTATGCAATATACGACTACACTTCATGTTACACCCTAAACATGAGTGTAACATGAAACATGACCTGAAAGGAGGCTAAACAAATAAAATAAAAAAAATCTGATCCTGATTGTCACTTTCCCCTTAAACATGATCCTCGTGAATTCTTTTGTGCCAGCTTGGTGCTGAAATAGGATTGGTTAGGTTGCACTTGCATCACTGTTTAGATCAAAAATGGGGGCAGGATCTAGACAAGCTCAGGGTTAGCTTGAGAAACAACAGCAATTGGACACAGTTTACTAACTTTCCTATAGGGAAACTCTTACAGGTCCATTATGGGCTGCTGTACAGTTATCACATCTCTCTTATAATTTGGGCTACCGCTGCCTGTTTAGAAGACAGTCATCAAATGTCTACAGGCACATTTAAAGCCTACATGGGACGCCAAATTTTTTCCAAAAATATTATCTAAGATTTTAGTTTCGAATTTCGCCGCAGAAATGGGCGATTTTTCGTGCGGCCACCAAATTAGAGTGATCACGCATGTTGGAAATTTTTTGAAAAAATGTACGATTTTCTAATCACGGTTGGGAGAATCGTGTGAGAAATATAAATTGAAAAAGAAATGCGCGTGAGCACAAGAAAAGAAAATTCCCAAAAAGAAAAGAAAATTTCCGGTCACGAAAATTATTTTCTGTAGCAACATGAGGTGAAATTGAAGGCTTGTTTGGTCGAATTTCGAAATCAATGGTGGAATTGTCGGATCACAAAACGCACAAAATTTGGGATTTTCGAAAAAAATAATTGTTCCGAACTCGACCCATGTATGGCCTGCATTACTGTGGGCTTGCTGAAAAAATACCACCCCCCTTCCCTTTTTCCCACTACCACCCCCTGCTCTGCATATACAAATTACTGTATTTATTGGCGTATAACCCACACTATTTCACCCTGAAAACCGGATGCAAATAGCATGTGCGTGTTATACGCCAATACTTCAATTTTAGCTGGGGGGACAGGGAGGGGGGGCGGGATGAGCGCTGTCGGATTATATACAGTGAGACTCTCCTGTTTACTTGGCGGCCTTTGTAATAGGAAGCCACGTCTCCGGGGCCGCCAT
Source organism: Lithobates sylvaticus (assembly GCA_028564925.1). Classification (NCBI taxonomy): domain Eukaryota; kingdom Metazoa; phylum Chordata; class Amphibia; order Anura; family Ranidae; genus Lithobates; species Lithobates sylvaticus. Next base: position 49,694,139 of record CM053036.1, on the reverse strand, counting down.
TGGACCACTGTGCGGTCTATCATAGGAGATTCTCACTGTATGTAATCTGTTGGCACTCGTCCCTTTCCCCTCTAGGCTGCAGATGGGCATCGATCAGGCTGCACTCATGGCAATGGTGAGGCTGCGGCATTGATGGCAATGGTGAGGCTGCGGCATTGATGGCAATGGTGAGGCTGCGGCATTGATGGCAATGGTGAGGCTGCGGCATTGATGGCAATGGTGAGGCTGCGGCATTGATGGCAATGGTGAGGCTGCGGCATTGATGGCAATGGTGAGGCTGCGGCATTGATGGCAATGGTGAGGCTGCGGCATTGATGGCAATGGTGAGGCTGCGGCATTGATGGCAATGGTGAGGCTGCGGCATTGATGGCAATGGTGAGGCTGCGGCATTGATGGCAATGGTGAGGCTGCGGCATTGATGTGGACTGATGAGGCTACATTGATGGCACTTGTGAGGCGGCAGATGGGCATTGATCAGGCTGCATTGATGGCAATGATGAGGCTGCAGATGGGCACTGACCCTTATTTTGCTTCAAAGTTCCTTATTTTAAATTTAATTTTCTTTCCTGAAACTTCCCTCTTAAAATGAATGTGCGTGTTATACGCCGATAAATACGGTACTCATTTTGTCTTGGGGCAATACAACAGAGAAGCATACTTATCTCAATCCAGTCCCACCAGCTTCCTCTCCACCGGTACCCAGAAATCGCTCCTCTATTCCAGTCTTGACATTGCCCTCTTGCTGAGGTCATCAGGTATAAAGCAGGAGTTGCAGCCACTACTGCTCTTGCATTGCACTTGATGAAAAAGAACAGTGCGCCAGCTGACACAGGACCATGGCCAAAGAGAAGTTGTAGTAGCTGTAATATCCCCTAGATAAAATCTCTCCAATCAACAGGTAGAATAAGTTTTACATATTTCAGGGCTCTAGCTCTGGCTTAGCAAGAAGGGGGGCAGATCTCTGCAGAGAGATAACTGCTTTAAAGGGTTCTTCACCGCAGCTGGCTGGCAGGGGAGAGACTTTTCTGCTCAGGTTGTGGTTGCTTTTTAAAGAAAATACATTGTAGGTTTTTTACAACTTTTGATTTAATGTACCTGAAAAGTATTTAGCGGATTTAAACTGATAGTCATTTTGGGCTTTAAAGCTGAATTCCAGGTATGTTTTTAGATTTTTTTTTTTATGGTACAGCTACGTTAGTCTAGCTTGGACCAATGTAAGTATGGAAGAATAGTAAGGATACCTGTGGAAGCAGAGAATCCCTGTAGTAGTTGCTGCTATTACAGCAATCCTCTCTGTTTTCTGGATAACAAACTATGGGGCAGCGCAGCTGCATAGTAACCCCCAGGGTTACCCCTTTGGCATGGGCATTATTCAGAGAACGCCATGTCTTATCCTCAATTAATGCAAACTGTACTCTGATTGGATGAGTTGGAAATCGTGATGTCACTACCTCACTTCTCCTCCTCATCCAATCAGAAAATGCTTTATTCATTAGGAAAAAATGCATGGCATTCCATAAATAGCACAGGAACCAAGACAAGTATGGCATAGGTATATACTGTATATACATCGGTCCAAGCTGGAGCAAGGTAAACATGCAAAGAAACATACCTGGAAATCAGTTTTAACACACGTTGAGAAGATTTCTTGATATGTTTTGCAGATATACAGCATTTAATGCAGCACAATTGCTTTCTGAGCAACACTTGTGATATTGACCTCCAGTCATTAAATGTGCCTGTTTGTGCGTAAATAAATCTTCCCCATCTTTATTGCACAAAGGGAGAATCAACTAAAATCCTCATGTATCGGCATAGCCTGTGAGACTTGCCATGTAACCCCCGGCCCCTCCAGCCATTCAAGCAGCCGGCCGGCTTTGGCGGAACGGCGAGCCGCTTTACAAACCATCATCATATTTGTACGGCATTATTTTTTCATTGGATGTAATCCCAGGAGCTCTCAATGTTTAAACAGCTCCCTCCCCTCCTAAGCTCTGCACTAATATCGATCCACTCAGACTGACACATTCCAAGAGGCATTTTCAATAATCAGCCCAGCTGTTCGGAGACTCTTGGCGCTGGAGTCTAACCCTTAGGTAAACAGCCGTGTGCCGGGGCAACTCTTCCCTTGGCAAACACATCCTTGTAATCTCTTGTTTAAGAACTTCTGATTAGGCTTCTCCAAATAAAGAACTTAATTCCTAATTTAAACAGCGTATGTTACCGGGGTAAATTAAGTCACTTAACACTTGGCCAGAGCCTACCGAGCGAATGTGCGATAAAATATACAAAATGATAAAAGTCTGAACAATGCACTCTAAGAGCTAAACGCTAAATGGTCAGTTAACCACATTGACTTGCTCTGTAATGTTTAACAAACCCAGTTAAATGTGACTAATTAGTCCTAGCTATAACACAGGGGTGCCCAACCTTTTGAAGAGCGAGGGCAACTTAAGAGAATTGGTCGCGGGCCACAATGAGCGGAGCGGGAGGATGACAGGTCCGTGTCCACGGACACAGTCCACTCTACTCTATGGGCCCTCTCATCCAATCCGATTCACCCAGACGTAAGGGGCAGATCCCTTTCCATTCTCTTTTTAGGTAGGCGGGTGCAAACAGACACAAGTCCGTTTACATCTGCTGCTCCATAGAGGTGAGTAGTAAGTCCGATTGGGTCGGACCAATCATGTGAAAGGGGCCTAAGGCTGCTTTCACACTGATGCACTGCGATTTGCCCAAACCGTGGGTGCAGCGCAGTGAACCTGTGGATTTTCTGCAGGTTAGCTGTACTTTGCCGTTAACTTCTATTATATCTTGCAGGTGTGGCGCACTTTCTGAAGGCACAACAAACCCGCAGGTAATAACAGAAGTCTATGGATCAATGCAGGTAACCTGCAGCTGCACTGCACCTGCGGATCATTTTGAAAGCAGCCCAGTAACCACTGCAAAACAGATATATCCATATATACTGTAAATTTAGTAGTAAACTTACCTGTAATAACTGTCTTTCATTCTGGTATCGCTGGCTGTTGCTGTCCCAGGCGGAGTGCATTTGGTATCACTCCGCATGTGACAGGAGCGGGCACTATACAGGAAGCATTGGCTTATGTGGCTCTGCTCCGCAGCCACTTGCTTCCACTACCAGCGGCTTCATTCACAAAACTGCTGCTCTGGGATGGCGGGTCGGCAACCCGTGATCTGGGCTTGTCAACCTGCCATTTTAGAGCAGGAGGTCGAGGGCCACATCAGAGGGCTCCGCAGGCCACATGTGGCCCCCGGGCCACTGGTTGGGCACCCCTGCTATACCATGACCTGGATACATAAGAACCTTCACCGGCTAAAATACGTTTACATGAACTGGTTCACCTTCCAAAATTGTAATTGTGTTCAGCCAGACTCGTGATCTAGACCACCCTACCAGACAAGCTGGTGATCTCACTTTTTTTTCAATGCAACTAAGTAATAAAGCTTGGTCAGCAGCCTACCCCCAGTCTGTGTCTGGACAATGAGGAGCAGCAGCACTTCTGCTGTCTTATCCTGAGCAATAGAGTCTTGATAGGCTTGAGCCGGCCATAGATGGATCAAATCTCAGGCGATTCAGCAGGAAATGGCTGAGATTCAATCCATCTATGGGCAGGCTGGTAGTACTGAAGTCGATCCTTCGATCACCTGTCAGATTTTTTGCATGCAATCAATGCCAGGGGCTATAGCTGCCAGCATTGACCATTGTAGTGCTGGCAGGGAAGGCTCCCCATGCTCCCCACTGGCAAAACACAATAGCACTGCAGGAGGGGTTCCACCATTAAAACTGACTGCGTTGATGGAGGAATCAAGTAATTTTCTTTTTTCTTCCATCCATGGCGGAAGAAAGAAAATTGCATAAGCCCCATACACATAGGCAGAATGTCAGGAGACATTTGCTGGTTCAAAAAACGTCCGACATTCTGCCCGTGAGTATGTCGGCTGGCGCCTGTCATCTCCCGATCAGCGCTTTTGGCCAATAATAGAGAGCGCTGAAAGGAGTGTTCTGGCGGGGGGATGGTCAGCGGGGGAGATCACTGGACTAACCTTGCATGCTTAGTACAGCGTCTCTGACCGAAGCTGCCAGAAAAAAAACTGTAGTGTCTACCAGGCTTAAGTCTATGGCCTGCGTTAGGGTGCCCCCCAGTCCCATTATACAGATTACAGAAGAGTGGTATCAAGACAGATTTGGGAATTTAGTTAGTAATATATCAAAATATGTTTAATAATGTATTTATAAATACATAAATTAGATTAAATGTTTGTTATGGTTTATTTCAATATGGAGTTCAGTTGTAGGCTAGCCACAGCCGTTGGACTTGATAGTTCAACAACGTCTTAAGATATATATATATATACAGTACATAGGACATTGTTTCCCGGCTCCAGTTATTTAAGGTTGGCTTTGGAAACACCATTGTGCCTGGGAACCCTCGACATTGTCCTCTGGTGGAGTCTGCTCAGTGGAGGGATCAGCCAGGGCTGGTTTCTTCAGCCCAATGCTAATGTCGCCCTCTTGAGATAAACAGCACCCGAGTGTTCCCCTATCCCAACTCCATTAAGTACAAACATACGTTCTCTGGATGCCAATGTGCATGTTGGTACAACATGTTGTTCAACAGCAAAAATGTGCACATAAGGCCAACCAACATTTAGTGTATTTAGGCAGCTTTATTAAACAGGATTGCTCAGCTCTGAGTGTTCCTGCTTTTCCTAACACAGACAGTCAGGCCGGGTTCACACTGGTATGACACGACAGTTGTACGACTGTGGATCCAACTTTTCCCTGCGACTTGAAGTCCAAAATCCATCCGACTCCAATGTACGGGGAATCCGACTTTGATCCCGACAATGCAGGAACTTTGTTTACCGTTTCCGCCGGCTCACCCGAGAAACTATCCGACAGTGCCACCAGCTGGTCACAGAGGTGACCAAAGAGTAGCTCCACTTTGGCCTTGAAGGGCCGGAGCGACGCCATTGTTGCTTCTGCTCCAGGGTGGAAGTAAACAATTTTTTAATTTTTTTTTTAAATAAAGAGATAAAAAAATAAATAAAAAATGTTTTGACCCCAGAACTTGTCATAAAGAGGAACTGTCATCCTTATTTCTATTACAAGCGGTATTTACATTCCATGTTATAGAAATAAAAGTAAAAAAAAAAAGGGACAGTGTAAAAAAATAAAATTAAATAAATAAAAAAACACCCCATCCCTTACATACATTTGGCCATTATCATTTGTTTCATTTCATTAAATAATATTGTCACATAGAGAAGCCTTGAGTTTCCAATACACTACAATTCTTTTTCTTTTTTTTCTTTTTTGAATCCCTTTTTTTAATCAAAGGAAAAGGGGAAAAAAAGTTTTCTTTTATTCATTCCTAAATCTACAGTATGGGCCCCATGCACACACGGCACTTGCCCAGCTCTCCTAGACACCTTTCCTTCAGGCAGCAGCGTTTTGGCAGAATAAAACGTTTAACGTGTGTATACGCATATGAACACGCCTAGATGCATCAAGCGATTGGCCGTTAAATTATTTAATTGGCTAAACAATTATTTATTTTGGTAATTGAAATTAATTAACTCAAGTGCTTGATGCTTTACACACGTCAACCGTTTTTTCTGCTAAAGCGCTGCTGCTCCTGGATGCACTGGCAGTCATTTTTTTTTTCTACCTCTAAACGCCTGTGTGCGCATGGACACATATGCTAACATGGAGGGGCATTTAGAGGGAGAAAAAAAAAAAAACCCGGAGGGCTTTCACACTGGAGCGGTGCGCTAGCAGGACGGTAAAAAAAGTCCTGCTAGCAGCATCTTTGGAGCGGTGAAGGAGCGGTGTATTCACTGCTCCTATACCGCTCCTACCCATTGAAATCAATGGGGCAGCGCGGCAATACCGCCGGCTAAGCACCGATACAACGGTGCTTTGCGGGGGGGTTTTAGCCCTTTTTCGGCCGCTAGCGGGGGTTTAAAACCGCCCCGCTAGCGGCCGAATAGCGCTGCTAAAACGACGGTAAAGCAGCGCTAAGTATAGCGCTGCTTTACCGCCGACGCCTGTACCGCCCCAGTGTGAAATGGGCCTAAGGCTGTAACATAAGAAATGTGGAAAAAGTGAAGCGCTGTGAATACTTTCCGGATGCACTGTAGATGGAATAAGTAGGTAGGGCCTGTATATGTGTCCATACCAGAGTCTTTAGTACACAGGCATGCGTTGGTGCTCTCTTTTTCTACAAATCCTGAAAAAAAAAAAAAAAAACACACAAAAAAAAAAACTGGTAGAGGTTCTAACCCATCCACACCCTATACAAAATAAAGTGTTGGTTGGAGTTGCACTTTACGTTCGGGCCACACACACACACACCCCGTAACTGTCCACTGCCGATGACAAGCAGTGTAGCAGCGGGGTCTTTTGGGGAGACATTTGAAAGGGAAGAAGTATAACGAGAAGGAGTTCTAGCCAAGGAAAATCAGCATGCCTGATTAAGGGAGATGAAAGCGTTACTAAGCCACTCTATGATACTACATCCAAGAGAAATGTCTCCATTTCAGCAGAGACTGCCTATTACAGGTAATATTAACATATGATCAATTATTTAGAGTCCCAGCATTGCTACAGCAGATATTTTATTTTAATTAGCACCAGCATCTGTCCTTAATTTTCCAGGTGAAAGTAGCAGGGCAGGATGATCTCCTTGGAGTGTGCCAAATTATCATAATTTCATGCGGAACCCGAATTCCTGAGTGAAGCCGCTTTATAATATTCCCGGCGATAATTCATCAAGCGTTCCTGTTTCTCACTGACAGTTTGCTGCGCCTGCCAAGTGCAAGCTGGCAGAGCATGCTGGGACTTGTAGTTCTGCAGGTGACGTAGAATGCACAGCAAAAGCTTTGCCATGGGGTTGTTGCTATAGATAATCATAGGCCAAAAAGTTAACCATTGCCCAGGTTAGATGGAGAATAGACTGATGGGAGATGCCATTGCTAACCTGTTTTTTAATCAAAGGCTGCATGCTGGTTCCCAGTTACTGACTTCCTGAGGCCCCATCCCACTTCTCACCACTTCCCATAGCGATGATGGAGTCTTTAATGACCGATAGCAAAGTGTTTGTCTGGGAGGGGTGGGAGCTTTTCATAACTAGTAATAGTTTATATTGCTCTCCTTTTAACCCCTTCAATACCGGGCACTTTTATGCCCTTACTGCCCAGGCCAATTTTCACCTTTCAGCGCTGCTGCATTTTGAATGACAACTGCGCGGTCATGCAACGCTGTACCCAAATGACATTTTTATAAATTTTCCCCCACAAATAGAGCTTTCTTTTGGTGGTATTTGATCACCATTGTTTTTTTTTTTTGCTAAACAAATGGAAATTTTTTTTTTTTTAATTAGTTTCAGTTATAACATTTTGTAAATAAATAAGTTTTCTTCTTCACTGACAGGCACTGATGAGACAGCACTAATATGGAGAGCTGATTGGTCACGGATAGGCGGAACTGATAGGCAGCCCTAATATGCAGCACTGATGGGCACTGATGGACGGCAATGATGGGCTCTGAGAGGTTGCACTGATAGGCAGCAATGATGGGCTCTGATAGGCGGCACTGATGAGGGGCGCTGACAGGCATTACTGATGGGCACCACTGATTATGTGCAGATCCCCACCTGTCAGGAGAGCCGCTTATCAGCTCTCCTCTACTAATGCGCTGTCAGCGTGAATACAGGAATGCCAATAACCGGTGTTCTGTCGAGAAGTGCCCCCCACGAATAGTGCCTGGGATGTACTGCGCATGCGCCACATTGAACAGCACAACAGCTAATTTGCAGATCAGCTGGGCTGACGTAACCAGGGCGCATGCGCACATCGTAGGAGGTATCTCTTGATGGGAGATACCCTTTCACAGCCACAATTTAAACCTATACAAACAGCGGGGGAGACCGTAGTTCTCAGATTGTGCATCGCTGCTGTTGGAGGGCGGCTAGTGGCTGTGTTGAAGAGCTGGTTTTGTCTGTGTTGCAACCCTTTTACACAGACAAAACTGACCGTTCAACACAGCAAACCTGCCCTGCAACACAGACAAAACCGGACCATCAGCACACTGTAAAGCCGCCCCGTAACAGGGAGGCTTAATGTGAGAACTACGGTCTCCCCCCGCTATTTGTATAGGTTTCAATTGTGGCAGTGAAATGGTATCTCCCATCGAGAGATGCCTCCTACGATGTGCGCTTACGCCGTTGTCACGTCACAGGGACCGCCCTGTCAGATCCCCGCTCTCCTCTATGGGGGATCGGATGAACACGGACCGTCTGTCCGTGTTCATCCGATCCGCTCTGCAGACGGATGGAAAAATAGGGTTTTCCTCCGTCTGCAGAATCGGACAATAGCGGAGGCGGACGACAGCGGGTGTCAGTGGATGCTCATCTGCTGACACCCGCTATCCCATAGGGGTGCATGTATGTCCGTTTTTCATCCAAAAACGGATGGATGAAATACGGACATACGGTCCGCATGTGTGAAAGGGGCCCAACTCATACTGAAACTTCCACTTCCCAGTAAGTAAAATGTTATTGAATACAGAGGACAGTCGGTGTGCAACAATCCTCTTGCCGACGCAATAGAAGTCTATAGAAAAGTGCAGGTAACCGGAATAAAACTTGCAGCTGCGGTGCAGGAAAACCACTCCGCATAGTCTAAAAAAGCGCCATATGAAGGAAAAGGAGGAGGAGTACTGGGACACATAGGCACCCTATTTTGTATATAGGGGGGAGACGGGGGATGGGGGGGGGTTCGGGGGGGGGGGGGGGGGGGGTCGGGGGGGGGGGGGGGGAGGGGGTGACATAAGGTGGGGGTTTTTCCCTTTTTTTTTTTTAGAAGCTAATTTCAAGTAATATAGATCTTAGAGAATGTATGTGATAGATGAGAGACTATAAAATAAGGGAAATTGTAAAAGATGAAATGTAATGTATTGTTAAAAAAAAAATTTAAAATAAAGAGTTAAAAAAAAAAAAAAGCGCCATATCAGAGAAATGAACAAAACCAGCTTTTCTTGCATAACTCACCCTAAAGTGTTACTAAACCCCGGACCCGGCATTCACTATATCTGGTCTCCCACAGTACACAGAACATGGAAATGCAATTATTTCAGTAAATTTCAACTGCTAAATACCTTTTCTTATCAGCAGTATAGAGCAGTGACTTCTATCAGTGTCTAGTTAAAGCTTGTAGGAGGAGTTTTCATTCTACTTTGATTGTCCTAGGAGGATGCAGGACCCCTGACCCTCTGTCGGGACAGTGCTGATTGGCCCTGTGTCTCTCAAGAAAAAAACAACTATCTAGCAAATAGATTGCACAGTGAGTGTAACAAGCATGCTTTACTGCATATACAAACTGATTTTACTGTTGCGGGTTTAGTAACACTTTCAAAGAGAAGCATGGGTTTAAGTTTTTTCGAGGCGATTCAGTTCGCAGTTGCAGCGCTATACAAATCATTCATTCATTCATTCATTCATTCATTCAAATCATACTTACCTCGGTGGATGCAGTTTTGGTCCGATGCTGCATCTGTCCCCCGGCGCCTCAGAACTGCGAACCAATCACTCAATTCTGACAGCGCCCCGAACAGAGAGCTGCTGTCATTTACAGCTCTCTACTCTGCCCCCTCATTGGAGCGCTGGGCTGTGGAGGGGGCAGGGGCGGCCCACTCAGGCTCTCAGCGGCTTGCAGAGAGGCTAAGCGGGGTATCAGTCCAGGCACCTGGTGGATCCAGACTCCCATTGTCGGGCGCACGTGGTGTCTGGACTGAAATCCGTGATGTCATCAGAGAGCTGTCAATCAAAGCCAGTGATGAGGGAGCGGGGGGCGGGACGAAGTCCCGCTGTCTGTGTCAACGGGTCACAGGAGTGCAAAACGAATTGCAGCCCTGTGATCCATAGGAGAAGACCAGCCAAACAAGCTTTGGCTATACTTCTCCTTTAAGTCTGCATTCACACCTGAGTGTTGCTTTTTTGGGGCATTTTTTTCGGGTCACGTTTTTAAGTGTTTTTATACAGCGTTTGTAAAGCGTTTTTGAGCTTTGGCTTTTTTTTAGTAGCTAATAAAAATATCATCTGTTTCAACATTTGTTCCTATGTTTTTCAGCTTTTTCGTCTGCTTCATCTTCTTCTTCCTGGTGTTTTTAAATAGTTTCATCTATTTATTTATTTATTTAGGTTTAGGTTTAACCCCAACCTCTAACAACAACAACAAATAATAATAATAAACACCAGGGTTGGGTGTTAATTTAATTACTATTATTTTGTTTCATTTATCTTTTCCATTTAAGAATAAAAACGCGCATAAACGCACAAATCACGCATCAATCCGCCCGAATCGAGCTACAAAAGTAGCTCCAAAACTTTTTTGAGCTTCAGGCATTTGACCTCAGGCGACTTGGAATGGAGATGTGAACCAACTCCATAGAGATGCATTGAATTTCTCTCCTCCAGCGTTTGAGTTTTGAGATGTGAAATGCTCAGGTGTGAATGGGGCCTAAAGCCAGAGATATCCCCTGCAGTACTTTTTTTCTGCTGGTCGATGTGCCAAGTTTGATGGCCAGCATCATTCAAAGCGGAACTTCAGTCATTTTTTCATCTATTAAATCTTCTGCTCTTGTTGTTTTAACTTTGGATATTAAAACATTTTTTTCTGCCAGTAAATACCTTATACAGCCCACTTCCTGCTTCTTGTCTGGTCATTAGCCTAGGCTTATGACATCATACACAGCTGTCTCTCTCACTCTTGTGAGAGTTTGCCAGAGAGAGGGGGGATGAGTCATAAAAGGGCCAATGAGAGCCGCAGAGCTGGAGGTGTGCCTCTGTATGTCTGTGTAAATTCAGGAAGTGAACAGGCAGCAGCTTCAGCTGCCCACAGTTAAAATGGATGCAGCCAGACTTAGTGGAGGGAGATTTCTGCAAGTACAGAATCACAGTATATATAAAATAATATGCAAAGTGGTTGAAGGGAAAGTTCAGAATGGCAAAGATGTTTTTATTACAAATTATGTGAGCAGACTGCAGTTCCTCTTTAACCAATCTCCTTTAAGACCAGGTGATCAGGAAGCTGACCCCAGCCTGTGACAGGACAGTGAAAAGAGAAGCAGTGCAATGATGAGCTCATCTCAATCACTCTCCTCCTATCAGCATGCTTCTTAACTCTTTGTACCGATTCTTGCTCTCACACTCCAGCCCTGCTGTACAGGAACTGCTGATAGCAGGTGGAATTCAAGTACTTACACTACTTGCATTTAAAAACCAAAAGATCCTTAACCACTTCCCGACTGCTGCACGCCGATATACTTTGGCACAATGGCAGCAGTGGGCAAATGGGCGTACCTGTACGTCCCCATTAATCACCGTGCCTGGAGATCGTGTCACGGAGCCACAGAACGGGGAAGTGCATATGTAAACAAGGCATTTCCCCGTTCTGCCTTGTGTCCTGACAGAGATCACTGCTCCCTGTCAACGAGAGCAGTGATCGATGTCATGTGAGTTGAAGCCCATCCCCCCCCACAGTTAGAATCACTCCCTAGGACACACTTAACCCCTTGATCGCCCCCTAGTGTTAACCCCTTCCCTGCCAGTGTCATTTACACAGTAATCGGTGCATTTTTATAGCACTGACAATGGTCCCAAAATAGTGCCAAAAAAGTGTCATATGTGTCCGCCATAATGTCGCAGTCCCAATAAAAATCACAGATCAACGCAATTACTACAAAAAAAAAAATGTATAATAAAAATGCCATTAAACTATCCCCTATTTTATAGACGCTATAACTTTTGCGCAAACCAATCAATATACGCTTATTGCGTTTTTTTTTTTACCAAAAATATGTAGAAGAATACTTGTCGGCCTAAACTGAGGAAAAAATATTGTTTTTTTATATGTCGCTTTTTTTTGTTTATAGCGCAAAAAATAAAAACCAAATATCAAATACCACCAAAAGAAAGCTCTATTTGTGGGAAAAAAAGGACGTCAATTTTGTTTGGGTGCAACGTCGCACGACTACGCAATTGGAAGTTAAAGCGACGCAGTGCCGAATCGCAAAAAGTGCTCTGGTCAGGAAGGGGTAAAAAAAAAAAATGTTTTGTTTATAGTTCCGCAACATTTTTCAGGGCTGGAGTCCAAGATACAGGACTGTTCTGGCAAATCCTGGACAGTTATTATAGTTACAGTTACTCAGGTTAAAAAAAAGTCAACCTAACAAAAGAAAAAAAAATCATACAATCCTATACCCACAGTTGATCCAGAGGAAGGTGAAAAACCCCAGCAGAGCATGCTCCAATTTGCTACAGCAGGGGAAAAAATTCCTTCCTGATCCCCCGAGAGGCAATCAGATTTTCCCTGGATCAACTTTACCAATAAATGTTAGTACCCAGTTATATTATGTACATTTAGGAAAGTATCCAGGCCTTTTTATAAAGCAATCTACTGAGCTGGACAGAACCACCTCTGGAGGGAGTCTATTCTACATCTTCACGGCTCTTAGGCCCCTTTCACACCGGGGCGGGGAGCCGCGGTGACGGTAAAGCAGCGCTATATTTAGCGCTGCTTTACCGTCGTTTTAAACCGCGGTATTCGGCCGCTCGCGGTGCGGTTTTAACCCCCGCAAGCGGCCGAAAAGGGGTTAAACACCCCCCGCAGAGCGCCGCCATTGCCGCGGTTTCACCGCGGTGTCCCATTCTATTCAATGGGAAGGAGCGGTATAGGAGCGGTGAACACACCGCTCCTATCCCGCTCCAAAGATGCTGCTAGCAGGACTTTTTTTGTCATCCTGCTAGCGCACCGCTCCAGTGTAAAAGCCCGCCGGCTTTCACACTGGAGTTAAAGGGGCAGGATTTTTTTCATGCGGTGAACAGGCGCTATTTTTAGCGCTGCACCGCATGAAAAACGCCCCGGTGTGAAAGGGGCCTTACTGCGAAGAAACCTTTCCGTATTTGGAGATGAAATCTCTTTTCCTCTAGACGTAAAGAGTGCCCCCTTGTCCTCTGTGATGACCTTAAAGTGAATAACTCAACGCCAAGTTCACTATATAGTTAGGTTAGGTATCTATCTCTATATAAATTATGCATTTGCTTTATGCATTGTAGTAAAAAAAAAAAAGTCTGCATACAGCCCCCCTTTTTTGTGTTTATGGCCTTTTGACAGTTGCATTTTGTGAGTACCCACTTTTATACAAAAATGTCTTATTACTAAAGCGGAGTTCTGTTTAAAAAAAAAATAATTTAAGTCAGCAGCTACAAATACTGCAGCTGCTGACTTAATAATCGGACACTTACCTGTCCCAGGGTCCACCGATGCAGCGGAACGAAGCCCTGCTCGTCTCCCCCTCCTCTCTGCGGCGCCGGCATTGTAACTGTGGGCGCCCGCTGCGCAAGCGCGAGCCAGGTGCCGTGACTGGCCGGGCAATCATCTGGGACCTGTGACGTGTCCCAAATGATTTCCGAGAGGGAGGGGGATAGGTAAACTCCCTTCTGGTGTTGCGGTGCGCCGGGAGGAAGTGGGAGTTGGGACCCTCTAAAAAAATGACATGCCAAATGTGGCATGTCAGGGGGTCACCTCCCTTAAAGGGGAAGTTCCATTTTTGGTTGGAACTCTGCTTTAAATCATCTCTGGTAATGCACTAGGGGTGCGCACCTTCCATTTCTGTTTTTTTTTTTTTTTTTTTTTGTAGTACCTTTATAAATCACCTTAAAACAGCCCCGTCCATGGACAAAAAGGTATTCGTCCCACCAGGACTTATTATTTTACGTCTATGGTAGATTTCCCAGGCCGCCACAACAGCGGATATTAGATATAGAAGAAAGAACAGGAGGGGTGGGGAAGAGGTTGCGCCCAGGTCAAGTAGGATGTGTACTATTATATAAGGAGCGACACTCTAGGCCTGGAGACTCAAGAGCTTGGTTGCCATGATCAGAGCGCCTCCTCTACCAATCCCCAGCCAGACGTGGGCACTGACTGCACCAAGGCAATTAGTCACTATTATCTGGGAAGGATGTTTTCTGAGAAGCCCTGGCAGACAAGACTCCACTTGTGGCAGAGCGAAAACATGTAAATAACACACTGTTATATTGGGCTGCCTGTGTGCTGGTTGTCTCACACGTCTCACCGCAGGGCTTTGTACAGCATTACTGAGTATCTACTGATCTCCAACATCTGTCCTATCAGTTTAGGGGAAACCTTTTCTGCTTTCATATGGATATGTTGTAAAATTTTTGCATGCTCTGTACTGAAACGATTAACCTATAACACCCTCAATCCCTCCCTAGGATTAGGTAGGGATCAGTAATGTTGCATAGAGATTTTCCAACAAGTGATAACAGATTTTTGGAAGTACTTATTATCACCCCCTAGAATCACCTTACAGCTAAGTACACATTTTAGAATTTACTAGTGTAAAGTCTGGCACACTCCTGCAATGCACAGAAAAACGTGTAGTGCGATTTTTTTTTTTTTTTTTTTTTTTTTTAAAAAGGTCAAGGTCTTCTTTTGATTATTTCTTGTGCATAGGGCCGGACATTGAAATGAATGGGCTGTCCGAGGCGCGGGAACCACATGCATGCTTCGATGATATGAACCGAGCCTAAACTGGCACACATTGCGCATCAGATGTTGGTGTAGATGGCCAGTCTTCTCCGATGTAATGGAAGCCAACAAACACCCTGAGGGAGATGGGTTGTGTGCACAAGCTTTTGCAACCCCAATTATACCAAGCAGGTGCTAATGATCATCAATTTCATATGTAGGCTGAAACACAGGCATTACCTGAAAAAAGAAACATTTGTGTTGGAGGCTTACAACTGGGTAAGGAACAGCCCAACTCTGCTACTAAGGTGAGGTTGTGTTTCATGTCACAGGTTATACACCATGGCAAGACTGAGCACAGCAACAAGAAACAAGAGAGTTATACGGCATCTGCAAGGTCTCTTCCAGGCAAAGATTTCAAAGAAGACTGGGATATCCAGATGTGCTGTTCAAGCTCTTTTGAAGAAACACATAGGAACGGCAACCTTGAGGACCATAGACTCAGTGGTCGGCCAAGGCAATTTTATGCAGCAGATGAAAGATACATCATGCTTACTTCCTTTTAACATCGGAAGATGTCAAGCAGTGCCATCAGTACAGAACTGGAGGGAACCAGTGGGACCCATCTCAGTGGTGGCTGGTGGTAAAAAAAAAATTGTGTGGTCTGGGATGGCCACAAAAAATGCACCCGCACTTTCCCAATCCCCCCCATCCCCGTTTGGTCAGTCGAGTCACCAGGAGCACCAGAGCACTTACCCCATCCTTCCCCTGCTCTCCTCTGCAGCCATCACGGCAGCTTCTGTCTCCTCCTTTCTTTTTCCTCCTCCTCGGAAGCCAATCAGAGCGCTTCTCCTTTCGGCCAATCGGGAAATGGGTCTCAGACCCGCTTCCCGATTGGCCGGGAGGAAAATCACGTGACTGGAGAAGTCTGGGTAGAAGCGGTTTCCGTGAAAGAATTTCAGCCAAAAAGCCATACCTTTGAAGTGGAAACAAGGCTAAACGACTCAACCATGCATAAAAACTGGCAGCAGGTTCTCTGGACTGATAAGTCAAAAATTTTAATATTTGGCTGTAGCAGGAGGCAATTTGTTGGCGAAGTGCTGGAGAGCGGTACAATAATGAGTGTCTGCAGGCAACAGTGAAGCATGGTAAAGGATCCATGCAGGTTTGGGGCTGCATTTCTGCAAATGGAGTTGAAGTTTAGGTCAGGATCAATGGTGTCCTCAATGCTGAGAAATACAGGCAGATACTTATCCATTATGCCATACCATCAGGGAGAAGTGACTGATCCTAAATGTATTCTGCAGCAGAACAACGACCCCAAACATACAGCCAATGTCATTAAGAACGATCTTCAGCATAAAGAAGAACAAGGAGCCCTGGAACTGATGGTTTGGCCCCCACAGAGCCCTGATCTCACCATCATTTAGTATGTCTGTAATTACATGAAGAGACAGAAAGATTTGAGGCAGCTCACATCCACAGATCTGTGGTTAGTTCCTGTCGAGTTCCTTTAACAACTGTGTGCAAGTGTACCTAGAAGAATTGATGCTGTTTTGAAGGCAAAGGGTTGTCACACCAAATATTGATTTGATTTGGATTTCTCTTCTGTTCATTTACTTTCCAGTTTGTTAATTGATAATAATAAGATATTAACACTTCTATTTCATTGTATTTTTCGAACAGGAACAGTATAATTTCTTATGCTGGCCATACACTATACGAAAAATCGGCCAAACCAATTTTCGAAAAACAAACATTTGACCGTGAGCGCAAACAATAATACCATCATGTAATGACCGATAAATCGTTCAGTGGACATAAATGAATGCATTTTTTGTTCGTTTTTTGTACATATACCTAGTGCAGACAGATCGGACGGGAAACACATTAACCTTTCAATTTATCGTTCGTTCGGCAGAAAATTTCCAAACTTGTCCTTCGTTTTTTCGGCTCAAAAATGTTCCAACGATTATTGATTTAGTGCCTATTAACTGGCCGAAAAACGAACAAACTGTCTAAATGACCGAATTTCGGCAGATTTTTCATAAAGTCTATGGCCAGCATCACAAAAGCTCCACGTTTTATCAATAAAATATTGTACCGGTACTTCGAATTCAGTGACTTTGCCTAGGCTGATTTCATCAGTCTGCTGCAGGCAGGATGAAGCAGGGCTGGTGCAAGGATTTTTGACACCCTAGGCAAAACCTAATTTTTTCGCTCTACCCCTGACTCATCCCCCTTTACCCTGCTCATGTAAACCCCACCTTTTTAATGAAGTGCTCATCAAATGCAGCCCACCAGCACCCATCAAATGCAGCCTCACCAGCGCCCATCAAATGCAGCCTCACCAGCGCCCATCAAATGCAGCCTCACCAGCGCCCATCAAATGCAGCCTACCAGCGCCCATCAAAAGCAGCTTCACCAGCGCCCATCAAAAGCAGCCTACCTATAGTTTCATAGTTAGTAAGGTTGAATAAAGACACCAGTCCATCCAGTTCAACCTGAGTGAGTGTCTACAATTGTCCCTATACTAGGGCCATTTTTTTTTTTTTGGACAGAAGCCAATTAACCTACCTGCAAGTCTTTGGATTACCTGTGCCCATCAATGCAGCCTACCAGCGCCCATCAATGCAGCTTCACCAGTGTCCATCAATGCAGCCTACCAGTGCCCATCAAAAGCAGCCTACCAGTGCCCATCAATGCAGCCTACAAGTGCCCATCAATGCAGCCTACAAGTGCCCATCAATGCAGCCTACAAGTGCCCATCAATGCAGCCTACAAGTGCCCATCAATGCAGCCTACCAGTTTCCCATCAATGCAGCCTACCAGTGCCCATCAATGCAGCCTACCAGTGCCCATCAACAAATGTTTACTTGCTTCCATTCATTTGGGAGTCGGGACACAGACACAGTCCTCTGCCGCTGACACAATGTGTGAACGGAGCGGTGGCTGCCTGCTGATGCTGAGACTTGCTTGCTCCAAAGAGAAGAGAGTAAGAACACCAGTGGGGTCCCCTCCTCCACTGATAAGACTGCAACAATGGGAGGTGGGCTCTATCTGACTTGCTGCAGCTTATAATGCACGTTGCGAGAGGCTCACAGTGTGCAGTGAAATCAGAGTAAGCAGTTTCAGTACAGGATTACTGTGCAAGACTGACGTTCAGTTTTAAGTGCCCTTAGGGATGCATACCTAGAGTCTTGTTAGCCTGATGACTTTTTTTTTTCCCCAAGCAGCTGCATCACAGCAGTCGGTCAGTGTGCAGCAAGAAATCTCAGCTTCACTTCTTGAGCAGTATGGCTCTTCCAGCACAACATTCCCAGTAACAGCTAAGAGCTCCCGTGGGACCCGACTCCAAACTCCCCCAAACTCTCATCCCTCAACTATACTGAATGGAAGTGATGGATTCTTTTGTCGCTGTGCTGTATGATGTATCAGGCCCCCTCGCCTGCTCTTGACTCAACGCCCAGCACACATGGTTGCTGCTCAACAGAGAAAATAGAATAACTATGGTATTTCTTCTTTTTGTATTTGTTATTGCCAAAGGCCTCGTGGATGAGTCAGGAGCATTTCCTTTGGCTTTCCAATCTCTTCGAATATTATCACTTTTGGAGAATGTTTGCTGGACTCTCTCGCTGAGGGACGCCCTCACCGCAGGACTCGGCAGCTCCAAATAAAAAACACATAACATGTGTCGCTCTAATGGGATAATAATGATCACAGTGTGGAGCTCCCCTCACCCCAAACTGACCATTCCGGGCCTCCTTATTACTCAACAGCAGTTGATTTTAGCAGGTGTGCTTACAGCATAACACCATTTTCCTGGCAAAGGTTACGTTGTAGAAAAGTATTCAGCTTTGGAATGGATGATTTCTTACTGATTACGGTTTATTAGGTTTGTCCAAACATTGTAATTATCGGACGTGCTAAATAGAGACTTTACAAATACTGCTTGACCACATATACACTATATTACCAAAAGTATTGGAACACCTGCCTTTACACGTACATGAATTTTAATGAGATCCCAGTCTTAGTCCGTAGGGTTCAATATTGAGTTGGTCCACCCTTTGCAGCTATAAGAGCTTCAACTCTATTGGGAAGGCTGTCCACAAGGTTTAGGAGTGTGTCTATGGGAATGTTTGACCATTCTTCCTAATGAGCATTTGGGAGGTCAGGGACTGATGTGGACGAGAAGGCCTGGCTCGCAGTTTCCGCTCTAACTCTAAGGTGTTTTCTATTGGGTTGGGGTCAGGACTCTATGCAGGCCAGTAAAGTTCCTCCACCCCAAACTCACTCATCCATGTCTTTATGGACCTTGATTTCTGCACTGGTCAACACCATTTGTTGGGGGGGGGGGTTATGGTGTGGGGTTGTTTTTCAGGGGTAGGGGTTGACCCCTTATGCGAATTTCCGATGGAAACAGTCCGATGGGAGCTTTTCATCGGATTATCCGACCGTGTGTATGCCCAACGGTCTTTTTCTGTCGGAATTTCCGACGGACTTTGGATTGAGAACCTGTTCTCAATTTTTCAGACGGAAAACCGAATTCCGACACGCAAAATTCCAACGCATGCTCGGAAACAATTAGACGCATGCTCGGAAGCATTAAACTTCCCTTTTATAGTACTGTCAAACGTGTTTTATGCCGCTGTGTTATTGACCATCGGAATTTGGTGTGATCGTGTGTAGGCAAGACAGTTTGAGCGAAATTCCGTCAGAGTTTTTTTTCCGACGAGAATTCCGATCGTGTGTACGCAGCATTAGTTCCAGTGAAGGGAACGCTTAAGGCATCAGCATACCAAGACATTTTGGACAATTTCATGCACAGTTTGGGGATGGCCCCTTCCTGTTCCAACATGACTGCACACCAGTGTACAAAGCAAGGTCCATAAAGACATGGATGAGCGAGTTTGGGGTGGAGGAACTTGACTGGCTTTCACAGAGTCAACCTGATAGAACTCCTTTGGGATGAATTACAGCGGAGACTGTAAGCCAAGCCTTCTCATCCAACATTGGTGCCTGATCCCACAAATGCGCTTCTGGAAGAATGGTCAAACATTCCCATAGACGCACTCCTAAACCTTGTGGACAGCCTTCCAGAAGAGTTGAAGCTGTTATAGCTGGAAAGGGTGGGCCAACTCAATATTGAACCCTACGGACTAAGACTGTGATGCCATTAAAGTTCATGTGTGTGTAAAGCCAGGCGTCCCAATACTTTTGGTAATATAGTGCATCTTTCTAGCAGCACTGGGGCCGCCGGTTCATTACCAAACCACAACACTATCTGCCTGGAATTTGCATGTTCTCCCTGTGCTTGTATGATGATTTTGTTTTGGGGTGACAGGTTCTCTTTAATGAGACATGCAGGTTGACCCTGCATGTCTCCCCTGAGCTCCACTGAATGTAATGCAATGCACATCGCTCTCACACTGCATTACATTCTTTCCCGGCCTTGATGGCTGGAGAAACTGTCAAATGAGACCTGGAAGTGAAGTCACACATCACTTCCAGGTCAAAAACTAGAAGGGGAGGAGTGCAGACGTGTTAACCACTCTCCTCCCTCCCCTCTACCCAGCGGCACCTGCTATGCCGGTCCTGGGGCCCACAGATGGGCAAGCAGAATACACAGTGGGGGGGGGGGGGCAATCGGTCAACAGCTCAGGTGCCAGGATGAAACAGAATTGCATTGGTAAACATCCCTCTCTCCTCATCGCCATAACATGGGGGGAGTGTCCTGTAGTCCTCAGGTATAGCTAGGAACAATGTAACTGATTAGAGTGCAATACAGGCAGAGATCACATGAAGTTATCAGCTCACATGATTTCTGGCAGAATCAACAGGTATTATTTTGCACTTATTGAACAGATATAACAAAACACTTCCAATAGTATATTTTAAAGGAGAATGTGTGAGATTTTATAAATAAATAATAATAAAAAAAATATATACATACTCACCTCCCCTGCTGGCTCCTAAAAGATGGATGATCACATGACCGCTGATCACTCAGTTCTCAGTCTTCACTGAGCAGAGAGTGGCGATTGTCACACCGCATTGTGCTCTGCCCCTCCAGTGCTCACTGGAGCTCGGGGCTGCAGAGGGGATGGAAACAGCTGGCTCAGGCTCTCAGTGGAGCGCTGAAAGATTGAGTAAGCTGCCAGTCAGGTGTCTGGGTTGATCCAGACATTACTGTCTGGATGCTTCCAGAGCCTGGCCTGGCTTTGTGACATTAGCCGACAGCAGGCTATAGAGCATTAAGTGCCCTCCTGTGACTGAGAAGAGTGGTCAAAGAAGCTCTGGCCATACTTCTCTTTTAACAGGCTAAAAGGGAGCAAATAAAAGAAAGTCAAGGTTATTGTTACATGCATACAGTGCCTTGAAAAAGTATTCATACCCATTGAAATTGTTTACATTTTGTCATGTTACAACCAAAAACGTAAATGTATTTTATTGGGATTTTATGTGATAGACCAACACAAAGTGGCGCATAATTGTGACGTGGAAGGGAAATCATAAATGGTTTTCAAAATGTAATAATAATAATTCAAATAATTATGTATAAAGTGTGGGGTACATTTGTACTCAGCCCCCCGGAGTCAATACTTTGTAGAACCTCCTTTCACTGCAATTACAGCATTTATGATCAGCGCATTCCGACGCACTAACACAAGCAATGCACTTCTGTGCATAGCATTAAATAGAAGTTTAACTTCTTCCTGCCTGTCCGTGCCCTCTTAAAAAGTTCTGAATGCCCAGGGGAAGAAGGATCAGCGACCATGTGACCGCTGTGATTTCCCTTCACAGTTGGAATTTCCGATGGAAACAGTCCGATGGGAGCTTATCATCGGATTTTCTGACCGTGTGTATGCCCATCGGTCTTTTTCTGTCGGAATTTCCGACAGACTTTGGATTGAGAACCTGTTCTTAATTTTTCTGACGGAAAACCTTTCTATCGGATTTTCCGATCATGTTTATGCAATTCCGACACGCAAAATTCCGACGCATGCTCGGAAACAATTCAACGCATGCTCAGAAGCATTAAACTTCCCTTTTATAGTGCAGTTCAACGTTTTTTAAGGCGTGGTGTTATTGACCATCGGAATTTGGTGTGACCGTGTGTAGGCAAGACAGTTTGAGTGAAATTCCGTCGGAGTTCCGACAGGAAAACCATCAGAGCTTTTTCCGACGAGAATTCTGACCGTGTGTACGCGGCATTAGACAGCTCGGTCTGTTTTCTGGGAGCACGCAATGAGCGTGCCTTTAGCACAGAAGCATTGGCCACCCAGTGACGCATATGTGCGGTGTGTGGGTGTTAACAGCCACCCTTTTTCCCGCCGCACATATGTGTTACCTGGGTGGTGACAGGTTAAAAAAAAAATGACACATGCCAGCACCTTAACCTGGTGTCAATGAGCCCTAAAACAAAAATATTAATCAGATATACTGTCCCCTTAAACCCAAGGAGACTTAATTGAACACCACGGCATCCTCTGGGGATTTGGCGAAACCAATGCGCACACATCTGCTGCACGCTTGATTTTATTTTTCTCCTGTATTTACAGAAACGTTCAGCGGCACGCTTAGATGAGGCAGAATTGAGAAACATTCTGATCCGCCACCATCTGTTGTAGTGGGAAGAACGGGAGCGGGATGAGCGGACTTAACCCACTCCGGCGGATAAAACGTTCGCTGATAACTGTTATCGCCGATAGTGAGCGTCCCGTGGGATGAGGCTGCTTTCCCAGCTCTCTAAAGGATCGCCTCATTAGTAAAACGTAACGGTGGATTTTCCGATGGTCCGTACGCTGCGACAAGTCCCTTATGTGTGTTTAATTGCGGCTTTCCTCCCTGTTAGCGCTTGCTGGAACCGCGGCTCTTTTGTTAGACAAATTGTCACAGTATCTGCGGGGACAAAGACAGACCTGAGAATAGAAACTCCAGGATATGCATTGGGTTCAATTATAGAGACTGAATTCATTAGTGACTGTTCTCTCAGGATACCAGAAGGATGAAAATCCACATTATCCGTGTTCGTTATGTAAGAAAATAATTTTCTATACGTCTTCATGCTTGTGTCATTCTGTATTCAAACAATATGAAAGCACCAGAACAGACATACTGTTAAAAAGATTTTTTTTTAAATATATATATATATATATATATATATATACAGTGCATCCGGAAAGTATTCACAGTGCTTCACTTTTTCCACATTTTGTTATGTTACAGTCTTATTCCAAAATGAATTAAATTCATTATTTTCCTCAAAATTCTACAAACAACACCCCATAATGACAATGTGAAAGAAGTTTGTTTGAAATCTTTGCAAAATGTATTAAAAATAAAAAATGAAAAAAATCCTATGTACAGAAGTATTCACAGCCTTTGCTCAATACTTTGTTGAAGCACCCTCGGCACCAACTACAGCCTCAAGTCTTTTTTAATATGAGGCTACAAGCTTGGCACACTTATTTTTGGGCAGTTTCTACCATTCTTCTTTGCAGGACCTCTCAAGCTCCATCAGGTTTGATGCAGAGTGTCGGTGCACAGCCATTTTCAGATCCCTCCAGAGATGTTCAATTGGGTTCAAGTCTGGGCTCTGGCTGAGCCACTCAAGGACATTCACAGATTTGTCCCCAAGCCACTCCTTTGTTATCTTGGCTGTGTTCTTAGGGTCATTGTCCTATTGGAAGATGGACCTTTGCCCCAGTCTAAGGTCCAGAGCACGTAGGAGCAGGTTTTCATCAAGGATGTCTCGTACATTGCTGCGTTCATCTTTCCCTCGATCCTGACTAGTCTCCCAGTTCCTGCGGCTGAAAAACATCCCCACAGTATGATGCTGCCACCACCATGCTTCAATGTAGGGATGGTATTGGTCAGGTGATGAGCGGTGCCTGGTTTCCTCCAGACATGAGAAAAAACAAAAGATAGGAGAGCGCCTTTGAGTAAAAGTGTTTTAATCAATCTAAACAAACACAAAAACGTAGGCACTTACATGTCAGTACGATAAGAAGCTCTACACGGGTCATCAGAGTAAGGTTAGTGTCAATAGCAAGTTCACAGGAGTATCACAGTGTCAATATACAAAAGTCAGCTGGAAGCCAGGAAGGAAGCCAGCTCAGTTTTTGCAGGAGAAACTAACGAGCGACTCGCGGAGACTGCGTGTGACGTCAGAGCGATAAGGGAAGGAACACAACGCGTTTCTGCGCATGCGCAAGGTCCGTGAGGGGCATGCACGCTCCTTTTTCAAGTGTAATCTGGAGTGCTGCAGAAATGGTTGTTCTTCTAGAGGGTTCAGAGTGACCGTTCTTGGTCACCTCCCTGACTAAGGTCCTGACTAAGGTCCTTCTCCCCCGATCGCTCAGTTTGGCCAGGCGGCCCGCTCTAGGAAGAGTCCTGATGGTTCCAAACTTCTTCCATTTACAGATGATGGAGGTCACTGTGCTCATTGGGACCTTCAAGGCTGCAGGAAGTTTTCTGTACCCTTCCCCAGATCTGTGCCTCAACACAATCCTGTCTCAGGGGTCTACAGACAAATTCCTTGGACTTCATGGCTTGGTTTGTGCTCTGACATGCACTGTGGGACCTTATATAGACAGGTGAGCGCCTTTCCAAATCATGTCCAATCAACTGAATTTACCACAGGTGGACTCCAATCAAGTTGTAGAAACATCTCAAGGATGATCAGTGGAAACACGATGCACATGAGCTCAATTCTGAGTGTCATGGCAAAGGCTGTAAATACTTATGTATATGGGATTTTTTCATTTTTTATTTGTAATAAATTTGCAAAGATTTCAAACTTCTTTCACATTGTCATTATGGGGTATTGTTTGTAGAATTGTAGAACCTACTAAAAGATATTTCTGTCCATTCAGTCCTAATGTTAGCCTTGCCTGGCACGGAAGGGGCCTTAATATTTTTCTGCTGCAGTTGCACTTTTACTTGCAGGTCTCCTCCCCACAAACAGAAGGAACACACTTATGAGCTCACCTCTCAGTCAGTAAGTCTACTCCCTCTTTCTGTCAGCATGTTCTTAAAGTGCAAGTTCACCTGTTCATAAAATCATCAAAAAGGTCCCCATTGCAGGCAGGTCATCACCCACGGAGGATAAGTACAGCAGGGACTGGGGGTGGGGAGGGGGCACAGTGTTAGTTCACCTTTTTAATTTTTTTTTGAAAAGACGATTAAACCCTTTAAAACTAAAACGCACCTGACTGGTACCCTGTGCTGCTTCCCCCTCTCTGAGCTCTGCTGTACATGGACTCCTACAGGCTGATACAAAGTGATTACCCAATGAGCAGACAGGCTAGACAGGAAAATGAAAGACTGCAACAGGAAATAGCTGGACTGTTGTCCTGATGTATCTGCTGCAGTAAAAGCAATATAAGTTTGGTCACCTCCCACCCGCAGCTTACGATTGGACAATAAGGGAGGTGCAAATAGTGATTAGCCCATTCCTACGCTCCTTCTGCCAACGTGTTCCTTGTCTGGACATGGACATGCATGCAGCAAACCTTCTAGTGCTACCCCTCCTCCTCCCAGTCTGAGTTCCACTGTACAGGGGACTGACAAAGTCAAATTAAAGTGGATGTAAACCCAATTCATGAAATTTGAGCTAGGCACAATTATCTGCAGTGTATTGATATCTCTCTGCAAAGCACTATGTCCCTTAGCTGTCTCCTGCTCCGCACTTCTGTTATCAGCCTGATAACTCCTGACAAGTTCTCCATCACATACAGGGGCGTAACTAGAAATCACAGGGCCCCATAGCCAAATGTTGTATGCGGACGGGCAGCTCGGCGGCTCACCCCCCGCCCGCTCATAGGGCCCTCCTCGGCTGCGGGCCCCATAGCGCCCGCAAGGGTTGCTATGGCGGTAGTTCCACCACTGGTCACATATGATAAAAGCAGCCAGAGTTTTGTGTTGGGGAAAATGCTATAAATAGATTAGCAGAGCCCTGAACTATTCAACAATCTGAAAGTCTCTACCTATGAGGAGAGGGGGTGTGTGCCTTTTGTCCAATCACTTGTCTTGGCTATATGCCCAAGCTTCACTGCAGTGTTGAACAGGAAGAGAATATCTTTCACACTGTACAGCCCCGGGCGTCAGCGGTAAAGCAGCGCTATTTTTAGTGCCGCTTTACCGTAGTTTTAGCTTTACCGTACCGTAGTTTTAGCGGCCCTATTCGGCCGCTAGCCGGGCGGCTTTAACTCCCTGCTAGCGACCGAAAAGCGGTTAAATCTGCCCGCAAAACATCTGCGCAGCAGAGTTTTGCCGGCGGTATAGCAGCGCTGCCCCATTTAGTTCAATAGGGAGTGAGTTCACCGCTCCAAAGAAGCTGCTGGCAGGACTTTTTCTGATGCCCTACCAGGGCACCGCTCCAGTGTGAAAGCCCTCGGGCTCTACCTTTTATCATTAAAAAGCTGTCCAGTCAGTGACTTTGCCTAAGCTGGGATGATGCAATCAGTCTGCTGCAGGCAGGAGGAAGCATTTTTTCAGTCTCCTCTCCCCCGGTAATCAGACTGCCACACTGTAACTTTGTAGCAAGTCACACTCAGCTATTACTTAACATGAAAACAATACTTCTGATCACAGGTCCCCTTTAAGGAATACATGCCTGCATTTTTTGGTGCGTTCAGTGGAGTTCAGTTTCAATCGGAGGTAAAGAAAGTCAGGAGAGGAGAGGAAGAATCACCTTTCTGGATGCACTCGTGTTTCAAACACACACCGAAAAAAATAAAATAATACATTTTCCTAACTAACGAGGAGTCACTTTACAAGCAAAACAACTCTCCTGTGCAGCAACTGTCACAAAACTGCTTTTAATGAACAACACCGAGCCTGCTAAGTAAGCGGATTGGGAAAAAAAAGGCCGGGTACCGCGAGGCGTCAGCAGTTGCTTCTGCAGGCACAGAGGAGTGAGTGTAATTGATGCTGACGTATGACAGACTGGTGTGTACAGCACAGACTGGACGCTCAGTGAAGATGCTGACAGAGGGTAAATGGTGCGTGGCACCGGGTTATGGCCTGCTCCGGCCTGGCATCACAAGCTCGCTCTGCCTGTCAGGAGCAATCATCAGGGCTAATGAAGGGCAGCCTTTGTGTTTCTCTTTTTTTTTTTCTCTATATTCCCCTCACCGTGCACCAGATCAGACCGCAACTCAGCCCTTACCAACTCCTGCTACCTGGTTAAGGGTGGGTGACACGTGTTTAAAAATTAATGTGCTCTAATCAATTTAAAATTTTAGACAACGACAACTCTGTATGCAAAGTGAGGATAATAAGCGGGTCCCGGCAACTGCATCCAGGCGGGAGGAAATTGAATATTTAGTAGGGAACGCTGGCGGGGTTGAGAGTCGGGTGGTGAGGGGGGCTTGTAAAAGTGAAGGCTGCAGTTACAGAACTTGATAATAAATATCTGCTATGAAATAGATACGTGGCCCTCCAATGGAGGATCCCCCCACTCCAGGCCCACCAAGCGGTTTGGTATATTTGACAGGTTTGTTTTAGCCATCTAGTCAGCTTCATAGTCCTGACCGCGCTGGACCAGAAATAACTCAGAGGGCGCTCGTAGTGACCACGATTGATGGCGTCATGCAAAACCAGAAGTGAAGGACAGGAAGTCTTCAGCAAGATTCATTGTAGACACATTGGGGGTGATTTACTAAAACTGGAGAGCGAAAAATATGGTGCAGCCCTGCACAGGAACCAATCAGCTTCCAGTTCTTTTTGTCAAAGCTTAACCACTTCAGCCCCGGACCATTTGGCTGGCCAAAGACCAGACCACTTTTTGCGATTCGGCACTGCATCGCTTTAACTGACAATTGCGCGGTCATGCGGCGTGGCTCCCAAACAAAATTGATGTCTTTTTTTTCCCCTACAAATAGAGCTTTCTTTTGGTGGTATTTGATCACCTCTGCGGTTTTTATTTTTTGCGTTATAAACAAAAAAAGAGCGAAAATTTTGAAAAAAATGCATTATTTTTTACTTTTTGCTATAATAAATATCACCAAAAATATATATAAAAAAAATATGTTTTCCTCCGTTTAGGCCGATATGTATTCTCCTACATATTTTTGTTAAAAAAAAAAAATAAATCGCAATAAGCGTTTATTGATTGGTTTGCGCAAAAGTTATAGCGTCTAAAAATAGGGTATATTTTTATAGCATTTTTATTATTTTTATTTTTTTTACTAGTAATGGCGGCGATCAGCAATTTTTATCGTGACTGCGACATTATGGCGGACACATCAGACATTTTTGACACATTTTTGAGACCATTGGCATTAAAACAGCGATCAGTGTGATTAAAATTGCATTGATTACTGTAAAAAATTTCACTGACAGTGAAGGGGTTAACACTAGGGGCAGTGAAGGGGTTAATGTGTGTCCTAGTATGTGTTCTAACTGAAGGGGGGATGGGACTGTGTAGGGAAACTAACAGATCGCTGTTCATACTCTGTATGAACAGATGATCTGTCAGTTCACTCCTCAGAGAACCGGAAACTGTGTTCTGTGGTTCTCCATGTACCCCGAGCGATCGTGGGAGCCCGGCGGTGATCGAGACCACCAGGCACTCGCATCGGCTCGGGGAGAGAGCGGGAGGGGGGGGCGTTTATGGTACGTACCATAACGGCGATTTGCGCAGCCGAGCCATGTTGAATAAGTTGAAGTTCAAAGCCAATCGGCTACCATGCACAGCTGCACCAGATTTTGCACTCTCCAGTTTTGCTAAAGCAACCCCAAAGGGTAGGTACACTCACCCGACACTTTATTAGGTACACCTGTTCAATTGCTTGGTAACACAAATTGCTAATCAACCAATCACATGGCAGCAATGCAATTAGGCATCTAGAAATGAAGACGATTTGCTGAAGTTCAAACCGATCAGAATGGGGAAGAAAGGGGATTTAAGCGACTTTGAACGTGGCATGGTTCTTGTGCCAGATGGGCTGGTCTGAGTATTTTAAAAACTGCTGATCTACTGGTATTTTCACACACAACTATCTCTCGGGTTTACAGAGAATGGCCTGAAAAAGAGAAAATATCCAGCGAGCGGCAGCTGCGTGGAGGAAAATGCCTCGTTAATGTCAGAGGAGAATGGGCAGACTAGTTTGAGATGATAGAAAGGCAACAGTAACTCAAATAACCACTCATTACAACCAAGGTATGCAGAATACCATCTCTAAACGCCCAACACATCGAAAAGTTTTGTTTAATCAGTACTGTTGTCGTCCGAAAATACAATACAAATATGCTAAAACACATTACTTGACTTCCGAATTTTTATTCTGTCGTACGAGAATTTTCGGAACTTTAGTAACCTATTCAATTTCTACTTCAGACTAGCAAGCGAAAAAAAGTTGGATGATCTGTCGTCTGATTTTCGGACGGTGTGTACGGGGCATTAGTCAGCTCACAGCTGAAGTGTTCTAGTAATGGCCTGGTATAAATGAGGAGAGAATGTTCTGTCCTGTAGCAGGCAACAAGCACGCCATTTTGTTCCAAGCTATTCACCCGTCCGCTTCCTGTGGAGATTAGCACCTGCCGCTGACCTCAAACTGGCAGCACACAGAAAGCCGCGATGAAAATAGTTTGCCCTGGTGCCAGGCTGGAAGCACGTCCCGGGTCTTTGTGTGTGCCAGGGAAACATTGTCTAAAGACAGCTTATTGAGGAGCTGCAGACAATCCCCCATAAAATGTGACTTCAGCCTGCAGATAAACTGACGGCCAAGAGAGCCGCTTA
The DNA here is from genome assembly GCA_028564925.1 of Lithobates sylvaticus. Classification (NCBI taxonomy): domain Eukaryota; kingdom Metazoa; phylum Chordata; class Amphibia; order Anura; family Ranidae; genus Lithobates; species Lithobates sylvaticus. The sequence goes on along the minus strand of CM053036.1, from coordinate 49,664,810 downwards.
CTGGATACAACCCAACGACAGATCACACAGAGAACGCATAGTCTCTGATAGGGAAGGGTTTGAGTCTCTGTCAGGTTTTGTACTGCTGTAAGTTAACGCAATCATTTTTAACTCCGCAAATTTAATTAAAATAATCCCTGGTGATCCTGCCATTTGAGCTCAAAATCGCACCACACTGAATTGCATGTGAATTGCACAGGAATTTGTTAGGTGATTAATATTGTGAACCTAGCCTGTTGAATAATGGAATCCCAGAATTCTACTTTTCTCTTGGAGAGGGATAAATGTACCGTAACTCAAAAATGAAACAAAAGCTTGGGATTAAAGCCGGGATAAGCAAATATTGTCTAAATACAATAGTCCTGTGTATTCTTCCTGGAATCTCGGTGTGCTTTGTGTATTTCTTCCAGATCTGTGCAGTAATCCAGTGTGAGACTTTTCCTGTAATAAAGACCGGTCACTGCTGCTCTCTCTCTCCTTGTGCAGGGTGACTGGTCTTGTCTCCGCCCCCCTCTTGTAGGTTTCTGTAGTGGGTGGAGACATTGGGCCCCTCCCACTGCTCTACTCTCTGTATTGACTATATTTTTACAAGGTAATACCTGAGCTTGCAAAGACATTCGGGCATATAAAGTGGATTCGATTGTAAGCTCTAACAAGCAGGGCCCTCCGATTCCTCTTGTACCAAATTGTATTGTAACTGTAATGTCTGCATTCATTTTGTAAAACTTTTGGCACTATATAAATCCTGTATAAGAATATAATAACTTTAATATCCTTAAAAGCTACTGAGGAAAATAGCTAAATGAAAGTTTTTGTACCCAATAGTTGATCTTAAGACCCCTTTCACACTGAAAGGCGCTTTACAGGCCTTTTAGCGCCAAAAATAGCGCCTGTAAAACGCCTGTAAATGCCTTCCCTGCCACCCCAGTGTGAAAGCCTGAGTGCTTTCACACTGGAGCGGTGCGCTTGCAGGACGGAAAAAAAAGTCCTGCAAGCAGCATCTTTGGGGCAGTGTGCGGGAGCGGTGTATACTCCGGTGTATACACCACTCCTAAACCGCCTCCTGCCATTGAAATCAATGGGCAGCGCTGCCGAAGAGCCTGTAAAGTTCTTTGGCAGCAGCGTTTTTCACCCCTTGTTAACCCCTTCTTTGGGGTAAAAGCGCCGCGCTCCCACCCACACATCGCCGCTAAAGCGCCACTAAAACGTGCAGCGATTTACCGCTAGCGCAGGGTGGTCTTCAATGTGAAAGGCGGTTTTCAATGTAAAGTAGAATTGTCAAGTAAAAAAATTTGAAGGCCAAAAAAGTGCCCAGGGAGAAATCTTCCGATCTTGATAAATTTACCCAATCTAATTTTTTTTTTTTTTAAACGGGTAACACAATCTCTTTTCTTTTTTTTTTAAACAGCTAAATATCATTCAACCAGCTGTGATTTATGGATTTTGCGATTCTACAATTTATGGATCGCACAAGGCCCTGCAGACTGCAAAATCTGCAGGCAAACTTCGTCAAATTGGTTAGCAGATTCCATTATCTCTGTCTGGGACCGTCCCTGGGAGAGGCGTCAAGTATGTAAATATTTTTTTATTTTATTTTCTGCCAGACCCAACACCTCCTACTGGCACATTAAGGAATTAGGAATGCCCGTTGTCTGGGATACTCTACCTTGTTAAAATTGCCCTCCTTATCCATCCTAAAACACAAACACCCGGCATTTCGGCTCTAATTGTCTGCTTGAGATGCAAATCGGTTTATCTTAATACATATTGGTGGATGCCTTTATTACAAGATGCTGAAGCCAATTCTAATCTGATTAGCAGCTGCGGGAGTTCATTGTTAATCACTGTCTAAATTCATTTGCCTGTAGTGTACGGCTCTTGTACTTAGAAATTAAATGGCACAAAGGTCCCAGGCAAATTAAACCTCCGATTGCTCGCTGCGTCCAAGATTTTAACTTCAAGTGATGTTGGTGCCGCCATGGGGAAGGTATATCAAATGCTTTGGAACAACTCTATTATAGCGTGTGTGCGGGCGGCCAGCGTTGTCCTTTCATCTGGCCGTAGTGAGATTTATAGAATACCTGTCTAGCCTTACTAGCGTTATATACGAGACGCGGTTCACCGTGTTCTATTTAAAGATGTCCATTTTTATTAGGACATCGTAAAAGATTTGTAAACACTGTTACTCCTAATTCCAGATAACTTTTAAAATCTCTATGGACCCGTCTCTGGACTAGAAAGGCGCAGATTTTAGTCATGTGACCGCGGGCCATCGTTGCTGACCTGTGACTGATCCGTTAAGAAAGTTTGAGCTGCGAGCCAATTAGAAAATGTGTATTTATTTTCTTTCGGCTCATTCCTAATGGAAAATAGAGATGGCAATGGTTTTTCTGGCTGCTCTCCTGTCATTATGTTTTATAGGTATTAAAAGGTTGGTTCACCTTGACCAAAAAATTGCCTGTGCAAATAAGGGGCACCTGTAGGTAGGGGTGCAATGGATCAAAAAACTCACGGATCGGATCGGTCCTCAGATCAGAGTCACGGATCGGATAATTTTCGGATCAGCAAATAATAATTGAATTTGCAAAAACCTGTGAAAATTCCACCACCATATAGTGCCCACTGTAATATCCACATCATCTCCCCCACTGTAATATACATCTCCCCCACTGTAATATTGTCTGAGTATGGCTGGGTACGGCTGAGCATGGCTGGGTATCACAGAGTATTGGCAGGGTATTGTATTGCAGAGTATTGGCAGGGTATTGCAGGGTATTGCAGGGTATTGCAGGGTATTGAGGGTTGGCTGTGACTGCAATTGTCACAGAGTAGCGCTGTGGGCACTACAGATCCAGCCCACAGCGCTGCTGCCATCCGATCTCTCCTCTCCACTGTACAGATCTGTAAACAGAGGGGAGAGAGGAACCGGCGTCATCTTGACGCCGGTTAGTTTACAAGTGATCGATCCGTCATTTGACAGAGCGGTCACATTTTAAACGGCCGACGGGTGAACCAAGATGGCCGAAGCCACGGCCTTTCCTAAGGCTGAGGCCGCGGAGCGCTCCGTGGATCAAGGGGTGTGCTGATCCGAACAGGGTGAGCCGTTCGGATCACGGATCGGTGATGATCCGTTGCACCCCTACCTGTAGGTAAAAACAAACTGTGCAGCTTTGACCAAAGTTGAATAATGCCCTAGCTATAGTTGTAGGCTCATGTACGTACCTCCTGAAGCCTGGCCACAAAACTCCCAGTGATGGCATCAACCCATTCTGCCCTGTTGCTAGGACGTTGCCAAGTCACTCCCAGCTGATTAAAATTCCCCTGTGTGCTCTATCTCTTCCCGGTCTCAGTAGCTCTGAGCTCTGTGGACAGAGGAGATAGCGGGCCACACATGTACATTGGGATTTGAGAGCTCACTCCTGTGATAGTGGGGGTGAGCAGTAATGGATGGGAATGTCTAAAGCCGGCCATATATGGATCTAAATTTGGCTGGTTCAGCAGGGACCGTCTGAGATTTGATCCATGTATTGGCAGGCTGATTGCATCCAAGTCAATCTAGCGATCGACTTGGGTAGAAATAGCCTGTCAGATTTTTTACATGCGATTACTGTCAGCATTGCCAAGAAGGCTCCCCGCGTCCCCCACCAGCAGAACAAAATAGCGCTGTGGGAGGCATTGCCCCATCAACACTTATCATAATATATAATCATTTATGGGCTACTTTAGCAACATCCTAGCAAGAAGGCAGCACAGAATGATGCCATCTTTGGAAATTTTTCAGCCAGGCTGCAGGGGGTACTTAAATAGCCTACAATTATAGCAAGGGCATGATACAACTTTAGTCAAAGCTGTAGAGTTTGTTTTATCGATTGGCACACATTACAAGCATAGGCAGTTTTTTGGTAAAGGTGAAATAACCCTTTAAAGAGGAATGTCACAGTGGGCCAAAGTTTGGGGGTAAAGATCCATTTTATTACATACCATGAGCTGACTTAGTTAAGCAAAATTTCTAAGGTTTGAGCCAATCCTGTTGATCATATCCTGATGCCAGGTATACGACGGTGATTACCAGTCACCATGGATATAGCACACAAAGCCTGGTATGAAGTTCCCAAAATTTTACGTAATATTTCTTCCTACTGCCTACCCATTACTTGTTCATCAACAGAGCAAAGAAAGCTAGACACTAAGGGCCCTTTCATAAGAGCGATCCAATCAGGACCGCTTGTCAGTTGTTCAGGCAGACCTGATTGGAAGGTCCACGCATTCCTATGGACCGGCAGGTGTAAACAGACTAGTGTCCGTTTACACCCATCTTCCTCTGGGTCTGACAAGGTTTGCTAAAAAAAAAAAAATGGAGAAGGACTCTTCCATCTGACTGACACCTGGGTGTAAATGGACAGCAGATTTCGTTTACACCCAGCCGCCCATAGATCAGAACGGGGTCTGTCTGTGTCCGCTCTGCATAACCTGAGTGGACACGGACCTGTCACCCGCCCCGTTCTGCTCCGACCATCAGGGGGGATCAGCAAACAGATCCCCTGCTGGTCGGAACGGAAGGCGCCAATCTGAAAGACCCTAAGGCTGGCCATACACTCTTAGATTTCTCTTGTTCAGTGTCATTACCCAAACAGCTTAGTTGTCTAAACACTCAAACACTGGCTCCAGTCACTGCTCGGTGAATTTCCACCCGTCTCCTGTGAATTTCAGATTGATGGATGACGAATTGGGCTGTGTCAACAATGCCACCCATGGTTTGACTTTCGAAACAGCTATGGTCAGCTTTAGATACTACTGAATGTGAGCAGTGGTAAACCTTGCATATCTGGCACCCAGGGTGGATCATTTTTTTAATCCCCCTTTCCCATACAAAAGTCAGAGACACCATCTCATCTCATTAGTGTGCTGCACCCCTTTTTACTCTGTACAGTCAGCAGGTTGGGAGGTTATGAGGGGAGTCAGGGCACCACTATATCCTCTCTAGAGTCTATAACAAAGTTACTCACAAATTTCCTTTACTGACTGACAGTATGGCATGTTTAAGATAAGACTCAGCTGGATGCTGCTCAAGATCTTTTGCGGTGGACGGTTTAATATCCATTGACTTTTGGATTGTCACTTCTCTGTCCACTGCCTTGAGTTTTACTTATACATTTAGAATCTAGATTGTTAGTTTTTGGGCTTCTCATGCCCTTTATGCTCCATTATTTCAGCCTCTTGAGGATTTCATGCTGGGATGGGGTATCTCTACATTTTCCATATTGAACAGCACTTGGACAGTATACCCTCAGATGAAGATTTTGGTTGGATTGAAACGTGATGGGGTTCAAACATTTTTTTGGTTATCTGTTGTGATGATATAATATGATCCTAACATGACTATGTATTTTTAATGTCGCTACACTTGTGGGTATGGTTTTTAATGTATGTACAATGAACTTATTATATTTTTTTAAAACATTTTTTTGTTGGGTGCCATCAAGGTCCCAACCAGTTACCAAAAGGTTTTTCCGATATGCTATACAATGGTTGTTCCTTGCTGATCAACTCACTTGAAGTCTTCCAGACAGGATCTCTGTTCAAAAGACTTGACTTTCTGCAATCTAATAATCTGAGACTACCACAAAGTTCATGGTAGCCACAGACCTTGGCGTCTTTTGTACCAAGTAAAACTATAAGGGAAGAAAAGATGAAAATGTCAGGCCTATAACATGCCAGAATGAGAATAGGCAGAAATTGGAGGACACAAACTTCTCCGATGGGTGCAATAATTAGTGACAAAACCTTTCTGTGCCAGAGATCCAAAGACATGCTGGTAGGTTAATTAGATCCTGTCGATAAAATTGGCCAAATATGTGTATGTTGTATGTGTATGTGTTGTAAGCGTGTCAGGACCCCACAGGGCAAGGACCGCACTATACCACAGATGGACACCAGTGGCAAAAAGCGCCCTGAGGCGATTCAGTTCGCATAGGTTGCGCTATACAAGTCATTCATTCATTCATTCATTCATTCAGAGATCATATAGCCCACATACATGAAAGCCAATTAATATTGCTGCCATGTAATATTTATGGCGAAAATACAGGAATTGAGTGCCGAGCATGACAAAACAAAGGCCACAGTAAACTCTTGTGGCCTTTGGCCTTTGTTTTGTCTTCCTTGCTGGGTATGGAGACGAGTGAGGGGAAAATGGCCCCCACCCGTATCCATACCACTGCAGGGTAGAAGGGCCTTTTTGTTTTGTTTTTTAACAACATTTTTTTATTTAATTTTTTATTGCATCTTAGTGTGATTATATGAGATCTGAGGTCTTTTTGGCCCCAAATCACAATTTGAGAGGTCCTGTCATGCTTTTTTTCTATTACAATGGTGGTTTACATTCCTTGTAATAGGAATAAAAGTGACACAATTTTTCTTTAAAAAGAACAGTGGAAAAATAAAAAATAAAGGGTAAAATAAATGATTATTATTGTTTTTTTTTTTAAATGCGCCCGTCCCGCTGAGCTCACGTGCAGAATCGAACACATACATGAGCAGCGCCCACTGCAAATGGTGTTCAAACCACACATGTGAGGTATTGCCGCGATCGGTAGAGCGGGAACAATAATTCTAGCCCTAGATCTTCTCTGCAACTCAAAACATGCAATCTGTAGAATTTTTTAAACGTCGCCTATGGAGATTTTTAAGGGTAAAAGTATGTCGCCATTCCACGACGAGCGCAATTTTGAAGCGTGACATGTTGGGTATCAATTTACTCGGCACAACATTATCTTTCACAATATAAAAAAAAAAATTGGGCTACCTTTACGGTTGTCTTATTTTTTAATTCAAAAAAGTGTATTTTTTCCAAAAAAGGTGCGGTTGTAAGACCGTTGCGTAAATACGGTGTGACAGAAAATATTGCAACGACCGCCATTTTATTCTCTAGGGTGTTAGAAAACAAAATGTGTAATGTTTGGGGGTTCTAAGTAATTTTCTAGCAAAAAAAAAAAACAGTTTTTTAACAACAAATCTCAAAAAGAGGCTCGGCCCTTAAGTGGTTAATGAATGGTTCCTATCTGTATGTGAAAACTGCATCTAAATTGTACAATTAATTCTGTATCCCGTCTGTGAAGAATCTTGCATCCAGGTCATGGTATACTTATAAGTCGTTGGCCTTTAACCAAACTTGCTCCATAATGTTAAAGAATAACCCCACTTTTGTTGAGAACAAAAAAAAAAAAGAACGTTCCCTTCTGGGTGATCTATGCACAGTGCAGGGATTTTGACAAACTTTGTTGCAGATTCCTACTTCGGTTATTCTGAAGAGTAACAGAAGTAGTAATCTGTTTGTTTGAATGTGCCCATGTGTAAAGTGAATGTGTATGGAGTGGTTATCAGTCAACTGCTGCCCTTTCTGGGCTCTACTCAGGAAAGTGTCGGGGTCTGCATCCATTTACACATGATTTCCCTTTGGGAGTATCTCACCAAAAATTTAATTTTTGTTGGGAGGGGATGCCCAAAATCTGATTTGTATCTTAGTGCAGACTTCTGGGAATATGAGTAAGCCAATCACACAAGCAGGAAATTACACTTCTAGGGGGCGTTCTGTACACCATCTGAGTACAGAAGGCCACCAGGTAGCCATATTACATTTTACAGAAAATTACATCACTGCAGATTGAAACAGAAAGCTAATTTTTAATAACATTCAATTACAATATGACTTGAGTAGCAATTGTACTATTATTATATATTTTTTTGTATTTGCATTTTTTCTCATGAAAGTGGATTATTTTTTACTACTCTATTCTGGGCTGAGGAAGCTGTCTGGTGAATAGAAACTTGTCCTCAATGTTACAGGACCTCCAGAGCCAACCACTGCAAAGTAGTTTTTGCTTCTTCCAGAACTGCTCCGCAGCCCAGAAGGCTGGCATCTGTTGTTACCATGTTCCAGGTAACTAGTAAAAAGGATTTTCCTTTTTGAAGATTCTTGGATATCAACCACCAATTGAGGCTCTGACGCAATTTGGGGGATAAACGCATTGGGAAGTCCAGAGCTTGGACCCTTTTGCTTCAAGTTGACAGGATAATGTTTTGCAGCAGTCTTGAATGAAACTGCGCATAAGAAACGGCCTCAAAAGAAGCCACCATCTTTCCCAACAATGCAAAGTCGAATAGAAGGATTCTTCCTTGTTTTGATCAACTGAATCAGTTCCCTTATGGAACTGATCCTTTCCTGGGGCAAAAGCACTCTTCTGAGCTGTATCTATGATCAGCCCCAAGTACTGCAATCTCCTTGATGGTTTTAAGGAGGATTTTTCTAGGTTGAGAATCCAACCTAGGTATTCCAGGTAGCTAACTGCGGTGACCAAACTTTGGTTTTAAGCAGGCTACCAATTGATCTATCAAGAGTAGATTGTCTAAGTAGGCTAGTATCGTTATACCTTGAGCCCATAACCTGGTTAAAGGAGTTGCTAGGACCTTTGTAAACACTTGAGGGGCAGTAGCTAGACCAAAAGGCAGAGCTACAAACTGGAAATGAAGATTTTCTACCTTCAAGCGTAGAAATTTCTGCTGATCGGGGAAAATCAGCACATGGAGAAAAGCATCCTTGATGTCGATTGACGCCAGAAGTTCTCCCCCTTGTAGGATGGAGACTACTGATCGGATTGACTCCATGCAAAAAGAAAGGTACTCAAAAACCAGTTTAGATCTTTGAGATCCAAAATGGATCTGACATCCCCGGTTTTGGAATCGTGAAAAAGGTTTGACTAAAAAAAACCCTAATCCTTGCTCTTTCAAGGGGACCACCGATATCACTCCTTGAGACAAGGGATGATCCAAAGCTAGAAAGAGAGATTTATTTTTCACTGGATCTCTGGGAACATTTGATCTGAGAAAACGAGGAGACGGGAACCCTCTGGACTTTAGTTTGTAACCTAGAGAAATTGAGGAAGCCACCCATCTGTCTTGACATTGTTCCTGCCAGACCCTTGAAAACTGTAGAAGCCTTCCCCCCACTCGAGTGAGCGGGGGTGCCCCTTCATAAAGAGACTTTAGTATTTTGTTTTGTGGGTCTCCTCCCCCAGGTCCTCTTTTGACTTACCGGAGGTCTGCTGCTGGCCGGACGAAGAGAAAACTGCTGTTTCCTGGACACATCGTGGGCTCTCTGAGAAGCATGAAACGCAAGTGCTCTATACAGCCCCCAGTGGTGACACATAGGCATGACAACATTTACTAATTAAAGGAGACATTCATAAGAAAATTTCGAAAATTTCTTAGAAAAACTCCACTTACCTTTCCCGCCGCAGAGTTTTCTGTGGTAAACCAACAGACCCAATCTTCACCCTTCACGGTGGGTTCTGTCAAACCATCAAGAGCTGGGGATCCTTGAGGAAACCCACAATCCTGGACCTGTAATAACACCTCCGCCAGTAAAACTTCATGGCCTTAAAACCAAAAAGTACTGGATCCCGGGGTCCAGCTCTCTAAAAAAATAAGCGTTACAGGCAAGACCTTGTTTCTTCGGAGGCCCGGGTACCATTCAATTTGGCTAAAAAGACACTTTGAATGGATCCGGCTGCATGGCTAGCCCCAGCAAGGATTGCTCCAGTGGAGCTTAGCACAGCACATCTTTACTCGTGACCAACACCTTAGACACTGGTGAAAAAACTGAGGTACTCCCACCAGTGGGAGGGGTTATATAAGGAGTGCACGTTTTAATCTAGGGCGTGCCAGTGTCTATCACCTGAAGGTGGCCTATAACCACATAGTTACTACTATGGCTCTGTGTCCTGTGATGTACGATAAGAAAGTGAAGTACCTTCGATTCGCTCCCTCCATCCAGCCTTCCAGGCTCAACATGCCAATGAAGAGTCAATGGTGCCATTGTATTGGTATTGTTAACACTTCCTATGTAATGTTTTGTACAAGCATTCCCATTCTCTGTGACCCTTCAGAAGTGGAGTGGGATAGTAGAAGAAGCAGGTAGCCCCGTAAAAGAATGGTGCATCTTGAGAAAGCAGAAGAAGAGAGGAAGACAGCTCCCTTACTGTATAATAATCCATATGTGCCGCCACAACCCCGCGTTCTACGCGTGTGAAGACTAACCTGTAGTGACAGAGGTGACGTGGAAATTAAACATTTATGCTTTTTCACATGGCAAGTCACTGAAATATTCATGTCCTGCTATATATTTTCTTCTGATTAGAGTTTCAGCAAACTGTGTGCGCTTATTAAAGTTACACAGACTATTGATGCCTCCTCTCTCACCCTGCCGCATCTGAGATGATGGAGGATTTGCCTGTCAGAAGAGAGACACACAAAATACTTCTAATTGATCACTGAACTACAATTCTCCGCTTGCCTGAGTGCAGAAGGTCAATAATTCTGCAGAACGCTCTAGTTTACATTGCGAGATAAAAGGGACATTATCATGGAAATCAAGCATAAAACATTTGATATCTTCTAAGTGTTATAGTTGCGGTCTCACATTTGCACTCCTGCTTTATTAGGAATTTTTAATTAGTATTAGATTCTTGGTATGGATCTTAACATGTGTCAGCTAGGTACAACCACTCCCCACCTGCACTCATTGTTTCTCTACTTGGCCTCTTCCAGGACCAGGAGATTGTGACTTCAGGGCTGCAGGAAAACAAGTAGAATCAAATCATCCTGCGACGACTGAAAAAACAAATACTGTCAGGCTGTAAGGGCCGATTCACCCTGAAACATGCACGTTCCCCATGTAGTCTGGTATTATCAGCCTATTAGGGTTGATTAGGGTGTCAGACACCCCGTCGCAAATCCCCGTTCCTGCTCTCATGCCCGCAATCGCGGGTGGCCGGCGGGGATCGCACCCGCCAGCCACGTGCATTGGGTCCCCGCCGGTGGGGAACTCAATGCGCGTGGCTGGCAGACGCGATCCCTGCCGGCCACCCGCGATTGCGGGCACGAGAGCAGGAACGGGGATTTGTGTGTGTAAAACACACAAATCCCTGTCCTGTCAGGGGAGGAGAAACAGATCATTTGTTCCTAGTAAGTAGGAACAATGATCTGTCTTCTCTCCCAGTCAGTCCAATCCCCTCACAGTTAGAACACACCTAGAGAACACACACTTAACCCTTTGATCGCCCCCTAGTGTTAACCCTATCTCTGCCAGTGACATTTATACAGTAAACAGTAGCTATTTTTAGCTCTGATCGCTGTTTAAATGTGAATGGTCCCAAAAAAGTGTCAAAAGTGTCCGATTTGTCTGCCGAAAAATCGTAGTCCCGATAAAAATCGCTACTCACCGCCATTACTAGAAAAAAAATGCCATAACTCTATCCCCTATTTTGTAGACGCTATAACTTTTGCGCAAACTACTCAATATATACGCTTATTGCATTATTTTTTCTCAAAAATATGTAAAATACATATCGCCCTAAATTTTTTTTTACATTTGGGATTTTTTTTTTTTCAAAATTGTTGCTCTTCTTTTGTTTATATTGCAAAAAAAATAAAAAACGCAGAGGTGATCAAATACCACCAAAAGAATTCTCTATTTGTGGGGGAAAAAAAGGACCTAAATTTTGTTTGGGTACAACGTAGCACTACCGCGCAATTGTCAGTTAAAGCGGCGCAGTGCCGTATCACAAAAAATGGCCTGGTCAGGAAGGGGGTAAATTCTTCCAGGGCTGAAGTGTAGTAAACTATACTGCTCAGCACAGAGCACTCCCCCATTCATTCAGTGTCCAGTGCAGCTGAGGCTGCAGAGAAAGTGACTGGGGAAGCTCTGTCCTCAGTCCCTTTCTCTGTCTCAAAAGTGAGAAAACAAGGGTCTTTGGACCCTTGATAATTCACCAAAGTCCCCCAATGGGGTTCAAACAGATAATAAAAAAAATAATATTGTAAGAAATTATAAAAAAAAACTAAATTGTAAAAAATAAAGAAATAATAACCTTAAAAAAAAATAAAAAAATAAAACTTCAGACACTGTCCACCGCCCTACTGACACCAGTCTCTGCTCATATACAGTGTATTCACAGCGCTTTACTTTTACCACATTTTGTCATGTTACAGCCCTAATCCAAAATGGATTATATTAATTATTTTCCTCAAAATTATACAAACAATACCCCATAATGACAATGTGAAAGACATTTGTTTGAAATCTTTGCAAATTATTAAAAATAAAAAATGAAAAAAATCACATGTACTACACAAGTATTCACAGTCTTTGCCATGACACTCAAAATTGAGCTCAGGTGCATTCTGTTTCCACTGATCATCTTTGAGATGTTTCTACAACTTGATTGGAGTCCACCTGTGGTAAATTCAGCTGATTGGACATAATTTGGAAAGGCACACACCTGTCTATATAAGGTCCCACAGTTAACAGTGCATGTCAGAGCCCAAACCAAGCTATGAATTCCAAGACAAGGAATTGTCTGTAGACCTCCGAGACAGGATTGGATCGAGGCACAGATCTGGGGAAGGGTACAGAAAAATGTCTGCAGCATTAAAGGTCACAATGAGCACAGTGGCCTCCGTCATCTGTAAATGGAGGAAGTTTGGAACCACCAGGAGGGGAGAAGGGCCTTAGTCAAGGAGGTGACCAAGAACCCGGTGGTCAGTCTGACAGAGCTCCAGCATTTCTCTGTGGAGAGAGGAGAACCTTTCAGAAGAACAACCATCTCTGCAGCACTCCACCAATCAGGCCTCTATGGTAGAGTGGCCAGACGGAAGCCACTCCTAAGTAAAAGGCACCATGACAGCCCGCCTGGAGTTTGCCTAAAGGCCCCTGAAGGACTCTCAGACCATGAGAAACAACATTCTCTGGTCTGATGAAACAAAGATTGAACTCTTATCACCAGAATGGCAAACATCATGTCTGGAGGAAACCAGGCACCGCTCATCGCCTGGCCAATTCCATCCCTACAGTGAAGCATTGTGGTGGCAGCATCATGCTGTGGGGATGTTTCTCAGGGGCAGGAACTGGAAGACTAGTCAGGATCAAGGGAAAGATGAATGCAGCAATGTATAGAGATATCCTTGATAAAAACCTACTCCAGAGAGCGGACCTAAGACTGGGGCAAAAGTTCATCTTTCAACAGGACAAATGATCCTAAGCACACAGCCAAGATAACAAAGGAGTGGCTACGGGACAACTCTGCGAATGTCCTTGAGTGGCCCAGCCAGAGCCCAGACTTGAACCAAATTGAGCATCTCTGGAGAGGTCTGAAAATGGCTGTGCACCGACACTCCCCATCCAAGCTGATAGAGCTTGAGAGGTCCTGCAAAGAATGAGAGAAACTGCCCAAAGATAGGTGTGCCAAGTTTGTGGCATCATACTCAAAAGGACTCTAATTGTTGCCAAAGGTACTTCAACAAAGTATTGAGCAAAGACTGTGAATACTTATGTACACATGATTTGTTTTATTTTTTTAATAAATTTGCAAAGATTTCAAACTTTTTTCACGTTGTCATTATGGAATATTGTTTGTAGAATTTTGAGGAAAATAATTAATTTAATCCATTTTGGAATAAGGCTGTAACATAACAAAATGTGGAAAAAGTGAAGCGTTGTGAATACTTTCCGGATGCACTGTACGTGTATGTGCTCTGGGGTGCACACCCTAATGCACACCAATGGCTTACATCTACTTTAAAGTGTTTGTGAAGTCTAAATTGCAAGTAACTGCCAGACCCTCTATTAGAACCTGGCATACCACACTATGGAAGTTATTTAAAAAAAACAAGCGTTCTAAATACCTATTTACAGCTGTCTTCAGGCTGGTCACATGACTCATGGCCACTTTACAGCTATGAGACAGGGCTTCTGCAGGAGGAGCCATGATCGACCTCTGACATCAGGCGGGGAGATCACGAGGCTCATCCCGCAAAAGTCCTGTCTCATAGCTGTAAAGCGGCCACGAGTCATGTTACCGGCCTGGACAGCTGTAAATAGGTATTTAGAACACTCATTTTTTTTTTAAATAACTTCCTTCTAATAGAGGGTCTGGCAGTGACAATTTTAGATATTTTTTTTTATTATTCTTTATTTGCGAAATAATACAGTAACTGTAATCATACAAAGGGCAGAACTTGTTGCATTTACAATATCTGCGCGTCTCGACTTTCCAGAGCATAAGATTATAACATTTTACTTCCCTGGGTCGAGACTACTGTGTTCCCATTCTGGGATAACAGTCTCATGAGTATGAAGCTCCTTGTGTCCCTTGTGTTGGTATTTTTAGTTCATTAGCAAGTATGGGGTGATATTTGATGTCAACTCATAAGTCAACGTTCCTTTAAAGAGATAGATAGAGAAAGAAATGTGAGGGTAAAGTAAGTTAAAGAGGGGGAAGGAGATAGGAAAGGGGGAAGGGGTAGACTCCAGCAGGGAGGGTAGGTCCTGGGGGATAGGGGAAGGAGGGGGAGAGGGGGGGGAGTAGGGGGAGAGATGGGGAGTAGGGGGGGGGGTTGCCCACCCTCCAGCCACCCCATCTGTGTCGCCACACCCAAATAGGGGTCACTAAGACCCCATTTATGTTGTCAACCTCGCATATTCCTCTGAGTAGTAAAATTCGAGCCAATAGTACAATTTTTTGAGGAACTGTTCCCTGAGGCCCCTATCCGTGTCCACAAGGTCTTCCATTCTCTGCATTTCCGCTACCCGCATCAACCACACCACCACTCCCGGAGGCTCCGTCTGTTTCCAGAAAAGGGAGAACAATTTTAGATTTTTAATAATATCGGTGAGGGGGGGGGGCGGAGACGGAGACAGAGAGAGGGAGCTGACAGGCAGGAAGGAGGGGTTGAGGAGGAGAGAAGAGGGGACAGCAGCGTATGACGGAGGAACACTCTGACCACGGTGGTCTGGGCTTTGTAGTCCTGGTTATCGTGGTCAGTATAGAGAGGGCATACAGAAAGCGGCAGATTCAGGGAGGGTTTTTTTTTACAGTTTAGAGGGGGGCAGATTAAACAGCACAAGCACTGTGCAATCTGCTTTAAGGAACCAGGATGTGTATTTTTTTGGGGGGGTTAACAAACACTTTAAGTAGGTGAAGGTAATGCTATAGATTATATTTTCTGTTTACTGCCTGTCACTATTGCAGAGTAGTAATACTCACAGAATAAACAGATACAAGGATATTCTTTGGAAGGACTGGAGCTGCTGAAACATTTATAGCAATATGGAAGCACGGATAAATGACACATGTCGGGTTTGTATAGAGTGCGCCGTTGTCACTTTGGATGGCGGGTTGGCATTGTGCTCCCCTCTGGCATAAAACATGGAGACAAAGGGGGAAGGAGGACATTTGCATGCCTTTCACCGGTACTAGGAGTGGAGAGACTTACTTTCTCTCTGTGTTTCTCCAGACTTTCTGCGGATACTTAGCATCTGTCATGGGTCATACGCGCTCTTCTCCATCACAAACTCTCAGAGGTGCCCCAGGCACAATTCACAGCTCGAAAATTCAAATACCACAGAGCTCGCCGTGTACTAAACATGGTGTTTATGTCTGTTCACATCAACAATGCAAAACCCCAAAAAAAAGATCTTGTTTTCTAGAAAATCACTTTAATAGGCAGACATAAAAAACCCAAATTAATGTGGCTCTGCATTTATTAACCTCCTTAGTGTGACATTTTTCTTCAAATAAAGATTCAACCCCTCTATTTGTCCTGCTTACTATTATAATTAAAAGTAAAAGTAAAATGCCTCTCTGCCATCCTGCAGGACAACCGTCCTCGATTTAAAAAAAATCTGGGACACCTGGATCATATACTTGGCAGGGTCAACCTTGTCAGATCTGAGGCTAACCTCTTAGTGTCCCAGAAGAGGCTGGCAGTTTCTTTCCTCCTTTTTCCTCTTTTATCCCTTTCTCTTTCTTCTCCTTTTCCTCTTTCTCCTACTTATTAAACCCTTTCATAGTTTGGGGAGTGATCTAAGACCATTGGTTGACCACTATTGGTCCCACTTCCAGTATTCGGGCTGTGTATTCCAACATCATGACCAGCTACCGTGATCGATTCATGGCCGAGATGACCCCCTCGTCTTAGACGGGGGTGCCTCCGGCCATGCAGTTCCTCTTCGGAGGCTGTATCTTCTGTTCTTCAGAACTATAGTCATAACCCAAAATTTGCGTTATGCCGGTTCTTTAACGACCAATGTTGTAGGTCAGTAATGTTGTCATGTATTGGTAATTTTCTATACTGCACTGTACGGTTTTATATCTGTATAGTTTAGAAACCTTAATTAAAAACGATTTGAAAAGAAAGTGAGAGTAAAGAAAATCCTACAGTTTGGGTTGTCCCCAGAAAAGTAATAGAGGAGACATCTTTCAATGGAGACACTAGTTCTGGTGACCTGGGGGGCCTTGAGGGATTCTCCTAATTTGCAGGAATTCCCTCTCACTTCCTGTTTATGGGACAGGAAGTGAAGGTAAATCTCCCTAATGGAAAAAAATAAAATTCATATTAAAAAAAAAAAAAGAATAGAATTCATTTTTGAAAAAAAATCTCCCTAATGGGACACAGATGGCAAAAAAAAAATCTGACAGTGGATATAACCCTCTATTCAAAATGAAAAAAAAAAAAGTTTTACCTTTAGTTCTATTTTAAAGCAGGTACAGTAGTGAGGAAGCAATAAAATGTCTCCTCACCGCCTGTGAAATGCTCTCTGGAGAGCAACTGAATGCAGACCACTCTCTTTAGAGAGCAACTCTAGAGTAAAGATGAAATAAAATTCTTAATTAACGCCTACAATCACAATATAATTTCTATTTATTTACAAAATCCAAATGACAAGGCTGTGCCGAGCAAACAGATACCAAATATGCCAATATTAAAATTTCTTCTGAAACAGTGAAATTACATAAAATCACAATACTTACAAAATTCTGATAGGTGATGCTTTAAAAACTTTTACAGATCGTTAGTATGGAGTTAAAGTAGAAGTCCAGCCTGAGCTTTTTAGGCCGGGCTTCTCCTAAGGGACATAGTAGTGCAATTCGTTTTCAGTGGAGATCGGTCTGAAGTCCGCTCTCCACTGACGTCACTGTCATCAGTCGAGGCAGCACGTTATCCCGACTTCCAAAGTCTGGATCCGCCAGCTGCCCGCCCCTCCACAGCTCATCGCTCCAATGAGCGCAGGGAAGCCGACCAGTAGAGATGCTGACTAACAGCATCGCTCTGCTCGGGGAGGAGTGAGAACCAAGCCATCAGCGATGTTCGGTGGCTCGGTTCTCAGTGCACAGACGTCGGGGGACAGATGCAGCGTTCTGATGCTCCATCCACCGAGGTAAGTATGATTAGCTAAAAAAACAAAAAAAAACCTCATACTTCTCTTTTAAAACCCTATTTTCCATCCGTCTGGCGGATCGGATGAAAACGGACAGGCGATCCATTTGCATCCAATCTCCCGTGTGAAAGGGGCCTTAGAGTGCCCCCCTATGGATGAGCGAGAACAGGGTGCAGAGCAGAAACCAGCATTGCCAGTCTGGGGGGAGGGGAGTGTTAAATGCACTAGCAGATTTAGCTACACCAACAAATTGAAGCCAAATTACAGCTTACACTGTAATTACAAAAGCAGTTACAGCAAACATTTTTTTTTCCTTTTGGGATAAAGGTTTAACATAAACATGTCAGTGGTAAATGGTATGTCTCATCCCTGTAACAGATACATTCTGCAGGCCAGATTTTTCTTTAGAAAAACAACAGATTTACTGGCCGGGCTACCAGATGAAAAAAAGAGGAAAAAAAGCCTAACAAAGAAAACTAATGCAGCCATCACATCTAAGGATTAGTAAGATGCAACATATTACATTTTTCATTACCACTTTAATGTTCTCACTCGGCTGTGTGCAGCAGTATCAAATATGCGTTGCCCAACTGTCGTTTATGAATGCACATGAACCCTTATGTGGGTATACATATTTACTTACAGTAAGTGAATGTACTCTTTATTTTTTTAAATACTTTTATTTGTTCCTTTTTTACTTCCCTTTTTCTTACTGTAACAAGCAGGGCAATAAAGCCCTTATGTGACAAGCATAGTGAAAATCATAGGTATATTTTTTTGTACAGTATTTTTTTCCTTTTTATTTTTTTTATTCACTTTTTTTTACTATCAAGTCCTATGTGATAGCATAGTGTAGGTGATAGGTCCTCTTAATGGAGACAACAGAGGTTCATTAGACTTCTAATGTCTCCCCTGCACGTCTTAGGCCAGCCATATACTGAGCGGATTTCTTTCCTGAAACCACCTCGATTCCATCAACACAGACAGTGTTGATGCAGGAATCCCTCCTGCCGTGCCATTGTGTTCTGTCGGTGGCGAAAGGTGGGGGAAGCTGTTCCCGCCAGGAGAAGATAAGTGATTATTGCTAGCGGCTATAGCAGCCACTAGTGATAATCGCAGGTAAAACCCGGCATGCTGGTTGTACCCATTCCAGCTGCACTGGCCGAGATTCAAACCATATTTGGCCTGCCTTTTAGTTAGCCCACCAAATGGAATTATAGAAAATATCTGAGGAGCAGTAATGTTCAGAGCAAAGAGAGAGGAACACTAACATCTTCCAGGAAAGTAAGAGCTTTGTATAAAATAAGTAGAATAAAACACTGAAGGTGAAATGGTGTTCCCAGAGTGCCATCTTACTGCCAAGATTACCTTTTTCAGTTTGGTGCACTAAACTGAAGCTCTGGGCAGGTAGCCTATGCCTCCAAATGAATGCCATGGTAATTGTCAGTTATGACTAGAGTATAACATAGGGAAGAGTGTAAAAATGATAACAATGCATTCAAACAGTGTTTATGCACTACACATTCTACTATCACATACTATTCAAAGTGAAACAGCAAAGCCCTAGGATAAATGTGATGGGTCTTCCTTTGTATATCTTGGTTCAAAAGATTTCTAGAGTTTCCAAAAGGACTGTTGCCGCGAGTAATTGACTCAGCTGTAATATGCAGTAAAAACCAAGAAAATAATAACACATTGGACGGTTACACAAGAGCAAGATAAATATATGAAGGTGGTCGAAGACAGCTAGGCCTAATACAGGACTGAATGGTACAATAAAAAAGGCTACTGGTTGACCAATGTTCCAAGTTGATTTTCGGCTGAGCGTTAGTTGAGGCATAACTGTTTTTGGCTATCTCTTCTTGATCTGATGTAATGTTTTATAATTATGTAGACAGCTTCAAAAGATAATGGCCAAAACAGGGTCAATAGACTTGGAAATTAAAAAGACCAAAGAATTTCCTCAAAACACAATTCCCAGCAAGAGGCTTTAAAGAATAATAATAATAATATCTGTTTAGCAGTAAATCTTTTTGCAATAATGATCACACTACAAAAGGAGTGACTTCCTCTGCAAATGATCGAGTTCAAATGTTCAGTGAAAGGTAATGTTACCTTTCCTGTTCCAGGATACCTATGCCAATGTACATATGGTTTGAACAGTCTGGTATTGAGAAACTTGAGTGATCCTGACCTCAATCCTACTGAACACCTTCAGGTCAGGTTTTCTCCTCCAAAATCCGTACCACATGTCTCAAATGGGCACAAAATCCCAGGGACACACTTCAAGATATTGTGAAAATCCTTCCCAGAAGTGTGGAGGTTGTTCAAAAGAGGGTCCAGTTCCATAGCATTGCCCATGGTTTAGGAATGGGATGGCTAACAAGCTTATACAGGTGTGATAGTCAAAAAATAATAACTTGAGTGGTCCTGACCTCAACCCTACTACTCAACACCTTCAGGTCAGGTCTTCTTTGTCCAAAATCAGTACCCGACATCTCAAAATCCCAGAGACCCCCTCAAAAATCTTGTGGAAAGCCTTCCTGGAAGTGTGGAAGTTGTTATGGCATCAAAAAGTTCCATATTATTGCCCATGGTTTGAGAATGGGATGGTAAACAAGCTCATATAAGTGTGATAGTCAAAAAATGATAATTTGAGTGGTCCTGACCTCAAACCTACTGAACACCTTCAAGTCTTTCTGTCCAACCTCAATGCCTGATGTCTCAAATGGGCATAACATCTCAGAGACACACTTCAAAAATCTTGTGAAAAGCCTTCCCAGAAGTGTAAACGGGGCCAATTCCATATTATTGACCATGGCTTGGGAATGGGATGGCAAACAAGCTCATCTAGGTGTGATAGTCAAAAAATGATAACCTACAAGAAAGAAAATCGGTTTCCAAATCCCTTTTAGAAAAACTTAAACATACGAAGACATATTAGAGGACTAACTCATGATTTCCTGTCACAAATCTCAAACCAACTAAGTTGTACCCAATGATTAAAAAAAATCATATCAACTAGGATCAAAATAACGAGAAGGTACAATAAAAGGAAAGAACCTCACACCAAACAGATGAATAAAAAGAGATGGCAAACAATGGAAAGACCTGCCAACATTAAGTTCGAAAAGTAGTCTTTAATTATGTGCCATACATTCTTCAAATAATAAAAAACTGAAATCCAACAAAGGATAAAAGTAATACAATGTACTAAGCTGATGTGCATGATGAATTTTGGAAAGATGAACAGGAAGTAGGTCAGAAAGTGATGCACGTTTATTGTAAAGAATAAGTCAAGGGACAGATAGGAAAAAGTCAGCTGCATTACTTGAGGATAGGATGAGGGGTACGAGAGAATAGACGGCATGTGGGGTAGTGGTTTCATGCCGTGAGGGTTCAAGAGAAGAGCAGTAGGCGAGGTTCTCATTTGTCTATGACTGAAGAAGATTAATCGAAATGTAGGAGGAGGTGTTTGTGATCGAGAGGTGTAAAAATGGGCCTCTCTCTGCATGTTGTCTCCACTTTGCCCCTGAAATAATGAGTGAGGTTTTGTGGTGTGGTAGGAGGAGCGGGGCACCAACAGAGGAAGAAGATGAAGAAAGTTGAAGATCATGAAGGGGCGGCAAGAATTTCTTCTGTGAAATGTTATCGTTGAGGTAAAAGCAACTAAAGAAATAAAACTAGATGGTTCTGAAGTCATTCACTTGAATAGAACACCAAAGGTTAGCCAAAAATGTTTCTAAAGGGGTACGAGTGGCTATCTACAATTCTAACTGGACTGACAATCATAAATACTGTAATCAGCTCTTAAGAAAAAAATGGTTGTATAATAAAATGTCTACATTGACCAATAGATAAAACTGTTTGTGCACTCATTAATGAAGAAAGTACCAGTAATAAGATTTTAGCATCCTTAAAGCGGAATTAAACCCTCCTATCATTTTCAGCCAAGGAATCTGCCATCTTGGCTTCTGTTAGATCTTCAACTGCCATGTTGCTGCACAAGTGATCAGTTATGACCCCAGCCATTTGATGGTTTGACAGTTTAGTTGAGAGCACAACCAATGTGACAATTACATTCCTGGCATGTCCTTGGAATGTAACTGTACAAATTGCTAGGTTTAGTTCTGCTTTAAAGCGGGAGTTCCGCTATTTTTATTTTTTTTAAAGTCAGCAGCTACAAATACTGCAGCTGCTGGCTTTTAAAATATGGACACTAACTCGTCCAGCGCGCCCGCAATGTCGGCACCCGAAGCCGATCTGTCGATTGGCTCTCGGGTGCTGCCGCCGCCATCTTCTGTGTGGGAATCAGGAAGTAAAGCCTTGCGGCTTCACTTCCCGGTTCCTTACTGCGCATGCGCGAGTCGTGCTGCACAATAAGGACGGTCCCTGCTGCCTCTGGGATCCGTGTGTTTTCCAGCAGACAGCGGGGGCCCCGCAGGAAGTGGCGTAAATACCCGCAGATTCTGGGGATATCTATGCCCGGAAGCGAGTCCAGATACCTGTATTATACAGGTATCTGTAACCCCCCTCCCCCCTGAAAGGTGCCAATTGTGTCACCGGAGGGGGACAGGTTTCCATGCTTATGGAGGGCCCTACTCATATATCCCTTGATTTACACCTAAGACTGCTGATATCACTGAAAATGTGGTCTATTACTAGAGGCTGATGACATCACTGAGAATATAGCCTATTACTAAAGAATAATGACATCACTGGGAATGTAGCCATAACTAGGGACCGAGGCTAGTTGTGCGACACTGATGTAATTTCCGGTCCATGACCCGCACTGATACCGAGGCTTGATTTGCACGTCGGCTCCCTGCAAACGGAACGGCCAGCACAGGCCATTACTGAAATGCTGGATAGACTCAGTGGCAATCTAAAGCCCCATACACACGCGCGGATTATCCGAGGACCAGGTCATTCTGAACGTGGTGACATTTGCTGCCTACGACGGGACTACGTAGAGGCTAGTAGCCAATAGCTTTGGTCTTGTAATGTGATCTGAGCATGCGTAGCACCTTGTCCGTCGGAATTCGCTACACACGATCGGATTTGGTGTGATCGGACTTTGTTGTCAAAAAATCTATCCAGCAGGAGATAGGACTTTGTCCGTCAGACAATCCGATGGAAACTGTCCGATGGTGCCTACACACGGTCGGAATTTCCGACAACATTGTCTGATAGGACAGAATCCATCGGAAAATCCGACCGTGTGTATGGGGCTTAAGGCATATCCAAATGTGAGTGTAAACTTTTTAAATGTTTTTTAAGAAAGAAATGTTTAATTTTGCGCAATGATGGCCGTTTGTTTTTTCATGAGAGTCTGAGAAGCATAAAACAGTGGAGCTACATGAGAGAGTATTACTGTACCTACTGGATATATCCCTGACCATCTGCTTAAAGAACCAGAGAGATTAAGGCACAACACAGGCATATTTTATACCGTTTTCTGGTAAGAGCATATATTGGAAGGTGGTGGTGTATCACAAATGTTTTTGATTGCACATTCCTGTTTACCACGGTGGATTGATATATGAAGAATGTATATTGGGACTTTTGTATATACAATTATTTTGCATAGCACAATTGATCACTGATGTAAATCATTACTGTATAGGGTTGCAACTTTCATATTGGATGGTATCATTTGACACATATATTTTCTGATATCTTTTAATATTATTTGACACCTTTTTGGCACCAAAGGGTTAGCGCAGTTATCTATCTATCTATCTATATATATATATATATATATATCTATATCTATATATAGCCTCTAATTGTCACCACTGGTACTAGTGGTGAACCGCTAGCTGCAACATACCCTATATTGACACAATTTTTGTTTTGTTGCGCCTGTGGCATATATTACACATATCACTAGGGACTGGGGACATCACTGAGAATGTAGCCTATCACTTGGGACTGGTGACATCACTGAGTATGTAGCCTATCACTTGGGACTGGTGACATCACTGAGTATGTAGCCTATCACTAGGGACTGGTGACATCACTGAGAATGTAGCCCATCACTAGGGACTGGTGACATCACTGAGAATGTAGCCTATCACTAGGGACTGGTGACATCACTGAGAATGTAAGAAAAATGAAAATGAAGGTATCCGCGCTTAGGAATATAAGAACTGCTGCCCCCCTAAGGGAACTACACCTAAATGTAGCAGGGATAAATTAGAATAGATAAAAGGGGTGTTGGCGCTGTTCAGAGTAAAGGATGTATAAATATATATATATAAGTGATAAAACCTAAAAACTTCGGTGAAAATAAAATGTGAATAACAATTCCGTGAGATAAAAGTACGTGAGAGAAGGTGCTATAAAAATAGAGTGAGATAAAACGCACATTGGTTTAGGGGTGTCCCAAACAACAACAACTCAGGATAAAATAAAAAGCACATGGGTTTAGGGGTGTCCCAAACAACTCAATATGTACAGTGAACCTGAGTATTGACAAGTGTTTATAAAAATGGCATCTATTAAAAATAATGCTTATAAACAAAGTGCATGTGCATACATATAATCTTTGCAACAAAGTGCATGTGCATACATATAATCTTTGCAACAAAAGAAATAAAAAGGCTCAGATTAAAATCAATTAAGTGTGCTACCACTATAGGAATGTGGATGGCAAGATAAAACATAGGAGTGTGGAAATAAAGATCCAATAAATTCTCGTATTGCTGGGTGCTATTATGTGGAGTGGATAAAAGTCAGTAAATCTATATTGGTCATGTATACACCACTTCACATCACCCAGAATATCATAAAGTCCACCATATAGTGTATATGGGACAGTGTAGAAAAAACAGTCCGTGGTTGAATGCAGTATATGAATTCCAATCTGATGAGAAAAATATATATATGTGTGATTGGTCTCGATGGGTTATCCTGTATCAGCAGCTGTGGGGGTCCCGTACTCCCCTCCTTCCGATCGTGCCCCTAATGTGTTTGCACTCACCGGAGTGCCCAACCCCTGCAGGGGTAATGGGCATAAAAGTGGAGTTCCAGTTGTCCTTGTTTGGTCGTCCTCCGTCCGTGGGGGGTTACTGTCAGCTGGGCCTTTATTCCTCCGTGTTGTGCTTGTTCAGGGCAGATAGGAAAAGATATGGGGAAGGGGTGTATTCATAGCGTGACTCCGTTTTTAAAAAAGTACTAATTTATTTAAAGGGTATTAAAAACGATCAAATACATAAAGGGGGTTATCCACCAAGTGGATTAACCTAAAAAACAAAGGGCTAGTAAGCCCATGCAAGAAGTAAGGCCGGCGTGTCACCACCGCTAAACCGGGACTGTAGCGTGCGTTCCACGGCCGTGGTAAGCTAAAAACAGGAAGCGGCAGTGGGCCGGAAGTGACGTGTTGCGTACCAAGTTAGACCCGCCTTACGCGTTTCGTCATAGGACGTCGTCTGAGGCTCGGTGAGAATGTAGCCTATCACTAGAGACTGGTAACATCACTGAGAATGTAGCCTATCACTTGGGACTGGTGACATCACTGAGTATGTAGCCTATCACTAGGGACTGGTGACATCACTGAGAATGTAGCCTATCACTAGGGACTGGTGACATCACTGAGTATGTAGCCTATCACTAGGGACTGGTGACATCACTGAGAATGTAGCCTATCACTTGGGACTGGTGACATCACTGAGAATGTAGCCTATCACTAGGGACTGGTGACATCACTGAGAATGTAGCCTATCAACAGGGACTGGTGACATCACTGAGAATGTAGCCTATCACTAGGGACTGGTGACATCACTGAGAATGCAGCCTATCACTACCAGAGACTGGTAAAATCACTGAAAACCAAGCCTAGAATTCCCTAGAGGCCAGTGATATTACCAAGAATGAAGCATACAGTATACTGTTAATTTACTAAAGACATCACTGAGAATGCAAGATAGAAATTCCACAAACAGATCCAAGGCGCTCAACCATGGAATGGGCTAGCAGCTATGTGTGGTAGTAACATGCATCCTATTGACCCAGTCCTGTGCTGCATACAATTAACTGGAGGAATGGAGATATCCAAAACAGAAACACAAAGGATATATGCTGCGCACTGGAAAAATGAATAAAACTTACTTTCACATAAACCATAAAGTAACATTTACAGTGCCTTGCAAAAGTATTTACCCCCTTGGCATTTTTCGTGTTTTTTTGCCTCACAACCTGGAATTAACATGGATTGTTTGAGGATTTGCATCATTTCATTTACAGAACATGTCCACAACTTTAAAGATTTATTTTTTATTTTTTTATTATTGTGAAGCAAACAACAAATAGGACAAAATAACAGAAAAAGTCAATGTGCATAACTATTCACCCCCCTAAAGTCAATACTTTGTAGAGCCAGCAACCTTTTGCGGATATCACAGCAACCTTTAGCATTCAGTGTTTTTTTCTGCTTAAAAAACACTCCAAAAAACTGTACAAAACATTTTTCTTTTCTGCTCCTAGAGGCTGAAGCTCAAAAATGCTAATAGCCTAAAGCAGTGCACATAGGATAACACTATTTAGCATCCAGGAGCAGAAAAAAAATTCTAACAGCAGCTTGGAGCTTAAGGCTTCATGTACACGGGACGTTTTTGCAACCTCTCCTGAGCGATTTACTTGACAGATAGTAACCCATGTTTAAAATGTCCGTTTTGCCGTGTTTACATGCAGCGTTTTACCTCGTTTGCGTTTAGAAGCGTTTCTAAAAAGAAAACAAACATTTTTTTTTTTTTTTTAAATGGCCAAAAACGAAAAACGCCTATAAACGAAACACGGCTTACCGCGTTTAGACGCGTTTGGAGCCTGAACTAGTTTTTTGCCTTTAAAAAAAGGCCTATAAATGCAACTGCCTAAAAACGACATGGGGCCTAAAAAAGCACTAGTGTGCATGAATTTATATAAGATTTAATCACTGGGTTTACATGCACTTTAAGATAACATTGAATGAGTTCAGGGGCAGCTGCTTTCGTTTTCTTTTTTTTTTTTTACTTTTTCCATCTGTTTTCAGTCTGGCCAGTAACACACCTCCCATGTTGAGGCGGCCATACAGGGATTGAAATTCACCCGGTTCAGCAGTGATCAGCCACATTTCAATCCATGTATGGGCAGGCTGGTTGTACATCTATCAATCAACCTGCAGACAACCAGCCTGTCAGGTTTTCCTTAACGAGCAGTGCTGCTGGCTATAGCCGACACAGGTCATTGTATTCTGACGGTGGGGAAGTCTCCCAGTTGAAGAATACAATAGCACAGCGGGAGTGATTTCCCCATCCAACTCAAATGTGTGGATGGGGGAAATTGGCAAATTTTTTTGTTCAACTTGCTGGTTGAAAAAAATAAAAATAAAGGAGGAATATATTGCCAGATTAAAGGCTAGTACACACATGCCCAATGTCGGGTGACATTGGCCGGCTAAATAAAAACCAGCAGAAATTCGTCCCGTGTGTATGGCAGCCGGGCCGGCTTCTGTTGGACGAGCATGCTGAAGAATCAGCAACCGATTGGCTTCCGATCAGTGCTCTCAGACAATGGCTGAGATCGCTTACATGAGTGTTCTGGTGGGGGGGTCAGAACACAACAGCTCAGCAGAGAAATCGCTGTACTATCATCAGATTGTTAGTACAGCAGCTCCGATCTGAGCTGTGTGCTCTAGGTGTTTAACAGTGGTAAATGGTTTGTCCCATCCATGTAACTCTTACATTTTGCTGGTTCTGGTCAAAAAGGACTTACTGCCCAGATCACCAGGTGAAAATAAAGGAAGGAAAGCTTAAAAAAGAAAACAAATGCAGCCATTACATCTAAGAATTGGTAAGCCGCAATATAAATAAAAGGTTTGCTTATGAATTTAATACTGCTTATATCCCCACGACAATGCCAACCCAAAATAACAGTTTTGGGTGGCGTTGGCTTTTAAGGTGCCCAAGTTCAAAGTTTTACAATCACAGGATCTAGTAAACAAGCATCTCAAAGTGAATGAGTGAAAAGTTTCTGTGCCCCAAGCACTAGTGATACCACAAAAATCTGTTTTGCATCATCTCAGAGCCTGGAAAAAGAACACATCATTTACAGAAATTTGGGGGGAAAAAGCGCTGCGAGTGTCACAAATAGATGCCTTATGATATTTTTGTTCCTTTTCCAAGTAGAGAAGTGACTGCTGTGGTTTTTGAGGGCAGCACTTAATGTGATTTGCCTCTGTACATTGTATACAGAGTGTTGACCCTGACTCCATGGCGGTCAACCCAGAGTCGTCAACCACATCCTCTGTGTACTGCTTCAGGGTGGCTGAGCGCAGCAGAGTGAGACATCATTGTTATTATTTATTTCAGCGCTGTACACTGCGAGGACATAGAGGCGCTATGACAATGGATATTATGCACAAATAGAAGACGCACTGAAGAAGCTATTTATGAATATAAAAAATTATACAAAGTACTATTTAAGTGTTCTAACAGGACACAGTGATTGTGGTAGTTTCAAGGCTGTATCTAGACATCAGGCTGCTCTACTCACATGTGACTGATGATGAATTTTTGTCCAAGATCCACCCCTTGTGTTTATTTTGCTAATATTACTCTTTGAAAGCCATACTGAAGGCAGCATGGGGTCGGTATTATATGCAGACCAACTTAAAAAAATAACCTGGCCAGAAAAATAAAAAAAAGCAACATTCCCTGCTGGTCCTCTTCTGGGTTAAAATAGGCACGGAAGTGTAATGCTTGCTCCTGTACAAGTGGTCATAGAGTATAGCTGGCTAGTGTAGCTTACCAGGCATACCAGTACTTAGTTGTCCCAAGGACATAATACACAGTTGCTCTACTCTCTGGTCGGGTAGCACAAGAAGCAGAGCAAAAAGTAGATCAAGAGTATCTTTGGTTTAGATCGATAAAGATGTTCTCAGAGGATGGCTGGGACTTGTACCTCAGCTGTAGCTTGATCAGAGGGACGTGGAAAGAGGTCAGTCCAGGCAGCAGGTGGAGACATAGTTGGTAAACAGGTAAGGGTTGGTCCAGGTGGCAGACAAGAGACGTGGTCGGTAAACAGGCAAGGGTCAGTCCAGGCAGCAGTCAAGACATGTGGTCAGTAAACAGGCAAAAGATGGTCAAGGTGGCAGGCAAGAGATATGGTCTGCAAACTGTCAAAAGTCAGTCTAGGCAGCAGGATAAGGATATGGTCGGTAAAAAGGCAAGAGTCGGAAAGTGGTTGGTAAACAGGAAAAAGTCAGTCCAGGTGGCAAGCAAGAGATGTGGTAAATAAACAGGCAAAAGATGGTCCAGGCGGCAGGCAAGAGATATGGTCAGTAAACTGTCAAAGGTCAGCCCAGGCAGCAGGAAAAGGACATGGTTGGTAAACAGGCAAGGGTCGTTCCAGGCAGTAGGCAAGAGATGTGGTCAGTAAACAGGCAAGGGTCAGTCAAGGCAGCAGGAAGGGGTTATGATCGGTAAACTGTCAAGGGTCAGCAACAAAAGTAAGACCAACAGGAGGCAAGCAGGGAAGATAGAGCTAAAGGTGCTGCCTGACGACAGGATGCTCGGAGACTAAGCCCTAGTCATATTGCCTGGATACAGTCTCTGGTCAAAGAGGGGTACAAAGGAGGAGAAGTGGCTGTGTTATCTGCCAACAGGCGCTGAGCCTCACAGAGTCATTTGTGGAGAGTTGGGAAGTGGAACGAATGGAGCAGGATGCAGGTTACTGAAAATAAAGGAGCCGCAGGTAACTATTGACAAGTAGGGTGAGGAAAACAGGTTGGGGTGGGGGTTAAGTAATCTTTCAAATTAGAGTTTTGCTTTAACCTTTTTACTGCTATTGCTGTCAATACAGTAAAATGGTGTATACAAATCGAGGACCATGACAGCAGCCATGAGCTTCCAGTGGAACATTCACCACAAACTAATCCCCAGAAGGCTAAGCTCCGGGCTGGAAACTTTCAATTCCAGGCCATTAAAGACAGGTTTAGAGGAGACTGAGGATTTTCTGCCCCCACTAAAATTGGGTAGCGTACAAAGAAGGCTCAATACCATAACATACACATAGCCACCAAGGAGCAAACCTACACATTTCCATATGAAATAACGTCATGAAAATATGGAAGCAAACTGCAGAAAAATGTTAAAATAACACCAAATATTACTTTCAGGAAAATGCTACAATTATACTTAAACTAAGTTCTCACTGAAGATGACAGTGCTTCTTTAAAAGGGAACTTTAATGTAATACAACTTCCCTTCACACAATGACCTTATTTTGGTTTTACTTCCCCTTGTTTCTTGTAACTTTATTAAATGTGCCTCTTATCTTCATACGTGTAAAATGGGTTTCTATATTACAACCTTCACTTCAATATAAAGTTAGCACTAAGAGCTTTCAAGTGGAAGGAGAGGGCAGGTGAGCTCCTAGAAGAGCCGGGCTCAGTGGACAATCTAAGGAGGCACGGTGCTCGGATTGGTCCAGAACAACAGACTGAACTAGGCTCATTAGTGGTGAGCCGACATCAATGGTATCTCCGAATGTCTTAATGCTTTCACGTTACAATATGCATCAGGTCTTTATCTTCCCCAAAAATCTTCTGGAAGTGAATGAAGTTCAGCACTATGATCTTCGTTCACCTTTCGTCTTTAGGTTTGAGCTGTTTAAAGGTGTATTAAAAGTCTGCAAATCGCAGCTAAAGATTTGGAAGATAAGAGCTCTCTCACAAGCATTAAGTTTAGTGGATCAGACATATTTCAGTATCGTAGTCCTGGTTCTCTTATACAACTCTTTATAGGTTGGACTTGATGAATCTTTTTTTCAACTTCACCTTCTATGCAACTATGTAACTCAATGATGGGCTGAAATTAGCCGGGGCTAGCCATGGCTGTAAGCATGTATCTACACACCAGGCTGTTGCCTGCAGTTTCATAGACACGTTTGACCCTAGATGCAATTTGCCTGTGTCCAGGGTTGGACATTTGTACCTAACATCGTGTAGGCACCTGTAAACCAAATTGCCACATGCCCCCCCAAGACGTTCAGGGCAGGCCTAGGGACCTACACCCTACCAATTATGAGTGAATAAAGTGCCATTGTGCTGTGAAAAAGTGAAAAAACAAACATACAAAAAAGGGAAGGGTTTAAAGGAGAAGTCCTTCAGTGGCATACAATGGCAGGCTTTCCAGCCGGTATGCAGTAGTGCATGTGACCATGGTGCCATATTAAACTCAACGTGAGCTCCCCTACCGTGAGAATTTCTGGCACCCCCAAACTGCCACAGGTGCAAAAGCGCCACAAGCTTTTCTCAGCCAGGAAGGCATCAGTACATAGGGAGAGCTCTACCTTCAACCGGGGACAAGTCTGGTAATCCTGGCCAGAAACAACCCATGAGGAAAAGAACCCTCTCACCACACCCACCTTCTTACACCACCAAAATACTAAGGCAGGCCATACTCAAAGCAAATTTCTTTCCTGCAACCACAAGTTGCAGGAAAGCAATTCCTTGATTCCCCATCAACGCGTTGGCAGGAGAATCCCTCCCACTGAGCCATTGTATTCCCTCGGTGTGTGGAGGGGTGCCTGTATACCAGCCGCTAGCGATATTTGTATGTAAAACCCAACAGGCTGGTTGTACCTAAGCTAATCAATCAACTTGGGTACATATAGCCTGCCCATACATGGTTCAAATCCAGCCTGGTTTAGCGGGAACCATCCATGGCCGGCCTAACTGGTGCCCCCAACTGGGAAGGAGAACCAGCTTCCTTCCTCCTGAAAACTGAGAAGAACAGAAGATACTACACTTGATCTTAGCAAAAAGACCGAGAAGCAATGAAGAGCCTATTCCTGTCTGGGAATCATTTGCAAATCTTTGGGAAGATTAATGAATTGCTTGTGCTAATTATCTACACCACCCCCCCATGTCTTCTACCTCCTTCACCTAATGAGTGTCATTTGTAACGCTGGTCTTCACAGACAGTGCTAACCCCTATTATCATCACATTATATGACGCTGAATACATTGGAACATGACATTAAACAAATTAATGGTGCTTTGTGAATGGGGTGTGAGCTACCTGGGCTCATCGGAGATAAAAGGGCATCACACAGTGATATCACTCATCTTCATATACGGAGCAGGATTTTAGTTCTCATTTCCATTTGACCCGTCTGTACCGTCATGAATTTGTCACATTTGTCTGATTTGTGACACTTCGTCAGCTGTACAATATCAGTATGTATTTACATGTATACAATCAGTGACAGGTTTCCATAGCAGACTAACAGGTCCATCACATACAATCTCTCCAAATGACAGCACTCGCCATCGCTGGCCAACGATTTGGTTATACCTAATGCCTGGCATGGCTGAAATACACCAACCAGGTTTTTAATTCTTGTACTGAGATATTTAAAGCAAAACTAAACTCTTTCAATCAGCATTCACTTTTTTTTTAATCCTTATGCTGCTAGCATTAGTACATAGATAGGAATGTATATTATATTTACGTGTTTTAAACAAAGTGGGCTGAGCAGTGAAGGCAAGCCAATCAGCTGCAGCCACGGTTTAGTTGCTCTGACAGCTGCGGGTGCTGGCTGTCTGAATACAATAGCGGGCAGTGGAAGATTTGTCCTTCAACACGGTTTAGCATTGAGGCCCCTTTCACACGGACGTTCTGATCAGGTCCGCCTGCTTGTGAGTTGTTCAGGCGGACCGGATTCTCCATTCTTCTCTAAGGAGCAGCGGGTGTAAATGGACATGTGTCCGTTTATACTCGCCTACATCCAATATGATCCAATAAAAAACAGACAGATGTCTAGCAGATGAAAGTTTTGTGTAAACGGACAGGCGGTCCATTTACATCCAGTTGCACATTGAGGAGAGTGGTCTGTGTCCGTGTCCCATTTTGCATGAGTGGACCGGACACGGACCTGTCATCCACCTGTTCAGCGGGGATTAGTGGAGAGATCCCCTGCTGAGCAAGCGGATCGCAGCCGCAGTGCCCATACTGATGTTCTAAGGTTTATCTAAAAAAAAAAAAAAAAAAAGAAGTTTGAGCAGTAGTTGACAATACCAATATTAAACTAAATTAACCACTTGCCTACTGGGCACTTTTACCCCTCTCCTGCCCTGGCCAATTTTCAGCTTTCAGCTTTGAATGACAATTGCGCAGTCATGCAATGTTGTATACATATGAATTTTTTATTTTTTTCATACAAATAGAGCTTTTGTGGTATTTATTAACCACTGGGTTTTTTATTTTTTGCTAAACAAACAAAAAAAGACCGAAAAAATAAAATAATGTTTTTTATAGTTTGTTATAAAATTTTGCAAACAGGTAATTTTTCTCCTACACTGATGGGCACTGATGGGCACTGACAAGTGGTACTGATAAGGCGGCACTGGTGGTCACTGATTCGCAGTACTGATTGAAACTGATAGATGGCACTGGTGGGCACTAAGGGGACCGCTGTCCCTGTAACAGAAGCCGGTTGACAGCTTTCTTTTTTCCTCACGCTATCGGCGTGAGGGGACAGATATCCGGCTTCTGTTTACTTCTGTGATCAACTGTCATTGGCTGACAGATTATTACGTGGTAAAGGGACACTGTGATTGGCCTTTTACCCCAATCTGGGATCAGCCGAATGCCAAAGACTCGGTGATCAAAAAAGCAAGTTTTAGTAAAAGACAAAAAAAATAAAAATAAAATGATTCATAAAAAGGAAGTTGATCAGATATTAAAGTGGACCTGTCAATAACTTTAGAAGTCCCCATGAAGAAACCTCTGACATATAATGACAGAATATACAGCAACAGTATCATTTTATTTATTTATTTATTTTTTAAAAGCTTCACCTTTTGTCAAAAAGCCAGCCTTGTTCTCCAATGAGATGTCATCAGTCTGCTGCAAGGAAAAGGAAGCATTTCCTCAGTCTCCCCTCTCCCAATGACCAGAGTGAAACACTGTAGCTTAGTAGATAGTCATAAGGCTAGAAGCTGCAGCAGGAGCTGATCTGTGGTCAGACATTTGTGAGCACAGCCAGTAACCACATGCAAATCAAGATTTACAGGATTGGGTCATTTCTGAGACAATGTTCTTTCGAAAAGTGCATCCCGACGGATAATGCCTCCGACGATCTGCGCATGCGCGCTATGAAACGTCACTCCAACTGATATGTTTATCAGCTGGCGTGACGCCAACACTGTGCATGCACAGATCGTCAGAGGCATTATTCGATGATCTGCAAAGGGACAATGTAATCATCAGATTCTGCCTGCCTCTCTGCTAATGCAGGAAAATTGACCGATCACATGACCGGCAGATTTGGTGTGTTTTCAACTTTTTTAAATTTCTTCAATTACTTCCTGGTTTCTTGCCTATGTGATTGACATCATACACTCCCCTCCCTTTCCAGATGTCTTCAGGAGGGGAGGAGAGGAGGAGGGGTTTTCTCAGGTAAGTACACTCTTCTGCATGAATGCTTGAGCTAAGGACAGATGGAGTCCAGGAACTACATTTCTTCCATCACTTCCTGGTTTCTGGCCTAGGTCAAAATGATGTTGAATATACCGAATTTCTCAGCTACGCACAACCTCTCCTGCCTGCATAACTGAGCTAAGGGTAGATTCCAGGAAGTAAATGCCACATGAATCCTTTGCCCTTACTCAAAATGGCCACAGCCGGAAATACTAGGGGAGTGTTTTTCAAAGCGATTTCTCAAACAAAATAAAGCATAGAGACATGGATGGATGGGAGATTTTGCTTTGAATATTAAAAATGAATTAAATAGTGTTTTTGGTTTGTGGTGCTCAGATGCAGCGAAGATCCGCTTTTAGTTTAGGCATGCAGGCAGAAGGGTGTGCTTAGCTAAGAAAGCCACTCCTCCCCCCTGAAGACTCCTGGCATGTAGGACATTTTGGCCTAGGCCAGAAACCAGGAAGTAACTGAAGAAAAAAAAAAGTAAAATATTTTTTAAAGCAAGTAAATAAAATATATTTAAAGAGGAAGTAAACTCTCCCACTCTGATGCTTCTTTTTATTTAGTCCATTTTAATAAGTAATTATCAAACTATAGCCACTGTAATCCAGCCCAAATCACATATTACTTACTGTTTAAAGAAACTTTAAAAAACTTGTTTCCAGGGGTAATGTAGCGCCATCTTAAGTATTGTTTTCTGAGTCCACAGTAGAGTGTATTTCTGCCCTTACATTGAGCACTTCCTGTACTGTTAACCAAGCCTCCTTCTCAATCCAACATTTCTATGGCAACCCTGCTTCCCTGCTCATAGGCGACTTGTTTTATTTCATAGTATTTACTTGTGCCAATTATCTAGTGTTTGCCTATGTCAGTCTTATAAGCTTCAAGCTTAAGACTGCAGTAATGATGTCTGATGCCAAGGTTTACACTCCACGTGATGTCACCTGGTCACATGGGGTGTAGTAGGAAGTTCTGAGTGATTATGCAGTCCCCTGAGATTTCAGTGTTGTGCCGTAGGAAGTCCTGATAATAGACAGACAAGCATACAGAGTGTGCTGTAAATCAGGGAACATATGGGCATGCTCAGTGACGTCATTCTAAAGAACAAAAAGGATTACAACAATACTAAGCAAGTAAGGAGATATCTACAAGCAGTGTTCATTCGGGTTTTTTATGCTGATTTACATGGGATAAAAAGTTGTGGGGGAAGAGTTTAACACCACTTTAAATACCCATTTACTAACTGATAGCAGCATAAGGAAAAAAATTGTCAATGCTGATTGGGAGAGAGAAGTTTGGCTGTAATTCAAGGATTGTACACGCCATGTGAATACACTAATCACAGTATTTAACCTCGGGACATGGCGCATCCCCAATCTCTGTAAAGAGCCGAGAGATTGGTGTCCAATCACAGCTGACCACATGTAATCAAGGAAATGCCAGTTATCGGCTTTCCTCTTGTCACACTGACAGAGTGTGAAGAGAGTTGATCAGTGGCATCTCCTCACAGGGGAGACCTGTACACATAATCAGTGCCCTGATTATCAGTGCAGCCCCAACAGTGCCCATAAGTGATGCCAGTCAGTGCCGCATATTAGTGCCACCTCATCGGTGCCCATCAGTGATGCCAATCAGTGCCGCCTATTAGTGCTGCATATTAGTGCCTCCTCATCAGTGCACCCTTATCAGTGAAGGAGAATAATTACTTTTTTACCTTTTTTTTTTAACAAACTAAGAAAAACATTTTTTTTTTTTAAATGTTTGGTCTTTTTTCATTTTTTTCAGCAAAACCAGTAGTGATTAAATACCACCAAAGTAAAGCTCTATCTGTCTAAAAATTTTTTTCTAAAAATTGAATATGGGCATAGCTGCATGCCTGTTCTTGGTGTTAGTAAAAGTATAACATTCTAAGGGCGAGTTTAGCAATTGCAGCCCCATAATTCTCTTGGCAGAGAACAAAATGGGAGCAATCTATACAAGACTTACAAAAAACATTGATGTTGAAGTGTAAAGCTACCCAAAATTGATCAGAAATTGAGATACTAGACAGGTATGAATTGATCGACTTTGCACAATCTATTGCCCCTTGTTGGATAATTTATTAGTCAAAAGTTGTCAGAAAATTGATAGCAGGCCCTTCCTGTTATAGGGTGACAACGTCCTCTGCCTGTCACCAAACTGTGCTCCTGTGTTGTCACCCTGTTAAAATATAACTAAAGGCAAAACTTTATTTTTTTTAGTTTTAGCTGGAGTGGTGAGGGATTAGAACATCTGTCAGTTTGCAGTCGGTGTCCCCGTTAAATAGATTCCACCTCTCTATTTGTCCTGTTTACCATTATCATTGAAAGTGAAAGTAAAAGACAATCCCAAATTTTGGGTTGTCCCTAGAAATGTAATAGAGGGAAAATCTTCCAATGGGGACACTAGTCCTGGTGAAGGAATTCCCCTAATTTGCA
This sequence comes from Lithobates sylvaticus, assembly GCA_028564925.1. Lineage (NCBI taxonomy): Eukaryota > Metazoa > Chordata > Amphibia > Anura > Ranidae > Lithobates > Lithobates sylvaticus. The sequence goes on along the minus strand of CM053036.1, from coordinate 49,628,613 downwards.
GGGATTTTATCTCACTTCCTGTTTGGCTATGGGACAGGAAATGAAGAGAAATCTCCACAATTGAACACAGATGGCAAAAAAAAAAAAGAAAGAAAAAAATCTTTCAGGGGTTATAACCCTCCTTTACGCCATCCAAAATGAAAAAAAAAAAGTTTTGCCTATTGTTCTACTTTAAGCTGGCCAAAGATGGATAGAATTTTGAATGGAAAATTATTAAGAAAATTCTCAGAACATTCTAATGTTGTTTGAAAGATTTTGTTTGCCTTTAACATTTGATTTTGAAATGAATGGCATTTACTAAATAAAAACCACATACACTATAAAATTTGTTTGTTCGAGAAAAAAAAATGTCCATTCTGCTCCTTTGAATTTTTCCATGCGTCCATGAATTTGAGTCCATGCAGACATGAAGTAGCTGAAAACAGGCTGCAAAAGATCAGCGGAACTGAGATGTAACTAAAGATAAAAAGGTGAAAACCGTATATATTTTTTTCCAAATGACGACTTAAGGCCCATACACACGATCAGACTTTTTGACAACAAACATGCAAATTACCTGTTTTAAGGCAACATCCGACTGTGTGTACGCTCCATCGGACAAACTTTTTCGGTTTTCATCGGACAAATGTTGGCTGTGCAAACAGACAAACTTTCCGGCAACAAAAGTCCTATGGTGATAAATCCTATCGCGTGTACACAAGTCCATAGGACTATAGTCCAAAGTACAAACACGCATGCTCAGAAACAATGCAAAAGATCAGACAACAATACAGAAGTTGACCAAAGGTGGCGGTAAAGAGCTGAAAAAACATTTGATTTGGTGAAAGTTGGCTGAAAAAGTCCTGCCGTGTGTATGCAGAACAAGTTCACAACCGACGCCCTTTGGACAGAAATCCATGGAAAAGTTTGTTTGAAGTCCAATCGTGTGATAGAGGCTTAAATGTAAACCCTGAACTGAACAGCTTTAATTTGTTAAACAAGTATGTATCATCTAAATAATGCTTTAGCAAATTAAAGCTGTTCAGTTCAGGGATTACATCTTCGTTAAAATTCACGATGTTCAATATGGCAAATGTTACTATTACAAAATCCCTATTTTGTAAGAGTTTTACTTATTTTCATTTATTACTTTTTTTTTTTAGGAATAGGATACTGATAATAATTCCCTTTAATTTATTTTTTTTGTGTGGAGAACACCTTACCACATGAGCATTCTGAATAAATGGCCTAACTATGTTTTAGAGGTAGTTATGGTTAGGGTATATTCCCTACTACACGGACTGTAGAATTCTATTTAGTTGTTTTAGACACATGCTGTCACTTAATGGTAAGATCAGGGCCAGGACAAGGGGTGGGCAGGAGGGGAAGCTGCCCTGGGCGCAGCAGAGCAAGGGGCAGAGAATGAACAAAGGGCAGTAAAACCCATTCTATGGCATGCATTAACAGAGGGGGAGGGGGTGCAGTTCCACATCCTTGCCCTGGGCACTAGACAAACCTGTCCCGGTACTGGGGAGGACATCTAATTAGAGATGGGGGGACTTGTTACTATATCTTCGGATGTGGGGGCCCAATGGGTTTGAACTATAGGACCTCCTCGGAACTTGGTTTTCATTTTATACCCCACCAAATTGAAGGATTTAGATCAGGGGTCTCAAACTGGCGGCCCTCCAGCTGTTGCGAAACTACTAGTCCCATGAGGCATTGCAAGACTGACAGTTACAAGCATGACTCCCCAGGCAGAGGCATGATGGGACTTGTAGTTTTGCAACAGCTGGAGGGTTTGAGACCCCTGATTTAGATAGTAGGTTAGGTTTTATTGATCGTCTGCATAAATAAGAAATGTTAAGGGGTGTTTTATGAATAACTTGTTTTATTGTATGGTTGTATCTAATCCTAAAATTGTCTATCAAACCTTTTTTTTTCGTATTGTCTAAAAAAAAAAATTGAAAATGTATAAAATAAAGATTATAAACAAAATCCGTATTTTAAGTAAAAAATAATATTATTGCAGTAAATACAGAAAAAAAAAAAAGCCTAATTCATAAAAGTCACAATCATAACCAGGAGAGATCTTATGTCGAAGTCAAGTGTAAAAAAGTGGTGAAAAGTCAGTTAAATGAAGGGAAAATAAAAAGAAATATCAACAGCGCCACCTAGAGGATGGTTCCCTATACTGGATAGAACAAGCTGTGTGTCTTATCCTGGTGTGGGATCATCTACATTCACTGCAAGCATTTCAGGGTGATAATATGACACAGACCTCTCACTGTGCTGTGTTCTCATACAAACAAGTCCAGAGTGATATTGATAATATATCTGTGATCATTGTGGCTAGGATATTTTATATTTAAATTATTATTATATCATATAGATTATTATTATGATTTTATATCATTTATTATTATTATACAGGATTTATATAGCGCCAACAGTTTACGTAGCGCTTTACAACTTGAGGGCAGACAGTACAAATGCAATACACTTTAATACAGTAGGAATCAGAGGGCCCTGCTCCTTAGAGCTATATTATATATTTTATTGATAGGTGTTGGATAAAAGGATGTAAAAAAAAAAAAAAAAAATGCAGCACAACTCTTATGCCCTGTACACACGATCGGACATTCCGACAACAAAATCCCATGTTTTTTTTTTTTCCGAAGGATGTTGGCTCAAACTTGTCTTGCATACACGTGGTCACACAAAGTTGGTCGGAAATTCCGAACGGCAAGAACGCAGTGACGTACAACACGTACGACGAGCCGAGAAAAATGAAGTTCAATAGCCAGTGCTGCTCTTCTGCTTGATTCCAAACATGCGTGGCACTTTGTGCGTCGGAATTGTGTACACACGATCGGAATTTGCGCAAACGGATTTTGTTGTCGCAAAATTTGAGAACCAGATCTCAAATTTTGTGCGACGGAAATTCCGATGGAAAGTCTCCGATGGAGCCTACACACGGTCGGAATTTACGACAACAAGCTCCGATCGCACATTTTCCATCGGAAAGTCCGACCGCGTATAGGGGGCATTATACTATATATACAAAAACACATACTCAAAATTGAGCTTTCACAACTGTGTATAAAATGCAATTTAAAAGCAATAAATGAATTGCAATATAGTGGTGGTGACACCCTGATCCTGGACTACTCCCCAGTCACTCTATGTCTGTTCTATTATCCCTGAATATTGTTACCATATACCAATAGTGGGGTGTACCCCTTCCGACCATGAACCTAAATTAACCCCTTCCCGCCGACCGTACGCACATCTGCGTACGCGGATTTCAGGGGTCATACCGTGATGATGCCCGCAGCTGCAGGCATCATCCCGGTACAGTTGTTTAGAGCCGCGATCGGCTTTACGAGGATAACAACATATTTTATTTTTATTTATGATATTTTATTTTTATTTATCATATTTTTTTTTTATTTATTTATTATATTTTATTTTTATATTATTTCTTTTTTTTATGGTTGAACTGGATGGACTTGTGTCTTTTTTCGGCCTAGCTAACTATGTAACAACCGATGCGGCTAAAAGCCGATAGGTAGTTATCCTGGAAGAGTGGGAGGGGACGCCCCCCCTCCCGCCGCTCTTTCCGGGCCTCCCGGTGAAACGGGAGGGCCGATGGACGATCCGCCGCTTTCAGCGCCTAGCGAGAGACTGGAATGAAGCCGGAAACTGAGCATGCGTGGAACTTTGTGCGTCGGGATTGTCTACACACAATCGGAATTTACGAGAACGGATTTTGTTGTCGGAAAATTTGAGAACCAGATCTCAAATTTTGTGCGATGGAAATTCCGATGGAGCCTACACATGGTCGGAATTTTTTTCCGACAACAAGCTCCGATCGCACATTTGCAGTCGGAAAGGCCGACCGCGTGTACGCGGCATTAGACTGGGATGCCATTAAAGTTCATGTTTGGGTAAAGGCAGGTGTCCCAATACTTTTGACAAGTGTGTACACAGTGTATATATATATATATATATATATATACACACACACACACATACATACATATTCACCTCAAGCTCTCACATATGCCATATTTCATCAGCACTCGAAAAACATGAGAACAAGGCTATCATCGTGCATATCATTAAAACACAACAAGTTCTATTTAAAAAAAAAAAAAACTCCACTCTATACACTCACATTAAAATGCACAGTACATAATGGTGCACAGCAGAGTTATACTGCATTAAAGACAAGAAACTGCCCACTTAAGGAGCTGAAACATCGGCTCCACACAGTATACTATATGTTTACGTCACTTTCGGTTGCGTGATGATGTCACTGGCTCCGCCATGACAAGTTTCGTCATACTGTGACCCAAAAAGACAAAATTTAGGTGCCACTCAGGTAGAGAGTTACAGTCCAACTAGACGGCTGTGACTGCAGACAGGAAGCTCGTCCTCGCTTCAAGCTGCAGCCATGTCTAGGGAAAGATCCATAAGCCGCACATCATGAAGCAGACCCATGTGCATTCTCAGCCCGAACTCCAGCCAGGCCACGACTCCAATGCGTTTCACTCTGCCCCTTGGAGCTTAATCATAGGGAAGTTTGGTCATTGTCACACGAACACGTGCACCCCCCCCCCCCTCCCTCCTCGCGCACAGCCATTCACTGGGAAGACTGGTGTGCTGTTGTTTCTCCTCCCCTAGCTCTTATGACACTGAGAACAGAGGGAATTCGATCACTTATGACAAAAAAAGAGGTATTTATAATGTTTTTCTACATCTATACACAAATATTTTGACTTTTATGTCTATTTTAAACTGAATGGATTGTTTTACAAGGTGAGGATTCACATATATTTCATTTTCACCTCCTGCTAATCCTGCAAATAACACACTTCCTATCCCTAAAACTGTAATTCTTATACCTAGAACTGGGTTCTACATCTGACACTGTGACCCTTGAAGAAGGAGGACACCTTTTCATAAAACTCCGAAACGCGTCGGGTCTGATGTCTTATAATATGTTGATGCATTTTTTATTCTTTCAATTTTGTTAAAACGACCTACTTCAACAATTTTTATGTATAATTTGTTATAAATAAACTTTGTTATTTCTTTACCTACTGTGTTACTTTGGGGAAAGATCGGTAGTGCCTTAAAAGTCCACAAACCAAGGGGAAAACCTCTTTTTCTTCCACTTCCTATCCCTGGGTGGCGGCATCACTCCTCCACTGTATCTACGGAGGGGGCCATGGTTCTCACCCTAGGCTGCTTTTCCAATATGGACTACAAACATATCTGTTTTATCTCCATTACATGGGGCGCAGGGCAAATTTGGTAGTGTACAGAAGATAGCTGAAAAGGAAGATATTCTTCAGTGCAGCTCACAGGAAGTGGCAGGGACATATTTCTGGCAGGATCGACAAGTGTTTTCTGTATTTACTGAAAATGTTCCAAGCTTGATAAAAAAAAAAAATATAAGGAAAACTAAGGCTCGAAAGGCTACTGCAACCCTGAACTGTGATCCACGGTGGATCGCTCTTTAGAGATCATTTGACAGACATCATGTCCCCTCCTTACAGCCTGTTTTAACCTCTTAGCGCAGCCTCATGGCCTTATACAGTTGAATAGGTCATGATCGGCAGGCGTTACTACCCGCCAAGTGAGGAGGAAGGAATACATTTTGCTGTGCCACGATGCAGAGCATTGTGCCTACACCATCTGGCCACCCCCCCATGCATTACCTTTGCAATCTAAGGGGTTGGGGGGCATTTAAAATGTGGATTTACATGAGAGAGCCTGACGGGTGTCGTCTGCAGATTTAACACCCCCTGGACACAATTGTACAAGAAGCCTAATGCAGCCACCACAACTAAAGACTGTAAACTGCAATATATTACGTTTTTGTTCTTTGCTGCTTGTTCTTCAAACTTCAGCTTTAAGGGTTGGGATTAGGTAATTAGGCGATTAGGTTTCTGGGTGTGATAAATTTATTGGCTCTAAACTACCCCACCCAAAACAAATATTCAGATTCTATTACATCTGGTGTCACTTTTCCATTTTTTTCCATCTCATAATTTAAGGTTGCCCATGGGATGCATAAGAAAAATGTTGTTTATTTAAAAAAATTTATTAAAAAAATGTATTATTAAAGTAAAAATAACTGCATTCAATAAAATTTTTTTTTGTCTAGACAATTTATAGACTGAAAAAAAAAAACTGAATCAAGCATTAGCATAGGCTTTACAATGGATAATGGTGCAGCTCCATCCCCAGAGACTAAAGCCTCGTACACACGATCGGATTTTCCGCAGACAAAACCTCTGAGTTGCATACAAACGGCAAGGAATTGTCGGCCAACAAACACGAACGTAGTGACGTACTACGTGGTTTTTCAGCTCTTTAGTGACACCTTTTGGGCTCCTTCTGCTAATTTCGTGTAAAAGTTTGGTGAGTGTTGATTCGCGCTTTTCATTTAGCGCTTTTCAGTTTGCGCTTTTCATTTCGTGCTTTTCAGTTAGTTTCTGAACGGCCGTTCGTCAACCAGCCATGTTGCGGAGGAGATAAGGTGTTATTTATTAAGGCCTTGGAGTTATTGCTTTGACCCAAGTCCAGTCCAGGAACGTGAGGAGGAGGATTTCTCTGACCCAAAATTGTTTGCCTTATTGATCATGACCAATTATGTCACATGCCTTTGCTGCGGGAGCTCCAGGAGAATAATCCAGACAATTTTCGGAATTATCTCTGGATGACAGACCCCTACTTTCACCAACTCTTGGCATTGTTGACCTCCTATATTAACATATATTAGTTTACTGCTATAGCCAGCTATAGATGAGGGTGGTGGCGAGTTTTTTGTATCATTATTACATTGGTGTTTGTATTGGTCCAGCAACGCACCAACACCTTTGCAGCCATTGTGCAATTTGCTGGGTGCTTGGTGTGCTCCTGTACCTTTAAGAAGGGGTGGGCTCCCCTTCAGTCCACCTGCCCTCATCTATCCATTAGAATGCATGTGCCTCCACTGTGGGGACACTCATATTTTAGTGTTAGGACCACAGATATCAGGGTGCCGTGACGAGGCTCTGTGGCTTACGCATGCGTTTGCAAATGCGTGCGGACTAAACCCCTGTTTTTAACGCACTGTAATGCCCCGTACGCGGTCGGAAATTCTGACCACAAAATCCGTTGGATTTCTTCCGACGGATTTTGTCCGACACTGGTGTTGCATACACACGGTCGGACAAAGTTGTCGGAAAATCTGATCATTCTGAACGTGGTGACGTTTGTTGCGTACGACGGGGCTACGTAGAGGCTAGTAGCCAATAGCTTTGGTCTTGTAATGTGATCTGAGCATGCGTGGCACTTTGTCCGTCGGAATTCGCTACACATGATCAGAAGAAGTCCGATAGGACTTTTTGTCGGAAAATTTGAGAGCAGGATCTCAAACTTTTTCCGACGGAAAAAGTCCGATGGAGCCCACACACAGTCGGTATTTCTGACAACATGGTCCGATCGGACATTTTCCGTCGGAAAATTCGACCGTGTGTACGGGGCATTAGACAGGTTAATTGGTTAATTTGGTTTTCTGCGAGCTGGTGGTAAAAGTAGGCTTGGTTTTTTCCTGGGCATTCCCCAGGCTTTGTTGTTAAGAAGCAGGACACATGCATGAGGCTTTTATTTTTTTTTGTTTGGTTGAATAATAATGATTTGTTATATTTTCGATAATTTTTGGATGCATAGAATGCACTTTTTGGTTAAGTTCTATTGGCAGATAGCATGTCTTAATTTTATTTGTTTTATTTTTTTAATGCACAATAAAAAGAATTGGGGAGAATAATACTTTGCTATGGGTTTTACTTCAAATGACAGTTTGGGAGTCGGCAGTTACAATTAAAAAAAATACAATGTAAAATTGACAACGGACACCAACATAGTTGTATCTTTGATCTTAAAAACTACAGGATAATGGTGTTGTGGTAACTTGTCCAAAAAAAAAAAAAAAGCATAATAATATTATTCTTGATATCACTAGAAAAAGAAAAGCATTTGAAAATTTGTTTGCAATAAATCCATCAGTATCACCAGCGAAGCAGCTTCATTATGTGCGCTGCATTTGGAGATTACATAATCACGAAAGTTAATTCTGTTACTTGTTACGAACGCTAGTTTACAAGACTGGCTCGTCCTTGCTTCTGAGCATGCGTGTTTGTAGTTTGGACTTTTGTCCGACGGACTTGTGTACACACGCTCGTAAATTTGTCTGCGGAAAATTTTAAAACCTGCCATCCAAAATCCGACAAAAATTGTCCGAAGGAGCATACAAATGGTCGTCACACATTCCCGTCGGAAAATCCGATCGTGTGTACGCGGCTTAAGACATCTCAAAATTTAAGGTTGCCCTTGGGATTTTTAAACAGGAGTTGCACCAAACAGCAGTGAATCAAAAGAATTATCAAAAAAAATGTAAACTTTTATTTAGATACACAATAAAAAATCTTATCAAAGTAGCATAAAATACATTAAGAAGGTCAAGTATAGTTGTGACATATATACATTTTTTCTTGCCATGTAGGTTTTTTTTTTCTTCTATGGAATATAATGTACTAATGGCTCTGTCTTTCTACAGATATCTTATATAACATGTCAATCTCCTGATGAAGTGCACATTGTTTCACAAAACCCGTCGAGTTTTAAAGTCTTACTATACCCAGGACCCCGCATTCACTATATCTGGTCTCGAACATGGAAATGCAATTATTTTAGTAAATATAAACTGCTAAATACCTTTTCTCATCAGCAGTATTAAACAGTCTTGTGACTTCTATTAGTGTCTGGTTAAAGCTTGTAGGAGGAGTTTTCATTCTCCCCTGACTTTTCTTAGAGGATGCAGGACCCCTGACCATGTCTGGACAGTGCCGATTGGCCCTGTGCTGATCACATGCACTCCGAAGAAAAAAAAAAAAAAAAACACTCTAGCAATACACACCAAACTGAGCATGTGCAGCTTGTCCCCTAGCCTCTGTACTATCCAGAGATGGATTGGGGATGGTGGAACAAGGGGAGGATCAGAGAAGACAGGATCAAACAGCCTTTTTACACAATGCAGAGGATTAACCCCTTAGGTTCTACAGTGAGTATAACAAGCATGCTTTACTGCAAATACACACTGATATTCTAATTGTGGGTTTAGTAACACTGTAGGACTCTGACTGTTCTGTGATGTATATATGTCACAACTACGGAAGACTTTTTAAATGTATTCTCTGCTACTTTGATAAGATTTTTTTTATGTATCTTAATAAAAGTTAATTTTTTTTTTTAGAATTTGTTGATTCACTGTTTGGTGCCATTTAAAATCCTATGGGCAACCTTAAATTATGAGATGTCTTACTCTCTGGGGATGGAGCTGCACCATTATCCATTGTACCACCACTGCTGTTTTTTTTACCAGTCTTTAAAAATTTTCTAGCCAAAATACAGAAAGTCAGCTATTTTTACTTTTATTAAAAAAATATGAAAATAAGCAAAATTTTTCTTATGTAGATTTTTACTCCAACAAGTTGATATTTTCTGCCGTGAAATGCTGCTTTCGACCTTTTATAACTAAGCCGGAAAGTGCATAAAATATGGCCGAGTACATAAAAGTGTCACTATGTCAGCCGCATTCTATAAGCGGCACAGAGCGCGCTGGCTCTCCAGAAGCACAAGACGACAGGAAAACCGCAAGGCAGCACAGAGTTCATGTATAACCCTCTATTTGACTTCAATAACTGCTCATTTTACTATTAGTATAATTGGATACTGTGCCATTTCCAACCACGGAGTGGGGGCTCCGGTGACAGAAGCTGTGCGGCATGGCTGCCTCCGATTAGCATAAGTATAGCTGGTCTGGCGGATCTGCGAGGACAGGCTCCGCTCTCACACTCAGCAGTGGGCGCCGAGCTGCGTTTGTGTGCTCCTTGCTGTGGGGCGGAGGGATTTGTATTGCTTTGTGTCATTTTTAGATATTTTTGTATGCTGTTGAAACATGTGTTAACAATAAATTACTCTGATTTTCAGAAGTGCGAAGTCCTGCCGGGACGCGTTCTATTTCTTCATTTGATGTTACAGTTCAGCTCTCGCCTTTATACCTGGTCTTTTTTGGAAACTATTTTAAGGTTTTTACAGTGTCAGCGGGGTCACGGGCGAACCGTCGGCAGAGATGCAACGATGACCACGCTCTTGGTACATTGTAACTTGCTTTATTCATTTGTATTTTCCAGTAAATTTACTTCCCAAATAGCAGCCTAAGGGCTTATTCACAAGGGAGCAGAGGGCCGTTCTCCATAAGAAAATGAGAGTATTTCTGTGTCTGGGAGTCACAAGTATTTGTGTACAAATCAATGACAGGTTTCGGATGTGGTAAACGCACATCTAAGCGCATGCGTAGAGGGATGGATGAGCATCACAGGGAACAGTTTGGATTCAGAACTGTTCATCCATCCCTGAGCGCAATTAACGATAATGCCGCGTAAACTCCGCCAGCAAAAGACCGATGTGAGCTTTTGGTTGGAAAATGCGACCGTGTGTAGGCTCCATCAGATTTTTGCTGGCGGAATTTCGGCCAGCAAAAGATTGAGAGCATGTTCTCAATTTTTCCGACGGAAGAAGTTTCTATCGGAAATTTCCGATCGTCTGTGGCAATTCCGACGTGGAAAATTCCGACGCATGCTCGAAAACAATTCAACGCATGCTCGGAAGCATTGAACTTAATTTTTGCGGCTTGTCGTAGTGTTGTATGTCACCGCGTTCTTGGCGGTCGGAATTTGGTGTGACCGTATGTAAGCAACACAAGCTTGAGCGGAATTCCGTCGGAAAAACCATCCAAGGCTTTTCCGACAAGAATTCCGATCGTGTGTATGCGGCATTAGATTACCAGCATACAGTTGCAGCCAATCGTTGATTTGTACAGGCTTCTGCCTTCAGCTGAATGCAAACACCCGGGGATGAGATATATATGCTTCTATTGATGATCTACAGCCCTTCATGGCCATGTGAATGAGCCCCAAAGGATGATGCACTATATGGCCAAACTTATGTAGCCCCCTTTCAAATGACTGACTGCAGATGTTTCCAGTGAAGGGTCCTGTTAATACTACATTATACAATTTTACAATTGTGCTCTTCCAACCTTGTGGTAACAGTTTGGTGAAGGCCCTTTTCTGTTCCAACTTGACTGTGCCCCTGTGCACAAAGCCAACTCCATTAAGACATGGTGTGACCAGTTTGGTGTGGAGGATCTTGAGTGTCCCTCACAGAATCCTGACCTCAACCCTACTGAACCCCTTTGGGATGACTCGTAACAGGCATGTCAACTGTCCTGGATTTTCTGGGACAGTCCTGCATTTTGGTCCTCTGTCCCGTTAATTCTGGGATCACAGCATCAACCTTATTTCAGTTACTGCACATGTACAGCAACTCAAAAAAGCATTCATTCTGGGATAGGAGTGAAAAGTGGATTTTCCCCTAAATATTTAGAGATGGGGTCTGGAACCTCAAAGTACTGTGATGGGCGGTCGCTGAATATTTAGAGGTGGGTTCTGGGTGAAACTAATCAATAAAGCGGCCGTATTTGGGCACACTCCCCCTGGAAAATGTGTGGATGAAATGTGGACCTGTGGGCTGGTTTAACAGTGCCCCGTTATCCGAGACTATAATGTTGGCAAGTATTCAAATGTTCTTGCTGCTGAATGGATGCAAATTCCAGCAGACACACTCGAAAATCTGGTGGAAAAGCCTTCCTCTGCAGAGTAAAGCCCCATACACACGGTCGGACTTTTTCATGGATTCTGTCCGATCGGACAATGTTGTTGAAAAATCAGACCGTGTGTATGCACCATCGGACAGTGTACGTCGGATTGTCCGACGGACAAAGTCTTATCTCCTGCTGGAAAGATTTGCCGACAACACGGTCCGATCACACCAAATCCGATCGTGTGTACGGTTGTCCGACCGGACAAAGTGCTACGCATGCTCACATCACATTACAAGACCAAAGCTATTGGCTACTAGCCTCTACGTAGTCCCGTCGTAGGCAACAAACGTCACCACGTTCAGAATGATCGGATTTTCCGACAACTTTGTCCGACCGTGTGTACGCAAAACCAACATCAGACAAAGTATGACGGACAGGATCCGACCGACCTGGTCCGCGGATTGTCCGACCGTGTGTATGGGGCTTAAGGGCTGTTATAACAGTACGGCCTCTTTCACACGGGGCGGATCAGTGCTGATCCGCCCCGTGGATATCCGCTTGCTCACCGGGGATCGCCGGAGTGATCTCCGCTGAGCAGGAAGATGACAGGTCCGTTTCTGCACACTGTGCAGGGACGGACCTGTCACAGCGCCGATCTCCCCTATAGGAGATCAGGTGATGACGGACCGTAGAGTCCGTCGTCATCCGATCCAACGACGGATGGAATGGAAAAAATTTATTTTTCCTCCGTCACCCTTTTTCGAATCAGAGCGGGTTGGATGTCAGCGGACATGTCACCGCTGACATCCGACGCTCCATAGATCTCTATGGAGCATCCGTTCAGGTCTGCCTGAAAAACTGACAGGCGGATCTGAACGGATCGGCGGTGTGAAAGAGACCTAAGGCCTCATGCTACTGGACGTTTGGCCATTTCTCCTAGACACCTCCCCTTCTGGCAGCAGTGTTTTGGCAAAAAAAAAAAAAAAGCTTGGCGCTTGTAAATGCATGCAAGAGCATTTAGGAACGTCAATTGCTTTGGTGTTAATTAATTTCATTGCACAAAAACAGGTGCGTATATCTCTTTAGGACAACAATGCAAATAAATAAATAATACAAGTGTGTATGTATTCTTTAACCACTTGCCACCCAAGCCAATTCTGCCATTTCTCTCCTACATAACGTATGTAAAAATCATCATTTTTTTTTTGCTAGAAAACTATAGAACCCCCGCCCCCCCCCCACATTATATATGTTTTTGTTTTTAGTAAAGACCCTAGAGAATACAATGGCGGTTGTCTTTTTATCTCACACGGTATTTGCGCAGCAATTTTTCGAACGTGTTTTTGTTTCGATTTCCTAACATCGCGCCCGGCCTCCGAACGATCATAGAGACTCCGGAGACCATTTGATCCACCAGAAATCTCTATGGTAAACATCCGACGGATCCCATCTCCGACTCACCGATGGTAGGGGTGAGTCGGTAGAAGCACCGGAGGGCGGCGGTAGGGGAACGTTGTATTTAAAGGGATATGCACTTTTACATTGGAGTGTATATGGTCATTGATGTGTGACGATTTTGTATACATATGAATTCATGCTGCACTTTATTTGTATTGTTTAAAGAAACATGCACATTTGTATTATTTATTCATTTGCATTGTTGCTTTAAAGGGATATGCGCACCTGTTTTTGTGTAATAAAATTTTGGGTCTCGTATTCAAACTTGCTCAGGTGCTGCATCTGCCGTACCTTACTAAATGCGTGCTTTCTTGTTCAAGTATTACATTAAAAAAAAATTCAGTACAGGTCATAGCGAGTTTTATCATATCTGAATTCATAATAATTTATTCTGGCCATTGAAATGAATTGACTCTCATGCCCTAAACGTACCTAGCATTAATGCACATTTACGTGTCAAATGCTTTTTCCTGCCACAAAATTCTGCTGCTCCTGGAAGCACTGTTTTTTCTTTTTTTCTTCCTCTAAATACCTATATGTGCATGGAAACATAAGCTAACATGCAAATGTGTTTAGAGGCAGAAAAATATAAAAATAAAAACACCAAAAGCCCCGAACAGCATTAAAAATGTCTAGTGTGCATGAGGCCTAAAGAGGGGGCCAATTCCATAAAAATGACAATGGTTTTGTGCACAGGGTTTAAAATTAAAAGGGCTCAGTAGGGTTGAGGCGATAACTCTATGAAGGTCACTTGAGTTCCGTTGCACCATGTCTTCATGGAGCTGGCTGTACAAAGGGGTATAGTCATGGTGGAACAGAAAAGGACCTTCCCCGAATGGCTCCCACTAGGTTGGAAGAGTACAATTGTCTGAAATCTAGTGATCTTAGTGATGTGCGGTGCATCGCATTTCAGAGGCATTTAACAGGCAGTGGAGAAGCATTAAGTTGCCTCACCAGCACCCCTAAAAACCCGCACCACCATGCAGCAACCATGTGCATTTCACATGGTTGCAATGTGGCTCCATGCTGTTGAATGGTTTGCATTTGGCAGGCAGTACTTCCCACCAAATGAGGCGATAATTTTGTAAAACCCCCATCTGTTGCCTGTGCAGCTTGAGGTGCAGTGCTGTAGGTGGTAGAACCAAGCCTCAACCATGTTTTTACCACCACCCCCTCTTTCACCAGCTAGTGTAAAAATAGTGGTCTCCAAACTGCGGCCCGATCACTGTTGCTGAAAAACTGTTCCTTCTACTGACACGGACAATGAGGCATTAGTCCTCTCACTGACACCAACTATGGAACACTATTCCTCCCATTGATACCATCAATGCGGCACTATTCCTCCCACTGATACCAATAATGGGTTACTATTCCTCCCATTGACGCCAATAATGGGTTACTATTCCTCCCATTGATACCAACAATGCGGCACTATTCCTCCCATTGATACCAACAATGCGGCACTATTCCTCCCATTGATACCAATGATGAGGCACTATTCCTCCCACTGACGCCAATAATGGGTTACTATTCCTCCCATTGATACCAACAATGCGGCACTATTCCTCCCACTGATACCAATGATGAGGCACTATTCCTCCCATTGATACCAACAATGCAGCACTATTCCTCCCACTGATACCAATGATGAGGCACTATTCCTCCCACTGACGCCAATAATGGGTTACTATTCCTCCCATTGATACCAACAATGGGACACTATTCCTCCCACTGGCACCAACAATGGGGCACTATTCCTCCCATTAACACCAACAATGGGACACTATTCTTCCCACTAACACCCACAATTGGGCACTATTTCTCCCACTGACACCAAGGATGGGGCACTATTCCTCCCACTGACACCAAGGATGGGGCACTATTCCTCCCACTGACACCAAGGATGGGGCACTATTCCTCCCACTGACACCAAGGATGGGGCACTATTCCTTTAATTGATACCAGCGATGGGGCACTATTACTCTAATACCAATCATAGGGAATTGTTTAATCCCATTGTCGGGAAGACATTTTCTTCTCCCATTGACCACAGTCTGGTCCCACTAAAGTACGAAGGACAGTAAACTGTCCCTTTGTTTAGAAAGTTTGGAGACCCCTGGCTTAGGTCAAAGGACTATACTTATGAAAACAAATCAGGTGTCAAACTCGGTGTAGAATTATTTGGGTTGTTTTTTTGTTTTTTTTTTACTTTTTTGGGTCTATATTGCCACGTTTTTTAATCAGATATGTATAAAATATTATAGGGAACAAAATAATCAGGAAAAATAATGTTCAGCAATGATGTCATACTCTGACATCACACCCTTACATACACGAGACGGCAGCAGAAGGAATCACAGTTGTAAGCCGTCTCATAGTTTTGGCAGCCAGTGTTGCGAAAACATTTCCTCCAAGTTGTCACAATCATCGGCGTCCGGAATTCTCCTCCAAATATCTCATCTGCAGCGTCTGTTTCACGGTCAATAAACTGGACAAACAGGTTTATAAGAAAGGCCTGATTGTCAGCGAACAACCACAACTTCTGCGAAACGTCACTTCAGAGGTATGTGCCAGGCCTCGCGGACTAAACTGACTTTTATTTCAATCTGAATCGCCGTTTCACACGAGACGCAGTAAAGAGTAATTGTGTGCAGGTGTGACTGCTGCAATTGGAGTACAGCTGCTTCCAATATACAACGCAGGACCAATTTCACGCTGTGCATAAGAATCCTACAGAACAGGACGTTTAAAGCTGAACTCCAGGCTAACAGCTAAATAAACAGATAAATAACAAAAAAACGTGACTGCATTGAAAGTGCAATGAAATATAGCTGCAAGCACACCAACAGATACAAATTGGCTAAAACACACTAATATGTGCTTCACATTAATATATATTTTGCCAATAAAAGTGAGTATGTGCAAGAAATGGTAAAAAAGAACAATGAAAAAGCCCAAAAAGTATACAAAGTCCAGATGCTATTTATGGTGAAACGCGTAGGATAGAGCCTTTGTTCCACACAAGTAAGGTGGAATCTCCTCTGTTAGAATACACTGATCAGTGGCTGCAGCCGTTGATAGAGATACATTTCCCAATGAGCCTGTTTAACAGAACTCAATTGTTAGATCAATTTCTGTTGAGCGGGAGCAGCCACACGAGGAACACAATTCAGCCGGTACCAAACAAATTTCAGTCCAATCGATGGCCATCTTTAGTTTCCACCTTATTAGATACACTTGCCTGTATCCTAAAAGTGAATACAAATTTAACTGCTGTTCTGCCAAACCTCAGAATGAACATGATGCATGATCCAAGCAAATTGGACCAGGAAGCAGAAGGCCATGTCTATTCACACAACACTGAGAACCTTAAAGAGGATGGCCTATAGTAGCAGTAGACTTCCCTGGTCTTCTCTGGAAAAATTAGGTCACAGAAGACCCAGGCCACCAAACCCGAGCAAATAAACACGGTAAACCAGGGCCAGATCTAAGGCGGTGCTGAAGTGGGATGTGCCCCCCAGACTTTAATTGTGCCCCACCCCCAGGTCTTTGGTGGGGAATAGTTGATTTTATGTGTCCTATTAGGACACCAGATGCAAGAGGGCACTCTGATGGGGACACCTGGTGTAAGGGGGCACCCTGATGGGGACACCTGGTGGAAGGGGGCACTCTGATGGGGACACCTGGTGGAAGGGGGCACTCTGATGGGGACACCTGGTGGAAGGGGGCACTCTGATGGGGACACCTGGTGGAAGGGGGCACTCTGATGGGGACCCTGGTGTAAAGGGGCACCCTGATGGGAACACCTGATGTAAGGAGGCACCCTGATGGGGACACCTGGTGGAAAGGGGCCCCCTGATGGGGACACCTGGTGGAAGGGGGCACTCTGATGGGGACACCTGGTGGAAGGGGGCACTCTGATGGGGACACCTGGTGGAAGGGGGCACTCTGATGGGGACACCTGGTGGAAGGGGGCACTCTGATGGGGACACCTGGTGGAAGGGGCACTCTGATGGGGACACCTGGTGGAAGGGGGCACTCTGATGGGGACACCTGGTGGAAGGGGGCACTCTGATGGGGACACCTGGTGGAAGGGGGCACTCTGATGGGGACACCTGGTGGAAAGGGGCACTCTGATGGGAACACCTGGTGTAAGGGGGCACTCTGATGGGAACACCTGGTGGAAGGGGGCACTCTGATGGGGACACCTGGTGGAAGGGGGCACTCTGATGGGGACACCTGGTGTAAGGGGACTACTGATGTAAGGGGGCACCCTGATGGGGACACCTGGTGGAAAGGGGCCCCCTGATGGGGACACCTGGTGGAAGGGGGCACTCTGATGGGGACACCTGGTGGAAGGGGGCACTCTGATGGGGACACCTGGTGGAAGGGGGCACTCTGATGGGGACACCTGGTGGAAGGGGGCACTCTGATGGGGACACCTGGTGGAAGGGGGCACTCTGATGGGGACACCTGGTGGAAGGGGGCACTCTGATGGGAACACCTGGTGGAAGGGGGCACTCTGATGGGAACACCTGGTGTAAGGGGGCACTCTGATGGGAACACCTGGTGTAAGGGGGCACTCTGATGGGAACACCTGGTGTAAGGGGGCACTCTGACGGGGACACCTGGTGTAAGGGGACTACTGATGTAAGGGGGCACTCTGATGGGGACACCTGATGTAAGGGGGCACCCTGATGGGGACACCTGATGTAAGGGGGCACCCTGATGGGGACACTGATGTAAGGGGGCACCCTGATGGGGACACCTGATGTAAGGGGGCACCCTGATGGGGACACCTGATGTAAGGGGGCACCCTGATG
Source organism: Lithobates sylvaticus (assembly GCA_028564925.1). NCBI lineage: Eukaryota > Metazoa > Chordata > Amphibia > Anura > Ranidae > Lithobates > Lithobates sylvaticus. The sequence goes on along the minus strand of CM053036.1, from coordinate 49,610,631 downwards.
GGGACACCTGATGTAAGGGGGCACCCTGATGGGGACACCTGATGTATGGGGGGAACCTGATGGGGACACCTGATGTAAGGGGGCACTCTGATGGGGAAACCTGATGTAAGGGGGCACAGGTTCCATTTAATCACCACAATCTAAAGACAGCCTAAGACATGACACTGTGTGACAGACTGTCAGTGACACAGTGTTGACATTATGCCCCCCAGATTTTTTTAACACTGCACCCCCAGGCCAGATAGACCAGATCTGGTCCTGCCACAAACATTCCGATTTAAATTACTAACCTAAATTTTTGCTACATCACGCAGGTGGAGGGTGAGACTATCATGTATACAGAATTAATACTTTGGCTTGAGTCTTGCAGTAAGTATGAATGACGAATCTGCAAGTGATGCCATTGGGTCAGCCTGGAGCAAACAACCCAAATGAACACTTGCAGCACCTTGTTGAGTCCAAATAAGTTGTTCAGATGGCAAAACAGGGGTCCTATGGCTGTAATTTCCTCCACTCCTGTGCTTGTTTTTATTTATTTATAGAGGCAACAATCACTTTAAATGTGCCTCTGACATGTCTTCTCCCATCTTTAACCACTTAAAATATAATTGAAATAAAGTGGTTTAGTGCCTCACAAAGTTCTGCCCATCCTGATGTAGTGTGTGGGCTCAGATGATGAAATGATCCGGGAAGACGTGCTTATCATAAGGACCGGCCATTCTGGGAAAGTCTCCAGTGATGACCCAGACAAAAAGGGGACAGCCTTGTCCTCCGGGCTGAGGACTCAGCATAGAGATGAACAATCAGTTAGCTTTTCCCCTGAAAACTGAGCTCTGCTAGTTTGTGGTGAAGCAATTAAGTGGTTTTGGCATCAACCCTGTCAAATGGCATCACAATACTTTTATTGATGACAGGATATGGATGGTTAACGCGGTATTTTTTCCCCTCTGTTTTCACCTGATGATCTGGCCAGTAACACACCTACTGTATTAGTGAGACACAACTCTGGATGAATGAGTACAGGAGGCACAGCAGACAGTAGCATTGTCAGTCTGGGAGAGGAGAGGAATGGTAAATGTATTAGCAGATTTAAATACACTAATTGAAGTCAAACTCCAGCTCACACTTTATAGTCAGTTACAGCACACAGTGTTTTTGCTCTTGAGATAAAGGTTTTACATAAATAAATAAAAGCTGATAATTTTAACCACCCCTGTTAGTGTTAAAGTGGTGTTGCACTCAAAAAATAAAAAAAAAATTGATTAAAATTCCTAAAAAAAAAAAAAAAATTTGATTTTTTTTTTTTAAACTCATCTCTAAATGCCTGTTGCTAGGGGGTCCCTCGTAGTCTGCCTCCTTCAGTGCCTGGGCTGGTGACATCACTTCCCCTCAGCGCAGGAAGGACTCCCTCCCTCCTGTCAGTCATCTGGGACACGTGACAGGTCCCAGGATGACTGCGCAGCCAATCAGGGCGCGCGGTGCTGCTCGCACATGTGCAGCGGGTGACCGGCTGTGAAGCCACAGCCAGGTGCCCACAGTAAGGATGCCGGTGCCGCCGAGCGGAGAGAGGAACGAGCGGGGCTTCCTTCCCCCGCATCGCTGGACCCCGGGACAGGTAAGTGTCCGATTATTAAAAGTCAGCAGCTGCAGTATTTTTAGCTGCTGACTTTGAATTTTTTTTTTTTCTAAGGGGAACTCTTTAAATGATTTGTATCATCCTTGTAAACTGATACATTCTGTTGGAGAGTTTGTGCTTTTGCAAAACAGACTGGATGGATCACCAGATGAAAATAGAAGAAAGAAAGCCTAAAAAAGAAAACGAATGCAGCCATCACATCTAAGAATGGAGTTACAATATAATAAATGTTTGATTTTGGGTTTAATATCGCTTTAAGTGTTAAAGTAGAACTATAGGCAAAACTTTTCTTTTCATTTTGGATAGAGTAAGGAAGGGGTATAACCGTTGTCAGATTTTTTTTTTCACCATCTGTGTCCCATTGTGGAGATTTCCCTTCACTTCCTGTCCCATAACCAAACAGGAAGAGAGAGGAAATCCCTGCAAATTAAGGGAATTCCTTGGGGACCCCCCAGGTCACCAGAACTAGTGTCCCCATTCAAAGATTTCCCCCCTTTTACCTTTTTCTAGGGACAAAACAAGATTTAGGGTTTTCTTTTACTTTCCCTTTTTTTTTAATGATAACAGTAAACAGGGCAAACAGTGAGGGGGCATCTCCTTAATGAGGGCACCGACCACAATAAAAACTGACAGGGGGTTCTAATTAGACATGTGCAATTTGTTTTGTTTTTTTCCGTTTTTCGATTTTTTTTCGTTATTTTCGTTCATTCATTTTCGTACGAATGAACGAACGATTCGCTAAAAATTTTAACGAATCGAACGAATGCGAAAACAACGAAAATCCGAAAAAAACTTATTAGAAACAAAACGAATTTACGAAAAAAGAAAATCCGAAAAACGAAAACAGAAACAACGAAAATCAAAATGAACGAAAAAATTCGTACATTCGTAACTTTTTTTTATTGTTGAATTGGTAATTTTCCGTGTCCCTTACAATGGCGCTGCTTAACGTGCTTCGAATGGATTGAACGAAAAAATTCGTACATTCGTAACTTTTTTTTTTGATTCGTAATTTTCCGTGTCTCTTAAAATGTAATAATAGCATACACATTACATAAAATTATGAATTATGCTTCGATTACGAATGTTATGAATGTACGAATAAATACGAATGCGTCCGAATTTAGAATAAACGAATAAACGAAAATTAAACTAACGGAAATACGAATCAACTAAAAAATAACTCTTACGAAAATACGAATCGTTACGAATACGAACACCGACGACTTACGAATTTACGAATCGTTACGAATCAACGGAAACGAAAAAAACAAATTTTTTTGTTGTGCACATGTCTAGTTCTAATCTATCTCCATTCTAGCCAACAAAAAATTTGCTTGTAGTTATACTTTAACCACTTAAGCCCCGAACCATTTGGCTGGCCAAAGACACTTTAACTAACAATTGCGCGGTCATGCGACGTGGCTCCCAAACAAAATTGACATCCTTTTTTCCCACAAATAGAGCTTTCTTTTGGTGGTATTTGATCACATCTGCAGTTTTTATTTTTTGCGCTATAAACAAAAAAAGAGCGACAATTTTGAGGGGAAAAAAACACATTATTTTTTACATGTTGCTATAATAAATATCCCCAAAAAAATATATAAAAAAATATTTTTTTTCCCTTAGTTTAGGTGGATACGTATTCTTCTACATATTTTTGGTAAAATATTATTATTATTGTTTGGTTTGGTTATAGCGTCTACAAAATAGGGGATAGTTTTACGGCATTTTTATGAATATTTTTTTTTATTAGTAATGGTGGCGATCTGCCATTTTTATCGTGACTCTGACATTATGGCGGACACATTGGACACTTTTGGCGCTATTTTGAAACCATTCACATTTATACAGCAATCAGTGCGATTTAAAAATGCATTGATTACTGTGTAAATGTGACTGGCAGTGAAGGGGTTCACCAGGAGGAGGCGCTGCAAAAGTTAAATGTTTCCTAGGGAGTGATTCTAACTGTGGGGGGGGGGAGAGGGGCTACATGTGACACAACATGTGACACAACACTGATCACCGCTCCGGATTACAGGGAGCTGTGATCAGTGTCACTAGGCAGAATGGGGAAATGCTTGTTTACATCAGCATTTCCCCGTTCTTCCTCTCCGTGAGACGATCACGGGTATCCCCGCGGACATCGAGTCTGCGCTGCCGCGATCACACTCACAGAGCTCGCGGCAGGGTCGCACGTGTGCCGCCGGCGGCGTGCACGTGACCACACGGCGGCCAATTTAAAGGGACCTACTTGTACGCCCATTTGCCTGTCCGTGCCATTCTGCCGACGTATATGTACATGCGGTGGTCGGCAAGTGGTTAAGTTAAAGTTGAGTCTGAAAGCTGACTTTTCAAGATAAGGTTAAACCCTGAACTGGGCTGGTAAATTATTTTTTACAATAGATTTTCTATGACTGCCTGGTGCTAATTGGCCATTCTTATTTATTACCCCTAATGCCCCGTACACACGGTCGGATATTCCGATGGGAAAAGTCAAATCGGATTATGTTGTCGGAAAATCCGATCGTCTTTGAAATTTGAGAGCAGGATCTAAAATTTTCCGACAACAAAATCCAAATCAGACTTTTTCCGATCGTTTGTAGAGAATTCCGACGGACAAAGTGCCACCCGTTCTCAGATCAAATTTCGAGACAAAAGCTATTGGCTACTAGCCTCTACATAGTTCCGTCGTACGCAATTAACGTCACCACGTTCCGAACGATCGGATTTTCCGACAACTTTGTCCGATCGTGTGTGTGCAACACCAGTTTTGGACAAAATCTGTCGGAAAAAATTGGATGGATTTTGTGGTCGGAATGTCCGACCGTGTGTACGGAGCATAACACTTCCAATAACAGCTAAACTGCAACCTTAAAATGTAACTCCACTTTTGTTGAAAAAAAATAAAAAAAACATTGCCCTCTGTGTGATCTCTGTACATTACAAGGATTTTAACAAACTTTGTTTGCAGATTCCGACCTTTTGTTATTCTGATGAAATCCTCTGTGTGTTTCTCCGTGTCCATGTGGGAAAGTGAATCTAATGGGAGGGGTTTCATAATTATCAATCAGCTACAGCCGCTGCAGGGCACTAATGAGGAAAAGTACTGGGCCTGCAACCCTTTAGACGTGATTTCCTATTGGGAGTAGCGCACCAAAAAATACATTTTTGTTGCAGGGGATGCCTGAAATCTGACTTGTATCAGTGCAGGCTTCTGGGAAAATCAGTGAGCCAATCACACAAGCAGGAAATGTTTCTGGGTGGCGTTCTGTACACATTCTGTCTAGAGAACACCTCCAGGTAGCCATATTACATTGCACTTTACAGAAAATTACAGAGCTGCAGATTGAAAAGGAAAGGTGATTTTTAATAACATTTAATTACAATATGACTTGTGTATACGCAATATTATTTTTTCCTTTTTTTGCTATTTTTTTTCCCCACAAAAGTAGAGTTATCCTTTAATGACCTTACATTTTAGGTCACATGATGCACCTCACCGCAAACTCAAAAAAGCCACTGTGTAGGTGTGTTTTACCAGCAGGCAAAGGGCTTCTTTTTGTGCACTGGCGTTTCTTGGGCTACTTTTCCCAGTACTGGTCTAACTAATTATTAGGGTACTGCCTATGTAAACGCCCAGACTCCCTATTTCATCTAATCAGCAGAGATCCGAATGGGCGGGACAGGCAGAGCCCAAGAATTTACAGGAACTGGAGGCTTTTTGCCAAGAGGAATGGGCAGCTTTACCATCTGAGAAGATAAAGAGCCTCATCCACAAATACCACAAGACTTCAAGTTGTCATTGATGTTAAAGGGGGCAATACATGGTATTAAAGTGGGGTGCCCACAAAAAAAAAAATTAAAAGTCAGCAGCTACAAATACTGCAGCTGCTGACTTTTAATAATCGGACACTTACCTGTCCCGGGGTCCAGCGATGCGGGGGAACGAGACCCCCCCTCGTTCCCCGCTCCGCTCGCGGCGCCGGCATTCTTAATGTGGGAACCTGGCTGTGGCTTCACAGCCGGGCACCCACTGCGCATGCGCGAGCAGCGCCGTGCGCCGTGATTCGACGCTCACTCATCTGGGACACATGACAGGTCCCAGATGACTGTGCGGCGCCTACAGGAAGTGACGTTTAGCCCGGGCAATGAAGGTGGCAGACTATGAGGGACCCCCTATCAACAGGCATTTAGAGGTGAGTAAAACATTTTTTTTTTCCAATTATTTTTTTTTTTTATTTTTTTTATGATTTTTAAGCCACATTTTCCTTTTTTGGTCGCAACCCCACTTTAAGAACTGGGGTATGTAAACTTTTGATCAGGGTAATTTGGGTAGTTTCTGTTGTGAATATGATTTAAAAAGAGTAAACACAGTTGATTGATAATAAATGGCTTCACCCAAACACTAACCATGAGTGAAAGAAAAGTTTTTGTGTTATCATTTATATTCTCTGAAAATTAGCCAAGAAATCATAAATTCTGCCAGGGTATGTAAACTTATGAGCACAACTGTATATATATGTTACACACACACACACACACACACACAGTATTTTGAAAAAGTATTCATACCCCGTACAACCAAAATCGTAACTGTATTTTATTGGGTTTTTATGTTGTAGACCAACACAAACTGGCACATAATTGTGACCGAATTTTGTGCGTCGGAATTTCTACAGACGATCCGAATTTCAGATCGGAAATTTTTTCCGACCGAAAAATTGAGAACTTGCTCTCAATCTTTTGCTGGCTGAAATTAGGCCAGCAAAAGTCTGATGGAGCACACACACGGTCGCATTTTCCGACCAAAAGCTCTCATCGGACTTTTGCTGGCCGAATTTCCGATCGTGTGTATGGGGCATTAGACACATTTAAGTTTTTGGTTGTAACATGACAAAATGTGGAAAATGTCAAGGGGTATGAATAATTTTTCAAGGCACTGTATGTGTATATATACATATATATATATGTGTGTGTGTGTGTATATATATATATATATATATATATATATATATATATATATATTTTTTTTTTTTCTCTTCACGGACTATACACAGAAACAAGGATCTAAAACATTACACACGTATATCTTAAAATAGGTAAATACATGTGAAAAATATAGCATCTTTAAAAGTATAGCTATAGGGGATATTAGAGTGTAAGCTCCTTTGGTGTATAGACTGGTGTGAATGGCTCAGTGTTCTCAGTACAGCACTGTGATATAAGTCAGAGTTATATAAATGTATAATGATATTAGTGTGTGACTGTAGTGGGACAATAGATTGTAAGCTTCTCTGGTGCAGAGACTGATGTGACTGGTTCAGTGTTCTCTATACAGTACTCCAAAATATGTCAGAGATATATAAATATATACTATTAATCGTGTGCAACTCTGGCGGGGCATTAGAGTGTAAGCTCCTCTCGTGTAAAAATTGGTGGCTCAGCGTTCTCTACGGAATATGTCTCAGCTATATTAATGTATAATAATAACAGTGTGACTGTGGTGGACACATTAGAGTGTAAGCTCCTCTGGCACAGAGACTGATGTGGATGGCTCAGTGTTCTCTGTACAGCACTATGAGATATAGTATATACTATATAATAATAACAACAACAACAACAGCAGTGTGTGACTGTGATGGGACAATAGACTGTAAGCACATCTAGTACAGAGACTGGAGTGCCGGGCTCATTGTTCTCTGTACAGTGCTCCTGAATATGTCTGAGTTATATAAATGTATAATAATAATAATAATAATAAATAATAGTGTGTGACTGTGGTGGGACATTAGAGTGTAAGCTCCTCTGGTGCAGACTGATCTGGCTAGCTCAGTGTTCTCTGTACAACACTGCATAATATGTTAGAGCTATATACATGTATAATAATAGTGTGCGACTGTGGTGGGACATTAGAGTGTAAGCTCCTCTGGTGCAGACTGATCTGGCTAGCTCAGTGTTCTCTGTACAACACTGCATAATATGTTAGAGCTATATACATGTATAATAATAGTGTGCGACTGTGGTGGGACATTAGAGTGTAAGCTCCTCTGGTACAGAGACCGATGTGACTGTCTAGGTACACTGAAAAAAGTCTCAGCTTTAGAAATAGGTAAAATAAATACATTTATGTACACACAGTGCAGTATCTTACAGCAACCAATAAGATTGCATCTTTCAACGTACAGCAATCAGAACAGCCCCAGATGAGTGTCCGCTATTGGTTAACCACAATTCCAGTTTAGAGAAATTCTGTTTATTTTTCCTCAAATTGACGGATTTTATTTCTGTCTCAAACAATGCTCTGTTGTGACATATAAAGAAAACTCCTGTGATAGATCTGACATCTCCACTGGTAGGTCAAAACCATCTGAAAGAGCCAAAGTTCTTAGTTTATGGATTTACTGAAGTACTTTTGTCCCATAAGGTCTGTCAGTTTGCGAGAGACTTGGGCCAGTAAACAAGAGAGCAGCTTCGGACTTTCTTTGAATCACAGCTCCTTATTTTGTGCGGATGGAGAGGAATTTCAGCTCCCGGAGAGCTTCTTATAGCTCAAGAGCGCAGCCTGTGTGTGGAAGAGGGTAATGCAGCCACAAGCTGCTGAGCAAAGCTAGATATTGGCAACTATTTCATTTTTATTTGACTGCTCACAGCGGAAAGCCGTACTTAATGATGACTTCATTACTGGATTGTTCTCAAAATCTGGCATTCCTTATACGTTTGATTACCCTTTTTTTTTTATGTAATTGTATTTTTTATTTTCATTGTGTATATTATTTTATTATTAGCTAAATAAAAAACCTAATGGACCAAAATAGGTATAAAAGTGCAGAGATTAGATAGACAGATGGACAAATTAGATCAAATCAACAGATACATGCCTAAACAAAGTGAGCAATCAGATTATATAAATAGATAAGATAGATAGATAGATAGATAGATAGATATATAAACAGACATATTAGAAAAATTGATTAGATACATAGACCTTAAAAAAAAATGATTAGACAGATACAGTAGAGATAGATAGATATAATAAAGAGACAAAAGGGGGGTGACAAAGGAGCTCTTCAAAAACAAATAAACTCTATGGGAAAAAAATAACCATACAATGCTGTTAAATAGAGGGGATAGATGATATATAGATATTTGGGGGGGGGGGGGGGACAAAGGTGGTCTTCAAAAGAAAAGGAACTGTATGGATCAATAAATACATAGACATTAATACAAACAAAACTTATTACACACAAAACTGATCATAGATAGATGGATAGATAAACAGACATATTAGAGAAATTGATTAGATACATAGACCTTATTAAAAAAAACATGGGGGGTGACAAAGGAAGTCTTCAAATAGACATTAATAACAAAAAAACTGATTACACAGAGAAAGAAAGAAAGAAAGATAGATAGAAAGACAGATATAGATGAAGTGACAAATTAGTTCTCCAAAAAGAAGATACAATGCTGAGTTATACAAAAAGTGCACAAAATAGGGAAAATATAATATAGATAGATAGATAGATAGATAGAGACATGGGGGGGGGGGGTGAGAAATTAGTTCTCCAAAAAGAAAATAAATCATATAAACAGTATGATAGATAGATAGATAGATAGATAGATAGATAGATAGATAGATAGATAGATAGATAGATAGATAGATAGATAGATATGGGGTATCCTCAATCTAAAAGAAATTATATGAAAAATAAAAACAAAACAAAACACTGAGTGACAGAGAAATTGGAAGGATACACAGAGCGCTCTAGTAAAATGCCGCGTACACACGAGCGGAATTTCCGTCCGAAAAATCTTGGATGTTTTTTCCGATGGAATTCCGCTCAAGCTTGGCTTGCATACACACGGTCACACAAAAGTTCTCTGAACTTTCGACAGTCAAGAACGCGGTGACGTACAACACTACGACGAGCCGAGAAAATGAAGTTCAATGCTTCCGAGCATGCGCCAAATTGTTTCCGAGCATGCGTGATTTTTTGCGCGTCCGAATTGCATACAGACGATCGCATTTTTGGATAGGAACTTTTCCCGACTGAAAAATAGAGAACCCGCTCTAAATCTTTTGCTGGCTGGAATTCCGCCAGCAAAAGGACCGATGGAGCATACACACGGTCGCATTTTCCGACAAAAAGCTCTCATCAGAGTTTTGCTGGCGGCATTTCCGATCGTGTGTACGCAGCATAAGACAAACCTTACAAATGATATAGGCAGGGAGATAGGTGAAAGGTATGTAGTCTTCTATATTACAGGAGATATAGTAGATAACATAATAAGATACATACTGTAGATGATGAGTCACTGTAGGTGATGTTCTATACAGTATACACAGAATATATACAATATTGAACAATGATCTAGATACTAGAACTGACCTCACACAGGAATGTTGGAGGTGAATTCAGGCAAAAATTCGGACCTGAATTGCACCTGAACCAGTGAAGAGAAACACACCGGACTCCATGCTGGGAACCACGGCCGCACATATGTGAACCCGGCCTCAGAGTTCAATTATTTAAACGAAAGCTGCAATGTTTTCAGAAAGTTATGCCGCGTACCCACGATCGGAAATGCTGCCAGCAAAAGACCGAGGGCAGATTCTCAATTTTTTTCGGTCGGAAAAAGTTCCGATCCGAAATTCCGATTGTCTGTACAAATTCCGACGCGCAAAATTCTTACACATGCTCGGAAACAATTCGACGCATGCTCGGAAGCATTGAACTTAATTTTCTCGGCTCGTCGTAGTGTTGTACGTCATCGCGTTCTTGACGGTAGAAAGTTCATAAAACTTTTGTGTGACCGTGTGTATGCAAGCCAAGCTTGAGCGGAATTCCATCGGAAAAACCATCCAAGTTTTTTCCGATGGAAAATCCATTTGTGTGTACGCGGCATTACAATTTGATACATTTCTTTTACACTAAACCCTAAGGCCCCTTTCAGACGGGCTTTCCAATCAGGTCCACCTCTCAATGTTTCCATGAACCTCTATGGAGCGGTAACATGTCCGCTGACATCCGCCGCTGTCCGATCCAGTCCTGTCCGTGAAATCCAGACAGATGGAAACCCCATTTTCCATCCGTCTGGAGAATCGGATCGGATGAAAACGGACAGGCGGCCCGTTTTAATCCGATCTCCTAGAGAACAGCAGGGCTCCGACAGGTCTGTCTCAGCACAGTGTGCGGAGATGGACCCGTCATTCACCTGCTCAGCGTGGATCAGCGGATCGATCCCCTGCTGAGCAAAGCGGAGTCTGTATACAGCCAAGCCCATGTTAAAGGGACCTATGGCTCCTTCTACATTAGTGCGTCTCCAAAGTTGCACGACTTCTAGTGTGACTTTGCTGCAACTTTGATCTGACTTTACATTCTCTGGACCAAAACTGAATCAAAAGTCGATCAAAAGTGACTTCTGTAGTGTCAGTAGGAACAGCTCTCATAGAAATACATTGAATTTCACATGTCCTGCGACTTGGGGTCTCACGAGTTGGATCCCAAGTCGCACAAGTGTGAAAGGAGCCTAACTGGATAAGATCTAGTTTGCTAAATCATTGTGTGACAAACAATTGCGACATTGTTTTTTTTTTTAGTTTTCAATAGTTTTTATTAAATTTTTTAACAATACAAAATAGACATCTTGGCATTGGAATTAACAGTATATAGCTTGTGTATACTAAGTAACATACATTGCAATCACGGTTGTTTTTTTTAATTTTTAAATTTTTTTTAATTATTATTCGGTTTTCATCTCAGTGCCACTGAACTCCTGCAGCCCCTTTCCAGCCACTTCCTGTCTATATAGGTTGGTTTCCTTACAACAAAGGACTACACCTATGTAACGTTTGTTGAAAAAAGCCACTTGTAATTTCCATCAGATTCCTGTGGTGACAGAGTGACAACACAGGAGAACTATTAGAAGATGGGGACAGAGTGTTCACTTGCTCCAGCAATGAAGTCACATCCGGACCAGTTTTCCTATTAGAACTATGGTAGACAAGGTCTGTACACTTGGTGCGGTCGCTTGTAGTCTCTCTGAGATTAAATATTACCAAAAAAAAATTCTATCCGTTTCAAAAAAAGAAAAAAAAAATTTACAAAGTTTTGTAACAGAAACAAAAAAATATATATATAATTTTCAAAAATGTTCGGTCTTTTTTTTATTTGTTTAGCATAAAATAAAAATCGCAGAGGTGATCAAATACCACCAAAAGAAAGCTCTATTTGTGGGAACAAAATGATAAAAAAATTTAGTTTGGTGTTGCATGACCGCGCAATTGTCATTCAAAGTGAGACAGCGATGAAAGCTGAAAATTGGCCTGGGCAAGAAGGGGGTAAAAATGTCCAGTATTGAAGTGGTTAATAAAAGATTTAATTTAAATTATTTAAATGATGCAATGTAAAAAAAAAAAAAAAAATGATAATGTCCTTTGAAACTACATCAACATACTGTATGTTGATGCTTTTAGCTATATATTATTGTTATATATATTATAGTATATATTTTTTGCATGTTTGCTCTTCTATATTTAGTATATTATTTTATACACAAATTTACAGAAATGAATGCTGGTGACTATTTGTATGAAAGTTATTCGTCAACAGCCTGCATATGCAACAAACAAACATGACACACGCAATAAATAACGTTTCTAAAATTCGAAAAAAATTAGAAAATGATTATTTACTGGACATTTTTACACATTCGCCATTCATTCGCACGACCATCATTCATTTCCACATTCATAACTTAAAGTGTATCTTCGCCGCTATCAGAAGTTTCCTCCTCTCTGTCCTTCCCCCATTCCACTACAAAAATATATTTTATTTTGTTTGCTTATTTTTTATTGTTGAAGTTTCGGCCCCGACCTCCATCCTCCCTCCTCGCCTAGGTGAATGATGTGAAGTGCCCCCCAGTGATATGTGATGTGCATATCCCAGAAGGCACCAGGAGCACTGCGCATCATTCCATGTATTAAACAAGGAGAAGGAGGAGGTGGGTCTTTGGGAGGCTGTGCCTTTACCTAGAAGAGCTGGCAGCCTCCTGATGACATCACAAGAAAAGATGGCGGCACATTGGTTACAGAGAAGAGGATCTCAGCAGGATAATGTTGCATCGGCTGGGTGGGAGAGTGTCTGAATCGGGTAAGTAGGAAATAGAAAAAATAAATAAAAAATGGGATGGAGGAGTGGGGTGAAGTTAGTCTTTAACCGCTTCAGCCCCGGAAGATTTTGCCCCCTTCCTGACCAGAGCACTTTAACGATTCAGCATTGCATTGCTGTAACTGACAATTGCGCGGCTGTGCGACGTTACACCAAAACAATTTTTTTTCCGCACAAATAGAGCTTTATTTTGGTGGTATTTGATCACCTCTGCGGTTTTTATTTTTTGCGCTATAAACAAAAAAAAAAGCGACAATTTTGAAAAAAAAATGCAATATTTTAAACTTTTTGCTATAATAAATATCCCCCAAAAAAATATATAAAAAATAATATTTTTTTCCTCAGTTTAGGTGGATATGTATTTTACATATTTTTGGTTAAAAAAAATAAAAAATAAAATCGCAATAAGCGTATATTGATTGGTTTGCGCAAAAGTTATAGCGTCTACAAAATAGGGGATAGATTTATGGCATTTGTATTATTATTATTTTTTTTTCTAGTAATGGTGGCGGTCTGCGATTTTTATCGTGACTGTAAAATTATGGCGGACACATCGGACATTTTTGACACTCTTTTGGGACCATTGTCATTTATACAGCGATCAGTGCTATAAAAATGCATTGATTACTGTATAAATTATACTGGCAGGGAAGGGGTTAAACACTAGGGGGCGATCAAGGGGTTAAGTGTGTCCTAGGGAGTGATTCTAACTGTGGGGGGGGGGGGATCAGCTACCACTGACATGACAGCGATCACTGCTCCCGATCACAGGGAGCAGTGATCTCTGTCATGTCACTAGGCAGAACGAGGAAATGCCTTGTTTACATAGGCATCTCCCCGTTCTGCGGCTCCATGACACGATCACGGGACACCGGTGGACATTGAGACCGCGGCACTTAAAGGGGACCTACAGGTATGCCCATTTGTCCACCGCTACCATTGTGCCAATGTATATTGGTGTGCAGCAGTCGGCAAGTGGTTAAAGTGACACTAAACTTTGGTTTAAAAAAGTATCTTCTATTCAAGTATGTATTACAAATTCAGAAAAGTCTCTTCTATTGCTCTCAGCCTTCATATCCCCTCTTTTTTTTTTTTTCCTGCTGTGATTGGCCTTCCTGTTAGTGGGTGGCTACAATCATTCTCCATGGTCCTACTGTATGTAGGAATGCAGCCACCCTCTCTATGTAGTATGCATAGAGAAGGGCAACATGACCACAACCAACGTGCACTACTCATGAGGAGCGAGAGGGAAATGGAGAGGAGGCAGAGAATCACAATAATTCTGTGTACACATGAGCGGAATTTCCGACAGAAAAAGTCAGGCGTAATCTTTTCAGCGTATATTCCGATCATGTGTGGGCCTCATCTGACTTTTTTTTTTTGGAAATTCTGATGGACCTAGAAATAGAACATGTTCTAAATATTTCCGACAGAACCAATTCCTATCGGGAAAACTGTTCGTCTGTATGCTGTTCCGACGGAACAAAAAACGATACATGCTCTGAAGCAAGTGCGAGACGGCAGCTATTGGCTACAGGCTATTGAACTTGCTTTTTCTAGTCGCGTCATACGTCTCCGCGTTCTTGACGATCGGACTTTGGTGTGATCGTGTGTACGCAAGACAGTTTCAGCGGAATTCCGTCGGAAAAACCTTCAGATGTAATTCCGACGGGAAAACTGGTCGTGTGTGCGCGGCATTAGAAACAAATTCATGAAAAATTGATTACAGGCCCATTAAGTAGTGGATGTGTATGGATTCATTTACTTTTCACTTTAAAGTATAACTAAAGGCATTTTTTTTGATTGCCCTCGTTAGGGAAATTCACCCTCTCTATTTGTCCTATCACCAAGAAAAAATAAAAAATACCAAATTTTGGGATGTCACCAGAACAGGAATAGAGGGGAAACTAGTTGTGGCAACACCCAGGGAGTCTCCAATTTTGGAGGGATTACCTCTCACTTCCTGTTTTGTTTATGGAACAAGAAGTGAAGGGAAATCGCCCTAATGGGACACAAAAAAATAAAAGTGAAAAAAATAAAATATATATATTTTTTTCATTTTCCCAAAGAGGTGACAAAAAAATTACAACTTCAAAAAACACGCCATGACTCCTACTAAATACCTTGAACTGTCTACTTTCCAAAAAGGTCATTTGGGGGGGGGGGGGGGGGGTATTTGTATTGTCCTGGCATTTTCCGGCCACAAGAAATTAAAAAGGGCGTCAGTACATCAGGATTGATCAATTTTCAGATATATACCATAGTTTGTGGACTGTAAAACTACAGACTAAATAATAATCACTGATTCAGGTCATTTTCACCAGAGAAATGTAGCAGACTACAATTTGAACTAAATTTATGAAGAAAGATTATTTATTTGCATTTTTTTTATTTTTTTATTATTTATTTGCAAAATCTGTTCAGTTTATTTAGCTAAAAATAAAAAACCTAGGTGCTTAAATATCCCTAACAAAAAGCTCTATTTGTGTGGAAAAAAATGATAAAAATCTAGTTTGGGTACAGTGTTGCATAACCGCACAATTTTCATTCAAAGAGTGACAGCCAAATTGGCCCGGGCAGGAAGGGGGTAAAAGTGCCTGGCATTGAAGTGGTTAAAAAATAAAAACTTAAATTACATGGTACCAAATTAAATTTATAATCTTTAATAACTACAAAATTTAGGTCAGAGTTCTCCTGTACCATATTTGCACACCCATTATATATAACTGATCGTATTGGAGAACTTGGTGATGTTGTGGCAATAACAGCAATGACCAAACACCCCATCAGGGCATTCATATCATTGCACCATCCAGATTGCCGATAGGAAATCTTAAGTCTTACTTACTAATGTGATTGGTAATTGTTCTATGTATAGGTGCCTTCAATCTACAGTGCCTTGAAAAAGTATTCACACCCTTTGAAATTTTCTACGTTTTGTCATGTTACAAAAACAGAAATGTATTTTATTGGGATTTTATGTGATAGACCAACACAAAGTGGCACATAATTGTGAAGTGGAAGGAAAATGATAAATGGCTTTGCAAATTTTTTACAAATAAATATGTGAAAAGTGTGTCATGTATTTGTAGTCAGCCCCCTTTACTTTGATACCCCTAAATAAAATCTAATGGAACAAATTACATACATAGTTAAATAGTAGGTGAGGTTGAAAAAAGACACAAGTCCATCAGGTCCAACCTATGTGTGTGATTATAATTGCCCTCAGAAGTCACCTAAGTAGTAAATAGAGTCCACCTGTGTGTAATTGAATCTAAGTATACAAATCCAGCTGTTCTGTGAAGCCCTCAGAGGTTTGTTAAAGAATTTTAGTGAACAAACCAACATCATGAAGGCCAAGGAACGCACCAGACAGGTCAGGAATAAAGTTGTGGAGAAGTTTAAAGCAGGGTTAGGTTATAAAAAAATATCCCAAGCTTTGAACATCTCACGGAGCACTGTTCAATCCATCATCTGAAAATGGAAGGAGTATGGCACAACTGCAAACCTACCAAGACATGGCCGTCCACCTAAACTGACAGGCCGGGCAAGGAGAGCATTAATCAGAGAAGCAGCCAAGAGGCCCATGGTAACTCTGGAGGAGCTGCAGAGATCCACAGCTCAGGTGGGAGAATCTGTCCACAGGACAACTATTAGTCGTGCTCTCCACAAATCTGGCCTTTATGGAAGAGTGCCAAGAAGAAAGCCATAAGAAGTCCTGTTTCCAGTTTGCGAGAAGCCATGTGGGGGACACAGCAAACGTGGAAGAAGGTGCTCTGGTCAGATGAGACCAAAACTGAATTTTTTGGCCTAAAAGCAAAATGCTATGTGTGGCGGAAAACTAACACTGCACATCACCCGGAACACACCATCCCTACCGTGAAACATGGTGGTTTCAGCATCATGTTGTGGGGATGCTTTTCTTTTGTAGGGACAAGGAAGCTGGTCAGAGTTGGTCAGAGTTGATGGGAAGACGGATGGAACCAAATACAGGGCAATCTTAGAAGAAAACCTGTTAGAGTCTGCAAAAGACTTGAGACTGGGGCGGAGGTTCACCTTCCAGCAGGTCAATGACCCTAAACGTACAGCCAGAGCTACAATGGAATGGTTTAGATCAAAGCATATTCATGTGTTAGAATGGCCCAGTCAAAATCCAGACCTAAATCCAATTGAGAATCTGTAGCAAGACTTGAAAATTGCTGTTCAGATGCTCTCCATCAAATCTGACAGAACTTGTGCTATTTTGCAAAGAAGAATGGGCAAAAATGTCACTCTGTAGATGTGCAAAGCTGGCAGAGACATCCCCAAAAAGACTTGCAGCTGTAATTGCAGCGAAAGGAGGTTCTACAAAAGTATTGAATTCACATATTTGTAAAAAAAAAAATATGAAAACCATTTATCATTTTCCTTTCACTTCACAATTCTGTGCCACTTTGTGTTGGTCCATCACATAAAATACATTTACGTTTTTGGTTGTAACATGACAAAACTTTTTCAAGGCACTGTCAGAGGAAATAATGCAGTCCAATGGGTGGCCCCACATCACCGACAGCAAAACCCCTTACACCAGGGGTAGGCAACCGTGGGACTCCGATTGTGGTGAAAGTGCAAATCCCATCATGCCTCTGCTTCTGGAAGTCATGTCTGTGGCTCTCAGTCTTGCAATGCCTTATGGGTAGTTGCAAAACAGCTGGCATGCCGAGGTTACCTACCCTGCTATTCATTGGGATGGATTTGCTAAAGTGCAGTTGCACTCATTTTCCCCAGAGCTTCATGAATGTGGTGAAGCTTCACACTGTAAAGAATACCCAATCAGATGCAAGGGAAAAAAAAACAGCATTATTTCTTGCACATAATTGGGTAATAGAAATTTGCAGAGCTTCACCACATTCACTAAACTCTGTGGAAGTGCAACAGCAAAGTGCAAATCAGCCCCATTGTAAAAGACTGGATCAGTTACACGCTGGGGGAAGGATCAAACGAGTGGGACTTCACTTAGAGTAAAAGTTCTGCTTTAACACTACCTGCACACAGGACTTTTTTGTCTCCCCTGGACGCCAAATAAAAAGCACCTTAAAAAAACGTGCCTAATGCCAGCTATACATAGGTCAAATTCCGAATTCATTTTCTTTCGAAAATCAGAAGTTTCATGCATTTTGTGATCGGATGGTGCCATCAATGATTTCGGAATTTGACCAACCAAGCCTTCAATTTCACCTTATGTTGCTACAGAAAAGAATTTTCATGGCCAGGAATGTGCTTTTCGTTCCAGGAACGTTCTTTTCTCACGTCCATTTCTTTTTCGATAATATTTTTCACACGATTCTCCCATCATTGATTAGAAAATCGTTAATTTTTAAAAAAATTCCCAACATGCCTGACCACTCAAATTCGATAGCCGCAGGAAAATCAGCCGTTACATGGGTGAAATTTCGAAGATTTTTTTTTTCTAAAAATTATCGTAAGAAGTACGCCCAGCTAAGCCCCGTACACATGATACGAAAGTTGGAAGTAAAATTTCGTCTGCCAATTTTCTGATCGTTAGTACGGTGCTTTCGACAGCCGATTCAGATTTTTCGTATGACAAAAGCGGGATGCACAGACTATAAAATTTTTATCGTACGTGAACACAACATCCAATTTTCCTATAATTAGTACGGTTTTTGTCTGAAAAAAATCGTAAGCGCAAGACTAAACATGCTCAGAATCGAAAGAATACATACAAAACAATTCAACATATTACATCACTTCTGAAGTTGTATTCTGTCGTACGAGAATTTTCGAATGGCGAGTAACCTCTTCACTTTCGACATAAGACTAGCATGCAACAAAAAACAGACGAATGGTCCGAAAATCTGATCGTGTGTACGAGGCTTTAATGGGCTTCAGCAACAGACGATATTCATAAAGCCATCAAATTTGAGTGATCCAGAAATCTTTTGAAAAACAAACGATTTTCTAATCACTGATGGGAGGAAATATAATTGAAGAAAAGGCGCATGAACACAAAAAAAGAAAATGCCGGGAAGGAAAAGAAAATTCCTGGAAAGAAAAGAAAGTTACCAGTCCCGAAAATTATTTTCTGTAGCAACATGAGGTGAAGGCTTGGATGGTCCAATTTCAAAATCAATGGTGACATCATCAGATCACAAAACGCACAAAATGTCAGATTTTTGAAAGAATATTCATTCGGAATTCGACCCATGTATGGCCTGCATAAGGCTGCATTTTTCCACACGTGTTTAGGTGCATTCAGGTGTCTCAAGTGCTTGGGTGTTCATTGATTCCATTGGCCAGAATATGAATCTATTTTAGCCATTGGAATAAAAAAAAAGCGTTCAAGCACTAAACGTGTTTTGACACATTTGCACACGTTTACGCGCATTCAGCGTTTTTTTTTTTTTTGCCCAGTGCACTTCCCGCACGCCGGCCTTCATATGATGTCCTTGACTTTGTGTGGGTTTATCTGAATGAAGTCTGCAGTTACAGGCATCATTCAGATATCGGCTTTTTCAGCCGGCGATTCCCTACATCATTAGAATGATCATAGTGGCTTTTTCACCACTTGATCGTTCTTACGGGCGGCGAGAGGGGATGTCCCCCTCCCGCCGCCCTCCGGTGCTTCTACCGTCTCATCGGTGAGTCAAAGACAGGATCCCCCGGCCCCGGAAGTTTACCATAGAGATTTGGTAAATCCATCTGGTCTGCCGGAGTCTCTATGATCGTTTGGAGATGTCATAACATCGCGCCCGGCCTCTGCATTCAAACAAATGGCGCTGCCTCAGCTGGGAAGCCGAGATTATTTTTTTAATTTCAGGCTTCCCAGCCTAGAGGTGAGATCATGCCAGTGATAAAAAAATAAAAAAATAATTAATAAATTAAAAAAAAAAAAAGAAAAGAAAAAAAAAAAAAATTAACAATAAAAAAAAAAGAAAAAATGAAAGCGCCCCTGTCCCCGTGTGCTCGCACAGAAGCGTACGCATACGCAAGTCCCGCCCACATATGAAAACGTTGTTCAAAACACACATGTGAGGTATTGCTGCGAATGTTAGAGCGAGAGCAATCATTTTAGTCCTAGACCTCCTCTGTAACTCAAAACATGTAACCAGTAACATTTTTAAACGCTTCGCCTATGGGGATTTTTAACTACCGAAGTTTGGCGCCGTTCCACGAGCGTGTGCAATTTTTTGCAATGGCCGCCATTGTATTCTCTAGGGTTTTTGCTAAAAAAATAAAAATGTATAATGTTTGGGGGGTTCTATGTAATTTTCTAGCAAAAAAATTATGATTTGTACATGTAGGAGAGAAATGTCAGAATTGGCCTGGTGGCAAGTGGTTAAAGTGCAACTAAACTGCCATTTGCTGGAGTTGTACTATGTTCATGTTTAGACCGCATGCTTTCATGTTAGGGAGATATAACATTTTTCTGTGTCTGACCTCTCCCTTTGCACTGATTATTTATCCTTTATTGCTACATCTGCTGGTATCTTCTCCGCTGCTTCTTAGGGGTCCTGTGTCAGTAAAAACAGGCAGATGAGCCTCATTTTTACCACCCACTTATTTATATATATATAGCTGTCAATTTACACAGCGCTTTACATATATACTCACCGGCCACTTTATTAGGTACACCTGTTCAATTGCTTGGTAACACAAATTGCTAATTAGCCAATCACATGGCAACAACTCAATGCAATTAGGCATCTAGACGTGGTGAATATGACTTGCTGAAGTTCAAACCGAGCATCAGAATGGGGAAGAAATGGGATTTAGGTGACTTTAAATGTGGCATGGTTGTTGGTGCCAGACGGGCTGATCTGTGTATTTCAAAAACTGCTGATCTACTGGAATTTTCACACACAACCATCTCTCGGGTTTACAGAAAATGGTCAGAAAAAAAGAAAATATCCAGTGAGTGGCAGTTGTGTGGAGGAAAATGCCTTGTTGATGTCAGAGGTCAGAGGAGAATCTGCAGACTGGTTTGAGACGATAGAAAGGCAACAGTAACTCAAATATCCACTTGTTACATCCAAGGTATGGAGAATACAATCTCTGAACGCACAACACATCGAATCTTGAAGCAGATGGGCTACAGAAGCAGAAGACCACACCGGATGTCCCTCCTGTCAGCTAAGAACAGGAAACTGAAGCTACAATCCGCACAGGCTCACCCAGGGGGCATGCATTGCGGGGATCGTTGTTGCAGTGTGTCTGACACACCACAACACCGATCTATGTAAAGGGTCTCTGACAGAGACTCTTTACCAAGTGATCAGCCGTGTCCAATCACGGCTGATCACAGTGTAAACAGAAAGAGCTGTTGATCTGTCAGACGCAAGTAGAGGAGAGCCAATCGGCTGCTCCTCTGACAGGGGAAGGTCTGTGCTGATGGAATATCAGCGCAGCCGCCCCGAGGATGCCCACACTGGACCACCGGGGATGCCACTAGGACCACCAGGGATGTCACCACCAGGTATGCCACCCTAGACCAATCGGCTGCTCCTCTGACAGGGGGGGTCTGTGCTGATGGAATATCAGCGCAGCCTCCCCGAGGGTGCCCACACTGGACCACCAGGGATGCCACTAGGACCACCAGGGATGTCACCACCAGGGATGCCAATCAGTGCCTACAATGGGCATTACGGATTGGCAGGCATTATTGTTTGGCACTGATTGGCATCCATCCGTATCATCAATTAGTGTACATCAGTGCCACCTATCAGTGCCCATCCAGGCCCATCCGTGCCACCTATCAGCGCCCATCAAT